>CM034307.1:48302131-49502131 GCA_019925795.1 Dendrobium chrysotoxum
GTGTGTAAATGCTTGATACCAATTGGTACCGAGAAATAAGGACCAATACCGCTAGGTATTGTTCAGTACCTAGTTTGCCTTAAACGATTCCGGTATGTTGGAGTTATTTCTCGGTACCAAATGGTATGGTACCGAGTAGTAATGCTCGGTATCGTTCGCTATCTCGCAGTAACGATCGTACTGAGAATAAGGATCAAAATCGCTCTGTATTGTTCGGTACCGAGTTTGTCTATAAATGATTCTGGTATGTTGGAGTTATTTCTTGTACCAATTGGTATGGTACCGAGTCATAATGCTCGTACTGATCGGTATTGCTCGGTACTGAACTTGTTTTGTACGGAAACTATTGGTATTACTCGGTACATCATGATAACTTATTATCTATCCCAATGTTGTAGGGATATTCACCGCCTATTCATTTCCGATGCAGAACATCCACATTTAGAGAAGTTTGCAATCATTTAGTAAGTACATTCGTCCAATAATTTATGGATAGACTCAGGCAGCTCCAACTTAATCAGTTCCTGGTCTTGCCTTCATTCCGTCAGAATATACCCCTGGTGCATAAGCTCCTCACCAAGTGGGACATTCGAAAGCAGTGTTTGTTATTAAAGGACGAAGTCTACCATTCACTACAGATGAGGTTGCTCTTATGCTTGGACTACACAATCGAGGAGTTAAATTCGTGTCGGGAAATGATAGAATCAGTGAAAAAATATCCAATGACATTGGGCATGAGATTGAAAGTCTTCATGTCTCTACTCCGCTAAAAGATCTTACGAAGAAATTCATATTTTACTTACTTTCAAATATTTTTTTCCCATGGCAAACTTCAAGATACCTGCTACAATCCCTAATGTTTCTGACAATATTGATGAATTTTTGACATACAACTGGCCAGCATCTATTAGCGAATTCCTAGTGAATGAATTCGATAGCATAGCCAGGAAGAATTCGAAAGGCAGCCCACTGGGATACATAAATGGATTTGTAATCATTTTAATTGTGAGTATATATGTCATGTTAATTCTTTTCGTCAATGTAAAAGAACATTTAATTTAGAAGGTTAACTTTTTCTGAAAATATACAGATTTGGTTTCTAGAGCATACAACCATCCACGATCCAGTGGATGAGCTGTCCCGATCTCGTTTTGTTCGTTGGGATAGCCACATTATGTACAGTGAGAAGGAGGTGACCAAATTATTTGCTCGTCTACACAAACATCAAGTAACGATTTAATATGTACTGATACTCATTTCTTATTGAGCTGAACCTGTTAAAAAATCCTGCAGATTGTCCGGTAATTCGAAGGAGTCACCGAAGTTGAAAGAACGTTATTAAAGAGTTCTACCATTCTTTCTCCACAGAAAATATCAACTCCACCTAATAATCAGCTACAAATTGAATATCATCAACCATCCAGCCGCCAAACTTCCCTGAAATAACCCCAAGGCCCACCAGTCCAATCATCTCCCCAATGATTCTCATCCCCCCAAAACCCATAGCAGCTACCACAATACCAGTAGCAAACCATCACAAAAAGAAATAGCAGCTGCAAACATTTTGGATGATGCTAACATGAAGAGTATACACGAAGCATGCAGTAAATTGATTGCACAGAATAAATTACTCGTGAAGAAGTTAACTACGGTTGAAATGATGTCCAGTTTGTTAGAGCAGCGTGTGCAAGCTCTCGAACAATCTATTTTTGAATTGAGGGAAGAGGAAAATTTGAAAATAGAAGGAATTGAGAAGTTTTTATTGTAACATTTCCCTGATGCATATACAACTTATCAAAAAGGGAAGTCTGCAGAGTCTTCCTCTAGGACCATTATCGAGAATAATGTAGTTAGCCCATCAGCTGGCACAATTCTTGAAGAAGTAACACAGCCAAAATCTGCGAAGGAAGCTCAGGATATTGTTGACATTACTGTGAAAGAAAGAAGAAAGCCTGAGGAAGAGGAGGAAATAGAATTTGCTTCTTCTTTCCACACTGGAATTACTAAAAGGGTGTAGCATCGGGTTTGGAGAAAAAGAAAACTGGTGGAGTCTTCGTTCACAACTGGTGATAAAAAATATAAGAAAACCAATGTGCTAGTGAATAATTAGCTATCAAGGGTTAATATCGAAGTTGAGACAAATAAAATAAATGAAGGTACATATAAGAAGGTGCCTCCAACGGGATTATATATTGTTGTGGTTGCAAGCGACTCTAAGATAGAAGCATGGCCAGCCGAACATATACTTGATTACGGCGGTCGATTATTACTAAGCGATGAAATGCACATATTCATTGACATATGTCTACAAAAATACACTAATAAGTAAGTTCCATGCCTTTTAATTCACGCTACTACTCGGTATTACTCGGTATTTAATTACTCGGTATTACTCAATATTATTGATGAATTAGTCGGTGTTAGTCGATATTTAATTTGCGGTACTACTCGGTATTACTCGATATTACGATGAATTAGTCGGTATTACTCGGTATTTAATTCACGGTACTACGCGGGAGTACTCAATATTACCGAGAAATTAGTCGGTATTAATCATTTATGTTAATCCAACTGTGTATACTAAACATTTCTTTACAGGAGTGACATTATTTATGAGTCTGGGAACGTTATTATTTATAGAAGCCAAATTGATGAACTTTTAATATCAGAGTACCCTTATACCAACCACGTCGATACATTTAGTTTTCTTCTTGTTGAGAAGAGCCAGCTATGCCCTGGCCTCTATGAACCATTCCTATTTGTTTCTAACCTCTATTGGGTGAGTTAAAGAATCTACGTTTCGTTTCACTCATTTAGGTTAATGAAAATAGCTCAACTCTTAGTTTATGAGCATAGAAGATTTATAAATTTGGCCCTTATGCTTGTTGAACCGATGGATTTAGCTCGACCCTTAGGTTTGTGAGCATAGAAGATTTATAAAGTTCAGTCCTTAGACTTGTTGAACTTTTGTAGATTTAGCCCGACCCTTAGGTTTGTGAGTATAGAAGATTTATAAAGTTCGTCCCTTTGGCTTATTGAACTTTATGGATTTAGCTTGACCCTTAGGTTTGTGAGCATAGAAGATTTATAAAGTTTGGCCCTTAGGCTTGTGGAACTTTGTGGATTTAGCCTGACCCTTAGGTTTGTGAGCATAGAAGATTTATAAAATTCGACCCTTAGGCTTGTTGAACTTTATGGATTTAGCCCGACCATTAGGTTTGTGAGCGATGCAGTTTCATAATACCCTTACTTTATTTAGTAAAGGGGTATTTTATAAAAATTGTCTCCTGTGTTTATAAGAGAAAATTAAAAGGTTATTTTTCTGCCTTGCAAGCGTATATAATAAATATTTCCTGCTTTTGAGGAGATATAAAATTACCTCCTGTCTTTATAGGAAGTGGTTGAATTTTATTTCCTTTCTTAGAGAGGAATATAAAAAATACCTTCTGTCTTTCAGGAGGGGATTATATTTATCTCTCACCTTGTATGAAGATATAAAAATTGCTTCCTATCTTTTAAGAGGGGATAAAATTTGTTTCCTACATTATAGGCAAATTTACAGATATAACATCTTTATGTGTAATATTTCTTTAAATATTGATCATTTATTGGTGGCATAGGCCTTTGACCTTTTAGGTCTATGAGTTGATAGGTTCCTCCTTCATATACTATTTCAATGATGAAGGATCCTTCCCAGATTGGGTCAAATTTATCGCCGAGGCGACGGTGAGAGATTATAAGTCTTCGGCGAACCAAAACAAGTTCACCTTCCTTAAAGCTTCTAGAACGAACCATTCGATCATGGGCCCTAGTCATTCTTGCCTTGTAGGATTCTAAACTTTGTTGAGCTTGAAGTTGAACTTCATCAAGTGCTTCGAGTTCCTTAAGTCGCAGAATATCATTTTTTTCTTTAGTTAATTCTTATTGAACAGCAATACGAAGAGATGGCAACTCGACCTCAAGAGGTAATATTGCCTCAGTTCCAAAAATTAGTGAATATGGGGTGGCTTACGTTGCAGTTTTATAAGTGGTGCGATACGCCCAGAGAGCTTCTGTCAATTTATTGTGCTATTCTCTCTTATTTTTAGAGAGAATTTTCTTAAGCAATTTTACCAAGGTTTTGTTAAAAGCTTCAGCTAAACCATTGGCTCGTAGATTATATATCGAAGAATAACGCCAATCTATTTTATGTCGTTCAATAAATTTATAAATTTTAGCACTTTTAAAGGCCGTACCATTGTCAGATATAACTCGACGTGGTACCCCAAATCTATAAACAATGTTATCTCAAAAGAATTTCATCATATTGTCTACTTTAACTTCTCTCAAGGGAATTGCTTCAGCCCATTTTGAGAAATAGTTAGTGGCAACTAGGATGAACCGATGTTCTAAAGAAGATGGTGGTTCTATAAAACCTATTATATCAGTACCCGAGCTTTCAAATGGCCATGACGTTGTAGGATGTAGCGGGTTGGGGGTGGAGGTCGATGCATGATATCTCCATGCACTTAACATTGATGGCATTTCTTACCATAGTCGATACAATCTTGAACCATACTTGGCTAATAATATCCCATACGTCTGATTTTAATTTTCATTTTTGGTCCAGATTGGTGTGGACCATACAATCCCTCATGAACTTCACTTATGATCTTTTGGGATTCATCGGGACTCAAACATTGTAGCCACATTTGATTAAATGATCTACGATATAATGTATCATTCACGAAAATATATCTTAACGCTCTTCATGATATTTGTGAAGCCATAGATTTATTTTCGGGCAATCTCCCTTCCTTAAAGTATCTTATGAATGGCTCTCTCTAATCATTTTCATCAGATATAGCTAGGCTCTCTTGCATTTCTTTCCCTTCATCGTCTTGTATGATAACTGGAGTTAATGCATGCCTATTTTGAATAATTATTAGAATTGGATCCTCCTATGAATTTGCTAGTTCTTTGGCTAGCTTTGCTAGCACATCAGCTTTGTCATTTTCACTACATATAATTCTAGTGAGAGTTACTTCAGAAATTTATTGTAGGAGTTTCAGAGCATATTCATGATATGAAATTAATTCAGGCTTATTGATTTTGAAAACGCCTATTACTTGTTTGATTATGAGTTGAGAATCTCCATATATATGGAGTTTCTCAATTTTTCATATTAATCGCCAACTCGAGGCCTGCTATTAAGGCTTCATATTCAGCCTCATTATTAGTTTGAGGCTCTGTTAAGCTATAGGAATATCAGAGTATCCCTTTTTTAGGTGTAATAAATATGAGGCCAATGCCCACTTGAATTGTCAGGAATTTAGGTGGTTTGACTGATTTTATTGATGAAGCTCCATCGAAATAGAGCTCCCATTCTTGCAAATTTTCTCTTTCCACCACATCAAGTGTTTGCTCATCTAGCAATTCATCGTTGCGTGGAGAATCTACAGGTAAAGGATGGGCTGCTAGAAAGTCAGCTAGAGCCTGCCCTTTCATTGCTTTTTGTGGCATATATGTTATGTCAAATTGTATTAGCAAGACAGCCCATTTGGCTAGACGACCAGTGAGAGTGGGTCTAGTCATTAAAAATTTTAATGGATCCACTTTAGATATTAAAGTGATTTTATGAGATAACATATAATGTCGAAGTTTTTGATTGGCAAAAATCAATGCTTGGCATTGCTTTTCGATTGGTGAATATTTAGATTCTGCTCCTATTAATCATCAACTGATATATAAAGGGTATTTTCTTTGCCATCTTTATTTGTTTGTATTACTAATGCTCTGAGTGATTCTTCAAGAGCAACTATATATAAGATTAGGGGTTTCCCTGGGATTAGGGCAGCAAGGATTGGAGGATGTAGCAAATATTATTTTATGCTATCAAATGCCTCCTGACATGCATCATCCCATATGAAAGGTGTATTTTTTTTTTAGACGTGCGAACGGTTGACATCTACCTGAAAGGTTAGATATAAACCTTCGAATATACACAAATCTACTTTGGATTGAACGAAGTTGTTTTAATATTTTTGGAGGTGGAATTTCCACTATTGCTTTAATTTTAGAGGGGTCAATTTCAATTCCTCTATGACGTACAATAAATCTAAGAAATTTTCCAGATGTAATGCCAAAAGCACACTTTAATGGATTCATTTTCAAACTAAAATTTTGAATTCTTTCGAATACAATCCTAAGATCATTTACATGCTCATGTTGAACTTTACTTTTTACAACCAAGTCATCAACATAACATTCAACATGTTTATGGATTAGATCATCGAAGATTCGAGTCATTGCTCTTTGGTAGGTAGCTCCAGCATTTTTTTAAGCTGAATGGCATCATCTTGTAGCAATATATACCAATGGGAGTTAGAAATGAGGTGTATTTTTCATCCTTTTGATCCATTTTGATTTGAATATAACCCGATGATCCATCCATGAATGAGAATATGTCATATTTCAATGTGTTATTAACCATAAGTTCTGCATTTGGCAGTGGAAAATTATCCTTTAGGCATGCTTTGTTCAAATCCCAGTAGTCTATACAAACACAAATTTGATCATTCTTTTTCTTTACTGGAATGATATTAACGATCCAATCAGCATACTTCTCTTCTCGAATAAAACCAACTTCAATAAGCTTCTTGGTTTCAGCAATGACTTATTCTTCAATTTCAAGTCGCATTCACCTGGGTGCTTGCTTAACAAAAGGGATTCTGGTATCAATGGAAAGTTTATGCACTACCACTTCTAGTGATAAACCAGGCATTTCAGTGTAATTCCATGCAAAACAGTCTTTATATTCGAAAAGTAACATTCTCAACTCCTCTGCTTTATCCTGTGAGAGATTAGCGCCGAGGAATATAGGTTTGGGATCTTCTTCAGTACCCAAATTTATTTCTTTGAGCTTATCTACAGTAGCTTGACCACCTTCTTCAAACTCTTTTGGAGCCTCTTTTAAATCTATAATCAGATCTTCAGTTTGATTTTTAGACTCTAATGGTCTCTCTTCCTTGTCTGTAACATTATAGAAGGTTGCATATGTAAGATACAAATGTCGGGGGTATTCCAGATAATGATAGGATGCTACTCATGTAAGATATAAATTTTGAGCATATCTAAGACCCCATGTTGTAGATAAACCATTACCAATGGGCTTTTGTGCTTGCTCGTTGTGCCAGAGCTTTCTGAGGTAACGGACTTGCTTGCTTGTTTGCACGAAGAAAATTCTTCTTTCTATCAGCTTTCTCATAATGGGTGGAGGATATTGAGGAATGATTATCAACATATCTCTATATTTTCCATCATCTTCATATTCTATTTCGTGAGTAATATGATGCGGTATTACTCTTGATTTATATAAATAGATCCATGCTCATTGAGACCTCTTTTGGGGGAAACATAGAAAGTGTTTAACATTTCTATGTTTGTGTTTGATGAGGTAGTCAATATTTTGGAATGCGTTGTTGGTGTAGGTACTATTTTAATGATATCTATAGATATCTGATCTTTAGACACCCTTATTATTGAAATTGATACTTTCTGCAATTTCTTAGATATGGAATTGGGTCCTGGGTCCCTTTCCTCCTGAGATTCTGTAGTACCCTTGAGATGATAAAGAAATTCTTCTTCTCCTTTAATGCTTGGTTTGCTTGAATATCGTACCTTATTTATGTGATTAGCTTCATAATCAAAAGGGATAGTTGATTGTTCACTCCTTTTCCCTATGATTAGGGGTTTAAAAGTTGTGGAGATAATCATCCTCCTCTTCCGTATCACTACCGAGGTGAGGCACTAAGCAAATTTGCTTTAATTTATTCTTATCTTTATCTTTCGACTTTACTTTGTCCAGCATAGTGGCCTAAATTCTCGGAAGCTCGCTACCTTTTGGCATAAAGTACTTGGCATCATTATAAATTTTGACTTCGTACACCAAGAACGGTTGTTCATCACCATCAATACGATATTCTTCATTGTCTCCAATGTATTTCATACATTGATGCAGTGTTGAAGGCACAATATCATACTCGTGAAGCCATGGTCTTCTGAGAAGTGCCTTATATGATGTATTGGAATCAATGATGTGAAATGTTGCCTCTGTATTAAGTTCTCCAAAGTTCAGAGGTAAAACCAAGGACTCCAAGGTTCTTTGCCCTTGTTCATTGAATTCTTGTAGAAACACTATGCTTCTGTTCAAATATTGGACGTCCAGGGCTAATCCTTTGAGCGTTTTGAGGCTCATTAAATTAATAGAGGAACCTGGATCGATCAAAATTTTATTTATTTCAATATTGTTACTCTCTGCGGTAACATATGGTGGCCGATTATAATCTGTGGTTCCTAGGAGTAAATCATTATCATAGAAAGTGATTGTAGCAGTATTCTGTGTATACAAAGCTTCTTTCAAGCTTTGCTCGGTAAAGAATGCCTCGCACTATTCAGGATTTTGCAAAGCTTTAATTAGTGTTTCCTGAAGGTTCTTAGACATAAGATGGGCATCGTAGACACTTAGTAATGCAAGTAATTTACGGAGATGGGATAATATATTGTAATCCACATTTGCACTGGCAACATTGGGTTTAAGAGGCTCTGGTGGAATAGCGGACTCGTTGAGTTGAATGTTCTTCTCCTTATCTTTTATTTTCTTTTGAGGTAGATGAACTTGTTTTCCACTTCTCAGTTGAATTTGTGTCACCTCTGAAAATGAACTAGCTTCAGCTTGAGAGTTCTTTAAAATTTTCATGTCTTCAACTTCCTCGGAATCTGAGCTGCTCTTGAGTTTTGGGCATTTTTCTTAAGAACCTCCTTACCCTTATGATCACTTTCTTCATCGGGGAAATGTAATTCTTCATCCAAATCAGTGAAATGTGATGGTGTATGATATACTTCCTTAGAAAGCATTTCTACATCAGCTTTAAGATAGTAAGAGGTACATTGTGTCCTCTTGCAGCCCTTCCACCTCGTTTATTTATGACTCGATAAGTCTCAATTAGAATACTTTCTTCCTTTTCTGATTTTAAGTCAAGAGATAAATCAATCATGTATTCCTTTAGCTTAACAGGACGCCTTAAAGGCTGTTGATATTCATCGATGGAGTCGATGTATTTTTGAATTATAGTTTTTTGCTTTATTAATTTCTTCTTCTTCTCTTTCTGAGATTTTGATCCAAACTTATGCTTTCCTTTTTTTTCTTTGAAGTACTTCAAATGTTTCTTCTTGCTTGAACTGGCCCCCCTGCCATTGAATTCTTTGAAGAAAAGAGTCCTGGATCAACTTCCAATTCTAATGTGCTTTTCTGACGAATGCCTTCAATGGCCAGTAGGACATTCATCATTTATTTAGTTTTCTTCGAGATAAAGGTCTCCCAACCACCTTCATCTTCTTGGAGTGCTTTTCCTTTCTTGTCCTCTGTGCTTTGGCAGGATACAAAGGAGATAACATTGGTTTTCTCCCTCTTGGAATTGACAAGAACACTATTAGAAAGTATAAGTTTACCGCTCTGATAATTTCTTTCAACCCAATCTTTGAATATGAAACAGTCTTCAATTGGGTGACTTATGATCCTATGATAAGGATAGTAATTCGGATCATCAGTCATGCTAGCCTATTCTGATCGGCAGGATTCTAGTAATTGAAGGCCAATTTTTAGTGCATGCCTAAAAATCTTTCCCGTACATTCCTTTTTGAAGGAATACGATTTGTTAATTTTCCCTTGTAAAGTAGGAGGCCTTTGTCTTTCTCTTGTTTATTTCAACATCTTTGGGGATTCATTGAATCTTCTTTCTCTTTTTTATCTAATGAAGACGGGAATGTAGTATTCACTTCACTTCTTTTCAGATCAAAGATCTTGACCTGTTTTCCCTTCCTAGTGAATTATTGTTTTAGTTGAAGCCGACACTTCTAGGCTTGGGTAACCTTTCGAACTTAGCTACACGATCCAGTAATTCTTGGAAAGTATTGATTGTAGCCATCGCCAGATATGGAGTCATATGGTCATCTATATTCTCCATCAATAGCTCAATAACATACTTTTTAGTGAGTTGTTGCTCACATTTCATGCTGAGATTTCTCCACCTAGTTATATATTTGATAACTGATTCCTCTCTTTTTCTTTTCTCAAGAGTGAGGTCAGCGATAGCTACCTATTTCGTTATACTGGCAAATCTTTTAATGAACAACGTATCTAATTCGACGAAGGTTCTTACTAAGCCGTTAGGTAACTCGGCATACCATTCAAAAGTTATACCTGTTAAACTACTGACAAATTGGCATAGTAACAGAGCATCATTGCCGCCCGTATTTCCACAAGTAGCTTTGAATTGTGCTAGATGCTGACGAGGATTTGCAGTACCATCAAATAAATTAAACTTTGGCACTACGTATCCCTTTGGATATTTCTCTTAGTCATATTCAGCCGGATATGGACGACCTTTTTCTACTAAGGCTTCAGCAGCTTCAGAAGCAATAACTGCTTTAACCTTTTGGTTGATGAGGTTTTCAATTTGGGATTCACTGATCATTTCATCTTCTTTAGAAGCTATCAGTGTTGGCTCTTGTACCTCTTCTAATCTTCTATCAGGAGCAACCAATGCATGAGGAGTAGTTCGAACATTCTCTTGAGAATTTACTACGGGTGGTTGACTAGTTGTTGTCATCATGCCAAGTTGTCCAAACAGCTGTTTCATTATATTACTCATCTCATTAAGACGAGCATTCAAATGATAGATTTATTAATCTTTCTTTTGTTGTATAGATTACATTTCCAATTGTAACTTCCTTACAACTTCGTCTGCTTCTTCCTCCTCAACTTCATCTGGTTGTGAAATTCTATTCACAGACGTTGCTTGTTCTTGGTTATCTCATAATTGTTCTTCATTTTATAAATTCAACGCTGCACTTCTATGAGTATACCACTGATTAGCTCGATTATGTATATGATCAACAATCCGAACAACTTCAATATCTATAGGACCAATACACTCTTCAACTTCTTCATCATCATCATAGTAATTATTATTTTCATCCAACTCGTGGCCATCTCTAAGTTGGGACCGCCGCTTCCAATGAATGACTGGAGAGTCGGGTGATTCATTATAGACATAATTCTCTTCCTCTTTTGGCATAGTCAAGTCAACAGAAGTCTCCTTATTGGGGGATAACTTCTGGACATGAGATTTAAGTCTCCCTTTATAGGTCTTTATCATGATCATCTTTTTGAGCTTCAGGATATTTGGGTCTTTTTGGAACCCAAATTTATTGTCTTCTCGTAGTCACATACTGATGACCACCAACATCAAATGTACTTTTGAATGACCAGATTCATGATACCATTGTCGGGGTCTTCATTTGTTATAGCCTCTTGCATACAGATTATCTGAAGGCTCTCCCAACGGTTTTCTTCCGTAATATGGGTATCGGTCCATATTAGGACAGAAATTCCTCGGCTCTCGGTAGTTGGGAGGACGTTTAAACTCCTCTTTATAAGATTTTGTTAGAAATTTATTATTTTGAGGATGAACAGCATTTAAGGAAATAACTTCAGTGACAGATTTCCTCAGTCTTCATTACAGATTTCTATCTTTCACAGCCTTTAGTATTTTGTATATCTTGGAAGAGGCAGATTCTTCCTTCTTTGGCGATTCTGGCTGCTGACGTGAGGTCTCCCAGAAAGATTTCTTTAATTGACCCTTATCATTATTTCTCTTTACCCACTTTAATGGTTTAAAACCATTATTTGTGGGTATATTTGCCTCCAACTGTGGCGATGATTTTTGAAATGTTTGGGGCATCCATCCATTTGCTCGTAAGCGAGCGTTAGCCTTCCTTCTAGCTTTCCTGGAAAGCTTAGCACTTACATTAGGAATTTCAGTGTTATACTCTTGAAGCACTTCTTCCTGAATTATGTTCTGATTGGTTGTATTCATGCCAACAGATTACAGCTTAGGATCAGGAATTTTATTTTGAATTACTGGAGCAGCAGCGGGTGCCATAAAGAGCCTTGAAAATATAGAGGCCCTCTTGGGAGCCTTCTCATCAACAGCTTTAGTAGTAAACTTCTTAGCGACACCTTTGATAGTAGGTACGCTAACAGTATTCTTAGGAAGGAACTGTTGGAACTGCATGACTTCAGAAATAGTTTCGAATTGAATGGTCGCTCCAACAAAGCTTGTATTTAGAACAGCTTGAGCGAACTGCACTCTAGCTCCCTCACCCAGGTTCATAATCATGAAGGACTTCACAGGCGTTATATTATCAACCTGTCAATAGAACTTGCATGAATTAGAGTTAACCTGAATTTTACTAAAAAAGAACACAAGCTTGTGATGAATGAACATATATATTTATTTTAGATGTTTAGTGATTGAGACTAAATATTATCTTTTCATCCAAAGATGGAGAGAGAAGTATTCCCTAGCGGCGTTGCCAGAAATCTGTTGGCTCAAGAAAAATGGCACGAATGCACGAATCCCGCTTTGCAGCTGTAGGATTCCATTTTTCTTAAGTCAGATTGTACTTCCCATGAGTGCAAGCACTTATAGTTAATTACCCTTCTTAACATGTAAGAGAGAACTCTCGATTAAGGATGAATAAAATTTTAGGTGATTTTTAGTCTCAATTTATAGGAAAAATGGAGGTAAACCTGATCAAGATCCCATAGTTCCGTCGTCTCAGGTATACCGTGGTTTCAATCTACCAACACTAACGATCATTAACCGTAGTGTCCAGGGAATCGGATTAGCAACCATGGGTTGCCTCTTCTCAGGGATTCCGAGTAGACTGAAGTGGTTAGATTTAAGTTTTAATTTTATTTGGAGGTTTTGGGGTTTACATCTATTAGAATACCTAAAAGTTAGTTTAGTTTAGGATTTTATAATTTTATTTAGAAGTTACATAGAAGTTTGAATTGGAGCGGGTCTTATGACTTCTTTAGGAAGTAGCCCAGGTATTTAGATTTAGGTTGGGACTTATGGCTTTTGTAGAAAGTAGCCCTGGTATTTAATTTTGAATGGGGTTACTGCTCTTTTTATGAGTTACCCAAAGATGGGTCTTACAACCTAACTCTACAGCAAGGCTGCCCAAGGGTTTTAATTATTTGGATTTAGGATATGTCTTATGACTTCCCTTAGCAAGTTGCCTGAAAAAGCGGGTCTTACAACTCAATCCTTTTAATTAAGATGTCCATAAGTTTGAATTTAATTGATTGGGGTTTTAGGATCATTGCAATTTATGTTAACAATTTTTCCTGAAGTGTGGGTCTTATGACTTCACTTAGAAGTTGCCCGATAGCGGGTCTTACAACCTAATCATATAGACTATGATGCCCATGTGAGGGGTCTAGGATTGTGTTATTACCTAAAAATTTCCCTTAGAGATCGAACTTATGGCTTCTATTAGAAGTGGCTGGTGTTTTAAATTGGGGTTAAGGGGTTATGTAGATTTTACCTAAAACTTTCCCCTAAGGTCGGGCTAACGTCTTTCCTATGAAAGCTGCTGGGTAATGGGTCTTACAACCAAGTTCATATAAATAAGGCTGCCCAAGGGTTTTAATTGTTTTGGGTGAACAGTAGTTATTTGACAATAGACCACCGTGATTTTCAGTTAGTTATTTACTAGCAGTTATACTTACTAGTTTAACCAGTTGTCGTTGTGACACTAGTGTTCCTTGCCATAGTTGATTTTTTTTAATATTTTAGTAGATTACTTTTCCTGCATTAGTGTAGTAGCCTACTCTCTTTTCTTGCTTTAGCATTTAATTTAATATTGATTTAATTGCAATGCTAAATGAATTTCATTTATTTATTACAGGAGCTCATACATGAGAGATTGTAGAGAGTTTTGTTCGTTGGAGAGTTTCAATGTTGTTTGTTGTTTAAATTTGAGAATTATTATTGAAAAGTTTGAGAGCTTGTTGTTTAAGTTGAGTTGAGTTGAATTTGAGTTTGAGTTGTTTGTTAGTTGAGTTTGTTTTGAGAGTTATTATTTTATTCGGTGGAAATATTGATTTCTTGCAACATGTCTATAAAGACGAAATTACAAAGAAATTTTATCTTACAATGTGGGTTTGTGTTTCCAATAATTCTGATATATATATATAAAAAAAATGTTGCAGATAACTTCAAGATCTTTAGCTTAGAAGGCAAAGAGAGCAACTCCTTCAACTTTAGGCAGTAATTTAGCTTCTTATCCAATTAAGCAAGTATTGTTAAACTCCTAGAAAATCTATTTTCAAGCCATTTTACTTTCGGCATGCAAGGAAGTTCAGAGATTTGAGAAGGGAAGTTGCCAAAATGTGGAAGAATTTTCTCTTTCATGCAATGTTTTAATTCAAAATTTTTTTTTTATATATGTTGAAAATCAGATTGACATTGCTCATTCATTAAAAATCTGATTTATAATTTATAAAAAAATCTTATTTAAATTAAACAATCCCAATTTATATAAAAATCGTGATATATATATATATATATATATATAATGATTTATATAAAAATCTTATTTCAAATTAAGATTTGTATAATTTATAAAAATAAGATTTATATAAAAATCTGATTTATAAAAAAACTCTGAACATATGCGATTTAATTGATTCAATTGGTAAGTTAAATGCTCTCTAATTTCAATTTTTTTAGAAATCCGTGTTTTTTTTTCCAATAATCCACTTAAGTCCAGAACTTTCGAGAAAATTTTGGCAGCCTCCCGGTGTCCCCCTCCCCTCACAGGGAGGTCGGGACAGCATTTACCGTTATTTTCTTCCCGACCGGACCTAAGGTTGACGGCTCGAGACCTTGAATTTAAAACCATCTCGGCCGGACCTAAGGTCAACGACGTGAGGTCTTCAATTAGACTTCTTCCCGACCGGATTTAAAATCGACGGTGCTAGGTCTTGTATTTTAAAACCATCCCGGTCAGACCTAAGGTCGACGATGTGAGGTCCTCAATTAGACTTCTTTCCGACCGAATTTAAAATCGATGGTGCAATGTCTTGTATTTTAAAAACCATCCCGGTTGGACATAAGGTCGACAACACGAGGTCTTGATTTAAATTTCTTCCCGACATGATTTAAAATCAATAGTGCGAGGTCTTGAATTAAAAAAAATACTGAAATAATATGCTTGATTAAAGCAATTAATTGATTTAATCATGCATGCTTATAGTAATTGAATATTTATATTTTCTCTGAATTGAATTGATTCCAAACAACTACATGAATTAATTCCAAACACTGGAATTAATTATTCTTTTAAAGTTTTGCTATTGTTTTGATATTTAAGCATATTATGCTTTAAAAGAATATCTGCATTCATTTGGATTAGAACGTAAGGAATAGGTATGGCCCATTACACTTCAAAAGCAAATATACTTCCATTGGGTTTAGAACCATAGGAAATAATAATTAATAAGTAAGATATGGGATATGTAGACCACGTGAGAGGCAGTTGGACGGTGCAAGTCACAAGAAAAATCAGATATTTCACATAAAGCAGAGGCGAGTAAGGCATGCGTGAATTGGAGTTTGATCGCATGAGAGCATAGCAGTATACTTGAGATTAGCCGCTCAATTACCTGAGTATTCACAGATAGGAGGTTGCAGATAGGGGATTACGAACAAGAAGACTTGGGAGGCGGATTCGTGAACGGGTTGTAGGAAAGTTGCCGCCGTGTGGAGTCTTGGCCGATATGTGAAGTTGGGCATTGGAAAGGACAGTAGATTCACAAAAAAGAGCACGATAGAGAGTGGGATTCCTAGTTCTCTTCTTTCTTTTTTTTTTCTTTAAAGCCCCATTTCTTCTCTTTTATTGAATGAAATCACCAAATGGCAGTTACGAGAGTTAAGCATTGCTTCGTTTGGCGACCAACTGTCGGTGGTGGGATCGAAGAAGGCAGCGAAATAAATTTTGGGAAGAGATGCTTCTTTCTGATGATGTGTGTGTGTGTGTGTTTTTTTTTTTAATAATTTAGTCAATACCACATGCACAGGAACTTCTGTTATATTCTCACTCACTATTTTACCACACGCATGTTCAACTGAAGCTAGAAATTCATAATTCTTCATTTTTCAGATTCATGAGGTTTCCCATTGATTATTCATCTTGTTGGATTTGAGTTCAAATTTCTCTTATTTCCTTTTATTTGCGATCTTTGCAACAGGCCCCTTCACCTAGAGTTTAATATATGTTCAAGCTCTTCATGTGCTTTATTTACATTATCTTAAAGAGACAATAATCACTAATAAGATTGATTTTGTGGTAATAGTTCTTACTGTTATCATTTTTATGGATCTCACTTTGCTTCAGATTTTCATCAAATTGAAGAGAACCAAAAATCCCTTTTAATCTTACTATCATAATCCTTAAACAGAAATGAATCCATAATTACATCTGCTAAATTGGCAACTTATTGTAATCTTTATCCGTCTTCCATTCCCTCAACTATTTTAATTATTTCACACGCAAGTTCTGATGACTTAGATGTATTCTCTTTCTTCATCTGTTGTTGGTCAATATTACAATTGTTAAGTATAAAATTCACACCATCCCGTGTCTCTACACAAGGATGTCTCAACCTTTTAATATGATACCTCCTTCATCAGATCTTGTAATCTATGGTCTCACATATGGAACAGGGAAGCTATTAGTGAGATCAACAAAACTAAGCAACACATCTAGCTCAGAAAGAAACTTAGCTGAATTTTTTTTTTGTTCTTCTTCCTTGGTGATCCTAAATACATGTCCAAATTGACTCCCTTTTTCCAACTTTAAAGACTTGTCAATAGAAGCATCAAGATTATTGACTGTTGCTTTGTGTAGATTGTATATTATTTCTCAACTACATCTAGCATATCTTTCAATAATGCTAATGCTTCATCATATCTTGGTGATATCATATATTCGTCACTCACAATGTGATTAACATCAACAGCGATATCAACAAGTTCAATAAACATATTCAATTCATCCTTATACAGCCGATGTTGTAAAGGATATATATATATATATATATATCTTATAAAAAAGTATTTGAGGGCAGTTGCATTTATTATTATTATTTTAATTTAGTCAACAATCACAGTTAATTTTATTTTTCCCTTATGTTAGGCTTATCTCGCGTATAAGGCAGACACGACATAATACATTTCTCATATAACCAAAGAATCTATTAGTGCGGCCAATTTGATGCTTGTACACATTTCTCATATAACCAAAGAATCTATTAGTGCGGCCAATTTGATGCTTGTACCAATCATAAAACAAGCTCATTGGACTCTCATAATAAAAAACTTCAAGAACAAAGTTTGGGATTTTTATGATTCTTTACCAAAGAAAAATCACAGAGCTGTTATTCCAAAAGTTATAAGTAAACCATGAATTATTCAACGTAACATATAATTTCTTTTACAATATCATTATTTTAAAGTCATGGTATTTACATATATCCCATCTCTATGATGAAACTGAAAATTCATTTGAAACAGACATTCGAGGGTGGCCGGTCCAACAAATTAAACGTGCACCAACCCGAAAAAATAGCGTAGATTGTGGGATGTACGTTTGCAAATATATGGAAGCCGCTATCCAACAGAAGCTGTTATATGGGATGATGTAAAGGATTGGTAAAAAAATATGCCTAAATTCAGGGTAGAATTTGCATACGCCATCCTTAGTAGTACAATAAAATGAAAATGTATAAACTTTTATTAAGAAATCAAAGTATTTCGTCTTGCATTCATTTAGAAAATCATTTTTAATTGATCTTCGAACGAATAACAACTGCATTTCTGATAAAGTAGATTAGTTTCTGCGAAAGCTATTTATCTGATATATTATAATTTGAAAGACTATAAGAATAAAGTTGCAACATCAAAAATATGCATATGCTCAGGTACAATAAAAGTTGAAAAAACCAGTAAACAGGATTATATTGAACATGATTAACAAAAATTCCTATTATCAGGACTGAGAAGAGCCTATCAATACCCAGTAATACCCATTAGACAAACAACGACTGAGTCACTGTATCTCCAGTTGTAAACTGTATGATTGTAGGAGCATTTTTCTCTGTGGGTTTCAATTTCTTGCTTTTTCTCTTTTCCCATTGATCCTTCAATCTAGCATTAGATATGTCCTTAGGCTGGCATTTCTTAGGATCTTTAATATTTTTTTGTCTTCCCCCAGCAAATCTATAAACATTGTTGTTGTTAACTTTTTTCCCTTCCATGATGAATTAAACTTTTTCAGCCATGTCACTCATCGCATCGAACATATATTGTTATGCATCCTCATTATCCTGTGCTTGTGTGCTTATTTGATATGCAAATCTGCAAATATAATTTCAAAATATCATACTATTGGATCCCTCCTGAGATGGGCACGCATTCTTTCTTATACATGTGAGTTTTTGCCCAGCATAAAGATCCTTTCGAGCTCTTGCTAACCATCTTCATAAAAAATATTTTTCAGGAATATTAATAATATATAACTGCCTAAGAACTCTCATGCAGTGAGAACATAAAACCCCATCATCTCAAACTTGTCATAGCTGTAGTGTATGGTACCCTAAATTGAATCAAAATGAATAGTCAAACTTTGCGACTGAAATGATTTGTCTGTGTTCTTGATGGAGAACTTGGACGAGTCCAGTGAAGTATAATCAATGCACAGTCCACTAACACCCTGTAAAAACTCCTCTTCAAAAAATATGTATAATTTTCTTGAATAAAAATGAGCGGCTTAATTTAATATTAAGATACTTTTAATTATAAGTTGTATCTCTGATTGGCTACATCTAAAATCTTCATCTTATTCATTCCTATGCCAAGTCTTCATCACCTTGTCCATCCCTAGGAAATAATCAGTTATACAACTGGTTGGCTTGGAAATGTCATGGCAGAGATGATTGGTGGATTCACTACGTTGTATAGAAAGAATGCCAAGGTTAAAATAATTTTTGTTGAATGTTGTTGACCACTTATGCCTAATGTTGTATAGATATTTCAACCATTGATGGCTCTGGAGGTTCCCTTCTGTGATCATTTCAATCCAGGTTCTCTTGAACTCATCCTTAGAATCACACTTGCTGAAACAACTATAAAATAAACCTTTTACTTTGTTGTTGTTATTAAAGCAGCTTACTTTAGAAGGAGCCTTCTTGTAGATATGTCATTGGCACAACCTATGTCATGCATTAGGTAATGTAATCTCTATTGCCTTAGCCATTGCTTGGTCTTGATTGATAAATATAGTTATGGGATGTTTATTATCCATAATTCTTAAAAAGGTTCTGAACAACCAGGTAAATGACTCAATTGTCTCCTTAGATAAAAAGCCACCCTTAATAAAACATTTTGCCAATGATTGTTAACTCCAATAAAAGGTGCACAGGCTAAATTATATTTGTTAAGCATATGTCTAATATCAAAAATTATCATATCCCCAAAGTAGTCGTAATCAATTCTCCCCAACCCATCAATCCAAAAAAATTCAACAACCTATCCTCTTCATCAGTTTGGACATCTCATACAAACATGTTGTCATCAGTGACTCGTTCTTTAAACAATTGAATTAGTGAACTCGTGTCTCTATTTTCAATCTTGGCTCTTCTCTTTTTTTGAATGTAGTTGTATGCATCTCTCTTTGTGAACCTTAAATTTCCTACACCTCCCACTTCATCAGACAGGTATGTAAATGCATCAACTATTCTTATCCCAGCTTCTGACATTGATTTCAGAACAAATGCATTCACATCACTAATGTGCCTACATAATCTAAGTAAATGTTGATCGTTTGTCCTAGCCAATTCGTGATTGTGGCATTTAATCAAATTTTGCACCATCCAAACTTCATCTTCAGTCACAGCAAATCTAATCTTGGTTGGACACCCGGTTCTTGTTTTTGATTTTCGATATTTTGATTTTGCATTTAAGTCAATTCCCTTCTCGAATCCTGTTTTCGAACATACAAAGTCCTTTGATTTTATTTTCCTCAAATTATGCCAGAATGAATGATGTTGTTTTTGAACACTAAAATTATGACAATGAGCATAATCGTAATACATATTATATGCTTCATTCTCAGAGTTATAAACACCATGTGCACAAGACAAATAAATTTCACATACTTACACAGACGTATTAGTAAAAAATTTACATTGGCAAAGCAATACCTAATCAATACTGAGATCATGTATCGAGTATCAATACCGAAATGCTGTGTGGGGTAGCGGTACCGAGTCCCATATCGAGAAACTCTCCCGGGTAGCGGTTCCGAGAATCAATACCTAGAAACTCTGTCGGCCTCAGTACAATGATTGATACTCGCAAATATGCTCGGTACACGGTACTATAAACGCAAATAATTCTCAGTATTGAGATGACTTGGTACAATGAACATGGTATTGCTCAATACCGAGGTATAGCGGTAATCAATTGCAGACACCATTAAAATATAAGTAGATAGAGCAGCAAAGAAGAGGTGCACAGATAGTTACAATATAAAATTTTATTAAAATCAAATATAAATTACTGATATTAATTCAAAAAAATCCCCCGTAGATCGCTTCATGGAACCTTCATCAACATTAAACACTCTTCAATCTCCTCGAACCCTTCGATGTCATCCAAAGAGAATTCCATTTTCGTATCTTCCTTAGTAATTCTTTCTCATTGCTCTTCTGACCATAAATCCTGTATAACATCTCCAGAATAGTCCACTAAAAGTTATTAAATCTAAAAAGAGGTGGGTTATTTAAATTTTAAACTCAAATCTGGGTCGGGTCATCGGGCCGCGCAAAAATTGTCACAACACGTGCTAAATCTCCAGAATGCTACGTGGCGCCATTCTAGTGGCGTCCGAACATAGAGCTACGTCTAGTGTACGAACCCAATAAAAATTCTCGTCCAAGTTAGTGAGACCATAGTCGGCAGATGATGCTGGTTGTAGGGACCGTAATCGGTGAGTGACGGAGATCGGAAGGATAGTAGTCGGTTTGCGACGGTGGTCGAAGTGAATTTAGTAGGCGGGTGACGGACGTCGAAGGAACCGTAGTCAGTAGGTAACAATGATAGAAAGAACCGTAGTCGGTGGATGATGGAGGTTGGAAGGATCGTAGTCTGGCAACGGTGGTTGGAAGTATCATAGTCAGGCGATAGTGGTCGGAGAGACCATAGTCTAGCAACGATGGTCGAAGAGGAGTCGATAGCATCCAGTAAGAGTTCTGACGATAGTCAAAGAACGGACGGAAGTCCAGTGACTGTTGGGGGTCAAAAAGAGATCTGATGGCAGCTGACGAACGGGTAGAAGTCCAGCGACGGTCGGTGGTCGAGAAGACATCGACGGTGGTCGATAACAAAGAAGCTCCCCAAGTTTTCTCATTTTCTTCCTCCCCTCTCATGTGAAAATGGGGAGCTATTTATAGTTTTTTGGGAGTGACATGGCTAGTAATACGGAGAAGATTAAAGGCATGTTTGGAGTGTTCAATTGGACGACTGATAGTGATTCCCTTGATCAAAAAGCCTTCTATTAAGCATTTTTATGTCTTAATGATGTCAGAATTAAGCGATCTTGGCCTTATTGGATTTTTCTCATTGAGCCGCTCAATTCGATTATAAGCATGCCATTTTTGACAATCATTGG
This sequence comes from Dendrobium chrysotoxum, assembly GCA_019925795.1. NCBI lineage: Eukaryota > Viridiplantae > Streptophyta > Magnoliopsida > Asparagales > Orchidaceae > Dendrobium > Dendrobium chrysotoxum. The sequence goes on from CM034307.1 coordinate 48,323,756, forward strand.
TTATCCAATTAATGTTTTGAACCCTCTAAGTATGCTTTGGACCCTTGATTTGGATTCATTTGGGCTCGGATAGGATTGACTTTGGTGTTGTTGGGTTTGTCTCTTCAAGATGTTCAATTTGACTTATAAATTTGTTGAAATTAGAGCTTGAATGGTTTTGAAATTTATTATCGAAATTTTTTGTTCATATTTGCATCGAGATTTGCGCCCAATCAAGGCGAATTTTTGGAGATGTATCAGTTGTCCCCTATTTTCACACGTCGAAGCTCACGAAGTCCGAAAATATGTGTCAAAGCTTTTTTTTTAAATAATTTCAGATAAATTGCAAGGGGACACGTAATAAGTATTATTTGGTCATATAAGTTATATTTGAGGAGCTTAAATTACTCCCAAAATATCTAAACTCTTTGCAAGTATCAAAATAGTAAAACATCTATTATCAATTAATTACTTTGAGACTATGGATCTGCCACTTATGAGATTTGGTCTTACAGAACAACCAATAAATGATCGGTTATAAAGCAAATATGTATGAACAATTTGTTAATAACCTTTTTAACTTTAATTAATAATAACCAAATATGATTAATCATATGGATTAGCTATTTTTATTTATGTAAAGCATAATATGAGAGAAATGAATACACATAATTTTTTTTTTGTACAAATATAACAAATTACATTGTTATACTTATTATATGAATATAATAAGTATATATACCATATTATAAATAAGCTTGTAATATGATTATTACTTATTATAGCTTTGAAAAATTCTAGAAAAAGAATTTTTTTTTAGAGATTTCAAGATTTGGGCCACCTCCTTTAGAGAGATTTTAATAATATATTAACTTTTTTAATTATTTAATATATCGAAAAATGTGTTTTGTGACTTTTAAAATTCCAAACAATCATTAAAAACTTATAAATTTTTTAGAAAATTCTAAAATAATTTTTCATCTTACTTAGTGCGGCCTCGATTTTAATAAAAAAATTAATTTTATAATTAATATATATTTTTATAATAGAAATTTTGATTTTTTGACATTTAGAATTCCAAAAAATATTAAAAAGTAATAGAAAAATCTAGAAAGACCTTTTGAATTCCCTTATTCATAAGCCTATAAATATCCCATTTAGGGGTGGGGAAAATCACGGTTCTCCTGAGCCGGTCAAAAGTTTCTCTTATAAATTGAAAGAGAAACAGACATGCAAAAATTTGGAGGCAGTCAAAATCGAAACATGCTTGATCCTTCATTGTGGGCTCTGGCCTTCATCTGAAGATTGTCCTGAAGGAGTTGCAAGACCATCAATCTTCGGTAAAGTTCTGGTCTTTTGTCGCGAGCTCTAGTATTTCGTGGAAGTCTATCATGTATAAGTTACAAGACCGTCAATATTTGGTAAAGGCCTGGTCCTCTGTTGCAGGCTCTAGTCTTCCATTGAAGACTATCCTGTAGGAGTTGCAAGACCATCAATCTTCGGTAAATGCCCGATTCTTTAGTACATGTCCAAGTTTCTTTTGCCAAAAAATGGGAAATAATTTTGGAAGAGGCAGCACATGGGGGAGATCGGTCAGTAGAAAATGCCTAGGAGGAACTTCAGTGATAATCAGCGATCAAGCATAAGTTCAACAATAATCGGTGAAGGTTGATGGATAAGAAGAGATCTCACAATCACAAGTTGGTCCCTTAATACAGGGAGTCAGGTAGTATGCCGTGAAAGCCTAACAGAGGTGGTTGGGTGATATTCTGATGTTGCTGATTATATGGTGAGCTAATGATGATAGTCGAGCTACATTTTGTTGAAGATAGAAGGTATGCTTGCTAACGGGGGCAGACAACTTATAATTTGATGGAGGGGGTCAGACACTGTGTCGATCATAACTATATAATGACACACTAATGATGCCAATAGAGTAGAGGCCTGATGGAGCTCCAATCCATCTTTGAAAGAGCTGAGAAAAATGCTTCAAAATAGTATGTGGAATAGGTCGATGAAATCCACCAATGATGTTTAATCGAGGATGTTTGAGCTAACCGAAGTTATCTGTCAAAGCGTTGCTCAATAATGTTAACTTGCGTAAAGAAGCTGAGAGAATTCACCTAGAATGTTTGACTTATTTGAGGTTATTTGTCAGAGTATTGCTCCATGACGTTAATCTGTGTGGAAGTAGCCAAGAGAATCCACTAAGGATGTTTGACTTATCCGAGGTTGTTTATTAGAGCATTGCTTGATGATGTTAACCTGTGTGGAATAGACTGAGAGAATCCATCAAGGATGTTTGGTCTATTCGATTTTGTTTGTCAGAGCGTTGCTCAATGACATTAACTAGTGTGAAAGAGGCCAAATCAAATCCACTTAGGATCGATTGTACCTTGATTACGAGGGGGCGAATGCTGCGTGCATTTCAAATCAAAGGTGAAGATTTGTCTGTTTTTATACCATTTATGTCCTTTTTGAGGTCAAGATTAAGACCTTATCCAAGGAGCAGAAGTCCATCTAGGAACTATATAGAGCTTGAGGCACCATTACATTTGTTGGGAGATTTATGAAAAATGATTTCCAATGACATTATTTTGGACATTAAAAATATTGGAGGAATTTTTTTTGGCTATAGTCCCATTGAAAGTTGCAGCCAAAGTTGCCCCCCAATCCAATATTTTTCCATAAAATTGATTCAACATTGATTGATACTTAAAGGGTGATAGAAAATTGCATAAGGTTTCCCTCCAGCTAGGAATCAAAGGGACTATCTTGCTTCAATCTAGGAAGTTGATGTGAATAACCTTTCAAGATTATAGCAAAAGTTTTCTTCCAATTATGAATCATTTCCCACACACGGTGCCAAACTGCTGCATCTTGTAAAGTTTACATCGATAGAGATATATAAAGTTTAGCGTCCTAGCTTCATACAAAGATCCATCATACAAATAGATAAAAAATAGAGGGTTAAAGTGTTTATATAAGACACAAGAGTTTTTATGTAGAAATCCCTAACAAGGGGGAAAAACCATGGGGCCTCTCACAGTTTGAATGAATCCACTAGTGTTTGCAGTTGATTACAAATGATGTTCTTCCTTGGGAAGAAGGCGTAGGATCAATGTAGCAAATATACATCATATAGAGTGGATTACATGGTGGGAGTTGGAAAAATTAGTGTTAGCTTATTCCTTTGGTCGTCAGGACCATAGTCAACAAGTGATGTTGGTTGGAGGGACCGCAACCGGTGGGCAACGGAGATTAGAAGGATCATAGTAGACAGGAGACGGTGGTAGGAGTGAATGTAGTAGGCAAGTGACGGAGGACAGAGGCACTATAGTCAGCAGGTAATAGTTATATGAAGAATCGTAGTCAATAGATGATGTAGGTTGGAAGGATCGTAGTTAGGCAACATTGGTCGGAAGTATCGTAGTTAAGCGACGGTAGTCAAAGAGGCGTTGATAGCATCCTGTAAGAGTTCTAGCGATAGTTAGACAGTAGATGGAAGTATGGTAATTGTTGGTGGTCAAAAAGAGATTTGATGGAAGACGATGAACATGCAAAAGTTTAGTGACGGTCGGTGGACAGGTAGAGATCCGGCAGTTGTCGATGCAAGGGAACTCCCTAAGTTTTCACCCCCCCCCCTCATGCGAAGAATTGGGGCTATTTGTAGTTTTTTAGGAGTGGCATGACTAATAAATATGAAGAAGATTAAGGGCATGCTGGGAGTGTTCCATCAGATGGCTGATAGTGATTCCCTTGATCTTATAATGTTTATCAAGCATTTTTATGCCTTAATAATGTCAAAATTAAGTGATCTTAGGCTTGTTAGATTTGTCTTGTCAAGCTGTTCGATTCGACTATAAGCATGCCATACTCGATGATCATTTGGTTATCCAATTGATGCTTTGAACCCTCCTAATATGCTTTGGACCCTTAATTTGGGCTCAATTTGGCTTGTATTGGATTGGTTTTGGTGTCGTTGGGTTCATCTATTCGAGATATTCAATTCGACTATAAGTTTATTGAAATTAGAGCTTGGATGGTACTAAATTTAATTATGGTAATTTTTGGTTCATACTCGCATTGAGCTCGATCAAGGTGATTTTTTAGAGATGTATCAACGCATATACCATCTAAAATTATTAATATTTATAAATCACATATTTAAAATTGTTTATTTACTCATATAATATCAAAATGTTTAAATAAAAACAAAAAAAATTACATACTCTTAGTTACTTTAAGCTAATGCACATGCCACCACACCCATTAATGTACTTTAGCAGCAAAATACCCTGGAGACTTACTCACCACTCATTCATCAACATTCAAATGTCAGCACAATATCGATATCCTTCTCAAAAGAATTTCTCATGACTTTCTCTACTCCTCTTTATCATTGAGGGTTCCTCGAAGTTCGTATGTATTTGTTGTCCTTCCCTCAACAAGATTCTATCGTGACTTTCTCACTTCTTTCTTTATCATCAAAAGTTTCATTATTTCAAGAAGATGAAAAATGATGAGAGTTTCGAGAAGGTGAGAAATGGCATTATGAGGCTAATTGTTTAAATAAATAGATAGTTTTATGTGTCAGATAAATACTAAAAAATCAACTTCATTAAGTAACAATCACAATGTTGTTTGAATTGAAAACATTCATAATTAAATTTAGAATTGTGGACAAAATTATTATGATTTTACCACTAATTTTTTTTCAATATTTTTTTAGATAAATCTACATAATAAGTGTTAAATATCTCGAAAGATAAACTTACACCATATTGAAGAAAGAAAATAATTTATTTTCACATTCAAATTTGGCATATATAATGTAAAAAGTATCCTGAACGATAAAATTCACATTCACCTATCATTTCAAATACAAAACTAACCCAGGATTAGCTTTAGTTGATGTTTAGAAGATTTTTCCCCTATCATAGCGAACTAAGACTAGGTTTATTTTATGTTGGGATCCTGGGTTCCTATAGAGGCAATCCTCTACAATCAATTATATCTCCAAAGATAAAATATTTGATTAAAGTGGAGATTAGACTCATTCTGGATTTAAAATATAAGTTAGTTGCCTTTCATATTTTGAAAAGATCAGTCACTCCCATAAAAATATCTTTAAATTTAATAAAATTATTGCAAATCTAGACCAAATCTGTGATTTTGATAATAACAAATATTATTGGATTCTCTACTATGTTATCTCTTGTTATTATTATTATTATTGTATATTTGTTCTTGTGCACTAATATTTCAGGTCCACGTACACCGCGCAAAGTGATCAACTCAAGACTGAGTAGAATAAGGTTAAGTGTATTTAAGAGTATGTATTTCTACTTTTACTTATTTTTACATTTCTTGAGTTAAAGTTATGTATTTGGTGGATGTTAACCTTGGTGACCGTGCACACACACACTTAAGGGAGTGCGATAGTGAGAAAATTAGAAGTGTATTTTTTTGAACTAATCATAATGTATGATCTGTATCATTCTAGACGATCAGCTATTAGAAAAATCATTTTAATGGCTAATTGGCATAATTAAAGCTATTTGAACTCATCGTACTGTACCATCCAGATCGTACAAGACGATTAGTTGAAATCAAGACCTCAGCTGCCAATCCTAATTTAGACAATATTTTAAAATTTAAAATTTCTACTAATTATACCATACGATTGGCATCATATTGTATAATATAATCAAATATTGCCTAATTTAATCCTGTAATTAGGGGATCAAATTTGGATTAATTGACCTAGTTAGATCATATTGGATGATTAGACTAATCATATTATACGACTCGATCTTTGCATGTGACGATATTTATTCACCACCAATTATACGGGACGATAATCCAAGTCGATTGAACTAATCATAATAGAAAATGCTTGATATCGTACTTGACGAAAAGCTCAAATACTTGAACTAATCATACAATGCTTTATTCTCCGTGCAATTCAAATAGGGCTATTTGAACTAATTGTGTAGTATGATCTGGGATCGTAAGGTATTATCTGGGATCATACTGTATTATCCGTGTAAACAAAATTGAATTATTAAGGCCTTTTATAAGACCTTGTACTTAAACTCTCTTAATATACTTATTTCAGTCTTTAGCTATTGGGTTTTTTTGGAGAGAGAGAGCTTTGAGAAGATATCTTGGAGAGCTTTGGGAAGGAGAAATGAGAGTTTATGTGAGAGCGAGAAGGAGTGTGAGGGGTTTTCACACGGTTCCTCCGAGCAAAGATTCTACCTTATTTCCTTCGAGTGTCTTGCTTGGTTTCTTGGGTGGCTCTCGGAGAAAGATCGTCAGCCTGAAGACCGTCGAGGTTCTCTACCTTCACCAGGAGGATGAAAAAGGAGTGCTAGGTTTTTTGCTTTCATCAGGAGGGTGAAAAAGATGTCAAGGTTCTCTGTCATACCAGGTTGCTGAAAAGATTATAAGGGCTTCTTCGCTTAGTTGTGGGAGCTAAAAGAGAGACACTAAAGTTTTAGTGAATTTTTCATCTAAAGTGATAAGTTGTTAAATAGTTTTTTTAATAAATTAATAATAATATTAATATTTTAATGAGAGATTATGGTATTTAAATAAGATATGCATTTTAATTAAAAATGCTAATTAAGAGAATTAGTTATATAAATAATGAATTGAATGATGAGTTATAATTGACATATTAATAATAAAGAATAAAAAATTGGTAAAAAGTAAATCTCAAATATAATAGTAAAGAAAATATTGTTTAAATAAATATATATATAAAGAGAGAGAACAAATATTTTAAAATTTAATTCTAATTACCAAATTAAATAACTAATTAAAGAGAGTAAGTGCAATTATTAATTAAAATTTCAACGACAAGGTCTTTATATAGGTTTTAAGCTGGCGACAATGAAGTGATAATTAAGGTGAACTATCAAACTCATTTAAATTAAGGTAAGTACTCATGCCTCTATTAAGGGTGTCAAAATGGGTCGATGGGTTGAGTTCGAGTCCAACCCGAGTTGACTGAGATCCAAACAGGTTGACACTAACCCAACTTAGTTTTACAAACAGGTTAAAAATTATCAACCCGGACCCAACCCGTGTTAGTCATCGGGTTGACCCGACCCGACCCATGCATATTAGAAATCAAATGCGCAGCGCATTCCCTCGCTCGTGCGCGCTATAGGAACTAGCTGGGCATAGCAGGTCCGACCAGCAATAGGTGAGCGAGATTACGGGCGTGGTTAGCAGCACGCGGTAGCTCATAGACGACGTATCTGAACTCGACCAGACGCCAACGGCCAGCGAAAGTGCTGGCGAGATGATGACAATGACACCGTTGAGGTATTTCCGAACTGGACTAGTCGCCAATAGCCAGCAAGAGTGCTGGTGGGATGGTGGCAGCGGTGCAGCTCGGACTCAACCATACTCCAGCGGCAGTACGGATGTGACATGTCGACGAGACAATTAAGTATATGGACTTGACGAGACATTAGATGTGATCACCGGGTCAGTGGTCACGCGAGTGATGCGACGAAGCTAACAAGATGCAGTCACCGAGTCAGTGGTCCATCACGCGATGTTCCCGGGATAACCCGGGTTGGTTTCAGGTTCCGGGGTCAACCCAAATCCGACCCCGACCTGTGACAAATAGGTTGACCCGAACCCAAAAATTTTTAGGTCGGGTTCGGGTCATGTTAGATTTTGAGACCCCTAGCTTCTATTTTATAGTAATTATGTTGATTTATTTAATACGATTTCATTGAATTAATTAATATTGGTTAGTCAATGATTATTGTAAAATTTTAACATTTCTTCTTTTTGAATGGTCATATTGAATTAATTAATAGTTAGCATGATTATTCAGAATATGCACAAAAAAATTTCAAAGATAAATGAATGAAACTATATAGAAATGTTTGTATGTGCATATTGATTGATGGAGCACACTCCCTTATAGTACTGACTAGGAGACGCAATGTACCGTGCATGTACTATGCACATAAATGAACATTTTATGAAAAAAAAAAGAAAATGAAAAATGAATACATTTATTGGTACTATTTTTAGATGGTATCTCCTGTGACGGTTGTATTACCTTATATTTTGAAGTGAGTATACATATTATTTCAAAGGTCTTGTGTTACTGTAATTTAGAAGTATGATTTATTCACTAAGTTATTTTTTTTACTTATTCTTTTATTGGCAATAATATTCACGGGTATTATTTGATTAACTTAAAACGAGCAAAAGAGAAGAGAATGTGCATTATAGATGCGTCGCTCCAAGAAAAAGGTATTTATAATATTTGATTTTAACATTTTGAGATTTAGTGACTCTTTCTGTATATTGAAAATTATTAGTTAATAATAAAAAATTAATCAATCGTCTGACCGTCTGTTCCCGTCTCATTAATTTGAGCTCCCAGGTCAGATCGTAACAGAACATACGATCTACAATTCAATTTTTGAATTTTTTGATTCAAATATTATGGCATTTTGAGATTAAAAAAAAAGTACATCAACATTCATATTTGATATAATGAACTTTTTATTGTCGTATCATTTATCATCTTGCCCTTCACTAGTCTGTCCTTAATGATATCAACAACTATAGCATGTACCAAAGAATGAATATGGAATAAATAGAGAAATAATAAATCAAAATAATCATACAAGCACCCAATCTGTTGAAACTTGCAAGCATGAATAACCAACAAAAATATATTTCATATGCTAAAAAAAAAAACAAATAAAAAAAACTCTCCAAATCAATAACAAGCATATCATTTTCATTTTTCTACCTTTGGCCTGAAAGGATGTTCTCCATCACACCAACCAACAAAATTAAAATTTAATGCAAAATTTAACATAAATTTGTAACATATTTCTCTCATGTTGGAATTCCTATTGACTCTCAAGCAGTAGAAACATCTTAACTATAACTAACAAAAATAAATGCCCAACAAACACAAACATTGTGTCCAGATGGGTTTGTTAATGAAATTAATTAAGAATAGTAGGTGGTCCTTTCAGGGCCAAATTGGATTGGAATGATTAGAATAACAATGATTTTTTTATAGAACATTGAAGTATGTTGATGCAAATACATCAAGATAAATGAGCAATAAAAAAATTATATATAAATATATTAAAGAAGAATATTTTTTAATAATAAGAATATATTAATTATAGTAAACATCATATTTATAATAAATATTAAACCCATATATTAATATTAATATAATATTATCTCTAAATATAATTGTTATGTTAGAAAATTTATGGCGATTGGCGCATTGCACCCACTCATGATCACACCTTGGCATTAAGATTTTGGCGTTCTAATTACAACACAAGTTCTTATATTTCTTAATGAAAGTAGATCTCACTCAGCCAAAAAAACATAAAAAATTGCTCTGGATTTTTTCCTTCAGGTTTCAGGTCAGGAGATGCGACATTTTGTTCACCTAAAAGACAGTCATGGATGTTTTTCCATATATTTTTATTGCCAAAATAAAGATTTTGGACTGGGAGACGTCAGTTTAAACTCCAACTAAACTTCTCATCAGATCACCAATAGTCCTTGCAAGAACACTTGCCATTCGTGAAATAATGCAAACACTTCCTATCCTTGATCAGAATGTCCCGACCATACAACCTGGAAACAAGCTTCGCAGTGCCATGGCATTTTGTGCACATTCTCACATTCTTGATTATTCTTATAATTTTTGAGGATGGTCTTCTCACAAGAGAGAACATGATTGCTTTCCTCTCACAGTGGACCTCATCATCATCTTCCAATTCTTCTTCAATGTCGAGCCTCGTATCACTGTTGTTTGTCTTGATCTCTTTTGCTATTCGATTAAATTCTACCAACTTACTAGATGCAGACTCAACCGTTTTGTCATTGGTGAAAATGGTATAAACCTGGTGTCTATCTTCCATCCAGCAACAGGAATAGAAGTCATATTCCTTGCTCTCCTTCCATGGCTTCTTCATGTTTGATACATCACCTGAGTTACCACATATAGCTTGTAAGCTTGATGATAGACTTTGTATTATTGGATTTTTAGGCTCCATGCTGATCAGATTCTCAGTAGCAAGACTAGCAAGCTTAACATTACCACAGTACCTCGCTGCTGTCAGTAATTCATTCCAAACGGTGAAGTCAGGCGCAATTGGCATTTCCTTGATCATATTATATGCTTCCATAAGCCTTTTAGATCGACCAAAGAGTTCAACCATTGCTGCATAAAATTCCATACCTAGAGAAAAGTTCTGATCTATCATGTTCATGAAGAGCTCTTTTCCATCATTCACCAATTCATCAAGACCGTAAGCACGAATCATACTTGTGTAAGTTGACTGGTTTAGCTTCACGCTTTCTAGCTTCATGCGGTGTAGTAGTTCCTGAGCAGCATGGGAACAACCATGCAAAACACATCCAGCAATCATTGAATTCCAGGAAATGTAATCTCTGGAATGTAGAATATTAAACAAAGTTAGAGCACTGGTCAAGTCACCCGACTTTGAATAAGTATCAATCAAGGAATTCAAAATTGGAAGGTCGGGATGCAAACCACTGCGAAGCACATAGGCATGGATCTCCTTTACCTTCCATGCTGATACTAAATTCGCACAAGACGGAAGTATACTCAAGATAGTAATGGAATTTGATTTCTCAGAACCCAATTGCATCTGACGAAAAACTCTGAATGCCTTGTTCACATCTCCATTATGCAAGAAACCAGAGATAAGGGCATTCCATGAAGCTGCATTCTTTCTGATTCCAACAACTTCCATCTTCTGAAAGTGTTCAATCGCTTGTTCCTCCTCCTTGTTCTGAATATACCCAGAAATCATCACATTCCATGTCACAACATTACGCCGAAAGCCCAAAGTCTCCATCCTCAGGAAGAGTTCATGTGCCTTCCCACAGTAACCAGCCTGCATGTACCCTCCTATCATTGAATTCCAGGTAAAAACATCCTTCTTATCAATGACATTAAAAATTCTTTCAGCATCTTCTAAATTCCAACATTTTGAATACAAGTCAACCAATGAGTTAATCACCAGTAAATTAGTCACACCTCCATTTTTGATTGCATAGCCATGAAGCTCTCTACCATTTTTCAAATATTTCAGAGTAGCACAGGAAGAGATAGCACAAGCGACCGTCATGTTGTTTGGTTCAACCTCAGATGTACACATCTCTCGAAAAAGATCCAGTGATTGATTCATCTTGTTATTCTGCGACAAACCTGAGATTATGCAGGTCCATGTAAAGACATCAGGGATAATCCCGCAATTCTCCATCTTTTTCATCAGCTCGAGAGCAAGTATTGGTTTCCCGCACTGGTTATAGCTAGAAATTAGTATATTCCACGTGATCAAGCTAGGTTCAATCCCTTCATTCCTCATTTGTTCAAATAGCTTCAAAGCATCGTCATTTTGGCCACAGTGGCAATGTGCAGAGATGATTGAGTTCCAGGTCACTCTATCCTTTACATTAAGTTTATCGAAAATTTTGTTTGCCATGATCAAATCACCACACTTCGCATACAAGTTGAGTATGGAATTCCCAACATGACTCTCCCCCAAAAACCCCAATCGGATTGTAAGCGAGTGTAACAACCTCCCAGTAACAACATCCTCTATATTGGCGCACGCTTGTAGTATCTTGGGCAGCAAAAAGGCATCTGGGTTCACACCTTCAAGAACCATTCGATGGAATAGATCCACAACCTCTTCCCACCGGTTTTCCCTTCCGCAGCCTCCAATCATAGCAGACCAGGTAAAAAGATTTTTTTGGCGCATTTGCTCGAACACCTTACGGGCATTGTCCAAGTCGCCACATTTCGCATACATGCTGACAAGCTTGGTCTCCACGAAGGGGTTAGGGTCCTTCACAGAGGGAAAGGATGAATGGAGAAGGCGGCCGGCTTCCACTGAGTCGGAATCGATGCAAGCTTGGAGAAGCGAGAGGTAGGTTCGACTTGTGATGGGAGTGCCGGAGTCTAGAGCGGAGACAGCTTCTTGGAGCTTTCCGGCGCGGAAGAGACGAAGGAGCTGGCGGTCTCCTGGTCTTCTAGTTTGAGGTGGTAGCGGCAGCGGTGTCTCTGCTTCTGAGGACGCGGCTATGAGGTTTTGGGCTTGGTGAGATATTTTGGAGGGAAGATAGTTAGGAATTTTAGGTTTAGAGAAGGGAATGAGAATTTGATTTTTGGGTTTGCAGGGGGAGAAGGGATTCTCCATCTTTGGCCAGAGGCCCAGAGCCTATCTCTCCGCTCTCTCTCGCTCTCACTCGCATATGTTACCGAGGCTAACAAAAATGTTCAGGGTATTTACTTTGTATAAAAAATTTCTCTCTTTTTTTTTTAAGATGTACAAATTGCAATAAAACAAAAGTGAAAGAAACAAATACAAGAACCTATGTGATAGCTAGCCTATCACAATTCTTCCCTATCAAGTCATAAATGCTTGAAGGAAGAACATCACCAAGAAAGTCTTCCCACAGAAAATCACCCGAAAGAGCAAATTGGGCACATGCGCCACACCATTGCCTTCTCTAGAAATGAAGTGAAAAATTACATTTTTAAAAGTATCTAGAAAGGAGAAATCCAAGTTATGAACCTTCTTGCTTCGATTCTCCAAACAAAGTGATTTTTGTAGCAAATTGATAACATTCATGTTGTCTCCTTCAATCACAATTCCTTACTTTTCAGTCATCCAGTTTTTAATAACATCTTTGAAGTTAAAAATAGAGATCAGCTCTAGCATAGAGATATCCCAATGCACAAATTTCCTTCCATATGCCATAAAGAACCTTCCTTTGTGGTCCCTTAATACTCCAGCTATGCTAGCTTCCCTGTTTTGCTTTAAGGACGCGTCCACATTTAGTTTGATCCAATTTGTAGGCGGAGGAAACTAATTTTTAGACAGCATTTGTTGGTTAGTTTCCCAGTTCTTGCAAATTGGAATAGTGATCGGGTGCACAAAATCAGCCAAAATTTGAGCAGCAACCATACCTTCACTCCTCGGCTTGCTCCCATGCATAAAAAGATTCCTTTCTTTCCAGTTTTGGTATATCGCAGATATATACAGCTTTACAATACCTGAATTTGATTCAGCCATATTCTCCAACTTATTGACAGAATTGGTAAAATTATTGAACATTGGTAGTGAAATACCGCACTTATTCAAAGTGGAAAGAATAGTATTGAGCTTTGTACAATTGCAAGCAATGTGGCCACTATCTTCCTGTACTAAACAACCTCTCGGGCATATATCAGACTCACTCAATTTCCTGTTGAACAGCCAAGCTTTCGTTGGTATTGACTGATTAATCAATCTCCACCAAAATAAGAACTCCTTTGGGGAAACTTTAAGACTTCTCAACCAATTCACTTTATTCTGAATAGCAGGATGTTTATCTGAAGCTTGATAAGACAAAGAAACAATAGTCTTACCCGAATTATTGTGTATTAATTCCAGCATGTCTTCCTCCTCCCCCCATCAATTGGAATGCTCAAAATGATCTTCATTAAGTCTTCGGAGAACAGGTTACTTATCATCTCCTTATCCCAGTTTCCATCTCTATTAATCAAAACAGAGACAGTATTATTCTCCATCTTTTCAAAATCACACAAAGCTGGCCACCTGTTCAAGCTACTATCAAGTATCCAATTGTCATTAAGGATATTAACTCTTACTCCATTAGATATTCTCCACCTGGTAATTGGCTTTAAGAACCGCGCACCATCTCTGATAATTCACTATGCAGGAGATGATGATCTCTTTACATCAGAGTTCCAAATCTCCTTCCCATATTTATTCGAAAAAAAATTTATTTAGAAGGACCTCCTTCCTATTAACATAATTCCAAGCAATATGTGCTCTAACCGGACCTTGCCTCTTCGATGCACCTTGAATACCAATACCGCCTAGATTCACCGGTGTACACATCATGTCCCATGAGACATAATGCATACCATTACGTCATTGCTCTTTAAGCCACAAATAATTCCTGCAATGCTTATCCAGATCTTTGAGAATACTTTTCAGAATCAAGGAATGAGCCATATTAAATAAAGGGATTGAAGAGTATATGGAGTTTATTAGCACAAGCTTCCCAGACAAGTTGCATGATCCCCAGGTATTGAGTTTATCCATCGCCTTTTCCAGAATTTCATTAAAGTCAGTTACCTTCAATCTTTTGAGAGCCATCTTTACGCCAAGATATTTAAATTCCTCCACCCTTCTGTAGCAAAGCATTTATTCATTTTTTTCCTTTTGGACTGAGTGACAGATCTTCCATACATAACCATTGATTTGCTTTTGTAAACGGTTTGTCCTGTCCAGCCACCATAATCACAAAGTATAGACGAAATAATCTTTGCATTACTGCATGAAGCTTTTGCTGCAATCAAAACATCATCAGCATATAACAAGTGTGTTATCTTTGGAGTATTAGGAGCTAACTTAATACCTAATTCATTGCCTCTTTCCATAAAAGCTTTGGACAAGAGTTCAGAACATATGATGAAAAGGCTAGGAGATAATGGGCATCCTTGCCTAAAACCACATTCAGCCTTAATCCATCCACTTCTTTTCCCATTAACTATAGCAGAAAATAACGGATTACTGATACATTGCTTAATAAGGTTAATGAACAGTTCAGGAAAACCAACTTCATACATGATCCTGTAGAGAGTTTCCCAACACATGCTATCATACGCTTGTTCCATGTCAAGCTTGAGTAACATAAACCCGGGTTTTGATTTAGAAAATCTCAGCTTATTGACCAATTTGTGGGCCAACAGGCAATTGTCACAAATCATTCTTCCTGAAACAAAAGCACCTTGATGTTCCGATATTATCGTGGGAAGACAAGCTTTCAGCCTGCGCAGCATCAAGCCAGCTACCATCTTATAAAGAGTTTGACATAAGCTTATAGGATGGAACATACCAGGTTCAGAAGCATTTGGAGTCTTTGGAATAAGCACAATCAACGTCTCCTTCCAACTATCAGGCATTACACCAGTAATGAAGAAGTTAGTAACATCATTCCACACCTCTTCATTCATAATGCTCCAAAAATGTTTGAAAAAATAGGGATTCACACCATCATTGCCGGGAGCTGTATTGTTGTTCATTCTCTTTACAACCGAGAGAAGGCCCTATTTTGTAAAGCCTGCAGATAACAATGACTTCTGTACCTCGTTTAACACTCCTTCAAGTGGAAAACTAGGCAAATTTGATAAAGAGCATTGTCTTTTTCTCCATTTTTTCCTGAAGTATTCTTCAAACACTGCCTGAATATCCTCCGGATCCACAATTAAGCGCCCATTGGAGTCTACCACCTGATTAATCATATTATTGTTCCGTCTAGCTGATGCAAAAGCATGGAAGAAATGAGAGTTACGATCTCCCTCGTGTAGCCAATGGGATTTGGAACGTTGCTTCCACCACATTGCCAATCTTGCAAGTGTCACATTAAGATCATTCACCTTCCTTCTCAATTCCAATAGCTTTATTTGATCCAGTCCACTCTGAATTTCCTCTTCTTGCAAAGATAAGATATCCTTCTACAGCTCAGCCTTGGACTTGTTTAAATCTCTAAACTTGCTCTTACTCCAAAAGAAAAGGTTTTTTAAAGACCTTTTCAACTTCTTTGAAGGATGTCAGATGGATCACCAAAATCCTTCTTACTCCAAGCATTGATTACTACACCCCTTGAGGCTTCATATGAGCACCTAGCATTCTCAAATTTCAAGGTTTTCTGATTAGCCACAGTCAAATTGAATAGATTGAGTAACAAAGGATAGTGATCAGAGGCTACTCTCGGCATGTGTTTAGTAACAGCAAAAGGAATCTAACACAAAGCTTTCGTATTAAGATAAATTATATCCAACCTCTCCCAAATCCTGGCAAGCCCCTCTTTATTGTTGCACCAAGTAAATTACGGTCCAACAGTCCCGATATCATGAAAGTCATTATTTGTAAGGAATTCCTTCATCTCCTGAGGTCCTTGAGAAAATAAGAACCTCTTTCCTCCCTTCTTTTCGCTTTTGGATAGAATGCAGTTAAAATCACCTCTTATGATACAAGGCATATACTTAGGAGTATGCCCTTCAATTAACTCCCAAAGTTTCCTCCTTTTATGTTTATTCTTATTAGCATATACAATTGAAATGTTCCACAAAACACTATTAGGACTTTTAAGACATCCAATAATACATTGGGAGGATGAGTTTAAGATATTAAAGGAAGAAATCTTACTTCTCCACAGCACCAAAATGCTGTCAGCAGTACCTCTTGCATTGACATGAAAAAAATCCCATTCACTACCAATGATACTCTTCACCTCGGAAGCATCCAATGAGCTTAACTTCGTTTCCAACAGGCCAATGAAAAAAATACCATAGTCACCAACTAAACCTCATAGGTAATGGGAAGCCTCTTTTTTCTTCGCTCCCCTACAATTCCAAAAAAGAATTGAAGACATTATGGCACCAATGGGGATGAGCCCCCAGCACTATCTACCTTATCATCTCCTCTCTTTCCTCTGAGACTTCCTTTAATAGGACCGAACGAACCTCCCTCTTTTTTATTTCTTTTCTTGAAATTGAAAGAGTTTGAATGTCTTGGAATTTTCTGAACACCTTTTGATGTGCTTATATAATCTCCCATTTTTCCTGACTCACTTCCTATGTTTGAGCAAACATCTCCTTCAGTATTTGGGGCTTGAATCAGAACCTTATTCAAACTTTTATTTTCATCCAGTAGCACCTGGGATGACACTTCTTCAGACCCCTCTGAAACAATAGCATCACCAGGGAAAAGTTCTCCCTCCTCTCTAGTGTCCTCCTCCACATTGGCCACAACATTAAATGATATGGAGTCTGTAAACACCATATTTTGGTTTGCAAAATCAGCCTTCAGGCCTGGAACTTCACCAATAACTTCCAAGGATGATTTATCTTCTCTTTTAGGCGAAGCAACAATTGCAACCCCATTCTTCTCCCTTGTTTCATCAGTCGTAGAAGCAACATTCTGGGCCAAAGCAACTGGCTTATACATGGTTGATCTTGCTTTAGTACCAACATTACATGCTAAGGGGACAACATGATTTCTGGGCTTAGCACCATTATAATATTTCCTCCTTCCATATCTAACGTGAATCCATGGACCATATCCTTCAGGATCCTTGACATTGACGGCTTCATTCATCTCATCTCTATTGGTTAATCTTCCTTCATTATCAGCAAGTGAGGCACCCGAATTACCATTCACTGATATTTTACTTGGTTGCATAGGAGGAACACTAGCAGAACATGATACCGGTTTATCAATTTTATTACATTTTGTCTGGTCATGACCAATCATACCACATTTATAACAGAACGAAGAAACTTTTTCATATTGAATTTTTTGAAAAAACCTTCCCAAACTACCTTCAACCCAAACACCTAGAGGAAATTTTTCATCAAGCTTCATTCGAACACACACCCTTGCAAACTCTCTTCTTCCCTAATTGAACATATTATCGTCCAGGTATAACGGTGTGCCTACCATTGATGCTATTTTAGAGATATTAATCTCATCCTAACAAAAGAGTGGAAGGTGTGGGAATCTGATCCATATCGGAGAGAAGACATTCTTCATGGTTAATGGAGAGAAATCTGGGCTCCAATTTTCCATACCAATAATATGCCCTCCAATATACCACGGGCCTCCGCTTAGAATTGCTTCCTTAACTTCATCTGAATGAAATGAACACATCAACCAGTCCATTCCTAGATTGGTTAAATGGAATGCTCCATATTGACTCCATTGCTTACGGAGATCATTACTAATCACTAATAAAGGAATTGAATTTCCAAATATTTTCACCACCAATGAATTACGGAGCTTCTGGATATTGGCTTTTTCATTATCCACATGAAGCTTAACAGCAACACCATCATCCGACATCTGAATGGTGTTTACAGGTTAAACAATCTTGATAATTGATGGAATTTTCCTAGAAATTCCTTCTCTTTGAAGATGCACATTTGAATCAGAAATGTTGTCCGGAGCTGAAAATTTCGAAGGGGAGTTAATTATCAAATTCTTATCAGAAGTTAGAGTGCTTGGATTTTGAATTTCATTTGACGAACCACAAACAGCCTGAGTGTAGAACCGGAAGCTGACACATCATTCTTTAAAGGTTTTAAAAACCTATTAACAAATAACTTAGCACCAGAGGAAGACAATGCTTCGAAGTCATTCCTGTGGATAATTCTGCCATCTGTAACAATCTTTTTAGAGGATTCTCCTTCTCTTCACACAATTGGCCTTTTCCCTTTCCAATAAAATCAATTGAATGTCGCGATGGCAGTACTGGTTCAGCAACATCTTTAATAATCAATGGTGATCCACTCCAAGATTTTCGAGTTGGAAAAGACGACGGTGGTGGGGAGATCACCGGTGATAGCCTGCGATCAACTCCCGCTATTCCGGGAAGAACAAAATTTCAAACCAAAATGGGACTTTCTCTCACTACAAAACGAGACTTTCTCTCACTACCAAAAATGTATAAAAATTTCTCGCTTATTTATTTGACACATAAATTTCAATATTCACCAAGTATATCACTTTTCTAACTCCATTAATTCATTGCCCTAGCAAACACCATGGGGATTTCTACAAACATCATTGCAACTTCATTTACATCAAAGAGAGTGTTGCGGGCTAGAATATATGCGGTGATAGAGTTATAATTCTACGTCTTAGTGTTGCATGAATATCCAGCTCACACACAGAGAACAAAATATTTTTTATGTGGAAAACCTGGGAAAGGGCAAAAACCATGGGGCCTAGCCCAATTGAAAATGATTCCACTAGAATTTGAGTAAAGTACAATGGTCTGACTCGTCCTTGAAGAAGACCAGATTACAAATGTCAATTAAAATTTTGTAAAAGTCCAGCGTTACTCCAACGTTAGGTGGTGGTCCGGCAGCACTCCGGTGTCAGGCAATGGTCTGGTAGTGCACTTCAGTGTCAGGGGGTACTCCGGCCTCGGGTGGCACTTTGACGTCCTTTGATGATTTGGTGGTGGTTCGACAGAACTCCGGCGTCCCTTGGTGGTTCGGCGGTGGTACGACAAAACTCTGACATCCCCTAGTGGTCTGGCGATGGTGCGGCAGAACTCCGGTGAAGGTCAAGGAGGAGCTAGGCGGCTGGAGCTTTCTTTCTTCTCTTCCTTCTCTTCCTTCTTCTCTCTTGGCTTCCATCCCGCTTTCTTCAATAGAAAATATGGTTCTATTTATAAAATTCTTGAGTGGCCTAGCTTGTAAATAAGTGGAAGATCAAGGGTAAATTGGGAGTGGTTCGGATGGACGGCTGATCTTGATTCCTGCAATCATGCATCGTTCAATGGACATTTGACTATCTTAATGATATCAGAATTTGATGATCTTGGGCTCGTTGGATTCATCTCGTCGAGCCACTCGATTTGACTATAATCATGTAATGATTGGAGAACATTTGGTAGCCGAAATTTTGGTTTGATCCTTCCACAAGTGCTTCGAGTCTTTGACTTGGACACCTTTGGGCTCAGATTTGGTCGATTTTGGTGTCGTTGGGTTCGTGTTTTCGAGACGCTCATTTCAACTTTAAGTTTGTAGAAATCAAAGCTCAGATGGTCTCAATTTTAATTTTGGAAGCTTCCAACTTGATTTTGCCTTAAGATTTGTGCCTGATAAAGATAATTTTTTGATGATGTATCTGTTGCCCCCTTATTTTCAGACATCAAAGTTACATAAGTCCGAAAATATATAATATAACCTCTGAGATATTTTTTTGTGCAATTTGGATTAAGAAAATAATCCAATCTCGAAAATGTATCAAAATCGAGTCTGGAACGTCGAAAAATGGTTCTAGGGACCCAAAAAATATTCGAATTGGACCGTCCAAGCCAAAAATTAGGCCCGAACAAAATTGGGAGGCTAAACCAGCAGGCTGGACGGCGACCGCCGCAGCTAGTGATGTCGTCACCGCTTGTGATTCGCACATGCGGTCTACACACGTACAGGCGCACTATTTATTATTATTATTATTAATCTTGTTTTTTAAAATGTATTTATTTTTCCTTTATTTTATTTATTTATTAAAAATTTTTAGAATTTTTTCATCATTATTCCACTTAATGATGCTCTTTTAAATTCAAAAAATTAATGAATTTTCATCATTATTTTTAAGAATTTATTTATTTTTCATTTATTTTATTTATTTATTAAAATTTTTTGAAATTCTCTCATCATTATTCCACTTAATGATATCTTTTTGAATTCTAAAAATTAATGAATTTTTATCATTATTTTTAAAATTTATTTATTTATTAAAATTTTTTAAAATTCTCTCATCATTATTCCACTTAATGATGCCCTTTTGAATTCTAAAAATTAATGAATTTTTATTAATTTGAATTGGCTCTTCATCTCTCCCTCACACAACTATAAATAACCCCTTTGGGGTTTGAAAATTTGCACCTCCTCCTATCTCCTCTTCTTTCTAAAGCTAAGGCCTTCCCCTAGCTCTATTCAGATGGGTATTCCCTGTTTAGACCTAGGGCCCCTCACTGAGTAGAAATTTCCTCTTTCTTCTCATCTTTCTCAAGCTGAGGCCTTCCCCTAGCCTTGTTCAGATCGGTATCCCCTGTTCAGCGTAGAGCACCTCACTGAATAGGAGCTTTCTCCTCTTTCTTTGTCTCTCCCTATATAGAGGTCATGATAGGCGATCACCATCCTTTGAGAGATCCGATGACCAAAGGAGATTCACGTCCTATTGCTTAAAATGAAGGTGAGAGGGGTTCTAGTAAGGGAGCTAAATCGGATGATGTTGCGTCCACCATTACTGGCGAGTCCCTGATCGCCTTTTATAAAAAAAAATTATTTTCCTAATAACCTCGTGGCTAAGGTTCCTAAAAGGTCAGATCGGGCATGTCTTCCTCCACCAGGATATCTGACCATTTCTGAGTCTAGTCTGCGAGCTGGGTTGCGATTTCCCCCTCCTCTTGAGCTGATCGATATCTCTGCAAGGTGTGGAGTAAGTTTAGCCCAAATTTCGTACAGAGCTATGTCAGTGATGATGGGGCTTATTACATTCTTCAGAGATCGAGAAGCCATTCTAACACCCGAGTATCTTTTGTGAATGGGCCGATTCATTATTGATACACAGGGGCACATAACATTTAGATCCAAATGTTTAGACATGCATACCCGGGACCCATTGAAGAGCTGAGCCCATGTTTTTTTCTATGTGAAAAATGACTGGGGTCTTATAAAGAAATAGGGGAGGATGAAAGACCTACCTGTCCCTTTGCATGTCGGAGAAGAATACATCTTGAGGATTCTTAACATATCTGACGTCGAACATCTTTTATTCGAGGTTCGTTACTTGACCAAATATATTGAAGAATAGTTTATATTCAAAGTGGGGCTATCAATTCAACCTGGGAGGTCAGAGGCAAAGATGTTGAAGAAGTCTTTTAAAGTTCATGAGCCACCTACCCCATCTTCAAAAGTTCCTTTTAAACAAAAAAGTGACAATCCTCATGCTCTGCTGAAGAAGAAGAAATTAGAGAGAATTTTAACAAGCACTAGCCAGGTTCCCCTTGACTCTTCCCCTGCAAAGTTGCAAGTTCCTGGGGATGTGTTGAAACAGCGGTGCCTCAGACATCGTAAAGCCAATGACTTGGTGAGTAGCATCTTCTCCTTTATTTTTCATAATTCTTTTTTATGCATTAATTAAAATGTTCTCTCATGCCCCTTCCTGTATTGTTTCAGCTATTACGCTGCATGGAGCTTGAGGTCGAGCTTACCTAGACCTTAAAAAAATGGAACGATGAATTTGTGAAGGTGAAATATCTTCAAGGAGAGTACAAGCAGAAGTATAACTATAAGATCAAAGAGGTGAAGGTGCTAGAGGTGGAATTAATCGACTGCAGAATTAAATTGGCCAACATTACGACGGCTACTTCTCTAAAGAACCAGCAGATAGATCGACTCCAGATTGAACTTCTGGCGACACAAGCAATGATCACACAGCTTTTAAAGGATCAAAAGGTCTCTGGAGAGAAGGTAACGATACTTAAAGCTGAAAATAAGAAATCCCAGACTCTTATAGCTGAGAAGGAGGTCACTTTGTTTGACTTAGAATCTTTGAGAGTTATCAAACATTTTAAGAAGTCTAAAGCCTTCAAGACCATCATACATGATCACTTTCAAGAGGCTCGCAAGCATATATATGATGTAGAGGTGAAGGCTCTAGAGCAGCAGTGCATGGATGAAGGCTTCACCTAGGGTTTCCTGAAGGAAGTTCAACTGCAGCAGCGCAGGGCTGGAGTTAAGATTGATGGGCTGACTACTAGCCAAGCTTTTAAGGATCCTTCTTTAGATTTGGATGGAGCTGAGATTGAAAAAGGGCTGAGAAAGGCCTTTTCTAGTGATGATGAGTTTGTAGATGTTGAGTAGTAATTTTCTTTTCGTTGGTTGTATCATTTTATTTTTCGTTTGAACTAAACTTGTCCTTTAGAGGACACTAAGTTGTTTATGTGTCTTTGAGATATAATTTAATTTATTACCCCCCATGCTTTTTGAGGTATTTTTAGTCTGTGTAAATGTGAAAGACATTCTCTTAGGATGTTTAACATATCTGAGGTTATTAGTCAAAGCCTTTGCTTGATGATATTAACCTGTATGGAAGAGGTCAGATTAAATCCCCCTGGGATTGATCTTTCAGTGATTGAGATATAAGATATCCTCCTAGGATATTTGACCTATCTGAGATTGTATGTCAGAGCGTTGCTCGATGATGTTAACCTATATGAAAGAGGTCATATCAATTCCCCCTAGGAATTATCATCCAATGATTGAGATACAATAAAGATTGTGTATTTCTCGAATTAAGGATTTTATGATTTAATTGACATCCTCCTAGGATACTTGACCTATTCGAGGTTATATATCAGAGCGTTGCTCGATGACGTTAACCAATATGGAAGAGGTCAGATAGAATCCCCCTGGGATTAATCATCTAATGATTGAGACACAATAAAGATTATGTATTTTTCAAATCTATTGCAAATCTGGTTTTGATGATGACAAAAATATTGTCTATTGTGTTTTGCTTGACTAACCCATTTTAGGCACAAAAGATCACGAGAACTCAAGCCAACTCAAGATCGGGTCCAAGTGTGTCCAATGTACTATTTTTCTTTTTTAGAGTCAATTGTAATGTAACTGATCCCCCAGCTAAGTAACCTTGCACACACACACTCAGGGGGAGAGCTTGGGTGAGTAAGAGTTTCTGTTCATTTTTTATTCAGATCGTCCTGGATGATAATCACATCATCCTAGACTATCCAGTTAAAATAGAAACCCTAATTAGGGCGACTAAGTTAAGTGCGTCTGATTAAGCAGATCGTCCTGGACGATCTTTGGATCGTACGGGACGATATGCTCAAATCAAAAATTCTCAGCCGCCAGATCAAGTTAGGCAAGTTTTTATTTTAAGACATTTGGTCTGATCGTCCCAGACGATACATGTATCATCCTAGACGATCCAGTATAATCAAGCCTAAATTAGTCTGGTAATTAAGAAAAGCAATTAATATTTAATTGATACGATCATATCGTCCTGGACGATCATGATTGTCTAAGTGCATTTCAGCTGTACGACCCGAACTGTGATCAGGATGATTTGTGCACTTTTTGAACTAATCGTACAGGACGATACCCGTATCGTCCTGGACGATCAAGTCATTTTTTGGTCATCCAGCACAGTCTGCTCTGGACGACTCGAACTGTCTTCTGGATGATATTCCTCGATTTACACTAATCGTCCCAGACGATCACCAAATCGTACGGGACGATATGAATAACTTTTTAAACTGATCGTCCAGAAGAGCCAGATCGTCCAAGCTGAATCAGCTGAATTTGAACTGATCGTCCTGGATGATCTTGGCCAACCAGTTGAGATTTAGGGCAAATTTTAAGCCCTCCTATAAAAGATCTTTTTCTTTCAACAAGAAAGATCTTTTCTTCCCAGAGAAACCCTAGAGAGAGAGAGAGAGTTTGGGAGAGAGAGAGGATCTTGTGAGGGGGAGTTAGTGAGGGATTCACTAAGGTTACTCCAAGAATGAATCAGAGTAGTCTTCTCCGCTCGTCGTCTTTTGTCGTGTCGGTGTTCTTTGGGAGAGGATCGTCGGCAAGAAGATCCAAGGTTCTCTGCCTGCTTCAGGAGGAAGCAAAAGGACGTTGGGTTCTCTGCCCGCTTCAGGTGGAAGCAAAAGGAGGTTAGGTTCTCTGCCCGCTTCAGGTGGAAGCAAAAGGAGGTTAGGTTCTCTGCCTCACCTGGTGGTGGAAAAGAGGTTCTTGTACAGGCTTCTCCGCCTTGCTGTGGGAGCAAAAGGAGAGTCACTTTTTATTTAGTGCAATACCCGGAGGGGAGGCTCCGGGGAGTGGACATAGGTCAAGTTGATCGAACCACTATAAAATCTTATTTGCTTTTCTGATTCTATTCTGCACTTTACTTTTCTGATATTAACTGCATGGGTGAATATCTATGATTGATCTTTTTGTTCTTGTTTACTTATTTTCGCTGCTAAGTATCGAAAAGATTTTTTCGTTGCTAGTGAAATTTTTAAATAACCAATTCACCCCCCTATTGGTTAGCCTCAAGACTAGTTCACTAGGGCTTAACATCCCTATCGATCTTTCAAGTGGTATCAGAGCGAGATTCAAAATTTAAGTTTAAAAACTTTTAAATTTGATCCATAGCTAACTATAACAATCGTAATATTGCTGAAGGTTATTCTATTACAAGACCACCGTTGTTTGATAATATTCCTTTTGATTTTTGGAAAACACGCATGTATACTTTTCTTTAATCAATCGATTATCGTATGTGGATGCTAGTTAAGGATGGATACGAACCACCTTTTAGATTGATTAATAATGTGAGAACTGAATTGCTCTTTGCTGATTGGACTTTTGATGATCGTGATTTAGCACAATTAAATGCCAAATATTTGAACTGTTTCTTTTGTGCTTTAAAATCTGAAGACTATATGCGTGTTTCCACTTGTACAACGGGTAAAGAAATTTGGGATAGATTGTGTATAACATATGAAGGTACAACTGAAGTCAAATAGTCTAGGTTAAACATCTTGTTACATGATTACAAACTTTTTCGCATAAAACCTAGTGAGACGATTTTAGAAATGTACACAAGGTTCACTCAAATCGTTACCTCTTTGCATGCTCTAGGAAGAGAACTAACTAATTACGAAAGAGTGAACAAAATTTTTAGATGTTTACCTTCTTCATACGATGCTAAGATTACTGCGATCACGGAATCTAAAGATTTAAATACTTACTCTATTGACAGCTTACTTGGATCACTCATTGCTTACGAGCAAGGGGTGAACCAAAGACAACTTGAGGCAGGTGAACGAAAGAAATAGAAGACAGTGACGCTAAAGGCCAAAGATTCAGATGCTAGCACTTCGGGGTTTGATAGCGATGATATTGCCTTAATCACAAGGCAATTCAAGAGCTTTCTAAGGAAGAAGAATAAGAACTTTCAAAAGTGGAACAAAGGTAAGACCAGTAGAAATTTTAAAGGTTCATCTGAATCTGTTTGTTTTGAATGCAGGAAGCCTGGACACATAAAGGCAGATTGTCCTACACTCAAGGCTCACCCAAGCAAGGAGAAGGGTGAGGAGAAACCAAAGTTCAGAAAGGATAAGAAGCGGATACAAAAGGCATTCTGGGCAGACTCTGCATCCGACTCTTCTGAGACTGAAGCTGAAGAGGAGGAAACAAATTTATGTCTGATGGCTGATGATCACCCTGGTCAGTCGGACCAGGAAGATGTATGTGAGCTTACTTACGATCAATTACTTGAAGTATCTGAAAAAATTCATGCATCGTGTAGGAAGCTTAAGAAAACCCATGCTAGTTTGAAACTGGATTATTTAACTTTGCAAAAAGAGCATGATGTTTTGATTAAAGATCATTCAACTATTAATAGCAATCACATGTCTTTACTTGATGAGTTTGATGAACTGAATAGAAAGCATTCTGATTTAATTGTTGAGCATGATGCATTAAAAATATCGCATGTTGAATTAGAAGCTGCTTTTAAGAAATTGAATGATATGGCATGTGAATTAGAAAGTAATGAAAGTGCAAAAACTTTTGAGATTGCTAGTCTTAACAAGGAGAACGAGTTTTTAAGAGTAAAAATTGCTGCTTTTGAAATGAACAAAAAATCACCTACTTTTGAACAGTTTTATGCACCGCCATCTTTTGAAAAATCTGTTGCAAGTTCATCAAAACATGTTTCATACACTTCTAGGAAGAGGCACTATCACTCACGACGTTTAGTTAATCCTTTTCCTAGTGTTAGATGTTTTTCATGTGGCATGTTAGGACACATTTCTCACACCTGCACTGTTCACCGTAGTACATATTAGGTGTAGAGACCCAAACTACCTATTTCACAGCACAGCACGCATGCATTACATTCTTCTTTTCATAAGAAGAAATCCAAACATGTTTGGGTTCCTAAGACTGACGTTTGATATTTTTATAGGGGTGCTCTCACACAAGACCTCATGAGAGCATGTGGTACCTGGACAGCGAATGTTCTAGACACATGACTGGAGATGCAAATCAGTTCATTTTGCTGGAGGCCAGGGCTGGAGGCAAGGTTACACTTGGAGATAACACCACCAGGAGGGTGGTAGGCTCAGGTATAATTGGTGATTCAAAAAATTTTATGATTGATAATATTTTGCTTGTAGATGGACTGAAATACAACTTGTTGAGCATTAGTCAACTTTGTGACAAAGGATACAGCATCAAATTCCTGCCCACTGGCTGCATTTTAAGCTTAAATGATAAAGTTATTTTACAGGGGCAAAGGATCAATAATGTCTACAAGCTGGATGTAAGTTGCATTAAATCTGAGAATTCAATTTGCTTAAAAACTGCTGCTGATGAGTCCTGGTTATGGCATAGGAGATTGTGTCATGCCAGTATGAAAACCCTTAGGAGAGTCACCCAAAAGGACTTAGTTAAAGGTGTGCCCAAGCTTAAGTTCACTAAGGATCACCTGTGTGATGCTTGTTAGTTAGGGAAGCAAGTCCAGTCCTCTTTTCACTCTGTTAAGGACATTAGTACCTCTAGACCTTTAGAAGTTCTTCATATGGACCTCTTTGGACCCATTCGCACTGCCAGCTTAGGGGGGAGAGTCTATGGTTTTGTGATTGTATATGACTACTCAAGGTTCACTTGGATTAAATTCTTATCACACAAATCTGAGTCATTTGATGAGTTTAAGTCCTTCTCCACTTGGATTCAGAGGAAGTTAGGTTGTGAGATCCTGACTATTCATAGTGATCATGGTGGAGAGTTTGAGAATGTGAAGTTTGGAAGTTTTTGTGAGGAGCAATAGATTAGTCATAATTTTTCAGCTCCTAGGACCCCTCAGCAGAACAAGGTAGCTGAAAGGAAGAACATGACCTTAGTGAAAGCCGCTAGAGCCATGCTTGCCGAGTATTCACTTCCAAAATACTTTTAGGCTGAAGCGGTGAACACTGCCTGTTATGTGTTGAATATGATGAATGTGAGATCTAAACTGAATAAAACACCTTATGAGATCATTAAGGGTAGAACTCCAAACCTGTCCCCCCTCCATGTCTTTGGCTGTAAGGTTTTCATTCTGAACAACGGGAAATCACCCTTAGGAAAGTTTGACCCCAAATTTGATGAAGGAGTGTTCTTAGGCTATTCTAGTGTGGGGAAATCCTTTAGGGTGTTCAATAAAAGGACTTTGGTGGTGGAAGAGACAACCCATGTAGTGTTTGATGAATCTGATCCTAAGGTGAATAGAATTGAGGAAGAAGAAGAGGTAGAGGAGATCACCCAAGGGGTTGGAAATGCAAATCTGGAGGAGAGGGTAGAACCTCAAACCACTCTGCCTAGAGATTAGAGATATTCTTCGAGTCATCCTAAAGAATTGATCTTAGGAGACCCTTCTGAAGGTGTTAGGACTAGGCATGGACTTAGGAAGGAAGTAAACTATTCTGCCTTTATCTCAATGAACCCACCAAATCAATCAAGCCCTTTCGGATGAGTTTTGGATCTTAGTTATGTAGGAAGAATTGAATCAATTTGTAAGGAATGATGTTTGGGAGTTAGTAGAAAGACCTAGAAATCAAAGTATTATGGGAAACAAGTGGGTCTTTAAGAATAAGATGAATGATTTTGGTGTGGTGGTTAGGAATAAGGCAAGATTGGTGGCTAAGGGGTATAATCAGATAGAAGGGATTGATTTTGAGGAGACTTTTGCCCCTGTAGCTAGATTAGAAGCCATTAGAGTGCTACTAGCCTTTACCTGTTATAAGGGATTTAAGCTATTTCAAATGGATATCAAAAGTGCCTTTTTAAATGGGGTAATAAAAGAGGATGTGTTTGTAGAACAACCCCCAGGTTTTGAGAGTTCCCAATATCCAAATTATGTTTACAAATTAAAAAAGGCCTTATTTGAATTGAAACAGGCACCCAGAGCTTGGTATGAGAGGCTTAGCACATTCCTGTTAGAAAGAGAGTTTGTTAAAGGGAGCGTAGACACCACCCTTTTTCTGAGGAAAATAGGGGATGACTTACTCATTATCCAGATCTATGTTGATGATATAATTTTTGGATCTTCTGATAGATATTTATGTGATGAGTTTTCTAAAATAATGAAAAAAGAGTTTGAGATGAGTATGATGGGAGAATTATCCTACTTTTGGGGTTTAGCATAAGGCAAACGGATGATGGAACCTTTTTCAATCAATCTAAATACACTAAGGATATTTTGAAGAAATATGAAATGGATAAAGCCAAGCCAATCAATACTCCTATGAGCTCCTCTGTTCAATTAGATAAGGATTCAAGTGGAAAATCTGTTGATCAGAAGAAGTATAGAGGAATAATAGGATCACTGCTTTACCTGACTGCTAGCCGACCTGATATCATGTTTAGTGTCTGTCTTTGTGCTAGGTTTCAGGCTGATCCTAAAGAGTCCCACCTGACTGCTGTTAAGAGAATTCTTAGATATCTTTTAGGGACCCCAAACCTAGGAATCTGGTACCCTAGGCACATTACCTCTTTTGAGATCATTGGATATTCTGATTCTGACTTTGCGGGGTGTATGGTGGATAGAAAGAGCACTTCTGGAACTTGTCAATTTATAGGACAGTCGTTAGTCTCCTGGTCCAGTAGAAAATAGAACTCAGTTACACTTTCCACTGCTGAAGCTGAGTACATTACCTTAGGGAGTTTTGTGGCCCAAGTTCTTTGGTTGAAGCAACAAGTCTTGGATTTAGGATTACCTGTGGGCACAATTTCTATTCTGTGTGATAATACTAGTGTCATCTGCATCTCTAAGAATTCAATCCAACATTCTAGGACCAAACATATTGATATAATGCATCATTTCATTAGGGACCATGTTACAAAAGGGAACATTGAGCTACATCATGTAGCAACTGAAAATTAGTTGGCTGACATATTCACTAAACCACTGGCCTTTGACTCATTCAGAATTTTGAGAACTAGATTAGGAGTGATTGATATAAATGCTTGATTCTGATGACTGCTGATTTCTGATTTTTTTGATTGTTATTCTATTTTCTGTTAGTTAGTGTTTGTTTTTGATTTGATTATTTACTTTCAGTTGGTTTTATTTCTTCTGCTGATTTCTGTGTTAGCCATGTTATTAGTCTAATTTGAGTATTTACTTTGATGTGATTTTCTACCTATTTTTATTCACTAGTTCATCTCTTGCACTTATTATTTTATACTTTTCAAAGTCTGATCACTGTTCACTACTTCTGATAATCTGAATTTCTGACTGAGAGTTTTACCTTATTTTTGTTTGGAAGCTAGTAAGCAGTGATTGACTCCACTGGATCTGTTAAAGGGAAGAAACATAGATGATTGTTTCTCTTCCTCTAAACTCCTTTGCTGGTATATTATTTCTTTTGGATAAATATCCTCTTCAAAATTAAAATTTTAGTTTTTTGAAATAGAGATTTATTTTATCTTCCTACAGTAATCTACCTCATATTAATAGTATTTTCAAAGTCTTGAGTCATTATTTTGATTTTCTAAACCAAGTGATTGCACTTATCATATGACGTCTGGCTTTTATTTTGTGAATTACTCTTCCTTATCGTGGAGAGCATCTCCTATATCTGGAAGGTAATTTCACGGCTAAGACTATTTAACGATTATGAAGAGGGAGAAAGCTTACAAAAGATGCGCAGTGCGCCAAATCAATTGAAAAAGAGGCACAAAATGTGCCCAAAGCTGAAAATATGTGAAATGTCGCCAACTAAAAAATACACAAAGTGTATCAAAAATGAAAAGATGTGCAAAGCACCAAATAAATTGAAAAAGAGGCATAAAATGAGCCCAACCAAGCTTTCTTCCCTTTCAGATCGTTAAATGTCTTAGAAAAATCCGTGCGCCACTTAATATTTTCAAAAGCTTGTGTTTGAAAATCCTGATTTCTGATTTTTTACTTTGTAACACTATTATATCAGATATTTTTCTGGAATGAGGCTTGAAAGCATCTCTTTTCGAATCTAATTTCTTTTCTTCTGAATTGGATGTTTATTTTGAAAGAGATTTGCATCGATAAGGTGCCCGAGGTGGGAGTTATGAAAGTCAATTTTTTCAACTTTTTCTGGATTTCAGTGCTGTCAATCGTCATCTTATTAGTTTTTGGATCTAAAATCAAGGAAAAATTCTGATTTATTCGAGCAGCTTGATCAAAAAAAAGTGCGTTCTTTTATATATTTTTGCTGTGAGTTTTATTCGTTTTTATTTTATTTTAGTTTCGTGATTGTGTCTTTGAGATCCTGATCTGTCAGCTCCATCCTCCATCTTTTTCTATTTTCTTCACATCGTCCTGGACGATTCACAGATCGTCCTGGATGATCTTCTTTGTCATGGACGATCCATAAATCGTCCTGGACGATCCATTCAAAACCATCTCCACTCTGCTCCTGCTGTTGAGAAACACCAATTATTGGTAATCGTCTTGGACGATACCTACATTGTCCTGGACAATATGATCCATATCTTCCTGGTCTGATCAAATGGCTGACATTGCACCAATTATTATCCATCGTCCTGGACGATCCACCGCATCGTCCTAGATGATCCACATGTCAGCCGCTGGACGATTGGAATTCGGCCCGTCCGTCACACTTATTGCACATCGTCCAGGACGATCCACCTAATCGTCCTGGACGATACTTTTCGTCAACGGTCGTCCAGCCTGACCCCTTGGGACGATCGTTTGTGTCTAATCATCCTGGACGATCTCTGATCGTCCTGGACAATCGGACCGCCTTTTTGACCAATCGTCCAGGCCGTAATAATTGCATCTATCGTCCTGGACGATCTCGCGATCGTACGGGACGATCAGGCCAAGATCTATTTAAACAGCCATTTTCTTAAGGATTTTTCACACTCTTTCTTCCAATCTCCCTATACTTCCCTTCACTTTTGATTTCTAATGGCTGGTGGCAAACATTCGCGGCAAAAGGGTGCGAGTTCCTCCCGGGAACATGTTGATCCTCGCTTCCCAAATACAGCCGATCAGGCTGCTTACGAGCGCTATTGTGAGGTGGGGATCACACAGTTGAAAATAGTAAATCCCCGTACTCTTACTTATCCTGTTCTTGATCTCTTCGCTCATACCTCCCTCACTTTCATCATGACTCTTACCTTTCCTTTTAGCACGAAACTTCTTCGAGTTTTTTTGCCAATTTGCGTATTTCTGCTGATTATTCCACCCTCCGCTCGTATGTAAATCAGCGTCCCGTCGAACTCACTTACCAGGACTTTCATAACATTCTCCAACTTTCTGTCACTGGCGACAAACTCCACACTCTTATCACTGACCCTGACTATGATTGGAGTGTCGCCAATCACTTCCTTCGCAATACAAATGCACCATATCATGACAACGCTTGCACCTCACTTCTTAAGGACGCATAGACCATTCAGCATGTCCTTCGTTCCTCCGTCATTCCAAAGGCAGGGGATCGAATTCATATCACCCCACTACTGTCCTTGACCATATACTACGTCTTGGCCCATAGGGAATTTAATGCCATTGACCTTATTATTCGATACATCGAGCACCTCACCACTATTAGGGATCCAGGTCATCGCCGTCGTCCCAATCTAGCCTTAGGACAAATCATTGCCTATGCCCTAGAAATAAAATATGACCTGCAGTATCCCGTAGCTCCAAATATCCCTCATTCCTTCTTCACCAATAATTCCTTCCATGTCCTACACAGCACCCGACTACATCCGGAGCCTGCCTCGGATGTTGAGGAGGAAGAGGAAGAGGCTATTCCAGTTCCTGCTGTACCCGATGCACCTGCTCCCCTTCGTATTGCCTCTCCCTTTGACCATCTGGTGCAGCGCTTCAATCAGTGGGAGGCCAGATTTGACTCCTATGTGGCTACCTAGGAGCAGCGGTAGGCCGAGGACATCCAGCGCTTCACGGACTATGCTGCGCAGCAGCAACAGCAGCATGATCAGGACATTGCCTGGATTGGAGCCCACTTTCAAGCCATTCACAACTACTTCAACCCACCACCACCACCTCCTTCCGATCAGGATCCACCTCCGTTCTAGTTTTCTATTTGTAGTTGTTTTATTTTTTATTTTGTACTGATGTTTTCATATTTTCTGTTTACCCTCCTCCTTTTGTGATGTCAAAAGGGGGAGTCAATTGTAGTCATTTCTGTTTTTGTTATGTGTTATGTTTCCTGTATTGATTTAGTTGTTAAATAAAAATTTTAAAAAATATATATATATTTGTTTTTCGATCTCATAGTTATTATTATTTTTCAAACTACTGCACAAATATTTGCCACCATCAAAAAGGGGGAGATTGTTACAAATCTGGTTTTGATGATGACAAATATGTTGTCTATTGTGTTTTGCTTGGCTAACCCATTTTAGGCACAAAAGATCACGAGAACTCAAGCCAACTCAAGATCGGGTCCAAGTGTGTCCAATATACTATTTTTCTTTTTCTTGAGTCAATTATAATGTAACTGATCCCCCAGCTAAGTAACCTTGCACACACACACTCAGGGGGGGAGCTTGGGTGAGTAAGTGTTTCTGTTCATTTTTTGTTCAGATCGTCCTGGACGATAATCACATCATCCTAGACGATCCAGTTAAAACAGAAACCCTAATTAGGGTGACCAAGTTAAGTGCGTCTGATTAAGCAGATCATCCTGGATGATCTTTGGATCGTACGGGACGATATGCTCAAATCAAAAATTCTCAGCCGCCAGATCAAGTTAGGCAAGTTTTTATTTTAAGACATTTGGTCTGATCGTCCAGGACGATACGTGTATCGTCCTGGACGATCCAGTACAATCATGCCTAAATTAGTCTGGTAATTAAGAAAAGTAATTAATATTTAATTGATACGATCATATCGTCCTGGACGATTGCAGGATCATCCTAGACGATCGCAGGATCGTCCTGGACCATCGCAGGATCGGCCTGGACGATCATGATCGTCTAAGTGCATTTCAGCTGTACGACCCGAACTGTGATCAGGATGATTTGGGCACTTTTTGAACTAATCGTACAGGACGATACCCTTATCGTCCTGGACGGTCAAGTCATTTTTTGGTCATCCAGCACAGTCTGCTCTGGACGACCCGAACTGTCTTCTGGACGATATTCCTCGATTTACACTAATTATCCCGGACGATCGCCAAATTGTACGGGACGATATGAATAACTTTTTGAACTGATCGTCCAGAAGAGCCAGATCATCCAGACTGAATCAGCTGAATTTGAACTGATCGTACAGGATGATCTACCGATCGTCCTGGACGATCTTGGCCGACCAGTTGAGATTTAGGGAAAATTTTAAGCCCTCCTATAAAAGATCTTTTTCTTTCAACAAGAAAGATCTTTTGCCAATTTTCTTCCCAGAGAAACCCTAGAGAGAGAGAGTTTGGGAGAGAGAGAGAGGATCTTGTGAGGGGTAGTTAGTGAGGGATTCACTAAGGTTGCTCCAAGCACGGATCAGAGTCGTCTTCTCCCCTCATCGTCTTTCATCGTGTCGGTGTTCTTTGGGAGAGGATCGTCGGCAAGAAGATCCAAGGTTCTCTGCTTGCTTCAGGAGGAAGCAAAAGGATGTTGGGTTCTCTACCCGCTTCAGGTAGAAGCAAAAAGAGGTTAGGTTCTCTGCCTCACCTGGTGGTGGAAAGGAGGTTCTTGTACAGGCTTCTCCGCCTTGTTATGGGAGCAAATGGAGAGTCACTTTTTGTTTAGTGCAATACCCGGAGGGGAGGCTCCGGGAGTGAACGTAGGTCAAGTTGACCGAACCACTATAAAATCTGGTTTGCTTTTCTGATTCTGTTCTACACTTTACTTTTCTGATATTAACTGCTTGGATGAATATCTGTGATTGATCTTTTCGTTCTTGTTTACTTATTTCCGCTACTAAGTATCGAAAAGATTTTTCCGTTGCTAGTGAAATTTTTAAATAACCAATTCACCCCCCCTCTGGTTAGCCTCGGGACTAGTTCACTAGGGCTTAACATCCCTATCGATCTTTCAAAATCATGGATTTTATGATTTGATTAATCATTAGTTGTCATTTTTTTATCATTTTTTATTCGAACAACACATTATATTACTATAAGTCAATACAAAAGTTCCCTAGTATAACTTAGGGATATAAGAGTTACACCACATAAGATATACATACGGGGACAACACAATATTTAATTTGAAAAAAAATACTATGGATATTAGAGTGACACCCTATTTAATATAAAAGAGATACGATAAAATAATACAAGTAGTATTACTAACAAAAATCAACAAACTACATGGTCACTTAATCTCACCAACAATTTGAATATTATTCAATGGTTTTCTTTATTGTTGATTTTGCCCCCCAGTGGGACCAGCTTCATCTCGAGCAGGTAAATTTTGAATAAATTATTGAAGGTAGCCTTATTAGATAAGTCTCTCAAGTTTATTCTTGAGCGGCTTACATGCTTCAATGGTGTGCCCACGACTACGGTGAAAATGACAGTATTGATCCTGATTTCCCGTATTTGGCTTTAAAGAATTAGACCACTTAATATTTTCTTGATCTCGAATAGCCATCAGTACATTGGCTCAAGATGTGTTGAGTGGTGTATACTCTTCCTCTCGTCGAAACTCACGTCGTGGCAATGGAGGTCTAAGAGGCAGGCTATTCTTCCCTTGTTTCTTTTGCTGCGAGAATGAGTTATCCATTATAGGAGCATTTTTATGCTTTTTAGAAGGTTATTCAAATTGCTTCTTGTGAGTATTGATGGCTTCATCTGTTGATATTTGTGCCTCCACATGATGGATCAGGTCAGCATACGAGGGAACCATGTCTCTCATAAGCGCCGAGTAAAAGAGACCAGAGCGGAGGCTTCCAAGAAAAACTCCTCTAAAATAATTCAGGATCTACTCTTAGAATTTTTTGAGCTTCGGTGGAAAATCATTTAAAATGAAAATCATTTAAAATACTCCTTAAGTGATTCTCCTTCATTTTAATGGATCCCAGATAGGTGAGAAGAATCCTTAATAATTCTTTGATTGGCAATAAATTATTCCATGAACACTTTGGCCAATTTGACGAATGTAGGGATCAATCTGGCTAGAAGTGAGTAGAATCACGTTTGAGGTTGTCCTTTAAGGGTAGCAGAAAAAACCTTGCAGAGGAGTGCATTTGAGGCTCGTTGAACATACATAATAGTTCTATAGTGATCGATATACTCGTACGGGTCAGATGTCACGTCGTAGGAATCTATGCTTGGTAGTTTGAATCCTACCTGAATGGGGTGTTGAAGAAAATGGCTTAAGTCAGGGGTAATTACTCCTAGAAGTCCCACTAACAAAGAGGTTATCTTACACCTTCCACGGGGAACTCTTCTTAGACCAATCATCACAGTTCATGATGTAGGGCTTTATGAGGGAGCTCAATAAAATGCGGTCGGGCTAAGTCCTTGGTGATGTCCAGAGGAATGTGAAATTGTTGATCTATTTGTGAAGGATGGGTAGAACTTGCAGTGTCAGCAAGTTTGTTGTCTTAATGTGATTGTGGATTCCTCTTTGATGAAGGAAGAGGAATCTCTGTGTGAAGATGTTCGAGTTGAACACCCTCAGCCAGTGGTGGATCTCAAGGGAGAAAAATGTCCTCTTGTGGTGCTAGCGTCGGTTGTCGAGTCTCTCGTAGGAGTTAATAGATCTCATTATGAGATTATTCAATCTTTCAAATACGTTCTTCTAGGGAAGGTCCTTAATTTCCTTCTCCAGCAGCGTGTTGCCCCCCAGGATAAAAAGAGGCAGATACTTGGTGTCCATGATTCATAGACTGATTCCTGGATTGGTGGGTGTTGGAGTGGGAGACTCCCAAGATACGATTGTTACGCCTGTTAGCCATTAAAAAAACACTTAGAATTATCGGATTGGGTTCCCACAGACTGTGCCAAACTATTGCAGGCTAAAATATACACGACGATAGAGTTATAATTTTACATCTTAGCGTTATATGAATATCCAGCTCATACATAGAAAACATAATATTTTTATAAAGAAAAACCTGGGAAAGAGAAAAAACCACGGGGCCTAGCCCAGTTAAAAAAGATTCCACTAAAATTTGAGTAAAGTATAATGGTCAGACTCATCCTTGAAAATGATCAGATTATAAATATTAACTGAAAGTTTCACAAAAGTTCAGCGTCACTCCAACGTCAGGTGGTGGTCCGGCATCACTCCGGTGTCAGGCGGTGGTCCGGCAGTGACACTTCAGCATCAGGGGGCACTCTGGCCTCGTGTGGCACTTTAATATTTTTGATGGTCTGGTGGTGGTTCCACAGAACTCTGGCATCCCTTGGTGGTTCGGCGGTGGTGCAACAGAACTCTGGCTGCCCTGGTGGTCTGGCGGTGGTGCGGCAAAAACCCGGCGGTGGTGCAGCAGAACTCTGGCTGTGGTCGTGGAGGAGCTAGGCGGTTGGAGCTTTCTTCCTTCTCTTCCTTCTTCTCTCTTGGCTTCTATCCTCCTTTTTTCAAGAGGAAATGGGGCTTAATTTATAGAATTCTTGAGTGGCATGGCTTGTAAATAAGTGGAAGATCAAGGGTAAATTGGGAGTGGTTCGGATGGACGGCCGATCTTAATTCCTACAATCATGCATCATTCAATGAATCTTTGACTATCTTAATTATATCAAAATTTGATGATCTTATGCTCGTTGGATTCATCTCATCGAGCCTCTCTATTCGACTATAAGCATGTGTCGATTGGAGACCGTTTGGTAATGCAAATTTTGGTTTAATCCTTCCAAAAGTGCTTCGAGTCTTTGATTTGGGCTCAGATTAGGTCGATTTTAGTGTCGTTGGATTCGTGTTTTCGAGACACTTAGTTCGACTATAAGTTTACAGAAATCAAAGCTTGGATGATCATAATTTTAATTTTTGAAGCTTCCAACTTGATTTTGCCTCAAGATTTTTGAACCTGATCAAGATAATTTTTTTGAAATGTATATAAAGTAGTTTTAAAATAGGCTTAAAAATACGTTTTATCTTAAAGTGCACAGACTCCCCTTGACAGATCTGCACCCTCATGGCCATGTGGTTTGCCAAAACCCGCAGGCGGGGAGCAGCCTAACAAATGAAAAGAATGATGCAGCAAATATGATATGCGAACTCCCGGCGGTCCCGGGCTTACTTATTAAAAGCGTTAGAGTTTCTATATTATCTTAAAAATTTTATTTTTAATTTAAGTAGAAGAATTTTTTCGTGTCCTCACGAGGTTCCGATCGAATCCAGGCTAAAATAAAAGCAGAACACAAACGCCAAGAAACTAAGAAAACCATGTAAATCCTAATCGCAATCAACATCAAATTAAACATATTAAATAATTAAATTAATCAAAATAAATGTTCATAGGCCAACTGTCCTTTATTACAAACCAGAGTCTGCAGAAAAGTAAAGTCACCGGGCACCACTGACAACAACTCGGATTTCAAATCCTAGAACATATGCAAGTGACTTTGGGTGGGATACTCTTTACCTTCAACTTCTCGATCTTCTTTTTTTCAGGCTCCTCGGTCTTCTTTTCTTCAAGCTCCTTGGATTTGTTGTAGCTGGATACTTAATGTGGAGAAAGAAAAAAAATTTCCCCCAAAGGGGAGGTTATATAATTCAATATTTATCATTTTTGCCCCCTTTTATTAACGCTATATGAGCATGGCCACCTGCAGATGATATTGTTAGTATAAAAAATTGATCCTAACCTATCGGTAGTCTATCGTCCATTACATTAAGTCAGAGAGTGCAGTAAAAATAAATAAACACATCAACCAATTCTTCGATCACAACATGTAGTGAAAACCCAGAAAACTCGACACACAACAGTAAAGTAAACACTGGCCTAGCCTAAAACTAGAAGTGGTGCCCTAGCAAATAATTCTATGTGTGTGTAGAAGGCTGTGTAGCTGAGGTAGGTCCAAGGCTGGGTAGTTGGTTGAAGTTACTTAGTGTTCAAGTTTGTTGAAGGTTCGAGGGAGAGGTTTAGGTTTGAATTTAAATATTAATACATTAATAATTAAATCAGATATATTTTAATGGTCAGGTGATTGCTACCTTTATTTCTTACCGAGGCCGTGAAGTTTATTTCACCTTTCTTGGGGCTAAGTTAATAGCCTCATAAGCCTGGGTTACCAAAAGCAATTAGTGTTGATAAAGTTAATTTAGTTGGTTATAGATTAAAAGAGGAGGTGTATTAAATGACTTATTATCAGGTTAGGAAGTTAACTTAAAGCTTATAGTGATGTTATCTGAAATTTAAGTTGAGTTAATGATATTTGGAAGGTTCAAGGTCAACCTACCCGCTAAGTCAAAGGGGCTAAAAGTTGATTTTTTAAGTAAGAGTGATTCATGAATCGTTAGTATTTTTATAAAATAATAGACCTTGACCTGATCAGTTAGAATGAAAGTATGCTCAATTTAGATTTTTTTACATTAAGTTATGAATTTTTGAAGTTTTGACCAAATTTTTTACTTAAGTTTGATTGGATTGTTAACTTTTTTTATTTAAGATAATTTTTGGAATCCTAATATTTTTAGCAAATACTATATTTTAATATAAGTTGAATGCCTTTTAGTTTGCTGAATTTAGAATTTTCTAGAATCAGTTATGGATTTTCAAAGTTTGGGCGTTTAATGAATTATCGAAGTTATTTAATTAAGGGGTCGTTTCAGGGGTTTTAATCCAAATCAGCTCCAAACCTTTTGGAATCACCCCCAAAAGTTAGGAATGACCCAAGGAGGTGTTCTCAAGTGTTTGGGGAAAATTTGGAATTTTTGATAATTTTTAATTATTTAATTTAATTAAAAAGGTAATTTTTGATCAAAATTAAATTAAGATTTAAATTAAAGTCCAATTAAGGTGGTCTAAATTTTTTGAGATTAAGGACTGAATTTTGGAGAGTTTGATGTATTATATGAAATTTTATATTTAATTTGGATTTATTAGAATTTTTTGAAGTTGTCAAGGCTTAATTAAATGGCGAATTAGGGTTTGTTAATTAGATGGCTTAAAGGCTCCAAAAAATTCCTAAAAAATTCCAGAAGGTTTAGGATGTCACTAAGTTTAAGTGTTTCAACTTTCAAGTTAGTCGGGGTTTTACCTTAGCTCCTAGAATTTTTTTAAGTTCACTAGACTGGTCCTTAATTATTGTCCTTATGATGTCACTATGTTAAGTAGTTTTAAATTAGGTTTTAGACTAACCCTTGGGATAATATATAGGGTAATGCAACAAACATGAGCACATGAAGTCCTTAGATCTAGGAGAGCCTAAGTTAAGGGCTTGTGTAACCTACACATACAAGAAAGACTACTAAACACTAAGTAAATAAGATTAATGAAGTGATTAGTGAATGATTGGAGCTCAATCAACCACTAATCCTCCCCATATGAATGTTATTCACATGCTTGATCCATGTTTAAAATTCCACTAGTGGATCTCCCAAAAATTAAGATATTTAATGATATATAGAATTTCAAAATACTTTATATATATATATATATATATATATATAATATTGATGTAAATATACAAGTTTAAAAATAATATAGTTAAAAATATTTCAATTTATATTTATGAGAAATCCACTGGCCATCCAAGGGGGTTTCAAAAAAAATTTAATTTGAAAAATAATTTTTAATTTTAAAATAATTAACATATTATTACTAGTTAATTAATAGAAGTAATTAAATAAAATAGAAATAAATTATAAAAATAAATTTTAGTTTCTAAAAATAATTTTAAATTAAATTTCATAATTTTTTGAAAAAAATTAAGATATTATGTATCAAAATTCGAATTAAAATGAATTTATTATTATTTATTGAAGTTTAAAGTAATTAAAGGCTATTTTAAAATAATTTTAAATAACTAATATTAAAAAAAAACAATTAAGTGAAATTAAATTAAATATTAGAACTTCTGGAAATTTAAAATATAATAATAAAAAAATTTTATTCAAAAAAAATTTAAAATATTAAATTAATTATTCATTAAGTGAATTAAAGTAATTAATTAAAATAATTTAAAATAAGAGAATAATTAATAATTAATATTTAAAAAGATAATTATTAAATGAAATTAAATATTAAAGTTTCTAAAATTTCAAAATAATTATAAATAATAATAGAAATAATAATAATAATATAATAATATAATAATAATAGTAATATAGTAATAATAATAATAATAATAATATGGTAATAACATAATTAAAATAATTTTAAAATAATAAGATATTTAATATAATAACATAATTAAAGGGGTTTTAAAATAATAGTAATAATAATAATAATATGATAATTAAAATAATAATAATAATAATAATAATATAATTATAATAATCATAATAATATAATAAAATAATTAAAATAATGATAATGATAATAATAATATAATAAAATAATTCAAATAATTATAAACAAAATTTTTGAATTTTTAAAATAATTTTAAATAATTTTTCAGATTTTTAAAATATATTTAAAATAAATTTTAAATTAATTATATTAAATAATCAGCGGCGATAGGCCACGCGTCGACTTCCTATTGGCTTATTCAAACAGTGTACGCGATTTGCAATCATTGCCAATAATTGCACCGCCATACAATCATTGACAATGATTGTCGTGGCACTTAACCATCTCGGATCGTGGCACGAGCCGTCCGATCTCCCACGATTTCGAATCAAGGGTCCTGATCTCACCGGACGATGAGCAGAACTTCGGGGTCAAGTTCTGCGGTCGATTCGAACCGTGAAATGGCAGGATAGTGACCATTGATCACGAGATCAACGGTCCAGATCATCTCCCAGTGAACATGAAGTGCGATCCAAAGCCCTAAATGATATTTTGCTTCATTTGATCGATAGGAAGGATCAAATTAAATGAAAATTTAAGCATAGTATACACAAATGAAGAGCATTCGTGTGGAACAAAAATTTCATTCTAAAATGCACTATGCAAGAAGCTATTTAACTCGAAGTGTCCTAGACTAGGGTTAGGGTTTATACCTCGATTTTTGGATGGATTAGACCTTATAAGGGCTTGTTGAACTTGTAGATTATCCACGAATATGTCCCTAGTTGATGTCGAGCTCTGAAATGCCTTCTATCAACGGGAAAATGACTTGGAAGTCTTGTGGTCTCGGGTCACCAGAGATCTCACCGGCGGCCGCCTTGACCGGTCGGGTTTGGCTTGGAAGAGGTGGATGGATCCTATGGGAGCTCTCACATGAAATCTCACAGGTTGAGCATGCCTAGAGAGAGAGAGAGCAAAAAGGTCCTTCTAAAGAAACCCTAAGTCTCTATTTAAGACTCATGGCATTATATCGATGGCTAGGATCAATCCTAGGATGATTAGGAGGGAAAATCAAGTTCCTTGGCCGTGGTTTTAAATTAGAATAGATTAGGAATGAGTTAAATGTATTAAAGGGCTCTTAATGGGTCAAATTGACCTATTTAAGGCTTGGGTTGACCAAGTCAATGGTTGACCTGGTCAACCCAGTCAAATAGGTCCAAGGGAAGAGTAGATTGACCCTAGGGATCAAGGAATGGGTTTGGAATTGAATAGAGCTTGAATTGGGCTTAAATAGTCAATTTTGACCCATTAGGACTTGGGTTTACTAATTCAAATGTTGACTTGGTCACCCTAGTCAACTGAGCCTAAAGGATGAATGGTTTGAGCCTAAGACAGGGTGGAATGGGCTTGGGTCTGATTTAGGCTTATTGGGACCTAATGGGTCAACCTGGGTTGACGTGGTCAACCAGGTTGACCCAGGGCACAGGTCTGGGCAAAACTATATATATATGTGTGTGTGTGTGTACTTCATTGGAGTCCTCTTCAAAAAACTATTTGTTGTTTTTAGTCATTATTTTTTGAGAAAGGGATATCAAAGATTTAGAAGTTTAATAT
The DNA here is from genome assembly GCA_019925795.1 of Dendrobium chrysotoxum. Lineage (NCBI taxonomy): Eukaryota > Viridiplantae > Streptophyta > Magnoliopsida > Asparagales > Orchidaceae > Dendrobium > Dendrobium chrysotoxum. Next base: position 48,366,370 of record CM034307.1, read on the forward strand.
AAATCTTGGTATTGATATTAGGAGTTAGAGTTGGTTTCAACATCAAGCAACGGCCTTACCAATAATATCGTGTGTTTATGTTGTTGGTGATAGTAGGTGAGGAAGTTAACGGGCAATGTTATAACAAGGCAATAATGGTTATGAGGCTATAGTTTGGTCATGGTGGTTAAATGACTATAGTTAGTCGATGGTGGTCAGAGGAATATAGCCAGCCAACAATAGTGTTTGGTTTGAGTTTAAAAAATAGGTACTAAAAATTTAAATTTTCTTTGGGGGAATTTAATTCCTTGAATTTCAATTTTAAAATTGAATACATCATCATGAACGATATATTGCCTCGAAAGGCAAAGATATCATTCCCTAATGGATTCAAATGACCAAACTGAAAGTCTCCTCCCGATTATAATAGTTAAATTCAAGAAAAAACTACATATGACCCCGAATGATCAAACTGATGTTCTATATATATTTAACTATTATAATCTGGATGAAATATTATTATTTTCATACTTAAAGTCACGACAATAAATGATAAATCTTCCTAAGGGAAGAAAATATCACATATTGTCGATCATCCGAGCATAATGATAATGATCATCATTGATTTTATTTTTTTTCAAAAAAGATTAATTAAATTTTAAAAATTTATTTTGAAAATTAATTTGGGTTCTAAATCTTCTACGAGTGTAAGCCCTTGTAGTTAATTACATCATAGGAAACATGAGTTTCTTATGAAAACTCTTGATTAAAATAACGACAGAAATTTTATTTGGAGATTTTTGAGGAGTGATATCAAAGAGAGTGAGTTCTAGAATTCAACTAGGATTGGATCAAACTGGAGCAGTTATTTTAGAGTTAACGGATGAAGCTCTGTAGGACAAATTCTTATATCTGACTAAGAATTCCAAGATAGTTATGCAATATAAAGTCGAGTTCACTTCTTTGTCCCACTATGCACCTCACTATGTCAGCACTAAGGAGGAAAAATGTCATAGATTTTTTAGAGGCCTTAGGGATCAACTGTGATTAGCATTGGCACCTTTTGATATCAATTAATTCACAGTCTTAATGGAGAGAGCCATAAGGATTAAAAATGAGTTGAATTTCTCTAAGCACGGTTGGGAGCAGTAACAATCAGTTAAAAGGAAGATGTTTGAAAAGGATGGTCGATTCAAAAATAAGAAGTCAAAAATAGATGATAAGCATAAGAAGAGTCCACTTGAAAAACCTTTATGTGAACAGTGTGGGAAGAGGCATTCGGGCCAGTGTTTAGTGGGTTCTGGAAGATATTTTAGATGTGGTAAAATAGGTCATTGTAAGGTGGACTCCCCTCAGGAGAAAAGAAACAATGCCAGACCATAGGGATATCTGGAGTAGGCACAATAGAGGAGCCATCTTGAAGGCAACCAGGCAGGGAAAACTCAGTATCAGGGAAAGCCAGTATTGTAAGGGAAGCCACCCGTTCAGATATAAGGAGAAGCATCATATGTTAAAGGTAATCAACCTGTGAAGCTCGAGTGTTTTCCATCACACCTCAAGAAGCCAAAAATTCAAAGAAGGTAGTTACATGTATACTTTAATTTTTTATAAAATTGGTTGAGTTCTTTTTTATTATGTTTCTCTCATTCTTTTATTTCTGAAGAATTTTATTCTGATTTATTTATTGAGATCATATGTTTTACAGCTGCCTTGTGTGTTATGATGCCAACAGAGGATAGTTTGCATGTTAATAAAATGTATTTTATGAATCTGGATATTTAGGGTTATAAATTTCAACAAAATTGATTTTAGTACTTATTAAAATTTTTGACATCATTTTGGGATTAGATTTGCTAATTAAATATTTTATTATAATTGAATGTTGGAAGAAAAATGATAAATTTTTATTTGTCAAATGAGTAGACCTATTTTTCCTGTGAGAAGAATGCAATATCCTCTCTTGTTAGTGCATTAAAAATGGGTAAATATACAAGGAAGGTTGAGTTGGTATTCTTAGAAAAAATGGAGGTCTTAAATAAAGATGTACATGCATTACAAAATGTCCCAGTGATCTATAAATTTTTAGATATATTTTCTAAGAAATTACCTGGATTGCCACCTGAAAGAGAAGTTGAATTTGACATGGAACTGCAACTAGGAATATCATCAAAATACAAATCTCCTTACAGGATGGGCCCAAAAGAATTGTAGGAGTTAAAAACTCTATTACAAGAATTGATGGATAAGGGATTTATTTGGGCAAATCATTCACCTATGAGTGTACCTGTATAGTTTGTTAAGAAGAAAGTTAGATCCATGTGAATATGTATTGACTACAGAGAGTTGAACAAAGTGACCATCAAGAATAAATATTTACTCCCACATATTCATAACTTATTTGATCAGTTGACAAATTTTATAGTATTTTTTAGAATTATTTTAAGATCAGGATATCATCAAGTGAGGGTTAAAGAAGCATATGTTAATAAGACAACTTTTGGGACTAGGTATGGTCATTTTGAGTTTGGAGTCATGTCTTTTGGGTTAATAAATACTCCTGATATTTTTATGGATATTATGAATCTAGTTTTCAAAGACTACATAAATCAATTTGTGATTATTTTCATTGATGACATTTTGATATACTAAAAGACTGATGAGGAGCAAGCTGAACATTTAAGGATAGTTTTAAAAATATTGAGAAAAAATTAGTTGTATGAAAAATAATTAAAATGTGAAATCTAACTAAGGAATATTGTCTTTTGGGGGTATATTATCAGTGGTGAAAGAATTTCAGTAGACCTATGTAAGGTAAAAGCAATTATGGAATTAATGGCCTACACCAAAGAACATTATAGAGGTTCGTAGGTTCTTGAGATTGGCACGATACTACAAGAGGATTGTTAAAGGATTCTCACAAATTGTATGTCTTGTCCAAGCTGATGAGAAAGGATGTTACATTTGAATGGGTGGTTGAATGTGAGAAGAGCTTTCAGGCATTGAAGATGCATCTAACTACAACACTAATATTGACACTTCCCTCAGGAACACAATGATTTCAGATTTATAGTGATGCTTCTTTGAAGGGTTTAGGATGTATTCTAATGCATAATAAAAAGGTAATTGCATATGCATCGAGATAGTTGAAACCACATGAAAGAAATTATCCTATTCGTGATCTAGATATGGCTATAGTAGTATTTGTCTTGAATATTTGGAGGCATTAAGTGTATGATGTAAGATGCAAAATCTTTATTGATCGTCAAAGTCTAAAATATATAACCCTAAAAGCTAACTATGATGTGGATATTCAATATTATCTTGGAAAAGCTAACATTCTGGCCGATGCCTTGAGTAGCAAATTGTTGACCTCATTTTTGTATGAGGTCATTAGGGCCCAATCCAGACTCTAGATGAATCCAGGCCCTAGGATCAATTCTGATTTTAGATCCACCTAGACTCTTAGATCTATCTAGATCCTAGGAATTATCTAGATCCCAGGATTCTTCTAGATCAACCCAATCTCCAGACCTATCTAAGACCTTAGCATCTATTCTAGATACTAGGATCCTTTTAGATTCTAGACTTGTGATCTATTGAGGTTTTAGGATCCTTCTAGATTATAAACCCTAGGACTCCTCCTAGACTCCAGATCCCAAGATCTATTTTAGATCCTACGATTCTTCTAGACTCTAGGTCCTTAGATCTACCTAGACTTTAAGATCAATCCAGAATTTATGATCTAGTCTAGACCTTAAGATTATTCTAAACCCCAGACCCTAGGATACTCCTAAACTTTAAACCTTAAGATACTCCTAGATTTCAAACTCTAGAGCAATCCAGACCTTGAGATCTACTCTATACCCTAGGATCTACCTAGACTTTAAATCTATCTAGATCCCAAATCAATCTAGGCTCTAGATCAATCTTGATTCAAATAAATCCTGACTCCAGATCTATTCAAACTCCAGATCAACCCATACCTTAATTTAATCTTAAACTAGGTTAATCCAGATTTTAAGTCCATCCAGATTTCAAACCTATTCAACTTCAAATATAGACTTTAAACTTCAATCAGATCCAGCCTTCAAATTTTAATTAAGTCCAGACTTTAATCAAAATCAACCTAGACTTCAATTCTATCATACCACTCATGATCATTCTTAATGATAATAGATGATATGGGTAATTTAAATCCAATCATTCAAATTCAAAATCAAACTTAAATCCAGATTTTCAAACCAAAATCCAAAGCTTAAAGACCCAGTCCTGAAAGCCTTTTTCAGCAAATCTTTAAACACTTTAAAACCCTGTCAAATGACCTCTAATTTAGGGTATGTCAGTTGTATACTGATGTGACATGTATCTAGAGGCAACCCTTTAAATTTAAGCCCATTCTGAGGTCTCTAACCCTAGAAACTGAATTGAAATCCAAATGCTATAAAATTTTTAAATATTTACAGTCTATGGCACTGGACCTTATACCCAGTGAATTTTAACCTTGGAGCTTTCTCCAAAGCCTCCAACCACTTCCAGACCCTTGATTATGTCTCATTGAACATTAAGCTATATTTTATTGGATTCACTCTAACCCCTAGTTGACCAGGGATCAAAATGACTAAAATACCCCTTAGGGGTATGAATAATCACATTTGATCAAATGAGCTTCAAATCAAATGCAACCACCTCCAGCAAGTTCCAAATATCAAACCAAACATGTTGGACCCAAAACCAGACCCTGGGTCAACTTGGTTGACCTAAAGACCCGTTAAGAACCCAAACAGGTCATTTTGACAAAATGACCTCCCCAGATCCTGAGACCACCACCAGTGGACTCAAAATGTCATTTTGAACTGATTGAACCCAGCTCCTGACCTTGGGTCATCTTCGCTGACCAAGTCAACCTAGTTGACCCATTAGGCCCATTTAGGGCCTAAGTAAGTCATTTAACCCAAATGATTATTCTGATCCTTCAAACCACTTCCACCAGACCTTAAACATCATATCAAATCATTTTAGCCCAAACTCTGGCCCTAGGTCAACCTGGTTGACCAAGTCAACCCAGGTTGACCTGTTTAACCCTCAAACTTTTACACTTTGAATCAAACTTCAAATGCATTCAAAACTCTGTTAAACTCTTGTAATCATATCCATTTGTGATTTGGACTGAACTAGGCCCTTTGACCCAGTCAGCAGTTGACTTAGTCAACTGAGGCTATGTTTGGTCAAAATTAACCCATACAACTCAGTTCAATGCACTTAATTAAATCAATCTATTTTAAACCCCATCAAATCCTCAAATGCATTCAACCTATGGCTTAAGTACTTCTAGAGCCATCATGGGATAAGATATAATTGATTTGACTAAGTTAACTTGGTCAAACTAGGGCTGCAAACGAACCGAGCCGAGCTGAGTATGTGAGTGTTCATGTTTGACTTCGTTTATCATTAGCCTGTTCAAGTTTGGTGCATGTTTGATTCGAGCTTTATTGTTTGTGTTCATGTTTGGTTCATTTAATTTAAGGGTGTTCATATTTGGTTCATGTTCGGTTCATGTTTGGTTCATTTAGTGCTTATCGAGCTTTAAACAAACAAGCCTTAACGAGCTATGTTCATAAACATATTTAGCAAACAATAAATTGAATAAACAATAATATGAAGTTAGCCTTCCACCATTTTAAGCAATCAAAATGAACTATTAGATTTTCTTCCGTAATGAACTTCTGAATGTCACAGTTAGCCTCATGAATTGAGCTTTTATCGAGCTTTTTATCGAGCTTAATGTCGAGCTTGTTCACAAACTTCAAATGATTTTGTTCGTGAACATAAATGAACCGAACACATTAGTGTTCAAGCTTGTTTATTTAAGGATCGAGTATTTAAAATATTGTTCAAGTTTGTTTGTTCAGTTAGTTAAACGATCACAAATGAGCTTTAATCGAACCGAGTATTGAGTAGCTCGTCGAACGTTTGGTTCACTTGCAGCCCTAGGTTAAACCCCTTCCCATACAAATTTGTTCATTCAATATCCAACCTCCAATCATCAAACACCATTCAAGCTTTCTCAACCAGCATTCAAAGCCTTCCCATTTACCACATCAGTTGGTTTGACAAGTTAACTGGTCAAACCAGTCAACAAGTCTCCAAAAGACCATTAAATGGTTAAATCATCAAGTTAAGTATACTCCATTCAAATTTCGTGAACTCCAGCAGCTAGTAAGACCTTTTAGAGTCTTTTTAAATCAGGTTTAAGCTCTAGATTAGGTTTAGATTAAACCTAATCACCCCCATGAGCTCCAAAGGACAAATGCCTTTCCACCTCGTTGTCCTTTTGGTCCTTATATTCCCTGCCACTCTAACAACTCCTGGACAACTGTCTTAATCTTAGCAATCCCCTAAATCGATCACAGCCATCCAAACCAACTGGGATCAATTGAATAGGGTAAAAACCCTCTTTGGAGCTCTCATTCTCACATATACACTCTCTCACTACTCCAACACTCTTAAGCCTCTCTGAGATTTCATTTGAGCTCCCCAGGTTCTCCTTAAGCTTCCTCAATCAAAACCCGGCCACCAGGAGCTCACCGGCGATGATCCTCCGGCCATTCAAGCTCCAAATCCATCCAAGTCCATTTCATTTTGATCCGTAGCTCCTCTGGCCTCGACCTTAACTAAGGAAAGTTGCGTGGACAGTCAGCAAGCTCAAAGATTCAAAAATTTCCCAAATCCATCGGTTAGATCTCCTTAAAACTCAAACCCTGGGCTAGATCACTTAGGGTCTTTTAACTTTCTATTAATAGCTTTTAACACCAAAAAAATGGTTCCACATTGATGCTCTTCGCTCTCATAATCTCTGTTTAAAGATTTATGTAATTTGGTTGACCCGTTTACGAGAACGGTTCAAAAAATCGGCTCTAGAGCATTCTGTGTAGTATGCATGTGTGGTACATTTTCTGGGCCCTTGATCTTGCGAACAATGGCCCAGATAGCGTTATTTTACGGTGATCTGTAACCGCACAGGCTGAATTACTGTGGAGATCCCTATCCAACAGGATCGTAGCCGTTCAATCCAAAACACGGAGGATCGAATGGCTACTATGCCTCACTGAGTCATTTAAGTTAAAAGCGCGTGGGTTCCACTACGTTTTTAAATCAGGTGGCAATGATTGTGCGGCGGTGTAATCATTGCCAATGATTGCCGCCTCTGTGCTGTTTTGAGCCCACAAATCAGATGACGCCACGCGTCCATCCCCGCCGCCGGCGCTGCTAGAATGATTTAAAGGTTTTTTTAATTAATTTAAAATCAATTTTAGACTCAGATTTCTTCAAATAATTTTTAAAAATCCATTTTAAGTCCAAAAAGTCCATGTAATATATCAAACTGTTCAGATTCTCAAGGACTTTTATTTAAAAATAATTTTTTTAAAAAATTCTCTATATATTTTAAATAATTTTAGATATTGATTATTTGTCTATTTAAATTATTATTTAATTAAAATAAATTAAAATATTTTCAAATTTTAAGAAAATTATTTTAAAGTGATTTTAAATATCCAAAGAACTTCTTGAAATTATTTTAAGCTTTATTTTGATATTATTCTTTTTATTATCAAAATTTAAACCTTTTTTTTATTTTGAAATTAATGTTTTAAAATTATATGGATATTTACATCATTTTATTAAATTTAACTTGAAATTTTAATCAGAGATTGAGTTTGATTGAATTGATTCAATAGGGATTAAATAATGAGTAATTAGCTTATTAATTATTCATTACTTAAGCTTTATTTTTAAATATCCAAGTTGTATATTGGTTATGTGTAGAGAGCACACACTTGCACTTAGTCTTAGGGTTCTCCTAGACCTAGGATTTGATTGTGATTGTATGCCACATGTATATATATGTGTAAGGGTTAGTGACATGGATTTAAACCCATTTAACCTAATGACATCACTAAGGATAATAATTAAGGACTTGATTAAAAAACTTAGAAAAATTATAGAAATTAGGAGACACATCCTATTGACTTGAAACTTAAACCACTTGAAGTTAGTGACACTCTCAGCCCTAGAAAAATTTCTCACTGAATTTTGAAGTCATTAAGCTCCTTAATTAATTTAATCAAAATGAAAGCTTAATTAAGCCTTAAAACCTTCCAGAAAATATACTAAATCAAGATTAAACCCAAAAATTATAAATTATACCTTAAACTGACCAGAATTGAACCCTTAATCAATGAAAAATAAAATCCCCTTGACTGGACTTCAAAATCTAGTTTAATTTAAGTTTAATTAAAATTCAATATTTAATTAATTTAATTAATTAAAAATAATAAAATTCTAAAAATCTCTCAAACATTTGATAATCTCTCCTTAGACCATTTCTGATCTTTGGAGGTGATTTCAAGAAGTTTGGAGGTCATTTGGATTCAAATCATCAAAACCCTTCTAATTAAATAAATTAAATAATTCAATTAATTCAACAAACTTCAAATATTCATAAGTAATTCAAATCAACTCCAAAATGAGCAAACTCAAAGGCATTCAACTCATATTAAGGGCTAATATTTATCAAAAATATCAGATTTCTAGAAATCATTCAAATTTTAAAAAGTCAACTTTTGGTCAAACCTAGTTCAAAATCAAGTTAAAACTTCAAACCTTCATAATAAAATATAAAAAAATTCAAATCCAGTGTACTTACAGTCTAACTGATCATATTAAGGTCTAGTATTTTAACAAAATATTAAAATTCTAGAATTTGAGCTTAATAAAAAAGTCAACTTTTGACCCCTTAATTAAATGATTAAAATAATCCAGAAAATTTTAAAATTCAATAAATCATCTCAAATTCCAAAAAACATTAATTAAACCTTAAATCAGTAATCAATCAATCTTAATTAAAATTTAATAACTTTTAAACTTTAAATCAAAATCAAATCATTTAATTATATGATTATTACTGGGTACGTAACCCACGCCTACGAGGCTATTAAATTAGCCCCAAGGAAGGTGAAATAAACTTCACGGCCTTGGTGTGAAACAAATGTGATAATCAATAATCATTTAAAACACACTTTAAAATCAATTTTAAGCAAATAAATACTTAAACTCAAATTAAAATTTCCTTTAAGCCTTTCAACTAACTAGAACATTAAACAACTTCAATCAAGTACCATACTTAGGACATATCAAATCCACACAGCCTATCTCACACACTTTAGATGGTTTGCTAGAACAACCAACTCTAGTTTTAGGCTAGGTCGATATTTACTTTTCTACTACTTACGTGTGCCAGATTTTTTGTGATTTTCATTGCATGCTAGTTGTTAGCTTGAAGTAATTGAAATTGATATGATTATTTATTTATTTACTGCACTCTATGATGTGATTGATTGTACATTAGATTCACCCCTATGTTAAGAATGATTTATATTAATTCAATCTTATGAAGGTGGCCATGCTCATTCAGGGCATTTAAAATTAAAGGGGGCAATAATTAAAGCTTTAAAATTAATGCTATTTTCTGTAGGTGCTTCAGAAATTTACTTAAGTCCCCCTTTAAATTAAAAGAGCATGGCCAAGTGTGGCTGTGATTTGAGCATCTTAAATTTGATTAATATAACTGCTTGAGATTGATTATAACTGCTTGGGATGTTAAATAAACTATTAATTATTAGGATAACCTTGCAGGATGAAATTTAAATGTAATTGAGTTGTAATGTTTACAGTGCTTTGAGATGGGATATAAATCTAATTTGAAATTCAAAGAGAAGGGTGACATCCCTCAGGGGAGAGTCCCTCTTCATTTGAAGATTCAGATTTAGATATTTTTAAACATCTAAAGAGAGAAGATAACACCCCTTTCAAGGGAGAGTTTCTTTTCACTTGGATATCTGGACCTGACGATCCAAGGAGTTCCAAGAAGACGAAGAAGTGAAGAACGAGAAGACCCATTCTCAAAGTCACTTGAGTCTTAGGATTAGAAATTCGGGTTGTTGTCAGTGGTGCCCGGCCACTTTACTTTTCCTGTAGACCCTGGGTTGCATAATTAAAAGGAACTTGCCTATGGACTTTCAATTTGAGTATTATATTTAATTGATTTGATTAATTATTAATGTATTGATTACGATTAGGGATTTGCCTATTTTTCTTAGTTTTTTGGCGATCTTGCATGTCAATTTTGATTTAGCCTGGAATCCGATCAGAGGCTCGTGAGGAAATGTTAAAACTATTTCTACTTAAATAAAATTTAAAATATTTAGGCTCAGATAAAAACTCTAACACTTTTAAGAAGTAAGCCCGGGATCACTGGGGGTTTTTCATGCATTCATATTAAAACTTCTCTTCCGTGTTAGGCAACTCCCCACCTGGGGGTTTTGGCAGACCACCTGGCCTATGAGGGTGCAGTTCTATCCAAGGAGATGTTGTGCATTCTCTAGGATAAAACCTATTTTTAAGCCTGATTTTAAAATTACTTAATTCTGATTTCAAAGCATTCGAGTCGATTAGCATGCATCACATTAGTAACAAACTAAAATTGAGTCTAATTCTTAATTGCATTTCTATCTTAAGCATCAAATACCAAACATATGTTAAGGGGTCAATTAGGATCTGCTCTAGATGTCGACACCAATTCTTTAAACCAATCTTAAATAACGACCATACCCATCTTGCATAAAAGATCGGACACATGGTTTTGAAGCGTTTAGGTGGTTTAGCTGGCTCCCCAATCCAGGCTGGGGTAAGTCCAGGATTGCATTGCATCAGTTAGGTTCCGGATCACTGATTTTTAGTACCTAGCTTAAACTTAGGTTATGAGGCAGATTTTCAATCTTAAGTCCTCAATTTCTGGGAATCTAATTCCCACTTTATAATAAAATCAATCATTCAAAATATGAAATCTCTTTTCAATCAAATTCAAGCCCAACACTTAGGATAGGTTGGGGTATTTTCTGAAGTTATTCAGAATCTTAAAACACCTCCTACCCTTCTTCCTTTGACTCCAAAAAGAACTGTTCAACCTTGAACCAGTCCCATTTGAGATTCCAACCCTTAACCTCCTTTGATATCAAGCTTTAAAAATCCTAAATAAAATTCGTGTCACTATTTTAATCGAGAGTATTCATAGAAAAATTTCTGGTTTTCCTACGATGTAATTAACTATGAGGGCTTGCGCTCATAGGAGATTTGGAAACCCAGATCAGATTTTCAAATTTAAGATTTTCAAAACATTCATTAATTATCTTTGGGAAAATCAACGATCATTATGTTCATTTTCAAATGATCGATAATAGACGATATGCTCTTCCCTCGAGAAGATATATCATACAATTATCGTAACTTTGATTATGAAATTAATGATCTATATCTAGATCATTGTAGTTAAATATTAGATTAAACATCATTTTAATCCTTCGGGATTATACATTATTTCTCCTTGAGTTTGATTACAATAATTAGGATAAATCTCAAGTTTTAAAATCTGAACCTATTACGGAACGATATATTCACCTTTCTAGGTGATATATCATTCATAATAAGCATTCGATTTCAAATATTAAGATTCTAAAAATTTCAAGTTTCCCAAAGAAAATTAACCTTTCAAAACTATTTATATATTTTTCAATCAAAACACAAATCAATGGGAATGATGAATTGGATGATTACTCAAAATGTTAAGTTGATCAAGGAGATGAAAATTTTTTAATTATAGGTTAGAAATTTTAAAAATGTGAAATACTTATATTAGATTACATTAAAGCCAACTTTAACTGATTGTATTAAGAAAGCTCAAAATTTTAATGGTGAGCATTCAAAATTAATGAAACAGGCTCAAGCAAGAAAAGCACCATATATTTTTATTGATGCTGATGAAATCATTAAGCACAAATTTCAACTCTAGGCACTTAGTGATCTAGACTTGAGAAAAGAAATTTTGCAAAAGGCTCATTATTTTGGCTACACAATTCATCCAGACAGTACCAAACAATATCAAGATGTACAAAAACTTAAAATTAATTTTGTTATGACCATGTATGAAGAAAGATATTGTTGAATATATAGCTAAGTGTGAAGCATGTCAAATGGTGAAAGCTGAACATCAACGACCTAGTGGACTTCCGTAATCACTACCTATCCCTAAATGGAAGTGGGAAGATATTATAATGGATTTTGCTATGAGATTTTCCATATCCAGACAGGAACATGATAATATTTGGATGATTATTGATAGTCTGATAAAATCAGCTCACTTTTTACCTCTCAAGTAAATGGATGCAGTAGACAAATTGGCACATCTATGTTTGTAAGAATCAGATTACATTGCATCTCAAAAATTATTATTTCAGACAAAGATGGTTGATTTACTTCTAGGCTATGGAAAAGCATTCATGACAGCTTAGGCACAAATTTGTATTTATGTACAGCTTTTCATCCTCAAATCGATGGTCAATCTGAAAGAACCATTCAAGTGCTTAAAATTTTGTTAAGATTATGTGTTTTAGATCTCTGAGGTAGCTAGGTGGATCACATGACATTGATATAACTTATGTATAATAACAGCTGTTAATCAGCATAAAAATGGCACTATATGAAGCACTATATGGTACAAAGTATAGAACTCTCTTAACTTGGTTTAAGGTAGGAGAAAGATAGTTAATGGGTTCAGAGTTTGTAAATGAAGCAAGAGAGATAGATAAACTAGTCAGAGATAAATTGAAAACTGCTCGGGGTCGCCAGCAAAATGATTATGACCCAAAGCACAGAGTAGTAAATTTTGAAGTATGTAACTTTGAATTTCTAAAGGTTAAGCATGTGAAAGGTATAACTAGATTTGGGCAAGGAAACAAATTGAGTCCTAGGCATATTTGACCTTTTGAAATTTTTAAAAGGATTGGGAAAGTTATTTATAGACATACTCTTCTAGCTAACATGTTAGATATTCATAATGTTTTCCATGTATCACTATTGAGGAAAAGGTTATGAATGTCTATCAGAGAATTTCATATGATGAAATATCGAACTTATAGTGAAGAATCAGAAAGAATAGTAAATTTTGATATTAAACAACTCAGAAATCGTGAAATCCCTTATGTTAAAGTAAAATGAAAATACAGATTAGAAAAATAGACAACTTGGGAGAGGAAAGAAGACATCAAATTAAAATTTTCTTATTCGTTTGATGGCCGCTAAGATAATAAATTTTGATGGTGAAATTTCATTAAGGAGGGGTGGATTATAATACCTAAAATTTTCAAAACAAGTAATAGCCAAAAGGAAATAGATATGTATGCATTTAGTTAATAAATATTATTAAAACTTAATTATTTAAAGTTTTACAGTAGTTTATTTATTTAAAGAGTTAATAAGTGTTGTAGCAGGTTATTAATTAAATAATTATATTACAGCATTAATTCAAATCCCACTTACCAGTACATGCAAAATGGTTGATGGAATCATACGGCTGTGAGGGCTGGATAGGTGGTAGTGGAGCAGTAGTGGAAAAGAAACATTAGTATATTGATATATATTGAAGTAAAGCACTATCATATTCCCTATTCCTTCTCCTCCCACCCGTCAATTACCTTCTGCATTTGAATAGAGAGCAGGTCGCGTGCAAGTAGAAGCTAGGAGACAGCAGGTTGTAGGTTGCTGCTGTGGGAAAAATTTTCAAGAAAAAAAAGAAAGGTAAGAAAAAAAATTTAGGAAATAGATATGTATTGCTATAGTTAGTTGCTGAAATAGATGTTTGCTAAAATTAGTGATCTGTTATTAAAATCAATGGGTTGTTGAAGTCCATGTGATTAATGGCTGAATTCAAAAAGCTGAAACTAGTAGTTTTTTGGCTAAATTCAGAAAGCTGAAATCAATAGTTTATTAGCTGAATTCAGAAAGTTGAAATCATTAGTTTGTTGGCTGAATTCAAATGTGACTAATTAATGAATTCAGGAGGGGAAGTGCAGAAGGTCTAGGAAAGGAGAGAAAACTTTGGGTTGAATGAGTAAATTCTCTTAAGATTTTATATAGCCTTATTGTTATTAGAATTCATGTATAAAGGGAAAAAATTTATGCTTCAAATTTTATACAAAAAGAAAAGTGACTCGGATGCTTCAGGTGAACCAAGTTACCCAACTAGCCTAAAGAATGAGGTGAGATACATAAACTATGAAATAAAAAATAGTAAATTTTGCAACATCACATGGTATATAAATTGATGGCCTCAATTCCAGTTTCATTAAATTTTTATTTGTTGTTTCCTTAAATATTATTGAAATGATATATTTTATTAATGTTATGATATGTAAAATGTATTATAAAAAAAATGAAAGATGAAATGTATTAAAAATGTGAGATAAGTCACATATGGGGATAGACCCGCACAAGTAAAGCTGAAAGACCTAACGATGTAAGCCTACACTCTCAATTCTAAAAGTTGAGAATTTGGATACAACCTTGAATGAGAAAGTAGCCTCAAATTTAAAAGTTGGGAATACAGATCTAACCTTGATTTAGTGAGCTGTGAGTGTTCAAAAGCCTATAGTCATCATATGACTTACCGAAAGTTTTTTATCAGTAAATAAAATATGAAATGATGCTTTTGTACAGTTTATGTTTATGATAGGATTTCCATGTTGCTCCCAATTAATTACAAATATATTCCTAATTTTTATACATTGCTTGTGAATTTCATTGAGCACTAACTCATTAGCAGTGATTGTACTATAGGAAAGGAAAATGAGCAGGTGGGGTAATAGACAGGACGTCTGATTGCCCTTTTTGTGTACATAGAAGTCATAGTAGAAGATGTACATACACTTTTGGGTATATAAATGTCATTTAAAGGTATAGAAAAGCTTTATATTTTACTTGAGATATTTGCTAAACGAGTTTAAATATGCTTCTAGTATGAAATATTTATTCTAGTTTTAAGTTTTGTGAAACCTGATGTTTTGGAAGAGTTTGGATGGACCATTTCCTATTTATTTGGTGCTAATAAAAGTATGTCAGGGTGGGTGTTAGTAAGAGATAATCTTATTTAGAGTCTCACTATCTATTATTCTCAACATTAATTAGGGGGTTGTTGACCTTATTTTTATCTTGATTTCCCTTTCGAGCATATTTGATTAACTTAATTAAGCCTCATCGAGCCCAATTTGAGTTCGAGGTGACTCGAGTTGAGTCAAATTGAACCCGACGAAGTTTGATTAAGCCCGATTGACGCCCGTGAGCCTCGTCAAAATACAAAATTAGTCCAAATCAACATAAATTCAGGTTTGATTTTATCAAATTAATATAGTCAAATCGAATTGAACCAAAATTGACTCAACTCGAGTCAAATCAAGTTCTATTTGAACTCAAATATGATCCAACTAGCCCATTTAATTTCAATTAAAACCCAATACACTTTCTAATATGTTCAAAACATTTTATGTATCAGGAAATATGATCTAAGATGATCTAAGGGCTCCAATTTAACCAAATTCTGATATATGTCGTTGCCAGGCTCTCTAGCCGTGTGATCACTACAGGAAAATAATGCATTACCGTCAGAATTTTTGGTAGATAATATACGCCGAAAACAGTAGCAAAAATACCGGCAGAATTTTCGACGGTAATGGTGCGGCAGAATTTTCGGCGGATTTACGGTTGCTAACTTACCGGCGAACTTTACGCCGAAATTTCTCCAAAAAATTTTGTTTTTCGACGCATCTCCTGCCAAAAATTACTGGCAAAATTATCGACATAATTTACGTCGGCTTATTTAAAGTCGATGAAATATTACAGGCGTAATATCTACCAGTAACAGTACTGACAAATTATCCGCCAGAAAAATTGCTGGTAAAGGCCCTATTTCGTGCCATCTGCGCCTGGTTGCTCTTTTTTTTCGGCTTCTTCTCTCTGTTCGACGCACTCTGATGACGTTCCCTCACTGTTCGACCTTTGACGACGTTCGTTTAGGGTGTTCGACTTTGCTCCTTCGACAACGACGTTTCCTTCACTCCTTGGGCGATATTCCCTCGCGCGTGTTCGAGTTCGATCCTTCGACGACATTCATTTCTTTGTTCGACTTTGCTCCTTTGATGATGTTCGCTTGGTGTGAAGGTAACTTTCTCCCTTTTGCTTTAGAGTTTGGATGTTCTCACTAGACATTTACAAGAGATTGTACCCTGGTGTATGCTTAATTTTTGCTGATGATATTCTTCTTGTTGATAAGACTAGAGAGGGAGTTGAAGGAAAACTTGAATTATAGAGATCAACCTTAGAGTTTAAAGGCTTTCATATGATATTCTTCTTGTTGATAAGACTAGAGAGGGAGTTGAAGGAAAACTTGAATTATAGAGATCAACCTTAGAGTTTAAAGGCTTTCATTTATGTAGATCTAAAATTGAAGAATCTTCCTGTTGATAATTTTAGTATTAATAGATCTAGTGGGGGAATTGTGACTTTGGCTGGTCAAGTCTTTAATAAGAGTACCCATTTTTGATATATTGGGTTTATTGTTCAGAGTGATGGTGAAATAGATGTGGATACTATTAGTAGAATTCAAGTTGGATTGTTGAAGTGGAGGAATGCATTGGGCTTGTTGTGTGATAGAAAAGTCCCCCTCAAACTTAAGGGGAAATTCTATAAGATGGTGGTTAGACTTCCAATGCTTTATGGTGCAGAATATTGGCCAGTAAAAGAGAAGCATAATATTAAGTGAAGTGTTGCAGAGATAAGGATGCTCAGGTGGATGAGTGTTTTACTCTTAGAGACAAGATATAAAAAGGTTGGAGTAGCTGCAGTGGAAGATAAGATTGAGAGAGTCGCCTTAGATAGTTTTGTAACATAAAACTGCAGCCTTTCGACGACTAGGTTAGCAAAGTAAGAAATTGGTGCTTGATACACTCGAAGCTATGTGCTGTGGTGAGAGTTTGCACGAAATGCTAAATGTCATCCTAGACGGAGCCTTAGTCTAATTTGGTTTGGTCACTTAATTAAAACGGTGGCCTTCCGAGCAGGCTAAGAGTCTTTATATTTTTCTTCAATAAATGTTATAATATTATCTAATATATCCATATTATATGTAAGTTATATTATATTATGGATATCAGAACTCAAAGAAGTTGGATGTATAATCGATTGGTGCAAGGACGAAAGACATTAACCGATGAATTCATTAGAGGGGTGAATAATTTCATTCAAACAGCTTCTCAACTGCCCAGCTTCATCTTAGATGGAATGATTCGTTGCCCATATTCTAAACATAAAAATCAGGTACACCTAAGCCCAGATGACGTAACTGTTGATCTATATCGTCGAGGCACCTAAATGCAATGGGTTGACGAGCGTGCTAGGAAAGCCTTTGTATGTATATTAGTTCAATTTTTATGATGTCTTGTATAAATTGCTTAAATTTTTATTCACTTTCATAGGAGGAGTATACACAGATTCGAGAGAGCCATGCTACAGCAGGTGAAGGTTCTTCTGGTGGATCAACTGAATATTCTGACTATCACACTTAGTCGCAAGCGGTAGGAGGAATGCAGCACGGTAGAGTATACGGTTTAGGCTCATAAGCCCATGCATATGAGGGGCAGATATCTGGTGGCTCTAGTTTTTCAGCTAGTACCCATGAGTTTTAATATAGCCAACAGATAACTTCCCTTACATCCGAGCTAGAATAGGTAAGGA
This sequence comes from Dendrobium chrysotoxum, assembly GCA_019925795.1. Lineage (NCBI taxonomy): Eukaryota > Viridiplantae > Streptophyta > Magnoliopsida > Asparagales > Orchidaceae > Dendrobium > Dendrobium chrysotoxum. The sequence continues at coordinate 48,384,025 of CM034307.1, forward strand.
AAGCACAAGCTGATTGGTAGATGCAAATACAGCAGCAGCAGCTGGAGATGCAGCAGTAGATGAAAATGCAACAAGCTCAAATGTTATAAGAAATACAAAATATGAGAGAGTAGATGAGTAGTGGGAGGAGTACAACAGCTGAGGAGGAAACAAATTCAAAGTAGATGTTATTTATTTATTTTATAGATTTGGACATTTGTATTCATATGTTTTGGACATCATTTATAATATACTCTTGTGGATATCTGCATCAGCTGAGGAGGATGTTATTTTGGACATGTTTTATAATATACTCTTGTGGATTCCTTTCTACTTTTATTATTTATGTTTATTGTGTAAATGTTTATTTATTTGTTATTTGCACATATTTTATAATGTAATTGAGGATGTTATTAATTAGAAGTGGCCCATGAATGCATACATTATTGTATCTTTTATTTACAAGTTGTGAAAATCTAATTTTAAAGGTAATAAGTAGGTTTTTTTTATTTATGCTACAGGTTTCTGGCGTATTTTCTGTCAGAAACGATATCGGTAATACGATATATCGTACTTTCCGACAGATTTTGCGCCAAATATTTCTGGCAACTCGTCCAATGGTAATGTTCAACGGTAACAAGGGCGTCATTTTTCTTGTGGCGTATTATCTGCCGATATTTTTGGTAGATATTTTCGGGGGAAATTTTGACGGATAATACGCCAAAATTTAGCAATAGAAATACCATCATTTTTTATAAAGTTTTCGCCGGAAAATCTGCCGAAAATATTTTTGGTGGATTAATTCAGCTGGTTATTTTTTTTCGATGCGTGAATTACCGTCAAAGTGGTTTTCGTCAGAATCTGCCAAAAATCTTCAATTTTCAGTGGATTTTCATTCTTATCGATGGATTTTGTCTACCAGTAACAATGAATTTTCTGTAGTAGATATCCTCAATTTAGAAAGATGTTCAGATATTTTTTTATAGAGCGGAGCAAATAGAGCCCATTTTCAAGCTTGGAAAAAGCAGGAAATCATCCCTTGAGCATCAAGAGGTAGATTTCCCTCTCCTCTTTCCCTGTTCCGTGCAAGATAAAGCAAGCGAAGAGCCTCAGACAGGAAAAATTATTTGGTGTAGACTCTGAACATAGCTCTACGTCCAGACTCTAATAAAATGATGCCAAATGGTTCCCTGATGACCCCACCATTTCTATTTAGCACATTTTTTCCAACTTACTACATGACCCAATGACTCAACCTAAACATGTGAAAATTTACTTTTTACTGAGAAGGCAACTGAGGCCATACATTGGGAAAATTTAAAATAAACTGAGGTGTTTCAGTTTCTCTTATCTCAGGCGGTCTTCATCTTCACCCGAAGCTCCTTCAGTTTGCTTCAAATTTTTGTTGTAGAAACACAAGCCATGACTAAGGTCAATTTTTACTTACCAGGATAAGAAGTACTTTTTAACCAGATTATGTTGGTTCTATTTGTTCTGTAAATATCATGTTAGGTTTAGGTTTGTAAATGTCATATTAGGGTTTAGGATTAGGGTTTTTCTATACTCTATATTGGTGTGTATCGGCGTGTACCGGTGTGTACCTTTATGTTTTGATGTCCATTATTCACTCTTCGAATGAAGAAATTAGCAGAACGTTCCAGTGATGATTTCTTCCATTTTATGTGTACCTCAGTTATGTGTACCTTTTCATGTGTGCTTCTGTGTACCTCTATGTATGTTATCTGGGTACCGCTAGGTACCGCATATGGGTACCTCTTGGTCCTGATGCTATGTACCCATGTGTACCGCTTATCTATACTTTTTGGTGAAAAAGTACTTCTTATCCACTACACCTAATTTTGCAGGGATATGTTCCAAAGATAAGTTTCCTTTGCAAAACTTCAACATTTAAAGAAGTATGCGATCACTTGGTTGACACTTTCGACCAATAATTTATGGTTAGGCTGAGGTAACTACAGTTACATCAGTTTCTATTGATGCTCCGCTTCATTCAGAATGTTCTGCTAGTATATAAGTTGTTGTCATTCTGGGATATCAGGAAGCAGTGCTTCATCATCAAGGAGTGGAGGTTAGCATTCACTATCGATGAAGCTGCCCTGATCGTTGGCATGTCGAATAGAGAAAATCAATTCGAGTTGGGAAGTTCCCAAATCACCAAGAATTCCACAAATGATATAAAGAAGAGGTGCTCAGTCTGGACGACTCAACTCCACTTCCCGAGCTTGTGAAGAAATTTATCATTTACTTATTATCCAATCTTTTATTTCCTCTACGTAACTATCGAACCCCATCTAGGATCCTTAGTGTAGCTCGTAATGCATATTAGTTTTTACAACTAGCCAGCATCCATTAGGGATTTCCTAGTGGCTAAGTTTGACGTAATTACCAAGAAGTTTGCCAAATGCCAATCACTGGGATACATGAATGAATTCATATATATTATAATTGTGAGTGCATCCAATGTTTTAGATGTGAGCTTCATGCTAGGATTTTATTTTATTGGTTGACAACCCTTCTTGGCATGTAGATATAATTTCTAGAGCATACAATAGTCTACACACTAATGGATTATAACTCAAGGCCTCGGTTTGTTCATTGGGGCAGTGATATTATGTTTAGAGAAGTAGAGGTCTCGAGGATGTATAGGTACTCATGCTTCTTATTTTCACTTTATTTAGTGTAGGGAAGTTGATTTTGATGTGAGCTCATCTTGACATATATTATTATGCAGATATTACGTACTTTTGAAGGAATAACCAGAGATGAGAGGACATTATTAGAGAGCTCTCCCCCTCAATCACCATTTCAATCAAACATTCACTTCACCTTAAAAATTCCTTAAACTACAACTAACCAGGAATAAATCGAGCCTAATAATTTCTTCACCTTCCATCTCACCCACTCCCTCCACCCCCCAGCCCATTTAGACCTCCTAGCCCCCCAGCCTCCTCAGCCCCCCAGCTACCCTGGACAAAAACAACATTTTCCCTCTGTCGAACCTTACCCGCAGAGCATTGAGGAAGACCTCAGCAAGATCTCAGCTCAAAACATAATTCTACAGAATAGATTAGTGCATGTTTAGTCAACATCTGCTATGCTTGAGCAGTGAGTGGCTGTACTGGAACTCCATGTCTTTGAACAGCTTGAGAAGGATAAGAAATATCAAGTCGTGGAGAGGTTTTTATTCGAGAACTTCCATGCATTTAAAGCTTACCACATCAGAGTTCCGACAGAATCTTCTTCAAGGATGGTTACAGCTAAGAAGAAGATGCTTATTATCAAGGCTGTCGACGAAGCCCCAGAGCAGAGAAGATTGAGCTGGATAATAATATATCTAATTTATACTTGATCATGTCACTAATAAAAATTAAAGCAAGTCTTGATGCACCGAAGGATCACGCAGATAATGGGGATGATGAGGAGGATGAGGGCTTTGCTTCAACCTGTGACATAGACATTGCACATAGGGTGCAACAATGGAAAGATCGGAAGGCGGATTTGGTGACGACCCCATTCACAATCGGTTAAAATAAGAAGAGGAAGAGGAGAAAGAAAAAAATAATTAAAGGGCCTACTCCCATAGAAAAACTGGCAGCAGCTGCATCTGCTATTATTAATGTAGATCATTTAAAATCACCTGAACCCAGACCAGCACCAACAGAAATATATTATCTTGGGAGAGCGATAATAATTGATGATATGCAAATGTTCAACAACAGTTGTCTTTAGAAATATAATGAGAAGTAAGTTTCAATTATGTTTAAAGATGCTTTTATAAATGGTCTGCACGGTTGGGTACTGTTGGGTATCGTTATTGTTGGGTCCCTTTGGGTACCCCTGGGTACCTACGGATACCCCTGGGTACTGCCGGGTACTATTGGGTACCCCTGGGTACCTCTACCTTTAGGTCCCACTTGGTACTTCTAGGTACCTCCGAATACCCCTGATTACCTCTAGATACCCCTGGGTACCTCCTGATACCCCTAGGTGCAGCTGCGGTATCGCTTTTGTTTACTAATGTTGACCTTTATTATTTTTTTAGGAGTCACATGATTTATTCTGTTGGGAATATCGTTATTTTTAGAAGTCAAATTGACGAACTATTAATGGACCAGTACCTCGACAATAATCATGTTGATGTCTTTGTTATACTACTAGCTGAGAAGAACAATCTATGCCCAAGTCTTTACCAACCATTCATTTTTGTTTCTAGTCTACATTGGGTATGTCAAGAGCTTTTAAACAAATTTTTCATGTTTCTATAGAAAATTCTTGCGTCATGCCAGGATTAATCTAAATTTAAGTACGATACCAGACCATATGTTACCCATATCAATAAGGAGTCCGTTGTGGTTACCAATCTTCTTCTGTTACTGGTGCTGGAGAAGATTTATTGGACCCTTCTGGTGGAAAACTTGAAGAGTTCAGTTTGGCATTTTTTGATTCTTTGCCTAACTCGACCCATAGGGCCGTGCTTTCTATAATTATGAATCAAGATTTGAATTCAAAGACTTCTATGATAAATGTAAAGTCAACACCATTTAATATAACAAGTTTTGTATATTATTTGAAGATTAATTATCTTTATAATGAGACAAAGAGTTCTTTTGAAGATGACGTACTCCATTGGCCGCTCATACCTGTTAGTGGTATACCTACCCAAAAAAATAGCGTCAATTGTGGGATATTTGTCTGTAAATATATGAAAGCTGTTATCCAACCTCACCCTATCAACTGGTCTAAACTTAAAAATTGGCAAGTTCAAATGCCTAAATATAAGGCAGAACTCGCATATGCCATTCTTTGTGCAATGATGAAATAATTGATAAAATTTTATTTTGAATTTATCATTCTTAATTTGTACATATAATATCAGTAATTATATTTGTACAAACTTGTCATTCTTCTAATTATACATGCATTCATTATCTGTAATGATATTCTTTATTTGTAATTGTGATTGTATGCATAAGTTATTCAATTAAGTTGATAATGCGGATAAAGAACATAATATACACAACTGAGAACTACTCCTCTTTAAGTAAATAGTGCACATGTTGCTGGAATTGAGTTTGTATTGGACAACATCCAAACCTTGTCAACAACTCGAACTGTAGATCTTGCCAACCATCCATATTTATGAACTTCTTTCACTTACCTCCATGCGACTTCTTCAAAACTTGCTTATACAAGTCTACAATAAAGGCATCCTCAGCTGGATCCCAAGGGTGACAAAAATTTACATTTTCTACATCACAGGGTGACCTATCTACATAATTAGAATTGCCACCTTCGCCTATGAAATATTGCAGCTCATGATATCACATCTGAAGAAACTAAGCACTAGCTAGGCGGTGATATTTCTAAAAAAACTTACTTTCCACGCATCTCTAACCTTTAGAATTCAGAAAATTTCTTATTCTATTATCCTCAACAGCCATCACCTCTCTACATGAAATATGGAGTACATAATCGTAACGCTCATGCATTTATGCACACAATATCTGTATATTTCATTTTCCCTTGCTAGTTGCTCAAGTGGACCGTAAGAACACTTTGCCATACATTCATGCATCCTATTGTTGGCAATGTTGATGAAGACTTTCGTCAGCATACATAGATGTTTCTCAGTATCTGACCAATGCAGTTTATGGAGCATAATAAAAAAACACAGATTCTAATACTACATATATGTATCTCAATACACATCTGCTGGAGAAAAATGGTGAAACACCTTAAATAGCACAACTACTGCAACAACCCATCTTAAATAGCGGTAAATATACAACCACCACCATAAATATTCGAACAACCCGCTTAAATAACTGATTTGACAATAACCACCAGAACACATTGATACTAAGAAGTGGAACACAGTGGTACATAATGAAATTTTATAATAATTTTACAACAATGATGTGGAGTAGAGATACAAAATGAGATTTTACATCAGTACCGAGATACAAAATGATATTTTACAATGATGTGGTACACAAAGATGAAAGGTATTTGCCTTCCATAAATCATAAAGGCATTTGCGCTTCCAACTCTAATAGGTATTCCCTCCTCCGAACTACGATAGGAGAGGCTGAAAATGGACAAAACATTTCCTATCGGAGTTTAGATGAGGAATTGCCTATCAGAGCTTGGAAAAATGTTATAACTACACTTCTTAAATATCATAAATGTTTCAACAAACCTTCTTTAAATAGATAAATTGCCACAACTACCCACCATAAATAGCGGAACGCTGCATAGAAACATCATAAGTAGCCAGCGGTACCCAGCGGTATCCAGCGGTACCCAACAGTACCCAGATGTACTTATCAAAGTTAACAGTAGTAAAGAATGAGATTTTACAATGAATCTTACGATACACAATGTACTTTTATAATGATTTTTTTAAATATATAAAGAATTTTTATAGTATGTAAATGTTACACATCATCCTTGTTTCTCTGATTCAATTATTCCCATCATCATTCTTATATATTTAGGTGTTGGCTAGCTTATTGATCGACAGAGAGTGAACTCAATTGTGAAGCATTCTGGTATGTTTATGAACTTCACATAACTGAGTGGTTCTCCAAGTGTACACTATTCCATTGAAGAAGTGTTTTGCTCTGCACTTTTCTTTTTCTTACATTTTTTTCTTCTCCTAGTGACTTTTCAATCTTGCATTAGAGATGCCTTTTGGCCTGCACTTGAGTGGGTCTTTCAAATTTTTTAAACCACCTTCTACTTTGCCAACTAACTTGTGATTCTTTTTCTTACCATCTAATATCAAGTCGATATTTTCAGTCATTACATCCAACATATACTATTCTGCTTTCTCATTCCCTTGTGCTCATGTGCTAATTTGATATACAAATCTATTAAGATGATGTATGAATATCATATCACTATATCCCTCCTGAGATGGGCTCACCTTCTTTCCTATTATTATGATCGTCCGTCCAGCATAAATATCTTTCCTAGCTCTAGCTGACCACCTCAGCAGTAGGTACTTCGAAGGAATATTAACTATATCTAACTGCCTTATTACTTTCATACAGTAGGAATATAATAAACCCATCATGTCAAACTTCTCACAGCTGCATTAAATGGTACCATCTTCTGCATCAAAATGAACAGTCCAAAGGATCGACTAATCAATCTTCTCGACGCTTTTGACAAAGAACGTAGATGAGTCACTTGATGTACAATTTATGCACAATCCACTCACACACTGTAAAAACTCCTCTTCAAAAAATGAATGCAATTTTCATGAATAAAATTGGGCAGCTTACTTTAGTATTGGGCTACTTTTTATTAAAGGTGCTATCTGAGACTGGCTATATCTAAAATCTTCATCCTATTCATTCTGATGCCAAGTCGTCATCACCTTCTCTAAGCCGAGAAAATAATCAGTTATAGAACTTGTTGGCTTTGAAATGTTATGACCATTATTAGTGGACTCACTACATTGTGTTGAAAGAATACCAAGGTTAAAATAACTCTTATTGAATGATATAGACCACTTGTTCCTGATTTTGTAAAGCTCCTTCAACCAGTCATGGCTGTGGAGGTCTCATTCGTTGATTATTTCAGCCCAGGTTCTCTCAAACTCCTCAGAATCACACTTGCTTAAACACCTATAAAAAAGGCCTATTACTTTATTATTGTTATTGAAGCACTACACCTTGGATGATGCCTTCTTGCTAATGTGCCATTGACATAATCTATGACGTGTCTGAGGTAATGCAATTTCTATTGCCCAAGCCATTGCCTGATCCTCATCAGTAAATATTATAATGCGATGTTTATCACTCATTATTCATAAAAATATTCTAAATAATCATGTGAATGATTCAATTATTTCTCTGATAAAAATGCCACCCCTAGAAGAATATTCTGCCAATGATTATTAACTTCAATAAAGGGTGCACTTGCTAGATTATATTTGTTAAGTCTATAATTGGTATCTAAAATTATCACATTTCCAAGATAGTCATAATCTATTCTCCCCAACTCATTTAGCCAAAAAAAATTCAACAATCTATCATCCTCATCAGTTTGGATGTCCCATGCAAATATGTTGTCATCAACTAATCGTTCTTTAAATAGTTAAATTAGGGAATTGGTGTCCCCATTCTCAATCTTCACTCTTTTCTCTTTTTGAAAGTAGTCATATGCATATCTCTTAGAGAATCCAACATTTTTTAAACCCCCTACTTCATCGGCATGTAGGTAAATGCATCAACGATTCTTATCCCAGCTTCTGTCATTGATTTAAGAACTGATGATTTCTCATCACTAATATTCTTACATGATCTAAGCAGATGTTGATCTTCCGGCCTAGCTAATTTGTGATTGTGACACTCTATGCATTTTTACACCGTATGTACACTATCTTCATCAACTAAAAATCTAATCATAGCAGGACACCCGATTTTAGTATTTGATTTACGATATTTTGATTTGGAATTTAAGTCAATTCCCTTCTTAAATTCAGCTTTCGAACATACAAAGTCCTTAAATCTTATTTTTCTCGAATTAGGTAAGTAAATGTGATGTTCTTTGTGAACACTAAAATCAATATTATGAGCATAATGACAATACATCTCATATGTTTCCTTCTTAGAGTAATAAACACCCTGTGCATAAGATAAACTTATTTAACACTTCGATTTAAATATGGCAAAAAACACACCAGCGCTAACCAGAGGTACACAGCATCGGTACCCAGAGGTACATAACATCAGTACCCATAGGTACCTAGCGGTACCCAACAGTACACATTGGCAGTACCAAGTGGTACAGATAGTTAAAAGTAGCGGTAGGAAGCAACGACACACATAAGCGATATTACACAACAAAAAAATAATTCAAATTAAGTTTTTATTTGGACTTGCGCATAGATTGCAAACTTCCATGTAAGCATGTGCATCTAAAAGAGATTTGAACGATACACCCTAAACAAAAAAAAAACTCTAGATTTTCAAATGAAAAATAGTAAAACTTCTTCGGAGTTTAAAATTTACGGATAGTATCCCTGACTTATCTTTCGTACTTCACTGCGATAATTCTTCCTGGACATTTTACATCTCCTAAGTTACATCTTTCATGTCCTCACAATATTCGACGTCCTCCAAACCGGTTTCATCTTGATAGCTTCTTCATCCCTTTTCTTTCTCAGCTTTCTTCCTAGGAGAAATCCTATCTTAAGTGACAAATAATCTGTTATCATCTTAAACCCTAGATATTAACACATTTATTTTAAATTTTCGCATCTGATCTGAATCAGATCGTCGAGCCGCTGAGGAAGTTGAAAAAAAATATGCTGAATATTTATTTTTGATCGAGTTGAATGGTGAGATCGTCAAAGAACCACGTGTGGTCATTTTATTTAAGTCCGCACCAAATAATTGGACTCTTCTTCGTGGGAAATTATTGGGTGCGGACACCGGACGTAGCTCTACATCCAAAGCCCAATAGGAACATGCCATGTTGCCCCATGCCGACCCGACGACCCGACCCGCCCAGAAGCCAAAAAAAAGTCGCGAACCGAACCGGGTCCACAAGAAAAATTTGAAAAGCCCACCGCTACTTTTTTTTCTGTTTTATGGGATATTGGTGGATTTTTTGTACATTAGGGTTTAGGATATATTCTTAGAAGATCGCTGTGAGGAGAAGCGTGGTGGACGAGCTGAAAATGGAAATCTCTCTAGATCCCTTCGAATCGTTCGCGGAGATGGAACAAGCTGAAGACGTAAAGGAAGAAATATCGGAGCGAAGCATGGAAGATATGTCTGGGATTTTTTCTGTAAGATCTGAACTCGAAAATAGATTTGACAAGGGATATAATGAATGTAGAGTTGATGTTTATAGTAATCAAAAAGTCGAGAAAGATTATGTTTACAGTAGCCAGTGGCAGAAGTACTCTCGGTTTCTCTCGGTATTATATCCCAGTACTGTGTTTTATTAGTACGATATTATGGTCGGTATTAAGATCGGTATTTTCTTGGTATTTTTCTCGGTATTTTTTGATAGTTTTATCTATTTTTCTCGGTATTATTAGGTATTAATCTCAATATTGGTCGGTATTTTTCTCAGTATTGCTCTTTTAACTTATTATATTCGCAATTCATGTCAGATTTCATATTGCACAGATGTTTATTCAAGTGAGAAGGAAGCGTATGAGATATATTGCAATTATGCTCATGACATTGGATTCAGTGTTCGGAAAGAACATCATAGTTATTGGCCAAATTCGAGGAGAATTAAATCAAAGGACTTTGTATGCTCAAAAGCTGGATTTAAGAAGGACATTGACTTGAATTTCAAGTCAAAATATCAAAAATTGAATACTATAACCGGTTGTCCAGCAATGGTTAGATTTTTAGTAGGTGAAGATGGAGTTTGGAAGGTTCATAAATTCATTGAGAGCCATAATCACGAATTAGCTAAGCTAGAAGATCAACACTTGCTTAGATCATGTAGGAACATCAGTGATGGTCAGACATCAGTCCTTAAATCCATGACAGAAGCTGGGATTCGAACAGTAGATGCATATGCGTACCTATGCGATGAAGCAGGGGGTGAAGGGAATTTAACATTCTCTAAGAGGGATGCATATAACTTCATTCAAAAGGAGAGAAGAGCGAAGATTGAGATTGGGGATACTAATTCCCTAATTGAATTATTTAAAGAACGATAAGTTAATGACAACATGTTTGCATAGGATGTTCAAACTGATGAGAACGATAGATTGTTGAATTTTTTTTGGGTAGATGGATTAGGGAGGATAGATTATGACTGTTTTGGTGATGTTATTATTTTTGATACTAGCTATAGGCTTAACAAATATAATTTAGCTTGTGCACCATCGTTGGAGTTAATAATCATTGGCAAAATATTCTTTTAGGGGTTACTTTTTTATCGGAGGAGACTATTTAATCATTTACCTGGTTATTTAAGACATTCTTACAAATTATGGGTGATAAACATCCCATAACGATATTTACTAACCAAGATCAAGCAATAGCTAGGGCGATTGAAATTGCGTTGCCTCAAACACGACATAGGCTGTGCCAATGGCACATCAGCAAGAAGGCCCCATCCAAGGTGTGGTGCTTTAATAGCAACAACAAAGTTAGAGCTCTTTTTCATAGGTGTTTAAGCAAGTGTGATTCGGAGGAAGAGTTTGAGAGAACCTAGGCTTAAATGATCAGTGAAGGAGACCTCCAAAGCCATGAATGGTTGAAAGATCTTTATAGAATCAGGGAGAAGTGGTCAACAGCATTCAATAAAAACTATTTTAATCTAGGGATTCTTTCTACACAGTGTAGTGAATCCACTAACAATGTGTGTCATGGCATGTCCAAGCCAACAAGTTCTATAACTGAATGTTTTCTTGGTATGGAGAAGCTTATGATAAATTGGTGTCAAAATGAACATGAAGAAGATTTCAGATGCAGCCAATTTGACATAGTACCTTTAGTTAAAAGTAGCCCAATCCTGAAGCAAGCTGCAAAATTTTACACAAGAAAATTGTATTCATTTTTCGAGGAAAGTTCCTACAGGGTGTTGGTGGCATGTGCATAGATCATTATACAACTGGCTCATCCAAATTTTTGGTGAAAAGTCTTGATAATAAAGATCAGACTACCCTATGGACTATTCACTTTAATTCAATGGAGGGTACAATTGAATGCAGCTGTGGGAAATTCAACATGATGGGTTTACTTTGTTCTCATTCTATGAGAGTTATTAGGCAATTGAATATCGTCAGAATTCCTTCGCAGTACTTCTTGCTTCGATGGTCAGCAAGAGCCAGGAAAGATATTTATTCTGGAAAGAAATTTAGAGCCATGGGAATGAAGGCGAGCCAACCTCATGAGGGTGGTAGTGGATTGTTATTTAGAAATCATATAAGCATATTTGCATACCAAATCAGTACACGAGCTCAGGGGAATGAAGATGCAGAATAATATATGCTATCAGTAATGATTGAGATGGCTGAAAATGTTGACTTCATACTTGTTGGAAAGAAGAACTCTCAGACGTTTGTACATAATATAGCAGAATGTGGGAATAAAAAAGTTAAAGATCCACTTAAATGCAGGCCTAAAGGCATTTCAAATGCAAGATTGAAGAGTCACTAGGAGAAGAGAAAAACTAAGAAGCAGAAACCTTCACAGCAAGCCAATCAAACCGTAGAACCTACAACGCAGCCTACATTCACAAACATACTAGAATGCTTAACTGATGAGTTCATTCAAGGTCGATCAAGCCCGCAACCATCAGTTGAATATAGACGTCTCATGATGGGAATTATTGAGACAGAGAAGTACCAGTGCTAGGTGACATTAGCAGGAGCAAATTTCATTTTCTGAAATTTAATTGTATCATTATATGTTCTTTGACTCATATGTTTCAATGTAAATATCATTTTACTTTAAAATACTGTGATGAAAATTTCCATGAATGTACATTGTTATGCTAAACTTGGTACACTCGATATGGTTGGTACACTCAGTATACTAGGTATATTCGGTAAACTCGATACACTCGGTATGCTCGGTACACTCGGTAACCTCGGTACACTCGGTATTTCTCTATTTTTCTTTTGGTCGGTACCTCTTGGTACTTTTCTAATTTTTAGTTGGTACACCGTGGTATTTCTCTATTTTGTCGCTCGGTACTTCTCGGTACTTTTCTAATGTTCACTCGGTACACCATGGTATTTTTGTATGGTAAACTCGGTTCAGTAATGTTATTTGCTCGGTACGCCTCAGTGCAGTACATTTACAAGCATAATATGGAAAGAATGAATACACAACAATTAAAATCATATATTTATAAGCAAAAACTTTAATGAAAAAATAACAATTTAAAGAAAATATCATTCACTTCATGGTTGTACACAGAATTACATATGCAAATTCAGCTCTAAATCTAGGCATATTGTCTGCCAGTCTTTCAATTCACTCCATCTAACAGGCTCAGGTTGAATGATGGCCTCCATGTATTTGTAAACAAACATCTCGCAGTCATAACTGTTAGCCTGAACAGGTATATTTGATATACTTTCAATCACCCATTTACGGATGTCTTCGTCGAATGCTTGATTTGCTTGTTCATAAAAATGCTCAATCTTCACAAGAAAATATCACAAACTGTATATCAGATAAACAAAAAAATCGTTGCCAATTCAAAGCCAGGATAAATTCATCATCACTCACAACTTCGGTTAGAACCGCAGTGTGTGTTGCCTTTGGTAATGAATCGTAGAATTCCCACACTTTCTTCGTTAAATTTGCAACGAGTAGGGTCCAGTGGCGGGCATGTATTATTGGTATAAGGATGAATTTAGATGCCATATAGCGTCCTTATTGATATGGGAAACATATTGTGATGTATCATATTTATATTGATGGTATCCCTGATGATAATATACAAAATATGTTAACATTGATTAAAATAAGAAAGATAGAATTGTTGATTTAACTTTGAGTATTATATAACAAACCCAGTGGAAGCTGGAAACAAATATGAATGGTTGATATAGTCCAGGACAAAGTTTATTCTTCTCAGATAATAGGATGACGAAGGTGTCAACATGGTTATTGTCAAGTTCCTCTATCATTATGAGCTCATCCAATTGACTTCGATATATAAGTACATTCCAAGAAGAGAATATTACATCACCCCTACAAATCATCCATAGTAAGTTAAATATGGCATATGAAAATATCAAGTATTTGTGCATTAAAGTCTTACTTGTCCTTGTATTTTTCGAAATGATTGTCAATAAATCTAACAATCTCTTCGGATACCTTCAAGCGTCCAGGGAAATTTATTTGACTGGGTGTAGGTCTAGGTTTTATAACATCTCCTTCATTCACCTCAAGAACCTGTTCACCCCTAACAATCTCTTCATGGTTATCATTCTTAATTGCATTATCTCCTTGACTCATTACTGGCCTTCTCTTCCTTGTAAATGTTGTAAATGGGCTCTTGACGGCTTTTCATTTGCGATTAGCCCATTCATGCACATGCTTGGCAATGCCTGTGCTAGCACCGCTACCCTTAATGGCCTCCACCGGTAAAGTTTCACCAACAATAGCTTCAAACAGTTTGCCCTCTTCCACTTTAACAATTGTCACATCAACTTCTTCCAGTGCGACATGAACTTCTTCTTTTACTGGCCCTACCTCATCAGTATAGGCTTCTGCCTGCCTTGTAATGTCTTCTGCTGTAAGTGTACGTGAAGATGACTCAAAGGGCAGGCCGGGCTCATCATCTTCAAATGAATTTGGAAACTTTTCCTTTAGAAATTTTTTTAATTCATCAAACCTATTGTCCCTCTCTTTCAGGTCAAAAAGAACATCTTCCAATGCTTGTACACGCCTTTCGAGCAGGGAAGAGGTTGCTTCAATCCTAGCTAGCCTATTCAGGAGGATGGTATTTTGTGCGACTAACTTACGCATGCCTTCTTCAAGGGAGTGGGGGATGTCAACATCAGGTTCATCGGTGTGGGTGGGCACAGGTTCTTTACGGACTGGTGAGATATGGATTTGGGATTGTCTAAGGGGAGTGGAAGTCTTTGGTGACCTTGAGGAGGTGGGGAGATTTTGGTGGATCTTCTTGGGTGATATGGTGGGAGCTTTTCTAGGAGAATGAGTGGGTGATTTTTGCAGTAGCTCTTTCTCCTCATCACTGACTCCCTGAAAGTGCTTTATTATCTGTACAACATTGATTCTCAAGGTGAGTTCAAATCAAATTGTAATTATAAGAGCAATTTTTCCAGACATTAGAATACTAGATCTTCTGCGAGGTTACGAACTAACGAGGTTGCTTCCTTCTCATTGTACAAAATATGGCTATCCCATTGAACAAAACGAGGCCGGGATTATGCTTCCAATGGTTTATTTATTATTGTATGTTCAAAGAACCAAATCTGGAAAAGTAAATTGCAATCATTTAGAAAACTAAAAAGGTATACATTTTAAAATAATCACAACAAAACTGACTAAATAAGAAGTGCACTTACAATTAAAATAAGTAGAAAACCATTGATGTAACCAAGGGGCCTCCCTTCGGACTGCTTTCATGTAATAACATCAAATTCAGCCACAAGAAAATTCCATATCGATGCAGGCCAATTGTATGTATGGAATGTTCTATATGTTTAGCAAGCTTCAATATGTTTGAAGGTATTCTGAAGTTTGCCATGGGGAAAAAAAGATTTGACAATAAGAATGTTATGAATTTCACCATTAATTCATCAATTCGAGTTAACTCATCACAGCTTTCAAGCTCATGTCTAATATCGTTGGAGGTTTTCTCAATTCTTCCACTTCCCGATACAAATACGGCACCCCTGTTGGGAAGTCCAATGATAAGAGCTACCTCATCAGAAGTGAACCACAACTTTTTTTTTATTATGAAGCACTGCCGCCAGATATTCCATCTGGTCAACAGTGCATGAATGAGAGGAACATTCTGACGGTATGGAGGCATCAACAAGAACTGATCCATATTCAGCCGCCTCAATGCATCCACGAAAGCTTCACCAAATGTGCTCACCAAACGATCACAAACTTGTCTAAATGAAGAAGCTCTGCAGCGAAAATGAATCCTTGGAGTATATCCCTGCACATAAATTGGGAATAAGAGTTAGTTCAAAGATCAATACCAAACATTATACTGAAAAATACCGAGACAAATATCATTGAATACCGCGATAAATACCGACGAATACCGAGCATAATACCGAGAAATAAAAGGGCAACCAGTACCAAGCATAATACCAACTTATACCAAGGTAAAAAAACTGAAAGGTAAAGTAGCTGGAATACCTACAAAAAAAACCGAACATGTAAAAAAGATAATACCGCCTAATACCAAGAAAACATAGCTAGATCAATAACGTACGGTAAAATACCGAACAAATGAAGACTAGTACCGAGCATAATACCGACTAAAACCCCGCCCAAATAGTTGGATATAGCGACATACATAGAAATACCGAACAAATAACGACCTGTACCGAGCATAATATAGACAAATACCGAGCTCAAAAATCAAAATACCAATCTGCAGGAAATACTGAACAATTAAAGCACAATACCGAGCATAATACAAAGAAATACCGAACTAGTCAAGAGCAGTACCAACTGGAATGCCGAAAAAATATCGAGTAATACCTAATGGTCCTAAAAATAACAAAATACCAAGAAATACCGACAAGTCTACACCAATACCGAGAAAAATACCTCAAAATACCTAGATACCTAGCATTATACCATCGTATTAAGAATGATGCATTTTTCCTACCAATATAATACAAACATATTGATACTGACCATGGAAGAAAATCGAAAAACAAAAAAGATGATAAAACCCTAAAATCACTACCCTTAGGCTAAAGGTACACAAAACACTAAAAAACAACTTCAAGGCAACAAAATACCTTAGGCATTGTCGCTCCTGACAGG
Source organism: Dendrobium chrysotoxum (assembly GCA_019925795.1). Taxonomy (NCBI): domain Eukaryota; kingdom Viridiplantae; phylum Streptophyta; class Magnoliopsida; order Asparagales; family Orchidaceae; genus Dendrobium; species Dendrobium chrysotoxum. The sequence goes on from CM034307.1 coordinate 48,400,509, forward strand.
AAACTGATAAGCAGTCAACGAAGCCGGAGATGAGCAGACCGCCTTGAATCCGGAGAAGGAAGAACTGAAGAGCTTGCAAATTGAGTGCCCGCTTTTTTTTCTTTTTGAAGCGACGGTTCGGTTCGGGGATACCAAACGCTAAAAGTGGGAAGGATGGTTCGGTTCGAGGCGTTTTTTTGGCTTCTGGATGGGTCGGCTCGTCGGGTCGGCATGGGGCAACATGGCATGTTACTGTTGGGCTCTGGATGTCCGCACCCAATAATCTCCCCTTCTTTGCACACCCAAGAGGCGAAAAACCCCTCCCTCCTCTCACTCTGGCGTGAGAAGCCACTTCTTGCCCCAGCAAAAGCCTCCATTTCTTCTGGTTCACGAGTCCGAGGTGGAACCGAATCCCTTCCACCGGTGTCGTTTCTTGTTCGGCCAGCTCCAGGAGGTCCAAAGCCCACCTCCTCCGTCATCCTCCTGTCCGAACCGGGCCAGACGAAGGACCCGAGCCCTCTTCCACCCCCTCTACTCACAGGTGCATCTTTCTCTTCCTCTTCATATTCTTCTTCTCTATTTCCTTTTTCTCGTTCCTCCTTACCCTCCCATTTTTCTTCCTCTCAATTTTCTCCTTATTCCTCATTTCTTCATCCTGATTCATTTTCTCTTCTTCTTTATTCTATCTCTTTTTCTTCTTAAAAAAATGCACAAATAAGAATATGGTTGATCTCGTCCTTAAATACTATATACTAGAAGTTATGTCTGATTTTCTTGGCTTGAAAGCTAAATAATAGTTACTATTTCCTTCACATATTTCTCTAGAACGGCTGCAACAATTTCTATTTCTATGATTGAATTCCTCCTTGCATCAAGCATTCATGTAGATTGAATAAAAAAATTGTTGTACTTTATCACAAAAAAGGGAATGTTATGTTATCTTGCTACAAAGCAAAAGATTTATATATGTTTATCGAAATCAATAACTACCTCCTCTAAGTCAAAATCCTCTATAAGAATGAATAATGGCATTGATGCTGCTTTATTTCTTTTATTCCTGATCTTTTAATCAGTTCTTTTTAATGGCCTAGATGATGTGCTAGAGTTTCCCATGCTTGTATTTCTTTCAGTAAAAAAATGGAAATTTGTATGAAGTGTTATTCCCATCTTGAGGAGTGATAAAGCAGAAAATGAAAGTAGAATGGATTTTTATTCCCCTTGTAAATATAAAATCTAAAATATATGCCCTTTTTAAATGACTCATCTCATGATTATTTATAATCCAAGCTTATATGTGTAAGTGGCGAACAAAGATTCCATTCCTTTATTGAATGTGTGATTTGTGTCGAAGGATTTTCGGAATCCTTGAATGTTTTGATGTGAAGCTTGCTAAGAGTCATGTTAGGCTTGATTATGGGATAAATGATGTTGCTTTTGATCAATGAGTGATTTTGTACTTCATGAATTATGATTAAATTAGCATGTGTATCATTACTTTAGTCTTATGATTGGCTTCCATTTTGGTGTACATAGAAGTCAAAGTAGAAGTCAAAGTAGAAGCTGTACAAACATTTTGGTGTGCATTGAAGTCAAAGTAGAAGCTGTACAGACACTTTTGGTGTACATATAAGTCAAAGTAGAAGCTATACAGACACTTTTGGATATATAAATGTCATTTAAAAGTTTAGTAAAGCTTGATGTTTTACTTGAGATATTTACTAGATGAGTTTAAATATGCTTCTAGTATGAAATATTGATTCTAGTTTTAAGTTTTGTGAAACCTAATGTTTTGGAAGAGTTTGGATGGACCATTTCCTACTCATTTGGTCCTAATAAAAGTATGTCAGCATGGGTGTTAGTAAAATATTGACCTATTTAGATTCTCCCTATCTGTTATTCTCTAGATTGACTAGGGGGGTCAAAATGGGATGTGGCACGGTCGCACTCATCTTTCTCTCTCTCTTTTCCCACAAATCTCTCTCTCTCTCATGTCACTTTCTCTCTTAAAATGAGGTGAGAGGAACACGCCAAATGCTTTGGCGTTCTTAATTGTATTCGCCAAATTTTTTAGCAATTTCCTCATATTTGTGAAGAAATTGTCAAAAATTTTGACATTTTCTTCAAAAAATTAGATTTCACAAAACTTTTTAGCGAAGTGACACTTTTTTTTTAAATTTTAACTTAATCACGATCTTTCTCCTAATTTACTATTAACGTACCTTCCATTTAAAAAAATTCCGCCGGGGACTGAGCCGACTAGGTTCAGTGCTCGAGGTAGTGATTGCATGCGGGACAGAGAAGCCGAGGAATATAGATTAAGCGAGGAAATGGTGGCGCGAGTGAGGAGCTTCGGGCACTGGATCTTACGGTGAGATCGGCGATGTGGCTAATTACAGGCTAAGTCTATGCCCTCTATTTTCTACCTCTTCTCTTCTCCTTCATCTCCCTGTTTAAAGTTTTTTCCAATCTACGTGATATTGAAAGAGGGTTTCCGTTATGAGGGATGCCTTATGGTGTTATTTTAGCATCGGGACACCCGGTGGTACTGGTGAGTACTTATTCTTCTTCTTCATTGTTTGAGGCATATGCAAACACGAACGAAGTGGTCAATTGTTTATTCAATGATTTGCTTTATTAGCGAACATATGTTTATCCATTTAATGAAATGATTGATTAACTTGATCGATTCATTTTTAAGCCTTGAGCTTTTTGAGGATTTTAGCATGATTTTTACTTGTTATTATTTTTTTGAAACACCCAAAATGAGTGGGAATTGAACCTCTCAATTCTTGTAATTTTGAGATCATACCAACTAACAAATGCTCATTGATATGATTTTTGATATGGTTTGAGAAGTTATATTCTAGTTAAAAAGGCCTTTAATTTCCTTTTAATACTAATTAAATTTTGATTAGAGGAAGAGATTTGTATTTGTAGAATAATTTTATTTAGGGTGGCTTCAAGGTTGAAAATTCTAATCCTACAAAGTTTTTTCTATTTTAAAATAATGATAGCAAACTAATAAAAGGGCTAGGGCTTGTGGGTTTGCCTGCATGATTAAGAATTGTTAGGTTCATTGACACTTGTAATGTTATCTTATGTCATTAGGATTATATAAGCTTTTTGACTCGATAAAATCTGTAAATAATAATTTCATAAATGAGATTTAAGGGTTTGTTTGGATGCATGTAGGATTTAATTTAAGTTGGATTTCGTAAATCCTCTAAATTCGAATTTACTAAATCTTGAGAGGGTTAAATCCTAAAAACTATTTGGTAAGAAATATATTAAATCTTAACAAATCTTTTGAGACTATTGCTATTCAGGATTTAAGACGGTTAATTCTTATGACATTTGTGTTTTAAATGAGTTACTTTTTAATTCTAATTTTAATTAACACTAATAAATTATAATTATGAATAATATAATTAGGGTGTTATTTTAATAAGCATTTTATAAATAACTTATTTAGGTTTTATTTTAATAAGTATTTCAATGCTAATTATAATGATAACTTTCTAATTAATTATTTAATTATAATTTAAAGCAATTTATCATTTAATAATAATTTAAATTAATTAATCATTTAATTACTATTTACACTAATTATTTCATTACTTTTTATATATTATTTTAATAAAATTGAATTACTAATTATACTTATAATTACCTAATTAATCAATTAAATATTTTAATTAATCACTAATTATTTAATTAATATGTACACTACTAATCACCTAAATAAATATTTATATTTTAAATTATATCAATTAAGCTAATTAAAAATAATGTCATTATTAGGTCCCAAGTCCTAGACGAGAAAAGTAGATGGTTGCGTTAGGTAGTCGATAACCAGCGTAAAACTTGTTAAATAATCATAACATGAATCATTTAATACATTGTGCTAATGTTAGGGCGTTCCCTAGAAGTGGCGCGCTGTATGGCCTGAATACAACGAGAAGTGTGCAAGGGTCGCTGCATCAGCACCTGGGTACAATGTTAAATAGGTAAGAGTTCCCACATTATGAACAAATGTGGGCAAAAAAGGTAGTCGATAAGACTAGAATTCAGATAGGATCTTGGAATATAGGTTCTCTTACAGGCAAATTAATAGAATTAATTAATGTTATGATTCATATGAAGATAAATATTTTATACATTCAGAAAATTAAATGGCTTGGAAAGAAGGCTAAGGAGATTGATAGTTTATGATTTAAACTTTGGTATTCTGGTAGAAGTCGTACTAGAAATGGTGTAGAAGTAATTATAAATAAGAGTTTGAATGATAACATTATAGGAATTGATAGAATTTGAGACAGAATTAATACTTTGAAGATTATTATTGATGCTAAAATTATTAATATTATAAGTGCTTATGCTGGTCAAGTAGATTTGGATGTGTTTAAAATTAAAATTTTATAATGACATAAAAAAATAATTCAAAAGGTACATCTTGAATAAAGAGTTTTTATTGGAGGAGATTTAAATGGACATGTGGGTTGAGAGGTAGAGGATTTTAAAAGCATTCATGGTGGCTATGTGCTTGGAGCAACTAATAAAAGTAGTAAGACTATATTATATTTTATTCTAGGTTATGATTTTGTAATTGCTAATACTTTATTTAAGAAAAGAGATGAGCATCTCAAAATTAATAAGAATAGATATAGTAAAATTTAGACTGATTATTTTCTTATAAGAAAAATAGATCGTTTAGATTATAAAGATTGTAAAATTATTCTGAGTGAAATTTTATATACCAACATCACTAATTAGTTTTGGACTTTAAGATTAAGGGGCAGAATATGAAAAATATAGTAAAACATTGTTTTAAGATAAGGTGGGATAATTTGAAGGACAAAAAAAAATATTTCTAAGAATAAGACTCGAGATCTTAATATTTTATCTGTGCATGAGGAAGCAAATGTTATGTGAAAAAAGTAGCTAGTAATATTAAGAATATTACAAAGGATGTGATTAGAGTTTTTAAAGGAAAAGCTCATAATAGTAAAAATAGTTAGTGGTTGAATCAAAATGTGCAAGAAAAGATAAAAAATAAGAAGCTTTGTTATAATAATTGGTTTAGATACTATACAAATTGGGAAAATATATAAAGAGGCTTCGTAAGAGAACCTACATTTTAAGATCCTATCTGAATTATAGTTTCATTGACTAGCTTCTTTGCTCACATCCGTCCATAATGTGGGAACCCTTACCTATTTAACAATGTACCCGGGCGCCGGTGTAGTGGCCCTTGCATACTTCTCGCTGTATTCAGACTATATAATGTGTCACTTACAGGAAACGCCCTAGCATTAGCATAATGTATTAAATGATTCATGTTATGATTATTCGACAAATTTTATGCTGGTGTGGGCTCTAAAAATTTGGTCCCGACCTCCCCGCTTTGCTTTTTGGGGGAGTTTTAATGGATTAAGTTCTGGGGTAAATTTTAGGAAGGCAGATGAGTTTGTAGATAAGACACTATCCAGAGATTTCTCCCTCATGTTGCGAGGACTTTATGATATGAGTTCTAGTTTCCTGTAGGCGCAAGCCCTTATAGTTAATTACCCCTCTCGATCACGAGAGAGAACTTTCGATTAAGGCTAGTCATCAATTAGATACGTAGAAATATGTGTTATCTGGCATATAGTAGCAGTATGGGCTTGGGTGTTTGAAAAAAAGAAGTTTGATATTTAAAATATGAAATTTCACTACTTTGTACTTAAAGCGGATGGTGGGGGGAGTGATGATGAGCCCGATCAAGATCCCATGGTTCCGTCATCCCGGGCCATTGTGATTCCTAGTCTATTTAGTCAGAGGAGATAGTCGACCCAACCTAACAGAAGGATCCTTGTCGGCAGCCATGGGTTGCTTCGTCAAGGGTACCTTGTAGACCTTGGGTGAATGTTTATCTAAGGGGACAAATTTGAATCCACCTTAGCTAACAGAGAGCTTTGTGCCCTATCGATCATATCCTATTAATTCATATCTCAAGGATTTGATGCCACTAAGGAACATATTGGCTTTGGCCATAACCGTTATCTCGTGGTGCCATTTGGCAGCAGAATCACTCGGTTTAGAGGGCTCGGGTCATAACTGTTTACCTGCAATACCATTTGACGGCCAAACTACTGATTAGAGGACACATATCACGTCCTTACTAGCAGGAATCTATCTGAGAATGGATCCTAGTGATATTTTTGACTAGGCGTTAGCTCTATGTGAGCTGAAGTAAATTTTAATTTACCTACCTTGGCAAACTGTTACGGAGAGTGGATGGAGTTTTCTTTAAGTGTTTGAGTGGTTGAGTTTCAATTTTTAAATATCTTTGAATTTTGGGATTTTTGGATTTTGGTTTTTAGCAGGTGTTTGAGTGGCATTTTAATGTTTGGAATTGGCCCCTCCTGTTGAGATTTGCATTCAACACAGCCAGCATTGGGGTATATGGGGTCACTGCATTCATGGGTTGAACATTGTCGAATCTGTCTAGCTGTCGACACTGTATCGGGTTTCATAGGCTTTATATTTTATTGATGAATTTTCTCTGTTAAGGACCTTAAAGGCCTAACATGAACTATGAAATAAATATTTCGGTCTACACCGTGATTGTGTATTTGTTTGATGGTTCGAGCCGGGTCGACTCCTATTTACCCGCATAAAATGATCGGACTCGAACTCTGGTTTATTTGTTGACCTGCGTAGCATCCCTAAATATCACGTGTATACCCATAACACACTCGTCAGGGCCCATACGGGTCGTGTGAGTACACATGCTCTTTTATATACATATGTGCATATATATTACAGTGCATGTATGGGGCATTTTGGAACATTTTAGTTATGCAAACAACTACCATTTGAATGTGCGCAGCATTCCATTTAAGAGTTTGAATGCGCATTCTATCTGCTTGTATGGGTGTTGCGGATTCGGTGGCATGGCATTGTACTATGGTCATATGCCCGTTGTATACAGATAGACTGTCATGCACTCTTTATTGCTTTTTGCAGGTGGATATCTATGCACTAATGAATCTCCTACTTTAACATATGGATAGTTGCATTTGTTGTAGTTCCTTTCCTTGCATTCTACTTATGGAGAACATATGTGATGTATAACGGGTCTTCCACGGTGGCTTACAGATGCTTACATTTGTCGCATTTCTAGCTATGCCTGCTTATAGATTAGACCACTGCATGTACTTTCAGCATTCTATGAGCAAGTTTCTTTGAACGCAGATCTTCTAGCATCATCTACAAATATTTGCATTGACTATGGATCTTCTATATTTGCCTGTAGGTAGTACATTGTGTACATGACGGGTCTTTTATAATGGTCCGTAGGCATTTATCTTCGTTGTAATCATTTTCCCTTTTGTTCGTATATGATATTTTGTATATATAGCAAATCTATAGACACTTGTGTTTGCTACATATCATCTGGTGTTTGCTTGCAATGGATTGATGTGTTTACTTAACATTGAACGGTGATTGATTATAATAGTGCCGTAGCATTTGTTGCCTTTTGCTACGACAACTTACAGGTGTATAGGTATCATGGCAGATCCCCATCCTTGTTAGCAGGTGTTAGTGTTCGTCATATGCTGCAATGTATGTGTTTACAAGAGACTTGGTTATTTGTAGGAAGGTTGATGTGTTTACTGTACATTAATCTTTTCTATTTGTGGGTTGTTCATATGCTTGTTCACAAGCTGATTGACATTATCCTCTTCTTTACACATTACTCATTGCATTCACTAATAACTCCCTTCATCAATGCTTTCAAGCTTCTTTAAATGGACTCATGGACTAATTGACATAGACATCACAAGCTCTATGTTGTTTGTGCCATTCCTTTAGTGGATCCGTATATTCATCAGGAGCTTTTCCAGTGAATTAACATTGTCATTGTGTGTTATCTATGACACTTATATGCAGCTCGCTACATCAACTATGAACCCCCTCGCATCATGAGCAGATTTTTATATTGCAAGTTCTTTGATTCATGCTTGTAGACAGTTAATATCCATCAGATATGTGTATGTGACATATACGTCTTTCACAAGTTAACCAACATTAGTGGTATGCTTGATATTTTGTCCATACTTTTTATTTATTTATTCATAGGTGTGCTACATTCATTGCAACTCCCTGATCTATGCTTGCAGGATTTATTATACCATATCATATGTTGATATTGAATGCCTGGTTTGATTTTCAATATTCGTTGGAGGCTGTTATGTTTGCTTTGATTAGCGCCAATTGCAGGGACGTTGCAATATTCACTACATGACTCTTGGGTTCATTTGTATGTTGGCAAGCTGTTGTATTCTTTCGTCACCCTTCACAAAAGACTTATGAAGGTTTTGTGTGTCCACTTGCATATCTTTCTCCTCTGGTTGCAAATGACATGTTGAATATGAAATGAGTCTCTTGCAGGGCCCCGTACACACTTTTGTTCGTTGTACCTTATTTGATTCTTCTCACATATTAATATTGAATGCAAGGTATCATCATGTTCGTTGTATATCAAAGCCTCTCCGCCTGTAGGGGATTAATGTATTTTCTTGGAAATGAATCATTGTTGATGATGAATCATTGATTGATGTTGTCACTATACCCAATGGAGGCATATGTTGTTATTTTATAAATAGGTCAACAGTTCATATCTTCTAAGACTTTAACATAATTTCTTTATTAGTCCATTGATCTTCACTTGAATAATTAGATTAGCAATTTGTATTTGTATCTTAGTATAAGTGTGTATTCCGCAAATTGAACTTCAGTTCCCTGTAGTCTTCAAGTCCAATTGGCTGTTTAAATTGTTCAAGTTAAGTTAAAGCTTCTTGCACTTAGCTCATTTGAGTTCGGGTCCTTGTAGTCCATGTAAGTTCAAGTTCCAGTCCAGCTCGAGTTCATGTCCACTGTAGTCTTGTTCAATTCAAGTTCATTTAATGTCCAAATCAAATTTAAGTCTAAGCTCTCATTTCAATTTCATTTTACTTAGGTTCAAAACCTTTATTATTAGTCATTTGCATTATGTCCATTAGTCCAAGTATAAGTCCTTTGTCCACTGAAAAATTCGGCAGTCTCCCGGCGTCTCTCCTGTTTAGGAGAAATTCCAGGAGTCTGGGTCTCCCGCCACGCTAGAGAATAGCGTGTACGGTAGGTGTCGGATGACGTCGCAGCCAAATGTCTTCAACCCCACCACGCTAGAGAAAGGCGTGTATGGGTCCTCAAGCACCTGTTTGAAATACGCAGTTTGTATATTCGTTCCCGTCACGCTAGAAAAAAGCATGTACGGGGCTTACCCGTCTCGCCGTAGGCGTCGCACCGGGGTCTTTTCCCACCACGCTAGAGAAAAGCATGTATGGACTACTTTCCGGCTCGATGCAAATGCCGAGGATAGGATTTTTGGGTTCGAGAGTTGCTTACCTATCTCGTCATAAGTGTCGCACCGGGTTTCCTCCTACCACGCTAAAAAAAACGTGTATAGGTGGTTGACCGACACGTCACGTACGTGGAGGACATGATTTTGCTTTTAGCAACCAATTATAATTAAGAATAATTGATTGTAATTGATAATATTAATTATAATTAACTAAAATTAATTATAATTAATAATGAGCAATTATAATTATTATTAATAATAAATTAATTATAATTAACTAAAATTAATTATCATTATCAATAATTAAATATAATTAATGAAGATCAATTATAATTAACTAGAATTAATGATAATTAACCAAAAATTAATCATAATTAGGAAATTAGTTATAATTAAATTAATTATAACTAACTTAAATAAATCATAATTAATAAAAATTAATTATAATTAATCAAATTTAATTATAATTAATTAAAATTAATTATGATTAACTGTAATTAACTGTTATTAGCAATAATTAATTACAATGAATCACAATTAATTTTAAACGGGATGTTTAGGCAATGGAATTAAGTAGGATTTGAGCAGATTTATGCTATGTCATAAATACCTTTCATTTGGAGCGCTTCGTTTACGGTATACGTTCTCATTTCTTCTACTCATTTTAGCTAATGGTGTTATACCTATAAATATTTTTTAATAGGAAGAGTGAGTCATAACAGAACTCAGTGAGTAAATCATGTTTCTAAAATTACAGTAATCCAATGCATTAAGAATAATATGCATGATCATTTCAAAAAATAGCATAATTCTATTTAATTATTTCATATCCAAAACGTGCCCATTTCATATTATGCATATATCATATCTTAATCCTTTCTTAATAATACAACAGTCACAGGAGCAACCACCTAATTTAGTACCAATAAAAGTATTCCTTTTCCATTTTCTTTTCCTTTGCCATAACCTTTTTCATTTATGTGCACGAGTACATTGCGTCCCTAGCCAATACCTTAGGGGGGTATGCTCCATCAGTCAACATGCACATGGAAACATATCTATCTAGCTATTTCATTTATATAGCATTCATTAATAAAAAATGAAAAACTCAACATCTAATTATCATATATTCCAAGATGACCATTCATTAAATATGGGAAAGATAAGCATGCTTTAAAGTTATGTGTCACTATCATTCTATGCATTTAAAAGAAATCCACAATATATAACTTGTGCTAACTTATATAAGTCTATGTCATCAAGCTCAATATGATTAATTATTTTTAACAAAGATAATATGTAAGCAATTTGTAATGTTGATAATAAGTCAAATGCTATTAGAAGAAACAATAACATTACTATAACTTAAGGACATGTAAGGACATGAGTACTCACCTCAAAGTTGTATCCCGTAACAATCCACCTTAATTATTATTTCACTGACGCCAACTTCACCTATATAAAGGCATTGTCGTTAAAATTTAAATAATAAATTGCTCTTAATTTCTCTAACTCAATTATTCTTTGTTTTTAATGTTTTAAATTTCCTTCTAATTTAAATGTATTATATTATAAATATAAATATCTTTCTTTAATTCGCTATATGCGTAAATAGCTCTTATTATATATATATATATATATTAAAGAATTTAAATAAATGATAAATTTAATTTGCTTAGTCTAAAATCTAATTATCCAAATTTCCAATTAGCTGGCATCATATTTAATTTCTGTTTTTGTGAGCATAACATCTCAAAATTTAAATATTCATTTAATAAGTTTTAATAAATTATATGATAAAATTTTAAGAATTATCATTGTATTAGTCAACTATTGAATTTCCAACTAAATCTAAATATTCTCTATATTTCATAAATTATATTTTATAATTTTACTCATTATTCTCAAATTTAAATTTTAAATTATATAATCTCATAACCTAAATAATCAATCATAATAAAATTTTGAAATAGACAATAATTATCTTATAAATTAAACTTAAAATTTTCTAAAAAAAAAATAACATTTCTTTTCACAATTATTTTCTAAATTAATTCTCTTAAAATTTAACAAATACTTAAAAATTTCCTTGCCTCGCTTGCCCTAGCCATTCACCCGCGTGAACGCCCACTCTATCTCGCTCAGTCGTTCGCCCGATCGACGCTGAAGCTCTTTCTCCCTCTCGGTCTCACTCATCCCTCTCCTCTAATTTATAGAGACGAAGCCAATGGATAAGCCCTAACCCTTCAGCTTCCACCTCACCAAAGGACAGGAATGTTATTCGTCTTCACGCAATTTGGGTTGTTCAACTTCCGCGACCTCGAACGCTTCGTCTTCCTCATCTCCTTCGACTTCAGCAAAGCCCCTTCCATTCAGCCTATGCAACTGCACCCGGCCGGAGTGCTCGTCGTCTTTCTCGCGGAAACGAAACGACAACTCCTCCTTTCTTCCTCAAATCGACTGAATGCCTCAACCTTTGCGATTCTAGGTAAACGAATCAGCACAAAGCTTCTTCATTTGCCATGGTTCGGGATATTACAGAGCATCACTTTAGGAAGTAATTTAAATACCTATCAGTCCAAAATGGTTAAGAATTATAGATATTGCTTTGTTAGGAAGAAGCACTTCTCGCTTTTCAACTTAGTAGTCAAAATTATGGTGCAATATCTTCGTTTGTTCCACTTCTCTACTTTATGAATTCTCTCTTAATTCCATGATGGCTTGAGAACAAGGTTTGTAAGAATACTTGAAATTTAGAAATTGCCTGAAACATTATTTATTTTTTTCCAAATTGAAGTAATCTTGGACATTTATTTGTATATTATATAAATGATTGATTTATTGATAAATATGTTGCAATTTTTTGTAACCTATTTTACACCCATTATAAATTGTAATAAAAGAATGATGGAACACCAAGGTTCTCTTAGCGGCTTAGCGCACAACCTTTAAACGGGCATCGGACAATCCAGAGTTTTGAGTGAGAATGAGAATGGTAGAATATGAAGTGGAGAACCACAAGAATAAAAGAAAGGAGAAGAATTGGACTGAAGATACTATTAGGAACTTGAATAATTCTCCAGAGGGGAATCACAAGCAAAAAAACAAAAAGAAGATCAAAAAGGAGGAACACAAGTGGAAGAAGGAGATACCCTCGGTCAGTATATCAGTAGTAGGCTCCATTATTGACAACACCCAGTCGCAAGAGCTAGCCACTCTTGTAAGCATTTTAAACCCTAAACCCTAGAAGGCATATACATATGTGATATTTTCTACTTCCGGAAATTCCCTCTTCCTCTTCCTAATTCTTTTTTTCTTTCACTCTCTTATTAGCTAGCAGGTCAGATTGCTCGAGCTGCCACCATCTTCCAAGTTGATGAGGTCAAATTTCAATGTTTTTCCCTTTAATCAACATTTATAATGGATTCCTTTCTAATGTTTTGATTGTAATTCTTTTAAATTTTACTAACAAAAAATTGCTTTGATACATAGATAGTGGTAGTCGATAATAAGGCTCTTTCCAGTAATGGTTCTGAGGTGAATAATGGCGATCAAAATGAGAGTGGCGCACAGTTTCTTGTGAGAATTTTGCAGTATTTGGAGACGCCGCAATATCTCCGACGTAGGCTTTTCCCGATGCACAATAGCTTCAAGCATGTGGTGAGTTTTTTTTTTTTTTTTTTTAATTCTGTTTTGAAGGTCTAGTAACTGGTCAAGAGTATCACAGCAGTTAAGGGTTAATATTGTGTTTTATTTTTCTTAGGGTTTGCTTCCCCCTCTTGATGCTCCCCATCATGTGCGCAAGCATGAATGGTCCCCTTTTCGAGAAGGTGATCTATTTTTTTATCTTTCCATTTTACTTTCATTAAGCATATGATAGTGTTATAAAGGGGTAGATCAAAGGAATGGATGAGGCATGGATGGAGAAAGATAGGAGAAGCATTTTTCCTGTGCCTTCCTTTTGATGGGTTGGCATTGTTTAACCCAAAGCTGTAAAAATGCTGTATTACAAACTTGAATTATAATATACTATACTTCCGATATAGCTATTAATAAACACTTAAGAAACCAATGTGGATTAGTATGACAAAATAGATCCTGGGTGCATACTTGGTACGAGCTTAGTAGACTTGTTTTCATGATTCTGTAAGAATGATGAGATTTCCTAAAATACTTCACCTGATTCAAATAATGCTTAATGTGTGGTAGTTTTTTATATACTTAAACAAGTTTCACAACAATCTATTTATCTTCAGTAAGTAGAATAGCTGTAATAGGATGTTTTCCATTTCTTTTTTTTCTACCTTGTTGGATATGGCCAAATCTGGTAAACTGCCTAAGTTTACCATTTATATTCTTGCGTAAAGCATTTGAAAACAAACCCGTTTGGCTGTCTTGGATTCTATAGAAGTAAATCAATTTTTTAGTATTGAATGCCAGAATGTCCTTTTAGTTATTTACTTCTGAATTTTAATCCCTTGAAATTCTCCATCTTCTTGACTCTTTAGGCTTGCAAGATTAACTCTTCATGTGAATGGTACAAGAGTCTCTGCATGAGTTATTTTAGAGGAAAAAAAAACCGAATTAATCCCCCCTAGCTTTTTCTGAAGAACCAAAATTATTCCCGACTATATAAAAGTACCAATTTGTTCTCTTGACTCATTAAATAGGGATCAAATTAGTCCCCCCACGGGATCATTTAGGTCTCTATTTAAAAATTCAATGGATTAAAATGGGATTTTTAAATACTTGTGGATTATTTTGATCATTCATAAATAATCAAGGGACCATTTTGGTCCTTCGTAAATAGTCAATGGACCATTTTGAACCTTATTTAAGTTATTTTAGTATATACTCGGTCCTTATTTAACCTAACAGTTATTATTATTTTTGGAGGCTGGCTAGTTAAATTTGTTTGGCTGTTATGACATACTGAGCTACTCGGAGGAGCAGGTAGAAGCATATAACTGGGAAGAAGATTAAGGAATTTAACTTTATTTTTTGGTGCAAAAAGAGAAGCATTAAAGTTGAAAGAATTGGCAGTTGCTGCCAGGAATTTTGGTTCAAAGTAGCTTAAAAATATGACTCTTCACTTTTTTATTTTGCTTTGCAATGAGGATATCATGTCGAAGAACAATGGATTGGATAGTGGTTCTTAGGAGGAATGGAATTAGTCGATTGGGTAACTTAAGGCTTGATTATAATAATTTTTTGCCTTCATGAAATAAGAGAACATAGTGTGTGCTCTAATGATTTTAGAAGCTTATATTAAAAAGAAAGGTTATTTGAGCAAACTGGGGCGTACTTGTTCAAATTCGAGTCATTTGCTCACATGATACTTTGTTTATTGAATGCATATGTTTATCTCATAAAATTCATTTCGAATGTGCAATTCTTTGACAGGTGTAACACTGGAAGTGGATGCTTCAGGTCCAAATGGGACACTAGTTGATGTTGGTTTAAGTAAGGTAGGTTCTCATATGATCCACATCCTGTTTATTTATTTATTTAATTACATTGAAAGGTGTGATCATTTTTGTATAGTTTATTCTAGAAGCTTTTACTTAATTGGATTCATTAGTTAACTAAGTTTTACCTTGTGCGTTCATTCTTTAATCAATCTATTGTATGAAAGCATGCTTTTCTATGTGCAGCTTGAGGTTTGTTGTTATTAGATTAGTCAATAAGCCAAATCAAGTTAACGAAAATCCCAATTTAAGCTCAATTGCTAGCTCAACGGAGTTCCATTAAATGCTTGTTTTTTTCATGTAAATTGCAAGAAATGATTGGATGTCACTTTTAGAAGTGAGTTCAAGTGTTTGTTTGGTTGAAATTGGATAAAATTGAGTTCTTATTTTTGAAACTCACCTTTAAAAGTTGAGGAATGAGTTTTAATTTTGAGACTAGGAAATCACCTTAGTTTTTTTTTTCTCTTTTTTTTTAATATTTCATTATTAAAAAATATTAAATTAATGAAATGATGGGCTAGAATATTATTTTTATTTGTAATTGTTGAACCCCTTGAGCTTTTAGAAGTTATTAGTGTTTTGATGATTACAGGCTTTATTGGTTGCAATATTTTGAGCTAACGAATTTGGGTGTGTTGGCTTTCTAGTCAAGCTAAACATGACAGTTAAATCAAGTGTTAAACCAGATGATACATGACACACTACTTGGAGGGTAATCACATTTGTGAACTTAGGCCGAACAGAAGAAAGAAAGGCATCAATGAAATAAGGAGTTCAAATAAGTAAAAAAATTGTGTTTTCTTGAGTTTTATTGTATATTATAGGACCATAGGTATATGATTTTTGAAACAACTAAGCACACATACATGGGAGTTGAATAATAATAAAAAAAAGAGTAAAAGCTTAAAATAGTCGACCAACTATGACTAAATGTCCAATTTAGTCTCAGAGTTTTGCATTGCCCCATTTTAGTCCCTTGGTAATATTTTTTGTTCAGAAGAAGCCACAAGCATTAGCATTTTTTATAGATGTTTTAGGGAAAAGACTTCTCCTTTTATTACCCAATCTTTCGCCTTCCTGCTATAAACCCCTGAGCGAGAAGACTTGCTGAGATAGACAGAGGCCGCAAGCATGAGCTGGTATAATTCCACACTAGACGAAACGTTGTACTGCTGCCAGTGAGACGATGCGCTTTGATTCTCCAAGCTTTGATGCGGTGCGAGTGAGATGCGAGAGGACACAAGTGAGGCGGCAGGCTATCGATTCGGTATAATCCCATGGAGCTAAACATTGGGAGGCGACGTGTTGCTACGAGCAACCACGATGCGCTTTGACATCCAGAGACGGAGACGATGAGCAATGTGTGACATCAACAAGGAGATGTAGACACAGTTAATGCTAGGTTTTCTTATCTTCATAATATCCCTGTTCATATGATTTTGATCTTTTTGTTCTTAGGAATTATTTGTTCAGCAAGATCAAAATAATTTATTACGTTAGGAACTATTTGTTTGCTTAAAAAATTATTTTTTAAACTAAGTAATCACCCTTATTATTCAGTAGATTTACTTTCATTAAGATATTTATATGTATTATAATTTATTAAATGATAAAATAGAGCAACATAAGCAATGTAATCTCACATATATTTGTACTATCTAAATTACCCTCATATTTAACTTTGGAGTTAAATTTAAATCTTATTTTAGGCCTTGGAATTAAATTCGATAAATACTTAATAATTGAGGGACTAAAGTGAGACAATACGAAACTCTGAGACTAAATTTGACATTTATTAATAGTTGAGGGACTTTTTTGAGCTTTTATTCAAAAATATTATCAGTTAATTAAAACCACATGATTAATGATAAATCGTACTGTACGATTTTATTTGCACTATACCTTTGCATGCTATTTCTGGTGAATTTGAATAATCGAGTTGTATTAAGTAACTTGTATTTAAAATTAAATTTATAAAATTAATCATATGGTACGATACATGCCAAATTATATAATAAGTTTTAATCAAACGAAATGACCGTTATTAGTTGTTTCCTTAAATAGGTAAATTTGAAACTCAGTTAATTATACTGTATGATAAGAATCATATTGATTTACATAATTTATCTAATTAAGGCCTGAAAATCGAAGATGGTAACTAAAATCATATCATGAAAAATATCGTAATATACAAACCATATCGTGTAGTTCTCGAACAAACAGAGAGCAGTTCGATACGATCCCCAATTGTACAAACCCATTGAATCTCCTGGAGGCTGCAAATGAGTATAGTTCTGACAAACATAGATGATTTTTAGGATTTTGAGAATGATTATGCTAATCGTACTAAACAATCTAGTTATCAAATTTAAAAATAATAACTTTTAGAGTTTGCTATTAACTTATCATATAAATATTCAGAAGAAATCATTGAGAGATTTTTGCAAAATAGAGGCTGCAAGAGACATGAAATATTCCTGTGAGAAAAAATTCTTAACAATCTCTATCTTCTTTTTCTTTCAAGTTTACAAAAGCTTTGGAGAGATTCTCTGTGTAAGGTAACACTTTCTAGTTATTCTCAAATCATATTATTGTGATCCTCTGATTTGAGAGTTTGAAGCTCTTAGGTTGAGAGCTTCTTGAGTGCGTGATTGTAGAGATCGAGAAGATCTTAAGTTGTTCTTTTACTTTGTGGATCTAGTCGATGTGGTTAGGGATTGGTGTACTTTTTGAAGAGAAAAGTGGCTTAGGTTAATTCATTATCCATGATGAGAGAACTTGCTGGGAGTAGGACTGGTGGAATTCCCAAGTAAAGGACTTGGGGGTTGGACATTGGCAGGTAGGTCAAACCACGATAAATTGGATTGTATTTCTTACTCTTTTCTTTTCTTTTGTGCATTTTATTTTTTTATTGCAATAGCATCTTAATATGTGGAGATTATTATTTTGAAATGTTAAGATTCCTTTGAAACATTAAAGTTTATTATAGAATAATTTTTGTCTTCGAAAAAAAATAGTTTTGAAATTTTAAAACATATTCTTGAGAAATTTTTTATTTAGTACAAGAATTAAAAAGGGGATATTTCTACTTAAAATTTTATTTCATAAAAGTTAATATATTGGCGTGTTTAAGCTTCTATACATTTAATCCCAATTTTTTGTTCAAGATTCGTCAATTCACCCTCCCTCTTACGTTTGCCAAAGACTACAATAATAATAATATTAAAATAACGAAAGATTAATACAAAATGAGTTGAAAATAAGACTCGCTAGACTCACTACAATCTTGACAAACATATGAACCGGGTTCATAAGAAGTGAGTACCTACAGAACAAACAGTCTGTCACTTCATCTCACTTCAATGCAACTTGCTTCTAGAGCTAATATCTGTATTCTTTCAAATATTAGCAACTAAGCAAAATGACTAAATGACCTAAGCTTAAAAGCTCAAGCTTAATTAATTCCCACCTTTAGTTGAACAAATACTTGAGTTGCGTCAAAATCAAATATAACAAACTAATAGGTTCTCCATATCTTAAGAAGGTCATGAGGGTAATGGAATTCATGTTTGGGCAAATGAAGCTGAAGCAATTTGACGTGCTAGAAACTCTCCATTCTTTACTAGTTGATTAACTCTAATATGATGAATATACCATCAAAATTTTGCAACCATAGTCTTTATATGCCCTTTTTATTTTTTTGAGGATGGTAATCGCCTTTTTTAAGGATGAGTTGCTTGGGCCATGCTGGGCTGAGTAGCTGTGCTGGATCTTATTTCTTGTCGGGTGGTTGGGGTAGGACTGGTCCATGCAATGTTAGTTGTTTGATAATTGGGGTAGTTAGTCTTCTTGCTATGTAATTTGTTCTTTTAATTTAGCTTGGTGTTTGTAAATGATAAGATATAAATTTAATCTTATCCTAGAGGACAAATCTCTAAAAATTTCTTATTGAAAAGGATCAAATAAAAGTTTAGTGTGGTGTCAATTGTGCTTTAAGTGCTTTTAATCCCTTCAAAGAAATAAATTCTTTGAGACCATCGTTATCAAAGGTGTTTTGGCTGCTCGTTTAGTTGCTTGGGTGAGACAACGTTCACGCTGATCCCAAGTGGGCGCTGTTGTTAAGGAATTGCCTTTGTGAGCACTAGGTGATGAGGCATTCACTACTTAAATTTTTTTTTTAATTTAAAAATATTCAGTCATATTATTTAAAGGGAATCTATGTTAAATTAGTAGACTATAATAGAAATTTTGGGATCTCCAAAAATCTCTTCTAAAAACAGATTGGATCATCAACTATTTCACTCTTTAGTTTATGTCAAATATAATCATATTGATAAGTTTCTTCTTGAGATGCAAAATGTAATTGAGCAAATATCTTGTAATGATTGTAATCAGATGTAAATTGGAGGGATGGGTGCTAATATCTTATATGTTGAATGAGTTAGTGTTTAATCCTAAAGTTTTGGCATTGGGTGATGTTAAAAAAAGCATAAGGGGTTAGCAAAACGTGTGCGCACTAGTAAGCAAGTCGGAACAAATGTAGGCGCAAGAGTTTCTAGTTTAACTAAATATTTTTTGATGATGGAGAGGATTGGATTAAGGAGATAGAATAATAGATGGAGGGTTAAAGATCTAGTGATGGATGAAGGTATTGAAGAAGATAAAATAAATAATAACAAAGTTTCAGTAACCTTATGTTATAGAAACTATAAATATACACATTGTTTTGGATAATCTATTGGGAAAGTTGTCATTTTGATATTTGCAATGAAACGAAACTTGGAAATGCATTTTGGCCTACTAAAGTGTAATATTTTAATTTGATGATCGTTATTTATAATATTCAATATTATTACTAACATGGGATTAAAAGGTCTAACCTTTATGTAATAGAATTATGTTGTAGGATAGATGAGATCCTAACTAGTGCAAATTGCAAAGAGATCGAAAGACTTCATCTAAGTTGTAATATCTTGAACTTACCAGACGGTAATAGCCGATTCAACTGCAATTGTTAGTTCGTTCTTATACGAAGAATACGAAGCAAACGAAGGAGTTCGTTTTGAAGATGTTCGGTATGAAGAATACCAAGGACGTCGAAGGAATTAAGGTTGCGAGAAGTCGCTTATGTTGCTTGATGTTGTTCTTGGACATACAAAGAGGTCAGGGTAGACAAGAGGGTCATTTTGTCATTTGGTTTTCGAAATTTAGACGGAGAAGGCGAAGGGGAGTTTTCCTTCCTATAAATTGAGAGACGAGCAAGGGAGGCAGCGAGGTCGTGCATAATAGCTGAGAAAGAACGAGTTTGACTGACGAGTGCGGGCAAGCAACACTGGTAGGAGCGTGGACGAGCAGTTAGGGCTCGGGCTAGGCTCGACTGACCGATTAATTGCAAGAAAAATGTGAGTTATTTATTTTAGAATTTGATTAGGTAGCTTAATTTGAGATTTTAATAATTTTAAATAAAAATAATAGAAATTTATTATGTTTTAATTAACATTTAAATTAGAGACTATAAGCATAAACACACACACATATATATACATTAGTTAATGAGATGTTATTTTTGTAATATTAAATTTAAATATTGCTTATTTTAGAAAAGAAAAAAAATAGATTAAGATTTTTTAATCATTTTAGGGATTAATTTATAAATATGCATATATAAATAAAATAAAATACATAGAGAGAGAGAGAGACTTAATTTATTCAATAATTATATGAGATTTTATTTATAAAATTAGTAAATTAAGTTATGAATAAATGTAGAGAATTTATAAGTCAATAATAAGTTAAGAGAGATATCATTAAATTATATAAATCAACTGTAGTCATATAAAAGTTTTAATAATTAAATTATGTTTTCTAAATGATAGAGCGACGAAATTTTTTGATTTAAAGATAAATGATAAGTACGACAATGATAATGCAAGATAATGAAATTATATAGGTATTAAGTTGACAATAACAGAGTGATGACTAAAGCAACTTGTTAAGGCATCTAATTTCAAGATGAGTAATCATGCTCCTATTTTATAGTAATAATATTGCTTTCTTTAATTCGATTTCATTGAATCAATCGACATGTGTTAGTAATTATTGTAAAATTCTAGCATTGTATTTTTTTTCTATTTCAATAAATGGTCATATTGAATTTGTTAATAGTTAGCATGATTATTCATCATACATACTATAAAAAGTTCTTGAATGATACACGAATGACATGACCATATAGAAATGCTTGCATGTGTATGTTGATTGATGGAGCACACCCCTTATGGTACTGGCTAAGGACGCAACCCGCGCGCATAAATAGAAAAAGTTATGGGAAGGGAAGTACCTTTATTGGTATTATTTTTAGACGGCGTCTTCTGTAAGAGTTGTATTATTTTCATAAACGATAAAATATATGACATATGTGAACCGTATAGATATGCATAATATGGATGGTCATTTTTTCAAAATGAAATTTAAATAGAATTCTAAATGAGCATGCATATTTTTCAAAGGTCTTGTATTATTATAATTTATAAGCATGACATTCTCACTTTGTATTTACAAATGAATGCATGTATTATTCAAAGAGCTTAAGTGAGTGGAAGAGGAGAGATTGTATATTGTGGGTAAGACGCTCCGAGAGAAATTTATTTATAGTATTTTATTTTAGTACATTTAAGGTTTTTGTGGCTCTTTCAATGTATTGAAAATAGTTAGTAGACGAAAATTTAATTAACCGTCTGGCTGTTTGTTCTCGCATCGTTAATTTGAGTAGGGGTGTCAAATGGGTTTTCGGGTTGGGTTTGGGTTTAACCTGAAACTAACATGCCTTCAATTGACCAGACTTGAGCCCAACTCGATTAGACAAATATGTTATAAATCCAGACCCTGACGACCCGCCCCTAAGCCGGGTTGACCCGACTCCCTAACCTGCAAGGTAACGAAGCGCGAGTGGGTGCAGACATGAGTGTGTGCGGGCAAGGGAGTGAGCACGGGCAGGCGAAGGCCGGTACGGGTGCGAACATTACTGGCGAGGGGTTGACCCGGGTCAGTTTCGGCCTTTCGGGTTGATTTTGGGTTTTCTGGTTGACCCAAACCTAACCTGAAATTGAAAATGGGTCAGAACATGAAACCTGAACCCGACCTATTTGCAAAATGGGTTGTTTTGAACCCAAAATTTTTTGGGTTGGGTCCGGGTTGGGTCAGAGTCGGGTCAAATATTGACACCCCTAAATTCGAGCCTCCGGTCGGTCATGACATAAGTTCCTTAAGAAAGTTATTGGTGCAATGATAAATTTTATAATGATGTATTCATTTAGCAACTATTGATTCGACAAGGGATGGACTATATTAAGACTTCGAACCATGCAATAGTAAGTAGACTAACCATGGAGTAGAGATAACCGAAGTATATCTCCATGAATATTCCTTTGTTGTGCGACCTTTATTCCTTCACTCCTTTGAAATTTTCCAATGGCTTACATTACTCACAAAGTCCTCTTAGGTTGATTGCCTACAAGGATGGATAAACTTAAATTGGAGAGATTAACTAATCTTCATACATTCAAACATGGATAGTGGATCCATACATGTTAGAAGAGGGGGCGGGGGATATAGTGATGACAAAGGGAAAATTGAGAGTCATGTTGGCCATGGATAGTGAAGGAGTAAGTTTAATGTTTTTGTGGAATTCGAAGAAGCATTTTAGGGTTTCCAAGGGTTTTGTGAGGTTCCAAGGTCAAATAGCTTGATGGTGAGTGGAGGTCAAATGCTAGTTTGAATCTAAAGGGTCAAACAAGTCAAAGGAGGGTGGGCATTCGTTCGTACGGGGAGAGAGAGAATATGGTGAGTGGTGAGGTCTCGAGTTCAAAGGATGATGTGGATTAACTGGTGTGGTGGAGGTCAAATGCTAGTTAAAGGATGGTAAAAAATGGCTAAAAATGAGGTCAAATGGCCACCATTGCATAAAAAAGGTGCAAATGACCCAATCCACTAGTACAAACATGATAATGATGCAACAAATATATCACAAGACTCAGTTGGGCTCAATGAACTATCGCACAATGGTAAAAAGTATAAAAATATAAGAAAAAAAAGAGAAAGCACATCTCAGGAGAAAGGTGAAAATTTTCAGCTCCTCACTTTGCTCAAGCAAGGGCATAGGTCTTCGGGTATTAGGCACACATATCACCTTGAGGGTTGCTTGGCACCTTCAATAACACCATTTGAGACTTTGCAAAAATTGAAGGATTATAAAAGTTAAGTATCAGTGTGTTGTTAACCTTATTAAATTGATCTTGGAAGAACATGGGTTGCTTAAGTTCAATGAAATTTAAGAACTAAAAATTTAACTCTATTTTAAATTGTATTTTGAATGATGAGGACATTGCGCTTGTTTAGCTTAGAAAATCATTGTTATTTAATTCATAAAGTCCTTTTTATCCATACTTGGCGAACTGAGCTTGAGCTAGCATTGAGTTTGATTTTATGCTAGGGTTAAGTTACTGGAGACCATTAGTAAGAATTAGAATTTAGTTAAAAATATTATGGAGCTCTTTTTTTGCAGTTTTTAGGTAGGATTTAACCTTGATTTCGGCTAAACCTTGCCAAACATTGTTAAATGGGTTTGATAGGATTTCTTAAGTCCAGCCATTAAATGCAAATTTAGTAAATCAAGTCAAAATCTAGAAATTAAGAATTTAGGATTTTTTTTTGTGATTAACATTTATCAATTATGTTAAATTAGTTACCATTTTCAAAAGTTGATGAATTTATTAACTAGATTGTCTCTGTTAAGTTGTATAGTTAAGCCTATTTAGTACTATTGTACAATTTAAGCATTTAGTAGCCTTATTTTCTTGTACGAAGTTTAAAGTTCTCATCATCATAATGGTGCCCTAATCATTATTTGAATTAAACATCAATTAATTTGGCTAGTAAATATTTTAATTAAGTATGATGTGTTTTAGTAGCCTAATCAATGTCTAAGTTAACCCTAATTAGTCTAATTAAACTAGTAATTGGTTTATTAGCCTATTTTCTGTAGTCAATTATATGATTAAGTAAATATCCAGATTGACATTTATTTAGTTTATTTCAGTCATTGTTTTTGGCTCTCTATCTTCGAAGTTATGTTTTAAACACTGTCGTTGCTAGGTCCCAAGTCCTGGATGAGAAAAGGGGAGGGTTGCGTTAGGTAGTCGACAACCAGCGTAAAACTTGTCGAATAATAATGACATGAATCTTTTAAGAAATTGTGTTAATGCTAGAGCGTCCCCTGGAAGCGACGCCCTGTATTGCCTGAATACATCGACAAGTGTGTAAGGGCTGGCTGCACCGCCGCCCGGGTGCAGTGTTAAATAGGCCAGAGTTCCCACATCAAGGACGGATGTGGGCAAAGAAGCTAGTCCTTGAAACTAAAATTAGGATAGGAACTTGGAATATAGATTCCCTTACAGGAAAATTAATGAAATTAATATATATTATGATTCATAGGAAGATAAATATTCTGTGCATTCAGGAAACTAAATGGGTTGGAGAGAAGGCTAAGGAGATTGATAGTTTAGGATTTAAACTTTGGTATTCGGGTAGGAGTCGTACTAGAAATGGTGTAGGCATGATTTTAAATAAGAGTTTGAAGGATAATATTATAAATATTAATAGAATTGGAGATAGAATTATAGCTTTAAAGATTATTGTTGATGCTAAGATTGTTAGGCTCCTCAAGTGGGTTTGGATATATGTTCAAAATTAAAATTTTGGAATGACTTAGAAGAGTTAATATAAAAGATACCTCTTGAAGAAAGAGTTTTTATCGGAGGAGATTTAAATGGACATGTTGGTAGAGAGGTAGATGATTTTAAAAGCATTCATGGTGGCCATGAGTTTGGAACGACAAATGAAGGTGATAAATCCATATTAGATTTTTGTTTAGCTTATGATTTTTTAATTGCTAATACCTTATTTAAGAAAAGGAATGAACATCTCATTACTTATAAAAATGGATATAGTACAACTCGGATTAATTATTTTCTTATAAGGAAATTAGATCGTTTAGATTGCAAAGATTGTAAAGTTATTCCGAGTGAAAATTTATGTACCCAACATCGTTTATTAGTTTTGGACTTGAAGATAATGGGGCATAAAATAAAAAATAAAGTAAAACGATATTCTAGGATTAGATGGGGGCATTTAAAGAATATTAACAAAAATATTTTTGAGAGTAAGATTTTAGATCTTAAGATTTTGTCTGTGCATGAGGATGCTAATATTATGTGGGAAAAGTGGCTAGTGATATTAAGAATATTACAAAAGATGTGCTTGGAGTTTCAAAGGGAAAAGTTTCTAATAGTAAAAATAGTTGGTGGTGGAATCTAAATGTGCAAGAAAAGATTAAAAATAAAAAAATTATTATAAAAATTGGTTTAATTATAAAAATTCTGATAATTGAAAAATATATAAAGAGGCACGTAAGGAATCTACAAAAGCAATATGCGATGCAAAGAGTTTAGCTTTTAGTGATTTATATAATAGATTAGATACTAAGGAGGGAGAAAGATATATGTATAAGTTAGCCAAACAAAGAGATAGGAGTAGTGAGGATTTAGTTCAAGTGAAGTGTATTAAGGATGAAAATCAAAAAGTACTTTTTTAGAAGATGATATTCAACAAAGGTGGATGAGATATTTTACTAAACTTTTTAATGAAGAATGTGAAAATAAAATTGACTGTAGTGACCTTAGCACCCTAAATGAAAATAAAGATTTCTGTTTTATCGGCGTATTAGTAAAACCGAAGTTAGAGAGGTTTTAAAAAAAATGAAGGGTGGAAAAGCTGTTGGACCTGATGATATTCCAATAGAGGTGTGGAAATGCTTAGGAGATGAAGGAATTTCTTGGCTTACTAAACTTTTTAATATTATTTTGAAGACTAAAAAGATGCCAAATAAGTGGAGAATGAGTGTGTTAATCCCTATTTTTAAGAATAAAGGTGATGCACAAGATTGTGCGAATTATAGAGGAATTAAGTTAATATGTCATAGTTTAAAACTATGGGAACTAGTTATGGAGCATAGGTTGCGGCGTGATACTAATGTTTGTCAAAATTAATTTGGATTCATGCCGAGTAGGTCTACTATGGAAGCCATACATTTATTAAGAGGTTTGATGGAGAAATATAGAGAGAATAAGGAGGATTTACATATGATATTTATTGATTTAGAAAAAAGCATATGATAAAGTTCCAAGAGAAGTGCTATGGAGAGTTCTTGAAAAGAAAGGAGTTAATAACGCTTATATTCAAATCATTAAAGATATGTATGCAGGAGCTATTACTTGTGTTCAAATACAAGGTGGTTTGACCAAGTATTTCCCTATTTCAGTTGGATTACATCAAGGATCAACCTTAAGCCCATATCTTTTTGCTTTAGTCATGGATGTTCTCACTACACATTTGCAAGAGGATGTACCTTGGTGTATGCTTTTTGCTGATGATATTCTTCTTGTTGATAAGACTAGAGAGGGAGTTGAAGGTAAACTAGAATTGTGGAGGTCAACCTTAGAGTCTAAAGGTCTTCGCTTGAGTAGATCTAAAATGGAAGATATGGAGTGTAATTTTAGTAATAATAGACCTAGTGAGGGGATTGTGACTTTGGGCGATCAAGTCATTAATAAGAGTACACGTTTTAGATATCTTGGATCTATTGTTCAGAGTGATGGTGAAATAGATGGGGATATTATCAGTAGAATCCAAGTTGGATGGTTGAAGTGGAGGAATGCATCGGGCTTATTGTGTGATAGAAAAATACCCCTCAAACTTAAGGGAAAATTCTATAAGATGGTGGTGAGACCTGCAATGCTTTATGGTGCCGAATTTTGGCCATTAAAAGAGGAGCATAATTCTAAGCTAAGTGTTGCAGAGATGAGGATGCTCAGGTGGATGAGTGGCTTTACCCTTAGAGATAGGATACGAAATGAGCATATTAGTGAAAAGGTTGGAGTTGCTCCAGTGGAAGATAAGATTAGAGAGAGTCGCCTTAGATGGTTTGGTCACATCCCGATGACCCGGTTAGGAAAGTAGAGGTCTTAGATTTGACTTATGTTAAGAAAGATAGAGGTAGACCTAAAAAGACTTGGTTAGAAAATATTAGAAATGATCTTTCTTCATTAGATTTAAACGAGAATTTGACTTTTAACAGGACACAATGGAGAAAAAAGATTCATGTAGTCGACCCCACGTAGTGGGATAAAGGCTTTATGTTGTTGTTGTTGTTGTATCATTTTTTATGATGCCATTTTTTCAATTTATTTATTTATTTTTATTTTAAAGTTATTTTCATGCAGAATGTCAAGCTTGAGCAAGTCCTCATGCCGGGATTAAGAGTGACTGTCGCAATGGGAGCTGGTCGGAACATGGAAACAGGTAGAAACCATTGTTCAGTTCAACCTTATAACTAGTGTATCTTGCGAATTGTTTCCATTTCGTTCTAAGACTTTGCTTTTTTACTTATGTATTTAATTGAATCCTCAAAGTTTATACTCTTTGCGAGCACATAAAATGAACACTGAGGTAAGCATTCTGAGTTTGAGTTGGATTTTCTTTCTTTAGTTTAATTTGTTAAAAACATGTTTATGATGATGATCCTTTTGGGAATAATTTTTATTCTCCAATGTTTTGATTACCTCTTTATGCTTGATTCACTGCTATATGTCATTTCAATTCAACTCTTTGATTTCTTCGCTCAACCATTTCCAATTCACTGGTTCAGCACAAAGTCAATCCTCTATTGTCTAACCACTGATTTGGAAGTCTACTATTTTGATGACAAGACACTATAGTTGGATCTGGAATTGCCTATAGGTATTTTGCGTGATTCCCAATTCATTTTTCTCCTTCTGCAGCTTCCATTCTTCATGGGTTTGTAGCTTTAGTCAACCGCATTCCATTTATGAGCCATCTGCGAGCACTGTAGCTATTTTTGCTTTTTTCCTTTCCATCTATGGCGTTTTAGTTTGTTCAATTATTTAGTTTTTCTTGGTAATCTACTGCAGTAGAAAAAAAAATTAGGCCATGCGAGAATTGTTAGGATGAAATTTTAAAGTTAGCAATTTGCTATTTTGCTGAAACTATAATTGTAAACTTGTTATTATTGGAATTCAAGCATGTTGAGTTAAAACTTATAATAGGTTGATCTTGGAGGATTCTATGAAAGTGCTTGTTTTGGGCTTTTTTGGGTTATAAAGAGTTCCCAAAGGCATGCAAAAGGGTTTAGGCTTTGAATAGTGAAAAAAATTAGTTTTTTTTTTTTTTTTCAAATTTTATGTGTGCTATCGAAGTGGATTCTTCTCTATTAGATTTAAACGAGAATTTGACTTTGAACCGGACACAATGGAGAAAAAGGATTCATGTTGCCGACCCCACGTAGTGGGACAAAGGCTTGTTATTGTTGTTGTTGTTGTTGTATCGAAGTGGATTCTTCCAGTGCTTCACAAGCCTTGATGGTAACTCTCGTAGGGTGAATCTCCTTGTTGTGACATGAGGTTTGGTTCTTACTTCTGCTGATTTTTATCATTATTTTTTCTTTTATCTTATTTAGTGATTGATTGTTTTGCGTGATTGAGATTTTTAGAAGTTTGATACATGCTAGTTTTCTTTTAAGGTTGCAAAATGTTATATCGATTCTCTAATCTGTTATCTAATGTGTTATCGAATTTCAAAATTTGGATACTTTAAATTCTTGTTTGAAATGACTAAAGTGTTTTTTGATTTTGAATCAAATGTATTAATCTTTGCTAAAATTGAAAGATGGAATTTGTAAATTATGATTTTTTGCATAATTTTATATCTCTTTCTAGGTTAGCTTTTATGAACCCTAGATCCTAAAATAGCTTACATCAAATTGGTGTTATAGCTTATAATTGTATCATCATATTAACCAAAATTAGGATATATAATTGGCTAAATTAAAAATGCAATTACAATAAAGTAAGATAAATCATGATTCTAAGAAAATACACTCTAACTATCAGGATGAACAAAATTACATACTTGATGAGAGAGATATATTCTGGAGGAATTTTTAGAGTTGATTGATACTTTGGAATAATTCTTTGAGGATTACCATTGGTCTGATTTTGAAATATTTGAATATGTTAAATCTAAACTAGTGGGTTGTGCTAAATCGTATTGACAAAGTATTGCAAGTAAACTAAAATCTACATGGGTTTACTTAATACATAAAATTATAGAATGATGTCATTTGGTGAGTATATAGATCTACTGCATGAATTATTTAAGCATCATAAATCGTATTACAAAGTATTGCAAGTGAACTAAAATTTACCTGGGCTAACTTAAAACATAAAATTTTATGAGTATATAGGTCTATTGCATGAATATTTAAAAAACCACCGGAAAGATAAATATAGTGTGTACTAAGATTAAGACAGATTTTTAAGTTTTGTAGTTTAAAAATTATTTGCCTTAAGATTATTTTTTAACCTTAAGATTATTTTTTTACCATTATCTATTTCATTAAAAGTTTAGGCAAAAGATCAAGAATGAACTATGCTACAATATACAAAAACACTGTTTGAGGCTTTAATTGTATCCTTGAGTGTTGACATGAATTATGAGGGCTTTGTTAGGACTACTACACATATAATTAAAGCCTCTAAAAAGAAATCATTACGTTTCTTTTTGAAGATGGTACCTAAAAGAGTAGTACTGAGGACCAACGTCTAAGCTAGTTAGGAGATCACCTAAGGGGTGAGATTTCAATTACCTTGCAAAATCAACAGAAATAATATCAAGCAAAGCAAAACCTAGTGAGCAATGATATAAATAAAGTTAAATTTCAGACGTAGAAATTATTATCTTCTTACTAAAGACTGACAAGATTACGTCGGTAAAAGTGTCATGTATGATTGAATCTAACCTCACCAAAGAAATTGAAGGTTATGAACATTCTTTTGATGATATATTAAATGTAGGTCAATATTTACCATTACAATATGAGTATGCATTTGATTATGTTGTATCTTAATCTGTACATATGCTAGATATGGTTATGAAGATGAACCAATACTTGAATAAGAGTTAGAACTTTGAGTTTGGAATTGAGTATGAGCATGAGATTTCATATGAATCAGAATTCGAATTTGTCATTAAATTATACATACATTTGGACCTCTAAGAGAAATTGAGTATTCCCTTGATAATAAACTTGAACTTTAGACAAGAACTAGATTTTGAGCTTTAAGCTGACGTTGAATCTAAGATAATAATTGAACTTAAACCTCAATGGAATCTGAATCTAATCTTTAATATGAATTTGAATAGCACTTTTATATGGAATTGAATTTATTTCTAAACATGAAGCTGAACAAATCATGTCTTTTATAGTTGATGAGTAAATTGAATAAACTAATGGAGTGATTTGAAAGTGAAGTAAACAACTGTTGCTTGTTAAAGATAAATGAATTGAATAAATTGATTTAACTTTTATTCAAAAATTCTAACGCAGTTATTTGTACCAATCAAATTAAAATTTATTTATTTTTGTTCTTTGAGCTTTGATTTCCAAACTCATAGAGAGGGACTAAATTGTGTTAATGTTTTAAACAATTTGTTAATAATGGTTTTATTAAAATAGACCTGAAGTTTAGAACTCCATCTAGTTGGTTGAATCTAAAATTATATAAATCATCTCTATTAATATTTTAATTATTTGCATTAGCAAGAGGTTCTTCATCCATCATTGCATATCATATTTGTGTGGGTTGCTTTTTTCAACTTCTTTATTATGTCATCATCTAGGAATGTATTGTCTTTATTAGTATCCGTTAGGTCTCAAGTTGGCATTTTAGTATTTTTATTACTTGTTTCATATAATTTGCATGCTTTATATAATTTTAAATATTTTGTATGAAGGGATTCACGGAAAATTAACTATTGATTTTGATAATTATAAATTTAAACTAGATGATATGATAACATGTCCAAGTTCTGAAAGCTTCCTGCAAGGATCTTCAAGAAATAAGTTGCAAGAAATAGGAGATCATATAAGATTGTCCAATGCATCGGGACAAATATTTTTAAAATGTTAATTGCAGGAAACACTGATATCATTTCTGTCTTTGTATTTGGTTTAACGTTCATTCAGAAATTTGCTACCAATATTCAGAAATTCACATTTAGCATCTTATCAGACAAATCTACGTAGCTTGTTTTCGAAGTTATTACAAATGATAATATTGTGTCCATTACTTATGGTGGATATCAGAGTATCTACATTGGCGTGATAGACCCACTTTTAATGATTCATGGATTATCTTATAAGAAACACAATAGTTATCTCCATATTGACTTGAAAGTGTTAAGTTTGTGTGTTTAAAATGAAAAAAATTCTAGGTAGTATCATGTAATAAGATTTTAAGGAGATTATAAGATAAATTTTATCAAACATTAGTTAGACCAATAATGTTTTATGGGTTTGAATGCTGGACATGAAAGAAGTTGATAACTAAGTGTGTTAGGAATGCGAATTTTAAGATTGATGTATGAAAGAATTAGAAATTATGATGCACAGACACGTACACAGCAACACGGATACGACACGGACGCATTAATTATTGAAAATATATGACACAGACATGGGTTGGACACGATATTAATTTTTACATTTTAAAAAGTTTATAAAAATTGAATAAGTATAAAATTAAAATAATTTAGAAAAATATGTCACTTAACTAGAATTTGTGCTTAAAATGATTAATATTAGGATGTCGAGAGTCAGACGTCGATGTCGTTATCAGGCATCGAGAGAGGAGATGATAATGCTGTCGAGAGTTAGACATCAATGTTATGCAGTAAGTATCGGGCGTCAATGCGAAGAGAGCGTTTGTCGTTGATGTTGAGAGGGCGTTGGTCGTCAATGTTAAGAAGATATTGGACAAAGGTGAGCTGTCAAGTTGTGGGTGTAGAAATTGCTAGCGTTGTGCATCAATGTCAAGACAGTGTCAGACTTTGATGTTGAGATGATTTTGATGTCGATGTTTAAAGACATCAGACGTTAATGTTGAGATGACATCGGGTATTGTTGTGAAACCGAAGTTGCGACCCTCCAAAGAGAAATGCAAATGAGAATATTCGATGAATGGGATATTGAGTGCGGGTGATTGATTTGATGTTCTGGATAGGAAATAAGAAATTTAGCTTTTATATTTTAAACAAATAAAATTTTTAATTACAGAAAATTATATTTAAAAAATTCATAAAATATTTAAGACATATGTGTCGGACACCAGTGTCCAATTTGTATTTAATTTTTTTAATCGGTCACATTTTCGGCGTCTCCGACACGTGTTAGAGTGTCAGATGCGTGTTGTATCGGATGCGTGTCGTATCGGATGCGTGTCGTATCAGATACGCGTCGGACACTGCACAACTCTTTGAGGAGAAGTATCGGTGCATCATAGATTAGAAAGAATAAATTAATGAATTATAGTATTAGAGAAATGATTTGAGTTGCATTTATTGAATGCATCATAATTAAAAATAGGTAGGGGTTGTTTGAACATGTATGATGAAGGATAGAAAATGTATCTATTAGACTGGTGGATAAAATTAATTTTGGTGGATTATAAAAGAGAAGTGATAGATATAAGTTAAGAGATAGTATGTATAGAAGTTGTTTCAAATGTGAATATACTGATAGGAAATACTTGAGTTCGCAAGTAACTCTAAGGGAATACTTGAGTTCGCAAGCAAACCTAACTCAAAAAGGAGAGCAAACAACAGAATTTCTGCTGTTGACAGCAGGAAAACAGCCCAAAACCAGAGAAAACAGAGGAAAAACTGAAATAAAATCAAGCAAACACTTGAATTCCACTAGTAGACGAATAAAAACAGGGAACGATACAAAGATCTTCAATTCGAGAGGAAGATTAACTCTCCAAAATCTCTAAACAAGGTTGTCTAGAACCCAAACCTCCAAGAACCCTAATTCCTCTCAAAACATAACATAACCTCCCCCAAATCCTCTCCCCCTTCTAATACAAAAGCTTTCCTAATTAATTTCCCTCCCAAAGCCCTAGCCGCCCCCTCCTATGTGATTTGAAATTGATTAAGTGGGTGGGACCCACCCCATTGGGCGGAACATAGGGGAGGAGGCGGACTGGTTCCGCCTCCTGTAGGTGAGCTGGACCGGCCCCCTTTGGGCCGGTTGAGCCGGTTCCAAGTGAACCGGCGTAACAATACCGCCCTCCCAAAGAATCACCTTATCCTCAAGGTGGAAATCTGGAAACTAATGTTTCACCCTCTCGTATGGCTCCCATGTGGCCTCGTAGTCCGGAAGATTCTTCCACTTGATCAACACTTCCTTCGTCCCCTCTTTCTGGCGAACCCCCATTAGTTCTAAGGGTTCCAGAACCACCTCTAAATCCTCAGTAAGTGTCGGCGGTAGCTCGGGGTTGGCTGTATATTCCCCAATGGCCTTTCTCAACTGTGATACATGAAAAACCGGATGTATAGTCGCCGTGGGTGGTAGTTTCAGCCGATATGCTACTGTCCCGATCTTCTCCAGCACTTCATAAGGCCCAAAGTACCTTGGAGCCAGCTTCTCATTCCTCATGTTAGCGACTGTCTTCTGTCTATAGGGTCGGAGCTTCAAGAACACCCTCTCCCCCACTTCAAATTGGATGTCCCTCCTATGCCCATCAGCTTGTTTCTTCATAATCTGTTGAGCTCTCAGTAGATATCTCTTCAACTCCTCGAGCACTCTATCCCTTTCCTCCAAATATTTTTCAACTGATGAAACTGGAGTACTACTACTCCCAAAGTGCACCAGGTGGGAAGGATCCCGTCCATACAACACCTTGAATGGGGTCATCTGGGAAGCCGAGTGAAACGAGGTGTTGTACCAGTACTCCGCCCATGATAGCCACCTGACCCATAGCTTGGGTGTCTCTGACACAAAGCATCTCAAATAAGTTTCCAAACTCCTGTTGACTACTTCCGTTTGGCCATCTGTTTGTGGGTGATAAGCTGTGCTCCTCTTCAGAATTGTCCATTGTAACCTGAACAACTCCCTCCAAAAGTGGCTGAGGAACACCTTATCTCTATCTGATACTATCGCCTCTGGTACTCCATGCAATCTAACCACTTCTCTGATGAAAGCTGACGCCACTGTCATCGTTGTGTAAGGGTGTCGGAGGGGGATGAAATGAGCATACTTGCTCAATCTATCCACCACCACTAGGATCACCGTGAAACCTTCTGAACGGGGCAGCCCGTCAATGAAGTCCATGGATATCTCCTCCCATACGCGTCCCGGTAGAGCCAACGGCTGTAGTAGTCCTCCTGGTGACATAGCCATGTATTTGTTCCTCTGACAGATCTTACATCTGGCTACCATCTCCTCTACATCTTTGTGCATCCCCTTCCAGTACAACTCCGAAGCTAGCCTCCTGTATGTCTTCTGCACTCCTGAATGGCCCCCTATAGCGCTTCCATGAAACTCCTGGAGCAAGTTCGGGATGTGGATTGAGGTTCGGGGCATCACAAACCTCCCCTGATATAGCAGTCTGTTCCCCTCCAATGAGTACCCTGGGTGGCTACCCTCTTCCTTCAGTAGATCTGCCCTGATCTTCCCCAAAGCCTCATATCTAGCACTTTCTTTTCTGATAGCCTCCCAATCAAGCATCAAAGGAACAGATAGTGTCACTGTCTGCAACTCCCCCATACACCTGGACAAGGCATCTGCTGCCTTATTCTCCACTCCTGGTCTATACTGAATCTCAAAATCGTACCCCAGTAACTTGGACAGCCACCTCTGATGTTTCTCTATCACCATTCGTTGCTCCAGTAGGTATTTCAGACTCCGCTGATCTGTCCTGACTATGAAATGTCTCCTAAGTAGGTAGGGTCGCCACTTCCGGATGGCCAAAATGATGGCCATTAATTCTCTCTCATAAACTGACTTCAGCCTGGCTCGAGCCATCAATACCTGGCTGAAATAGACAATGGGCCTACAACTCTGTATAAGTACGGCTCCCAACCCGTATCCGGACGCATCTGTCTCCACTATGAAGATCTGAGTGAAATCTGGCAAGGCTAGGACCGGCACCGTAGTCATAGCCTTCTTCAAACTCTCAAATGCTAATGTGGCTGCCTCCCCCCATAGGAACCCATCCTTCTTTAGCTGCTCAGTGAGTGGCCATGCTATGGTGCTGTATCCCTTGACAAATCTTCTGTAGTAACCTGTCAGTCCTAGAAATCCCCTCAGCTCCTTTAGATTTCTTGGCACTGACCACTTTAACATGGCCTCAATTTTAGATTGATCTGCTACGACTCCTTCTTTTGATACAACATGGCCCAAATACTCTACACTGGCTTGTGCAAAGCAGCACTTCTTCAAGTTGGCCCTCAACTGGTGCTCCTGCAGCACTTCTAATACCTTTTTTAGATGCTCCCAATGTTCTTCTTCTGTCCTGCTGTAGACTAGAATGTCGTCGAAGAATACCAGTACAAATCGTCGTAGATAAGGTTTGAAAACCTTATTCATCAGTGCCTGAAAGGTGGCTGGAGCATTGGTGAGGCCAAAGGGCATCACCAGGAACTCATAGTGTCCCTCATGAGTTCGAAAGGCAGTTTTAGGCACATTCTCCTTCATCCGGATCTGATGGTATCCTGATTTCAAGTCTATCTTGCTGAAGATCACCCTCCCACTCAATTCATCCAACAGCTCATCAATCACGGGGATAGGAAACTTATCCGGTACAGTTTCCTTGTTGAGTGCCCTATAGTCCACACAGAATTGCCAACTGTCGTCTTTTTTCTTCACCAATAGTACTTGACTAGAGAAAGGACTAACGCTCGGTCTGATGATGCTGGCCTCCAACATCTCTCTAATAAGCTTTTCAATCTCATCTTTTTGAAACTGGGGGTAGCGATAAGGTCGTACGCTGATGGGTGATACTCCCTTCTTCAGAATGATGGCGTGCTCCTGCTCCCTCTGTGGTGGCAATCCCTGAGGCGGCTGAAATACCTCATGGAACTGCTGAATCAAAGGCTGTACAGAGAGGGGTATGTCCCCTCCTTCTTCCAATCTAGCTCCCTCCAAACTGTGTAGCTCCACCAAGTATCCTCCGCCCGCCAACTGTATGTCCCTCACCATAGTTTTAAGAGAAACCATGGATTTGGATAGCCCCGCATCTCCCTTAATCACCACCTTTCTTCCATCAACCGTCAACTCCATCGTGAGTGCTCCCCAATTCACTTTGGTGTCTCCCAAAGTCTGTAACCATTTCATCCCCAGGATGATATCTGTACTCCCAAGTTCCAGTGGAAGAAAATCTTCCCTCACCTGAATCCCCTGGATGGTTAGTAGCACTCCTCTGCAAATCCCCTGGCCTTTCTCCACCTTCCCCGTACCCATCATCACCCTGTAACTACCGATATCCACCAATTTCACGCCCAGTTGGTCGACGACCTGAGTGGAAATAAAATTGTGGGTGGCCCCGCTATCAATCAACACCACTACTGCTCTGTCCTCTATCTCCCCCTTCACTTTCATGGTATGATTGTAGTGAATCCGACCACTGAGTTCAGGGAAACCTCAGCTAGATCCAAATGCAGCTTCTCTTCGTCCTCCTCCACTATCCCGCTCTCTCCTCCCTCTTCAGTTTCCTCGTCATCACAGACGGTGAGAACCTGAAGAGTTCAGTCCTTACACCTATGCCCTGGCATGTACTTTTCATCACACTGGAAACACAACCCCTTGGCCCTCTTCTCCTGTACCTCATTTTCAGTCAGTTTCTTAAAATT
Source organism: Dendrobium chrysotoxum (assembly GCA_019925795.1). Lineage (NCBI taxonomy): Eukaryota > Viridiplantae > Streptophyta > Magnoliopsida > Asparagales > Orchidaceae > Dendrobium > Dendrobium chrysotoxum. Next base: position 48,437,166 of record CM034307.1, read on the forward strand.
TCCCCCAGGCCCTCCTCCTCCAGACTTCTCCCTTGGTACATCTCGTAAACCTCCCGGTACGGCTCCTTTGGGAGCTAGAAAGGTAGTCGTCATCCTGTAGGACCCCCCGGAACTGCTGCCTCGAGCCCCCCTCTCCAGATGCTTCTGGTCCTCGACCAGCTGTGCCAACTCCATGGCCTCCCCCAGGTCGTGTGGTCTCATCACTCTAACAGCTGCTATGATCTGGGTTTGAGCCCCTTCATGAAGTTCCCCTCGAGCACGGTCTCAGAAAGGCGATCCAGTCTGCTAGCTAGGTACTCAAATCGATCACGGAATTCTGCCACCGTCCCCTCCTGCGTCAGGGCAAAGAACTGCTCGTAGAAATCTCCTCCCATACTGGTTCGGAAACGCTCTAACAGACAGTCCTTGAACTCCCTCCAGCTTCGAATAGGTCGCCTCATGTCTCGCCACTGGTATCACGCCAGTGCCTTCCCCTCCAAGCATAGTCCTGCCGATGTCAGTTTCTCCTCCTCCGTCAACCCGTTGACGGCAAAATATCGCTCCACCTTATAAATCCAGCCATGACCGTCCTCGCCCTCAAAGATGGGCATCTTCAGTTTCCTTACCTTTGGATCTCCTCCGTACCCTCGGTATCCTCCATACCCTCGGTATCCTCCATAACCTCCCATCCCTCGAAGGGGAGGTGCTCCCCAAGTGTCCCGATCGTCCCTCCGACGATTGTACCCAAACCCTTCCTCATATTCCCCTATTCTCCCTTCAAAATCAGCACCCCTGCGATGCATTTCTTCCCTCCTTCCTACAAAATTAGCACCCCTTCGTTCGTACCCCTGGCTCATCTCCTCTCTAGAGAACGGTTCTAGAGGCGGCATGTCGTCCTCCCCCTCAAGGATCTCCACCTCCAGATTTTTCCTCCCCCGAGACGGGTTCGGATTTCCTCCTATGCCATGGCCGTCGGTGGTCTCTCTTACTTCTGATGTCGCCGGGTTTGTCTTCATCTCCATTAATTTCTTCAACATCTCCTCCACAACGGTGAACTTTCCTTCCAACCTTTCATTGTTGGATGTGATTTGATTTTGAAAATCAAAAAATTTTCCCTCCAAATCTGATTTCAATTGTCCGATTTCGCCCTCCAAGACTTCCACCTTCTTCCCGGCCATCTTTCCTTCACAAATCACAAGGATTTCTCTTCCGGATGCCCAAAAGTTTGCTGAAATTTCTGGATTTCAGCCGCCGATGGTCCCAAAAACGATGCTCTGATACCAATTTGATAGGAAATACTTGAGTTCGCAAGTAACCCTAAGGGAATACTTGAGTTCGCAAGCAAACCTAACTCAAAAAGGAGAGCAAACAGCAGAATTTCTGCTGTTGACAGCAGGAAAACAGCCCAAAACCAGAGAAAACAGAGGAAAAACTGAAATAAAACCAAGCAAACAACTGAATTCCACTAGTAGACGAATAAAAACAGGGAACGATACAAAGATCTTCAATTCGAGAGGAAGATTAACTCTCCAAAATCTCTAACAAGGTTGTCTAGAGCCCAAACCTCCAAGAACCCTAATTCCTATCAAAACATAACATAACCTCCCCCAAATCCTCTCCCCCTTCTAATACAAAAGCTTTCCTAATTAATTTCCCTCCCAAAGCCCTAGCCGCCCCCTCCTATGTGATTTGAAATTGATTAAGTGGGTGGGACCCACCCCATTGGGCGGAACATAGGGGAGGAGGCGGACTGGTTCCGCCTCCTGTAGGTGAGCTGGACCGGCCCCCTTCGGGCCGGTTGAGCCGGTTCCAAGTGAACCGGCGTAACATATACAAGACAGTTGGCAATTGTAAAAGATGAAGATTCATTAAGCTGATTTGAATTATGCTCTAATGATGATGATGATGATGATGATGATGATGATGATGATGATTATGATCTCCTTAAGGAATAGGGGCCCTAGGGCTAGAACCCAGGCTATCTTACAGCAGATTTTAGGTTGTATCAATACTGAATGATTCATGTTTTTCCTTGTCTTAGTTTAAAAGGCATGCAAGGGTTGCTTGATTCGTACATGTTCATCGAATCAGCTCCCCACCCATTGTTGTGAAGCTACAGGTTTATGCACTGAGATCATCTCTAAAATTTAGTTGGCATTTTCTGTTAATCATTTACTAAATTCTCACTTCATTTTAATGTGTAGAATAGATGTGACAATGTTATTACTTTTTGTCTAGATAGTTTGAAGAAAGTTGTTGGACAAAATAGTCCAAGGGAAGAAATGGGAATTTATTGGGGCTATAAGGTCCGATATGCTCCAAACTTCAGTTCAGTTTTCAAGAGTTGCCCATACAAGGTAAGTGGAATTCTTTTTATTTACATAGAATTTTCATGATAATCACTTCTGATTATCTTTTCATAATTCTAGAAATATTGTATTTTTCAGGACAGCTATGATTGTATTGTTGGAACTTCAGAGCATGGTGCAGTTATCAATTCATCAGAGCTTTGCTTGCCTAAGTTTCAGTAGTCTTTCTTACCGAAGTTTTTGTTTCATCTTTTTTTTTTCCATCACTATTTCTTTTATTGACCTTTTGTTTCTTCTAATCGTCTTTCAGCTATAAGTATGCTCCAAAACTTGGTAATCCTTTTTATAACCTAGTATTACAATTCACTTGGCATGATCTTACTAGACATAACCTAATTGACTCCATTGTAATTATTCACACCTTCTCCATTTAAAATTAATTTCTTTTTGCTTGACCGTGTATCTCTAAAACCGTTACATTTAAAGGAGAATTTGACTCTTAGCATGACAATTTAGAAAAAGGATTCATGTAGCTGACCCCACATAATAGGATAAAGGCTTGATGTTGTTGTTGTTGTGTATTTCTAAAATAGTTAGGTAAATCATAGCATCTAAGTGCTATAACCAACCTTGTTATAGTTGTATTTTGGAGCTACATCTGTTTAACTCTTACCCAAATTCTTAAAAAAAAAAAAAAATCAAATTCCTCATTTTTATTGCTAGTTAAACCTGGCGATCTTAATCTCAACATGATCCTTAGGATCTTTCTTTCCAAATGATTCTCGTATTATGTTAATAAAACTATTCTAATGCCTCCACATAAAGATCACAAATATTTTTTGAAATAATAAAATAATTCATCTAAGAAAACCGCAAACAACTCAACATAAAGCTTGAACCTTAACTAAGCCATGAGAATAAAGTGTCCCATCACCCAATTGAGGCAAAAAATGGGTAAGGCTTTAGGAATTCTTTTCCAATAAAATATACTAAAGATCATTGCAGCTTTTGCCGGTAACGATTTAAAATTATGAAAGGCAAAAAATCGACCATATGCATTTTATATATTTAAAAAAATTATTTATGAGAAAAATGATTTCACCTATATTAAGCTCCATATTTTTTTTAACCTAAGTGATTCTTCTAAGAGAGTAGTGTTGCTTGGGCTAAAATTTATGTCAAAATACTCACTGAATGCAACCAAATTACCACAACTCTTGTTTTCTTGACTGAATATACAGTAAGGCCTAGCAAGCCATTTGGTTGCATTATGCGAACATTGCGGCCAAAAATTTCAGTACAAATAGCAGTACTCTTCATTAGAATAGTACAAGCATTAAAACAAAGAAATTATTTCCGTAAAAAGGCCTCAACCAGAAATCCACGTTTAGACTTGAAAATTTTGTCCAATTGAAATATGCAAAAAAGAAAAGCATAAAAATGCAAAAACTATTATAGAAAGAATCACCTTTCTTTAATCAAACTCAATTAAGAGCATCACAATTGAATAGACCTTTAGTCTATCTGCATAATTTACTGCTCACAAATTCTCTCATTATCACATCATTGAAGAACTCGAACAAATCACATAAATAGATTTTTGACCAAAATAAACATTGAAGATGAGAAGTTAGAAACAATAATGAGAAGGCCCACATTAGGTTAATGTCTAAGATGCACCGACACGGACACGGCGACACGGACACGACGCGACACGGACACGGGACACGGCATTTTTCAGAAATATAGGACACGGGTGCGGCGTGGACACGGCCTAATAATTTTTTTAATATAATATATAGAAATAAAGGTGACACCATATTAAAAATGGTAAGCAATAATAAATCAATGTCATGAGGACTTGTTTAGCTTATAACATTAAAATGTTTAGTACAATCACAAAAATATAAGCAAAAAATCATTTAGTACAACATGAAGGTTCAACTACTCAATAGAGGGAATGATAAAATTAGATTCAGAGGTTGGTCTTTGGCCTTCAATATCATCATCATTGAATATCATTGCTTCCAATTCTGATTCATCTAGAGAAAGATTTGCAACCTCCAATAATCCCATATCATCAAGGCACTCGAACCCATCTCCAGCAACATCCCACATCTTGTTATCACCTGTCATATAAAGTGGGGTCTTCCTTGATAGAAGACGAAGATTTGTATGCACATAAACTAAATCTTCAGCTCGTTGTGGAGTTATTTTATTCCTCTTCATCGATTGAATAAATGAGTATGTGCTCCAATTTCTCTCACAACAAGAAGAGGATGATACTTGACCAAGAAGTTTTATTGCTATTGTTTGAAGAAGTGGTGCTGAAGCTCCATGAATCAACCACCACATTTTTGGATCCATCCTCCATCTATCAACCAAAGATTCTTGATCACCAAAATCCTCTAAATCTCCAAAGAACTTTGCAAGTACTATATTAATCTTTATTCTCTCCTCCTCATTTGGAAAATATCGTTTCAAGCATATCTTTCTCATATTTGACACCTCTAAATCTTTTTGTGGTGAGACACGTTGAGGGTCTTATTGAAGCCATTCTTTACTTGAATACCTTCAAATAATATAAAACATATAAAATTATTTATTCATTTACTAAGAAATTTAAAAGATGAATACAAATGTACCTTGGATTTAATGAATGGGCCAAACAATGCAGAGGTGTGTTGCTTTTGGTCCACCTATCCTCAAGAATAGTATAGACAATACTCCAAAACTTGAGTCTTCATTATGTGACTTTCTTTCATGTCTGTATATAATTTCTTTCACTTTTGCTAACATAGAGTCCCACATCTCATAAATCAAATGTAGGCATGATTTATCTGTGTCAGCCTCTCTCAACATGTCATAAATCGGATCAGTGAAAGCCAAAATGTAATCTACATTATCCCACCACAAATCATCTAAGACCTTTTCTTTCACATACCTTGCCTTCCAAACATCATCTTCTCGATAGCAAGACCACTTCTCACTAATCACCATAGATTGAAGAGCACTTTTTATTTGTTTGAATCTTCTCAACATGATTATTACAGAGGCAAAACGAGTTTCAGCAACAGCTAACATTCTCAAATGTGAGAAATCATTAAACATTGAAAGTCTCATTGAGTGGTTCATAATGAAATTTCTGATCAAAATTGCATCATCTGCAACTGTTGTTATCCAATGACATTCAGCATAGATGATTTCATTTGCCTCTGTATTCTTTGCTGCATAAATATTTTTTAGAGTAAGATTTAAAGTGTGCACAACACATGGAGTCTAGAATATATGAGGATAAGTCTGCTCCACCAACAATCCTGCAGCTCTACACACCGATGCATTATCTGTAATAACCTGCACAACATTTGAAGGCCCAATAATGACTATTACCTCTTTAATCAAATTGGCAATAAAATATTTATCCTTGTATTCTCCTTCACAATTCACAGCTTTAATAAACATGGGGCAATTCTCTGTAACGGCCATGAAATTAATGAGTGGTCTTCTTTGAGGATCAGTCCAACCATCACACATCAAAGTGACACCTTTTTCTTTCCACACTCCTTTTGTTGGTTCAAGCAATGTTTCAATATGTGCTCTTTCCCTTTCCAATAATTTTGATCTTATTGCATTGTAGCCAGGTGGAACATAACCTGCAAGGTTGTTATTACATGCAAAAGTAAATGCATTCTTGTAATGAGGATTTCTTGCAAGGTTGAAAGGAAGTTCCGCTGAAAAAAATATCCTTGCAATTTCACCATCCAATTCCTCTCGCTGCTGCATGTTAAAAGCCTTCTCTAAAGCACCACTGGCAACTCCTTTTCTTTTCTTTGAATCATATCCTTCACTTTTATATGATAATGAATGATCAACTCTAACAGATGAGGAAGAAGTGTGGGATGAACCATGGGTAGATGGCAAAGGTATCTCTTTAGGAAGTGCCCTTTTGATCCTAAATTCAGCTTCATCAACTTGTCTGTTCAATTCAATCAACTGTGACGTAGCAATCTTAGGACACATTTTAATTCCATGACCAGAAATCTTAAGTAGATGTGCTTTCACCCTAGAATAAGATTCTTTGTAAGTGCCTCCACAATAATTGCATTTGAATGACACATTACCTCCTCCTTCAGAAGTTTTTTCTAACTTTGTAACATGAATCCATAAGGGCTTATCAGTTTCTACAGATGGCTCTTTTGAACCGTCACCTAATCCACTCCCACCAGCAGCAGAGCTCATTTTGCTTCCAAACACACTGGTGAAATGGAAAAAATAAAGGCTTAATAAATTAGTGCAATATATCAAACCCCTAAACATAATGTTTCACTTATCCTAAAGATGATGAATACAACAATATGCCGGGCAGCCGGGGGTCTAAGGGGGCGCTGCCCCCTGGCGGGGGTTTCCGGGGGCAGCGCCCCCGGAACAAAATTTTATTGTAAGCGCAGCAAAAGCGCACCTAAAGCGCAACTAAAGCGCACCTAAAGCGCAACTAAAGCACACCTAAAGCGCAGTTAAGGGAAAAATTTTACTCTTTTTGTTGCACTTTAGTTGCCCTTTTGCTGCGCTTTAGTTGCGCTTTTGCAAAAGGACAGCTTAAGCGTAGCAAAAAGGCATCTAAATGGACAGAAATGATGAATGGAGAAAAAAATGGCGAAATCAACTTACAGGTTCGAAAATTTTTATGCAGTTTGGTGTCGCCTTTCCTCGGCTGCGCACAGAAACTAAGAACGAAGGCTTGTTGCTTATGGCCGGAAGGGAAGACTAAGGGTGCGATCTCCAGGCAACCGCTGCTCGCGGGAAAGATCTCCGATTCTCCAGTGTACCGCTGCTCACCTCAATCGCTCGGGAAGACCACGAATACGAATAGGAATACGGGATTAGGGCGAAGATGAAGACTCGGGCGTGAATCGGCTAATATAAAATAGCGGGACTAGAGTTTTTCTTTTTTTTTAAAAAAATTTAATTATCAAATAGCCAGACACGCATGTCCGATTTTTTTTTTTTTTTTAAATGGGACACACTAATAACGTGTCCGACACGTGTCCCCGCCGTGTCGGACGCGTGTCCGTGTCCGACACGTGTCCGACACTGCATACCCTCTTAAAACGGAGTGTCGGTGCATCATAGGTTAATGTATAGAACTCATGTATCAAAGAAGTGGAAGATTACGTCTTCAGAAAAGAATGATCATTCGATATTGAAAAAACCATGAAAAGGCTTGCCACAACCATTACCTAAGAGCTGTGAATATGGTTTCATTTAAAGCCATTTCTTCAACATACTGATCAGTGGTTTTTTAAGTTAAATTGAACATCAGCTCTCTCTAGAAGTGGGAGATGAATGTAGTTTAGAGAAACAGGAATCTTTTTGATGTAGGACTACTATGCTTTAAAATGTGTAATAAGAAGTTTGGACGATTTACCGTTAGAGAGCAATATTAATATTAAACTTGCAATGATTTAAACGACGGTGTAAAACATTTAAGAAATGAATCAAGCCTAGGCCAAGTCACAACTAGAAGTTAAGATCACAAAGTAGCCAATTCATCAAGCAAAACATACATGGAAGAGTTTAATGAAGAATCCCTAAGTTAACAACGAGACTAGTCACTATGAAATTAGATCCAATTAATCACTCTTTCAATCACTAGGTTCTGGCGGAGGAAACTAACACAATTCTTATGAATCAATAAGTCCACAACTGAGGAAGATTTAGACGATATAAGGGTTGGAGGAGGGCTCACCTTAGCAATAGAGAACCACCTTGCAAGTCTTGGACAGCAAATGCACCTTCCAGGTTATCTGGACAGCAGGTTTCAGGTGTTGGAAACTCCAAACAGCAACCAGGAAAAATCTGGACAGCGATAGGGTGAGTTCCGGGGCTGGACAGCTGGTGTGGAAGTACAGGAATCTGCTGGGTAGCAGTTTAACAGAGTCCTGGGAAGGTCGGACAACAACTATGCACTATCGGATGCCTTGGACAATCACAAATGGTCTTCTGGAATCACCTGGAAGCAAGCTAATCTTACTGGAATCACTGGCCAGCAAACAGGGATAGGGGCGGCCAAGGTAAGAGGAGATGATACTTGGCTTTGGGGTTCTTAGGGTTTGGGTGGAGGGAAAAGAGAGAAATTAAAAAATCTGAAATTAGGGAAAATTCAGATTTTGAATTCCTAATCAAGGGAGAGATTTTGGAGGGAGGGATTTGGAAATTTGAAATCTCAATTAGAGAGGGAGAGGAGAAGGGAGGGGAATTTAATCCTTTTTAATTGGAGAGTCAACTAGAGAAGGATTTAATCAAGAGGGGAGAGGGGATGGGGCCGGCCATAGGGGAAGGACGTCCACTTATAATGTATGTGGACCCAAGCATTGAATGTAGGAATTTAAGTAGAATCTTCAAATTTGGGGTAATTAGGGGTTACTTAAATGAGTTTAATTTAATTAGGAAAGGTTTTAAAACAAAGGAAAATTCAAATTTATTTGAAATTTGAATTAGGAAACCTTCTGTTGACCTCCACAGCAAAAACAAAAAAAAATGTGTAATATAAAATAAAGAAAATCATTACCTGTACTCTGTCAAAGCCATACCCCGAATGCTACAGTGTCGCATTTGCCGCGTCTACAGTACCCTTATCTCTGCAAACGGCGCTGTTCGGACAGGCCACGCGCGATCTCACCTCGATTTCGCCTCAGCCTTCGCCTTTAAAATGCGAACGAAGGCTCTAATACTTCAGGCCCTCCACGTGAAATTCCCGCAATCTCCAGTCCCAACTCCTTCGGCTTCTCCCTATACGCGACATCTCCGACCTTCCCCATTCATCTCCTTCGACCGAACCCACACAAGCCAACGACTGAACTCCACAAGCAAGACTTCCAGTTGAATCCCCTTGTCCGATCTCCACCTCCTGCTGTAGCCGAACACAACCCCCAGCGGAGTCGCCAGAAATCTGTGGGCTCCGAAAATTCAACCTCGGCCTCCCCGCATTGTTTTCTTCGGGGGAGTTTTAACGGATTTAAGTTTCGGGATAAATTTTGGAAGGCAGATGGATTTGTAGATAAGACACTACCTAGAGATTTCACCCTCATTTTACGAGGACTTTATGATCTGAGTTCTGGTTTCCTATAGGCGCAAGCCCTTATAGTTAATTACCCCTCCCGATAACGAGAGAGAACTTTCGATTAAGACTAGTCGTCAATCATATACGTAGAGATACGTAATATCTGGCATATAGCAGCAGCAATAGGCATGGATATTTAGGTATGGGGGGTTTTGATATTTAAAATAAGAAATTTTACCATCTCGTATTTAAAGCGGATGGTGGGGGAATGGATGATGGACCCGATCAAGATCCCATGATTTCGTCGTCTTGGGCCATTGTGGCCCCTGGTCTACTTAGTCAGAGGAGGTAGTCGACCCAACCTGACAGAAGGATCCTTGTCGGTAGCCATGGGTTGCTTCGTCCAAGGGTACCTTGTAGACCTGGGGGGAGTATTTGCCTAAGGGGATAAATTTGAATCCACCTTAGCTGACAGAGGGCTTTGTGCCCTATCGATCATATCCTATTGATTCATATCTCATGGATTTGATGCCACTAAGGAACGTATTGGCTCTGGCCATAACCGTTATCTCGTGGTGCCATTTGGCGGCGAAACCACTCGGTTCAGAGGGCCCCGGGTCATAACCGTTTATCATGTAGTGCCATTTGGCGGCGAAACTGCAAGTTAGAGGACACTACCACGTCCTTACTGGCAGGAGATTGTTTGAGAATGGATCCTACTGATATTTTCGATCAGACATTAGCTCCATGTCAGCTGAAGTAAATTTTAATTTGTCCACCTCAACAAATTGTTGCGGAGGGTGGATGAATTTTGCTTTAAGTGATTGGATGGGTTGAATTTTAATTTTTAAATATTTTGGGTTTTGGGATTTATGGAGATTTGAATTTTGAGTATTTGGGTGGCATCCCCTCCGGTTGAGATTAACATTCAACACGGCCATTATCAGGGTGTATGGAGTTATTTCCATTTGTGGATTGAACCTTGTCGACTCAGTCGAGTTGTCGACAGAGGATCGGGTTTTGTAGGCTTTATGCCTTTGTAAGTGAATTCTCTTGATTTAGGCCTTGAAGGCCTAATATCAATGTATAAAATAAATATCTTGAACGACCGTATATTTATTTAATGGTTCGAGCCATGTCGACTCCTACCTACCCGCATAGAAGGATTGGGCTCGAACTTGAATTCACTTATTAACCCGCGTAGCATCCCTGGACGTCACGTGTGTACCAATAACACGCTCGTCGGGGCCCATGTGGGTATTTGGGGTATTTCATAATTATTTGTTGAACCTTGTCGACTCCTATTTACCTTACTTAGGAGGATCGGGTTCATATTTATTGACCCGCACAGCATCCCTAGACATCACGTGTGTCCCTACAACACGCTCGTCGGGGCCCATGCGGGTTGTATGATTGCACGTGTCTCTTTTTGTGTACCTATGTGTATACAAATTAAAGTGCACGTGTGGGGGACATTTTAGACATTTGACGTTGCTCAGTTGTGTAGGAAACCCTCGTTTGAATGCAGTGTTCTATTTTAAAACTCGTACACGCCACCAGATCCATAACATTCTTACAAGCGGACGCAAGCCGAACCTCACACTTATATTCGATCCTTTGCCAATGCCCACAACCCTCCAAGCCAGCTTCTAATCAGCCGATCCTTCCTCCCTCAATAGAAATCGCCCGATTCTAGCATCACTATGCCGATCCTCCCTCACCCCAACCCAGCTCGACCTGCAGCCCTCCACGGAGTTCCTCTCATATCCTATTACCCTCTACTTGATTCCTTCCTCACACTTTACAGCCGAACTACCAAGGCCGATCTGCACTTGTTTCTGTCGATCTCCCTCACACGATCACCTCTTTAGTTGAACACTTCCCTCTTCCATGTGATCTGCCCGATCGGACTTCAACCGTCTTTGTCCTCCTCAACTTGCCGCAACAAGCAAACCAGCCGATTCTCTCAACTGCTAGCTGCTCTCAACTAGAGGTGTCAATATTTGACACGACCTGCAATCCGACCCGAAAATTTGGGGTTAGGGTCAACCCGTTTTTCATACAGGTCGGGTTTGGGTTGACCCGGAGACCAGAGAATGTCCCGCTCGCGACCCATCAAACAGCTCCGGGTCCACCATCACGATCTCTCGCGGGGCAGGAATCTATGCGAGGTTCGAGCAGCCATTGGAAGAGATCTACAACGTGCGAGTTGAGTGCGGGCTGTCAAAGGAATGGCTGGCGGAGCTGGTCATGGGCTGGTGGTCAATGTGGAAGACTGGAAAGTGCTGGTTTCCATGGGATTGGCATGTCGATCAGCAGGTCTACATCGTCTCCGCGAGGTTCGAGTGGTGCCTGTGAGAGCCAAGTCCGGCGAATGCTACATGCGCTTTGTTGCCCTAGATCTCGTCCGCTACCTTAAATGGTTCGAGGGACCTCTTCTTCGATGGACCCTAGCGCTCTCACTCGAGTGATTTGACCCAGTAAAATTCGGTTTACCGTGTCGGGTCAGGTCCGGGTCTGAACGTTCAACCTGTTTACAAAATCGGGTCAGGTTAGGGTCAAACCGTTTGAACCCGGGTCAATTCTTGGTTCAACCCGAACTCGACCTGAAACTCGATTTTGACACCCCTGCTCTCAACCCACTTCCAGACCTCCCTATTGGAATCAATTGAAGCTGAAAGCCTCAATCTCTCAGTATCATCTGCTCTTCCCAACTACACTTACTCTATCAATCCACTGCACTCACAAACCTGAATCAACTTGCATCTTATTCCTAAAATTCAATAACACCCTTCCTGGCTTCCTCCACTTCAAACAACCCAAGCCCACTTCCAAATCCTTCTCTCTCTCTCTCTCTCTCTCACTCTCTTAGATTTATTTGGTATTAATAGTATTTGATATTAGTACTATTATTTTTTTTATTATTTAAAAAAAAAAGAAAAGAAAAAAGAAAAAAATAAAGTTTCAAAAAAAAAAAAGGAGAGAAGGAGAAAATTCAAAAAAAGGGGGCAGGGGAAGAAGAGGAAAAGAGAGAAACATTTGCGCATTTTCGTCATTCATCGTCTCCTCGATATCGACGCCGTCGCCGCAGACTCCTGCTTAAGGTATAAATGTCTCCGAACTAAAGGCTCCAAAATTCTATTTTTGGCGCTTGTGGTGCACCGGAGGACCACTTATACACATTTTATAGTGTGGTAGGAGGTAGTCCAGTGCGTAGCTTGCGGCGCGGCGGGTAGGCCCTATACACGCTTTTCATAGCGTAGCGGGGACAATCCTAAGTACCCATCCACGTCCTTCTATGGTTGTGGGGAAAAATTGCAAATCTTTTAAACAGATATCTCGAAGATCCATACACGCTTTTCGTAGCATGGTGGGATCAATAACCATTGCTGTAGTGTCACCCGACACCTACCATATGCGCTTTTCGTAGCATGGTGGGAAGGCCCAACTCCCCAAAATTTCTTTAAACGGGGGAGATGCGGGAGGCTGCCAAAATGTGGACCACAGGGAAACTTGCTTAAGCTAATTTACAGAGAATTGAACTTGCAGATACATTGACAATAAATAGTACTTAAACAAAATGATAGGGAACTGAACTTGCATCACAGGAACTGGAGCTAAATGTTTAAATTGAAATAATAATTCACATAAATTAAATACAAGCAAACATGCAAGAGCTTGTGATAGATAAAGAACTCTAAATATGAGCTGCTCGCAAGCAAGGATCAAATGAAAAATGTAACGACATGCTTATAATCAGCAACACAAAAGTTTCTATGAATATCAAGAAGTTATCATTTCGACTAAAATGCAAACATCAACGAGCAAATTTGCTATGCAAGCCACATGCTACCTTTAAAAGCAATAAAGGACTTGTGATATTCGACATGATTCGTCCACAAGAAATAACCAAAAAATTGTAGGAAGTATGGAAACCCGCTTACAAGTAACAACATGAAACCTTCAATAGATATTCCGACTCATTCATAATGACCACATCAATTGGAATACAAATGCCAACAGACAATGATGGCAGTTTACCATGCAACCCACCCTATATATGCACTCTAGAGACATGCAATGAATGCTATGACATCCCTCTGATCAATATCTACCAGTTTACAATCAACATTAGCTGACAGACAAGTGCACTAGTCCGCTTGTTAGCAGCGACAGCAGATAGGCTATGAATTTGACAGTCTCCCTACGACTGATATTAGCTAACTTGCAAAATATAAGTGGTAGTTCTCACGAACACTGAATGATGTGCGAATGAATGTAGCGACTTGCCAATCAACATATGTAGAGAAGTCGGTGATGAATGTAGCTCACCCGGTAGCTTACATTAACATGCAACAAATGCTACAACATCCCTTCAATTAACATCAGCTAGTTTGCAAATAAAAGCGACAGTCCCCTACAAACACTGAAAATCAATGTGCAATGAACACATCAACTTGCCTGCAAACAACAATGCCTCTTGCAAATACACACAGTGCAACATACGATGAATGCGAATACCTATTAGCAATGATGGAAGATTCGCCGTATGCACAATAACATACCTACGGGTGATGATCAACAATAGGCAGTGAATGCTACGATTAACCTATAAGCAGAAGTAGGGAATCAATAGTAAAAATTGTGGGTCACTGATGAATTGAGTTAGTAAACTTGCGGAGCCAGGCTGTCACACCAAATATCAGCTTACTTGCAAGCGACAGGTAGGAGGCCTCCGACGCACCGCACAACGTATCTGCTGATAGAAATATACTCCTGTAGGCTGAATATTGAAGAAAATGACATCTTGCAGAAGGCAAAATGAGCTAAGCAACATTGTTGATGCGCAACAAATGAAGTTCAACGTGCTGCAAAGTAATGCCACCGGATCCACAATAATTCGTACAAGTTGATAGAGGGCATTCTTAAGCTCCTCAAAGAAGCTCGTGCATCTTCTAAATGATGATCATTTACACAATTGATCATGTTCAAATATTACAAGAACACCCTTTCATGCATTAAAATACTCATTGACACATCCATAATATGCATACGCTCCGACGTGCAGACCACATTATGCAAACGCATCATTCAAAATGCAAAAATATGTTGCACTATGATGACGTGTTATGTTAACATGCAGTTGTACTGTGTATTCACACATTTCAACATACAAAATGTACTACTCAAGTATACTATCAACACGCTATACAACGGTAGTGTAGCGCGGTAGCGTGCTACACTAATATGCAAATACATCATGCATTACATGAATGCATTATACATATATACATGCTGATGTATCATACGCCACTTTAATATACTAAGCCATTACATGTGTCATGTAAGCATGTTGTATAGCATGCAAATGCATACACTGGTATACATGGATACATGTAGACATGCAAATATACATACGTGAATATATTAACATGCAAATGAATATATGAGTGTGCACTGTGTATACATATGCATATACATCGTACACACCCACTGCATATGTATGACCATTGTTTAAATGCATCATGTAAAATGCATTCAAAGGTATATACCTGCATAGGCCCTGACGAGTATGATGTATGCACACACGTAACGTCTGAGGATGCTGCGTGGGTCAAGAAATGAACTTTAGTTATAGCCTGATCCTCTGTCAACAAAGAGATAGAGTCAACACGGCTTGAATCATCGAACAAATACACGGTCATAGCATCAACAGGGGTATTTGATTTTATACGTTCATATTAGGCCTTTAAGGCCTATTACAAGAAAAATTCATTAATAAAGCATGAAGCCGACGACGGATTCGATCCTCTGTCGACAAGTAGACAGAGTTGATTAGATTCGATTAATAAAGCAAGACTACTCAAATTCCTGATGATGGCCATGTTGACGGAGAATCTTAACCGGAGGGAAGCCCAAACATTTAAAATACCCTGTTGATGACTGTGTTAACTAAATATATCAACCGGTGAGGAACCCAAATATTCAAAATACCTCCAAATTCCCATAAAATATATTCAAATGACTTTAACATATTCATAAATGATATCAATGTTTAAAATTGAAATAAAATGATAAAATACTTAAAGCAAAATATCCATCCGCCCATCGTAACAGTTTCCCGAGGTGGACAAGCTTGAAAATCACTTCAACTCACGAAGAGCATATGTTTGGTCGAGAATATCACTAGGATTCATTCTCAATCAATCTCTTGCCAGTAAGGATGTGGCATGTGTCCTCTAACCTGTGGTTTCATCGTCAAATGGCACCACAGGTAAATGGTTATGACCGAGACCCTTTGACTGGGTGGTTTTGCCGCCAAATGACACCATTAAATTATGGTTATGGTTAGAGGTTGTATGTTCTCCAACGATGTCAAATCCTTGAGTAATGAATCAATAGGATATGATCGATAGAGCACAAAGCCCTCTGTTAGCTAAGGTAGATTCAAATTTATCCTCTTAGATAAATATTCATCCCAGATCTATAAGGTACCCTTGGACGAAGCAACCCATGTCTGCCGACAAGGATCCTTCTATCAGGTTGGGTCGATTTTCTCTTCTGACTAAGTAGACCAGGGATCATGATGACTCGGGATGACGAAATCATGAGATATTGATCGGGTTAATCATCATTCTCCCCACCATCTGCTTTAAGTGCAAGGTGGTGAATTTCTAATTTTAAATATTAAATTTTAAATTCTTAAACATGCTGCTACTATATGCCGGATAATATGTATCTGTTTGACGACTAGCCTTAATCGAAAGTTCTCTCTTGCTATCGGGAGGGGTAATTAATTATAGGGGCTTGCGCCTATGGGAAACCTATGCTCATATCATAAAGTCCTTGCAAAATGTGGGCGAAATCTCTGGGTAGTGTCTAATTTAAAACTTATTCTTCTTTCTGAAAATTTACCTCAGAACCTACTTTTTAAAACTCTTCTCGACGACCCGAAAAAGAAAGGGGCCGCAGAGAGGTTGGGGCGCGAATTTTTGGAGCCCATAAATGGGGGTAAATTTAACGAGATGATATAAAAATTGGTATAAAATATAAACTTTAGTGAATGCAAGATTGAAGTGATGGTGAAATAGGTATGGATATTATTAGTAGAATTCAAGTTGGATGGTTGAAGTGAAGGAATGCATCGGACTTGTTGTGTCATAGAGAAGTCCCCCTCAAACTCAAGGGAAAATTCTATAAGATGGTGGTTAGACCTGCAATGCTTTATGGTGCAGAATGTTGGCCATTAAAAGAGAAGCATAATATTAAGTTAAGTGTGTCAGAGATGAGGATGCTCAGGTGGATGAGTGGCTTTACTCTTAGAAACAGGATACAAAATGAGCATATACGTGAAAAGGTTGGAATAGCTCCAATGGAAGATAAGAATAGAGTCGCCTTGGATGGTTTGCTCACATAAAACGACTGCCTTCTGATGACCCGGTTAGGAAAGTACATGTATTAGATTTGACTTATGTTAAGGAAGGTAGAGGTACACCTAAAAAGACTTGGTTAGAAAATATTAGAAAGAACCTTTCTTTGTAAGATTTAAAGGAGAATTTAACTCTTAACAGAACGCAATGTAAAAAAAAGGATTCGTGTAGCCGACCCCACATAGTGGGATAAAGGCTTGATGTTGTTGTTGTTGTTTGTAGTGAATGCAGGTTTGCTATTTGAATTAAGTCAAAAGGGTCATGGCAACTCAATGACTACAACTTGAAATTGAGAAATAGGATTTTTTACTTTCTAGTCCCCTTTTTTTGATTTGATGAGAAAAAGTTCAAAATAGTCCCACGACTATTAGTAAGTGCATAATTTAGTTTTAGAGTTACACATTGTCCCAATTTAATTAAAAATTGATTAAGTTTTACCCCTCAATTAAAAAATCTATCAAATTTAACAGAATATTTAAAAGGTCTGCCTCTTAACATAATGTGAGAGGGACATTTTGATAAAAAAATTTAAGTTCCTTTTTTAACAATGTCGCAGTTCATTTCATTCTGGAACTGTCCCGTGCAAAAGATTTCTATATATTCTCAATAAAAATAGAAGATTTCATATTGTCTAGGAACCCACCAGTTTCTTTTGCCTACTGTCGTAATGCTGTAAATAAAATTCCAAGCAAACAAATGGTCTGGCAGCGTGAAGCATGAAATTTGATGTTTGTTTTTCTAAATGTTAGAAAATTATTGTGGTCTAGTTCATCTTTCTTTAATTTGATGTTTGTTTTCCTAAATGGTTGAAAATTATTGTGGTCTAGTTCATCTTTCTTTTTATTTTCACTTGATAAATTAAAACTGCCCTTTTCCAGGCATCTATTGATTGCATTTGGTGGCCTTGGAGGGCTTGAGGAGAGCATTGAAGAAGACGATGATCTAAAGGTAAAAAGATAACAAAAAAATAAGTTAGGAAGAGAACGATCGTGTGAGCTTTTCACCTGTCGGTGGATTATTTAATCAATTTCTTAAAGTTCTGTTGCTTATTTGTTTGCTTTTTACGAAGTTTTAGGTTTGTGCTTTTTTTATTATGAGAAGACATGCTTCAAGCTATTATTTAGATGATATTTCAAATGCTTTGGTCATGCCCAATAACTATAATTAATTCCCTATTTATGCAAGCTTCTTTTTTTGAAAATGTAAGTTTAGAACAAAAAAAATTGGAAATTATTGCAAATGCTGTCAAATTCTTATTTAAATCTAATAAAAAAAGGTCATTCTAATACTCTCAAACCCAAGTCTTTTTATGTTTGCCTCTACCTTTCTAAATATAGGCCGCATCGAATACATCTACTCTCCTAACAGGGTAATCGGAAGGCCGTTATTTTGAGTGACCAAGCCATCTAAGACGACTCTCTAACATTATTTGCCAGTGGAGCTACTCCAACCTTTTCACATATATACTCGTTTCACATTCTGTCTCTTGATGGTAAAGTCACTAATTCACCTTTAGCATCCTCATCTCCACAACACTTAAGTTTATGCTTCTCTTTGAATGATCAACATTCTTCACCATAAATCATTGCTGGTCTTACCACCATCTTATAAAATTTTCTCTAAGTTTGAGGGGTACTTTTTTTCACACAACAAATTCGATGCATTCTTCCATTTCAACCATCCAGTTTGAATTTTACTAATAACATCCCCATCTATTTCATCATCGTTTTAAATAATAGACTCTAAATATCTAAACCGTGCACTCATTTTAATGACTTGATCACCTAATGTCACAATCCCACCACTAGGTTTATTACTACTAAAATTATACTATGCATTCAGTTTTAGATCTACTTAGACGAAGACCTTTAGACTTTAAGGTTGACCTTTATAATTCAAGTTTTTCATCAACTCTCTCTCTAGTTTTATCAGCAAGAAGAATATCATCAACAAAAAGCATGCACCAAGGTACATCATCTTGCAAATGTCTTGTAAGAATATCCATAACTAAAGAAAAAAGATATGGGCTTAAAACTGATCATTCATGTAATCCAACTGAAATAGGAAAATATTTTGTCAAATCGCCTTGTGTTTGAACATAAATAACAACTCTTGTATACATATCCTTAATGGTTGAATATAAATATTATTAACTCCTTTGGAACTTTATCATAAGCTTTCTCTAAATCAATAAATATCATAGGTAGATCCTTCTTACTCTACACTTCGCTATCAGTTCTCTCAACAAATGTATAGCTTCTATAGTAGATCTACCGTTCAAATTGATTTTGAGAAGCATTAATATCACGTTGTAATCTATAACTCCGTTACTCTCTCCCATTTTCTATAATTCACATATTCTTGTGCATCACCTTTATTCTTAAAAATAAGAATCGTGCATCACCTTTATTCTTAAAAATAAGAATCAATACATTCCTTCTCCACTTATCTGACATATTTTTATTTTTCAAAATAATATTAAAAAGTTTAGCAAGCTAAGAAATTCCTTGACATTCTAAGCATTTTCACGCTTATATTAGAATATTATCAGGTCCTACTGCTTTTCCACATTATTTTTTTTTTTAGAGAAAATGACCAAAATGCCCCTTGACTTTTTATGAAAGACTAGAAAGATCTCCAACTATATTAAAATATTATTTTGGCCCCTCAACTCCTTAAAGAGGAATCAAAATAATCCCACCATGGGATTATTTTGATTCTTTTTTAAAGATTTGAGGGACTGAAATGATCATTTAATATAATCGGGGACTACTTTGATCATTTATAAAGAGTCAAGGGACTATTTTGATCATTTTCCCTTTTTTTTAAACCGCTTCAACTTTGGTTTTACTAATACGATGATCGAAACAAAAATTTTTATTTTTATATAGGATATTAAGGTCACTAAAGTCAATCATGTTCTTTCAATCTTCATTAAAAAATTGAACAAAGCATCTCATCCACTTATATTGAATATCCTCTTCTAGGAAAATCATTTTTTTATCTTCATTTTTAATGCACTTTACTTTGAACTAAATCTCTACTTCTTCTATCCTTTTGCTTGACTAACTTATACATTACATTTAATCTATTATATAAATCACAAAAAGTTAAAATTTTTATATCATACATTGTTTTCTTAGAATATGTATTGACCCTTTTATATCATTTCCATTTTTTTGAGCTTTTATATTTTACCTTATTTTTATAGTAAAGATTGTTATTTTTGATCTATTCTTACCCATTTTGATTTCACCAACGACCATTTTTACTGTTAGGAGCTTGTCCTTTTAATTCTCCAAACACATTTTATAATATTCTTAATATCACTTGCTGTATTTGTCATATAATATTAGCTTACTCATGAACAACTCAAATCTCAAGATCTTGAATTTTATTCTAAAATTTTTTTTATTAGCATCCTTTAAATACCCCATCTAATCTTTAGGATAATATTTTACTTAATTTTTCATTTTTCACCCTCTTAAATTCAAAAACTAATAAGTGATGTGTACATAAACTTTCATTTAAAATGGCTTCATAATCTTTGTAGTCTAAATGATCTATTTTTCTCATAAGAAAATAATCAATTTGAATTTTATTATGTTCATTCTTTTTAAGTGATGAGATGCTCATCTATTTTTTTAAATAAAGTATTAACAATCATAAAATCATAAGTTAAAGCAAAATTTATTATGGTCCCACTACCTACGACAGTTGCTCCAATTCATTGTCACAATGAATATTTTTAAAATCTTCTACCACTACTAACATGTCAATTTAAATCTCCTCCAATAAAAATTCTTTCTTCAAGATGTAGCTTTTGTATTAATTTTTCATGTCATTCTAAAATTTTATTTTTGAACTCATATTTAAACCTTCTTAAGGAGCATATGCACTCACGACGTTAATAATCTTAACATTAACAATAATCGTTAAAGCTATAGTTTTATCTCCAAGTCTATTACTTTTAGAATATTATCCTTTAAACTTTTATTTGTAATCACACCTACATCATTTCTAGTATTACTCCTGTCTTAATGCCAAAGTTTAAATCATGAACTATTAATCTTCTTAGACTTTTCATCAATCCATTTATTTTTCTGAATACATAGAATATTTATCTTCCTATGAGTTATAATATTTATTAATTTCATTAATTTTCCTGTAAAAATATCTATATTACAAGTTTCTATCATTATTTTAGTTTCATGGATCAACTTCTTTGTCCACGTTCATCCATAATGTGAGAACCTTTGCTTATTTAAAAATGCACCAAGGTGTCGATGCAGCGGTCCTTGCATGATTTTTGCTGTATTTAGGTTATATAACCATCGCTTCCAAGGAACGCCCTAGCATTAACACAATGATATTAAAATATTTGTCATGATTGGTCAATTTATTTTTATCATCGTTATTGATTATCTATCTCAATTCTATATGTTTCTCATCCAGGGCTTGGTTCCTGGCATTAGCAGTGTTATCATTGGGCCCCGAAGGTTTAATAATAATGCCTTAGTACATCTTGAAAATTTGAACCTGGCAAATATGGCTTTTGATGACATTTCTTGATGTAGATTGCAGTTTTCGTTGACCTACTATATATCTGCAGTTTAAAGTACAACCATACCAACCTTAAATCCTTTATAATTTAGTTTTCCTCTGCATCGTGTAGCAATGGTTCTGTGCTTACGAATACAAATTTGAGCTTTGATAGGATCTTGGTAGGTAATTTCCAGTTGCAACGGCACCTTAGCTAAAGTTAGGTGATTGTAGCAGCACACATAGCAGCATTACTTCAAGGAAAGTCATCAATACTTGATGAGAACATCCGACCATGGAGAGTCTACCAGAGAAGGGGCTGTCGATCTACGGCCACAATCAAACCACTTTATTTTTGATTTATTAGTTGTCTTTGATTTATTGTTGTTTATTTTTCGATTTCCCTTACTTGAGGGAGTAGGTGCTTGTGACCCTATGGGGCACTTTTGTCTTTTATTTTATTATTGTACTTTGGGCTATTTATAGCCTCCTCTTATTCTTGTGGTGGTTAATGATGAATAATGCAAACAAATTTCTGCACTTGTGCTTGGAAGAGTTGAGAGAGTTCTCTTGAGAGTGAAATCCTAGGTGAGGGAAAGTATTACCCATCAGCCGCAGGAAGCTTTCGGGCTCGTGGTTCTTCATCTCCACCAACTTCTCCCCCGTCCCTAGTCGCTGACCACCCCATCCTTCTCCACAAGCCGCCGGCCACCTTCTCCTTTCCCCCTTTAACCGTCGGCCTCCACCCTCCACCCCTCCTAGCCACCAACCCAAGAAGCCCCATCCCTCCTCCTTCTAGTTGCCGGCCCCCTAGACCACCCTCCTCCCCAAACCACAGGCCGAACTCCTCCCAAACCCCAACCCTAGCCGTCGATCACGAAAATTTCCTCATCCCTAGACCCACAATTGCCTAGAATTACTACCTTCATAATATATCCTATTATTAATTTGGAAGGTATCTTAATTCAAATTCAAATGAATTTGAATTTCAAAAAAAAAAAAAAACTTTCCTAATTAATAAACCTATTTTAGGAAAGCCCTAATCTATACAAATCTGAAATTAAATCAGATTTAATGTCAATCTTACATTCAATGAATGTGGACACCAATTAATTCCCTCCTTAATCTAATTCTAAGTTCACATTCAATGAATGTAAGCACCAATTAATCTCACCCCTTAATTTAGGTTCTTAAGATTGGGAATTAATTGATTTCCCAATCAATTGCCCCCCATCCCCCATCTCTCTCATTCGCCGGCCCTCCCCCTCTCCCTCCTCTGTCCGACTCAATTATTCCTCCTAATCACCTTCCCTCTCAAGAAATAAGAAGATAATCTCCATCCTAAGCTTCCAAGACCCGCAAGATTGCTGTCCATAATTTTCCCGGATCATATTTGCTGTCCAAAACTTCCAAGACCAGTAAGATTTCTATCCAGGAACAACTCTTGCTTGTTGTCCAGTAGCAGATTAAGTGCTGTTCAGAAATTTCTGCATCTTCTCCTTGCTATCCTACCATCCGAAAGTTCACCGGTTGCTGTCCAGAAGTTTCAGAACCTTGTAATTTGCGGCTTCTTGATGTATGGCAGATCTAGAACGTGACCACGGTTTTGTTTACAACGATCAAGGGCAAATTGACATCCTCAAGTCTCCGTTTTTGGACGTCAACTTGAAGATCGATCGAACCGTTGAAGACTACATCAAAAGGATTATCTTCTCCCTCGCCACCGCTATCGACGAACAACTCTCTTCCACTCAGTGGCAAATCATTTCCAAATCTTGATAAAAGTGAATTTCTCCTCCTAAGTCTTTGCCTTTCTAAGTTTTCTCTTTAATTTGTGGCATCATAAAGGTTGTGCAATTTGTCTCCGCTTAAATCAAATATCAAGAGTGTGAGTGAGTGGATCCAATTAGTGACTAGTCTTATTGTTAATTTAGGAATTTCCTTTGAAAATCCCCCATGCTATGCTAAGCGTGATTGGAATTGATTATTCATGATTCTACTCTTACATATAGTTTGGCCTATGCTTAAATCACCTCTTTATTGTTTTAATATTTGTTTAAATCGCTAAAAGTAAACGTAATTATTGTTGCTCTAATTAAAAGGCGTGTATTTTCGACATTGTATAATTACCTACGCATTTAGTTCTACATCAATTCTACTCCTTTTTTAATTTTGAAGCTTGAAGTCTTGCTTTGAGTGGTTGGAAAAGGATTATCAAAGTGGACCTATTCGTGATAATGATTAGCTTTGCAGCAACCATAGCTGATTGGTTTATATACCCTTGCAGCCGTACAAGGCCTTTAGCTCTGATTTTTTTTTTACGTTTAAATTTAACTCCATGTTTGTTGCACTTATACAATGGAATTTTTGTCAACTGAAGGCATGCTTTAATTTGAGAAGGGAATATTTCACATGCACATGGTGCAACACATCACAAGCGTATCATCTTGTTGACCTCTGCTTAAAATAAAAAAAAAGATATAATATAAAAAAAAGAGAAGGCTGCTCGAATCCTTACCTACCCATACCGAAATCCAGCTCAGATCACACCGCCGCAGCTACAGTTGATCGTACCCTACGTTCGGCGCCATTTCAGAACGAACGATGTGCGATTTTCCTTCTTGGTGTCTTTAAAACGAGAGCTCGGAGCTCTCGACCATCCCGATTCTCCACCTGCTTCTCCTCCCACGAAACCCCAAAACCATCGCAAGTTCTCGTCGACCTCGACTCCTCTCCGACCTCCAGACCGACCCCAAAGCTCCTTTTCCTGCTTGAGCTCTCTGCGACATCTCACAACCAAACCTCCCGTCGATCGAGAGAGAGAGAGAGAGAGAGAGAGAGAGGGTGAGAGAGGAACTTTGCCCCTACCATAGTCGAACCTAACGCCGAAGCCGACCCCTGCTTCTCCTTCCCACGCGAAAGCTCCAGGACGCAAAATCTCCTGTCGCCTACACTCCGACCCCGACTCCTCTCCGATCTCCAGACTAACGCCTCCTCTGCCTGATTCCGCCGCCACCTCCCGACTCTTCTAACCCGCAAAGAGAGAGAGAGAGAGAGAGAGAGAGAGAGAGAGAGAGGGTGCATTCCCACATACCTAGCCGAAGTCCTCACCCAGCCGACTCCTCTCTGTCGACCGACCTCCTCACATAGCCGAAGCCTCTTCCCCATTCATCCAGCCACCCAATTTCCCCAAATCGGAACTATATACCCGTCGCCTCCTTCGGCTCTTGCGTAGCTGTTCGACTTCGCTCATCTTGACGACCTTCCCTGCCTGTGGGATCGTAAGTTACGACATTTTGGTTAGAAACAAAACAAGAGCTCGCCGAGTGTGAAGGTAGCTTTCTCCCATTCGTCGTTTCTTCGGCTAAATCCAATAAATTTTGCTAAGCAGAGAGGGGATGAGAGATCTAGCTCATTGTGAGATTTAATAATGCCCTAAATCCTGTAATAGTTAACATTAATTATATTTAATTATAGCTAATAGTACTTAATTATAATTATTTATTATTAAATATGATTAAATATGATTAGTTACGATTAATCACACTTAATTATTATTATTAATAATAACTAATGATAATTATTTATTATTAATTATATTTAATTATAATTAATTAGTTATTTATTATTAATTATGTTTTATTATTATTAATTATTTTTAATTCTAATTAACTATGATTAATTATTAATTGATTGTAATTAATTATTACTAATTACAATTAATAAATATAATTAATCATAATTAATTATGATTAATTATAATCAATAATACAAAAAAAAGAAAAAAGAAAAAGGCAAGTGCAAATGCAAACTCCTCTTGCCTCGATCCACGAGCCTCCACTGTCGGACCGACGCTTGCAAAGGTATGATTCCTAAACTTAGATTCTCGTTCTCATCGTTAGCGGCGAGCTGGCAAACCCCCTACGCGCTCACGTAGCTTAGTAGGGAGGGAAGCTGGCGCGATGCGTATTACGAGGCGGGCAATCGCCTTAAACCCTGCCCTCAACGCTTGCGACGAACCGGCAAACTCCCTACGCGCTCACGTAGCGTAGTAGGGCGGGAAACCGGTGCGGCGCCCGCGACGAGACGGGTAATCCCCGGACCGCTCATGTAGCGCGAGGGGGACAAAAATTAAGTACCCACATGTGGGAAAATCTCTGTGTCTCTTTGCAACAGGTGCCCAAGACCCCTAAACGCTCATGTTGCGGGCGGGGATTGAAGAAATTTGCTGCCGCGATGTCTATGGACATCTACCTGAAGCGCCCATGTGGCGTGGAGGGGAAGGCAGCCTCTTGGTTTTTCCCCTAAACGGGGGAGATGCCGGGAGGTTGCCGAAATTTCATTTGAAGATTTTGAGGACTTGAACAAAAATGGGACTTGGACTTATGAACTGGAACTGAACACTGAACGAACTAAACTAAAATACATTAGCAAAAGTCCTAAATCAAACTTAATTAAGAGAAATTTGATTTGAATAACAAGTATAAGGCTCCAAATGAACAAAGAATTTGGTTCAAACGTGACTTGCAAGCTTTGAATCCGGACTTGAATGGCAATACAAGGAGAACTTGATTTGAATTTGGACTCAATGAATGAATTTTACAAGACTCTAGGAGACTTTAAACAAAAGTGAACATGCAATTAAACTTTCAAGGACCGTAGGAGACTTGAATGAGTTTGAACTCAGAACTTGAACTCGCAAAGAATAACAAGGGATTTCAAATTAAATGCAAGAGAATGCCTATGAAACTTGAGGTGAATAAGAGACTTGCAAATACTATTTGTTTGCAAGTAGTGATGAATTGTTGACAACATAACATCCTCCCTACAAGCGATGTCAATTTTCTTGCAAATACACACAGTGGTCCTTTCACAAGCAATTATAGGAGACTTGTGAGTATCTATGAATGATAGTGAAAGGCATGTATGTGAATACGACATCTTGCCAACACAAAGAACAGTCCATCCACAAGTAATTATAGGAGACTCGTGGATGTTTGTGGACAACAGGAAAGTATATACAAATGAGTGCAATATACTCGCCAAACTACAAATGAATTCAAGAGGCAGATAGTGAATGCTACCATATCCTTTCAATTGATATCAATCATTTATTGATGAACATAGAAGCTCTCTGTGAAACAAGAGCTAACATGCAAATAACTAAAGGAGATACATTGCAAACACAACAAGTCCCCAATATATACGGACATCCGCAAGCAATGACAGGGAAACCTTCGTAGGAAGAGTAATATACTTATGGATATATGCAGCAATCTTGTCAAATGTTAGAAGATACGCAAGTAAATGCGACGGTCTACTAATCAAGCACATCAACTTCCTGCAAGTAGAAAGGCTCAATGATGCTACAGGAGACCCACACCGCAATCAGTATGACAATTGTAATCAGGAGAATTCTACATGCAGCGAAAGCAATGATGTGATATATCGGTATGCACTCAAGTGAATGTCAATATACGACGCATTGCACTCACTAGATTGATGCAAAATCTGGTGGCCTAAACTCACAATTACACACAGAAGAATACATCCGTCATTCCAATCATCTCAAGGACTGCAACAAATACAAGTTCGTACGAGCTGTCGTAGGAGACCCTCTATAAATACAAAGTGTCATCTCCAAACAAATACAGAAAACCATCATCAAATACGAGCTCCTACAAGCAACTACGGAAGACTCTTATACATTTAACATGACGCCACCGGATCTGCAACAACCTTGCGAGCAGACAGAAGGCGTATAAATCCCCAAATGAAATCCCAGCACAACGCCACCGGATCTGCAACCTTCGTACAAGCAGACAGAAGGCGTCTACAAGCTTCAGCTCTACGCCACCGGATCTGCAACACTCATATAAGCAGACAGAAGGCGTCCACAAATATTCTAAAAGTACCCCCGCATATGTGCACCTTAATTTGTATACACACAGGAACACAAAATGGGTAAATACAATCATAACCCGCATGGGCCCCGGCGAGCGTGTTATTGGTACACACGTGGCGTCTAGGGATGCTGCGCGGGTCAACAAATAAACCTGAGTTCGAGCCCGATCCCCTAATACGAGTGGATAGGAGTCGACACGGTTCGAACTATACAACAAATATTCAGTCACGATGATGACTGAAATATTTGTTTTACAGTTCATATTAGGCCTTCAAAGCCTCTAACAAAAGAAATTCATTCATAAATGTCTAAAGCCTACGAAATCTATAAACCCGATCCTCTATCGATAGCCCGATAGAGTTGATAAGGTTCAACCTATAAATACAAATGACCCCATTGCACCCCGATGATGGCCGTGTTGACTGAAGATCTCAACCGGAGGGGTCTACACAAATATTTTCAAATGTCTCCCAACTTCCCAAATTTCCCGTAAAATCCAAAATCTCCAAAAATTCCAAAAATCCAATACTCCCAAATGTTTAAAATTGAAATTAAATCATTCAAACACTTAAAGCAAATCAATCCACCCTCCGCAATAGTTTGCCGAGGTGGACAAATATTAAAATTTACTTCAGCTCATATAGAGCTAATGCCTAGTCGAAAATATCACTAGGATCCATTCTCAAATAATCTCCTGCCAGCAAGGACGTGGTACGAGTCCTCTAACCGGCAGGTTTGCCGCCAAATGGCACTGCAGGAGAAACGGTTATGACTCGGGGCCCTCTGAACCAGGTGGTCGCCGCCAAATGGCACCATTATATTATGGTTATGGCCAGAGCCCGTATACTCCCCAATGGCATCAAATCCTTGAGATATGAATCAATAGGATATGATCGATAGGGCATAAAGCTCTCTGTTAGCTAAGGTGGATTCAAATTTGTCCCCTTAGACAAACACCCATCCCAGGTCTACAAGGTACCCTTGGACGAAGCAACCCATGGCTGCCGATAAGGATCCTTCTATCAGGTTGGGTCGACTACCTCCTCTGACTAAGTAGACCAGGGACCATGATGGCCCGGGATGATGGAACCATGGGATCTTGATCGGGTCTATCATCCATTCCCCCACCATTCGCTTTAAGTGCAAGGTGGTGAAAATTTCTGATTTTAAATATCAAAATTTTCAAACTTCCAATACTCATACCCATGCTGCTACTATATGCCAGATCCGCGTATTTCTACGTATCTGATTGACGACTAGCCTTAATCGAAAGTTCTCTCTCGTGACTGGGAGGGGTAATTAACTATAGGGGCTTGCGCCTATAGGAAACCAGAACTCAGATCATAAAGTCCTCACAAAATGAGGGCGAAATCTCTGGGTAGTGTCTAATCTACAATACTCATCTGCCTTCCAAAATTTACCCCGGAACTTAAATCGTTTAAAACTCCCCCCGAAAAAAAAAGCAAAAGCGGGCGGAGGCCGAGGCCAAATTTTTGGAGCCCACACATCTAATCACCGGATAAGTACTGGGAGAATGCGCACAGGCTTATGTGGCCTCGGGTATCATAGTACAGTGGTTGTAATCACAGCTATTTGAAACATGTATTTCATGCAACTAATTTAGTATTCAACAGCTATTGATTATTTTAAATGCGTTTCGTGACTAAAATTTCATTCTAGGTTGAATTCTGAAGTAAATTAATACCATGCTTGAACCTCTTTCCCATACTGAAACTCATACATTATTTGTTTAATCTTTCTCCATAGTGAAGATCATCATTATCATTAACCTTATCATTATTTTTTGGGGTGGTATTTAATGTGGTTTGAGAAATTTTTTTCTTGCAACCCATTTAGTTATACATCTTCCAGTCTTTTTATTTATTTATTTAGTTCTCTTTGAAGCATAATTCTAAGTTAAGTGTTGCAGAGATGAGGATGCTTAGGTGGATGAGTGGCTTTACCCTTAGAGATAGGATACGAAATGAGCATATTCGTGAAAAGGTTGGAGTAGCTCCAGTGGAAGATAAGATTAGAGAGAGTCGCCTTAGATGGTTTGGTCACGTAAAACGGCGGCCTCCCGATGACCCGGTTAGGAAAGTAGAGGTCTTAGATTTGACTTATGTTAAGAAAGGTAGAGGTAGACCTAAAAAGACTTGGTTAGAAAATATTAGAAATGATCTTTCTTTATTAGATTTAAACGAGAATTTGACTTTTAACAGGACACAATGGAGAAAAAGGATTCATGTAGCCGACCCCACGTAGTGGGATAAAGGCTTGATGTTGTTGTTGTTGTTGTGATTTAGTTCTCTTTCCTTTCTTTTCTTGACGTTAATTTTAGGGTAAATTAGACTTGCCTGTGAGGTGTCGACCGTTGCTTCACATTACTCTTATATTTTTAAGAACATTATATTTAGGTCCTCCCTAGTAGTATTTGAAATTTCATAAAGGTCCCTGTGTTAGTTTTCGGTATTTAACTTATCACCCGTAGCATATTCATTTTAGCAAATTTCATTAGTTCGAGGAACGTGAACGTTTATGTTAACTGTAAGTCAGTGTTACACCTTTACTTGACCATCATAACTTTCCCAGCTTCTTAGAATCGTGTTTCCTTCATTCCGAATGTAAAATTTATTGAAAAAGATAAAAAAAAAAAGCAAATCTCAGTGGATTAAATCGTGAATCATCATCTGGCAAGAAGAATAAATTGTACTCAGAGGAGAGCTAAAAAACTCTTGACAAATGCGAACCTTACCAATAAGCCCTTATTTGTAGCATGTTTAAAACATCGACCAGTATGAAATACAGTCCATAGTTCAGGGATTTTTGTGTGATTTATACTAAATTTGATCTACCCATCTTATTACTGCATATCTGCCTACTTTATGACTAAACCACGATAATGTTCATCTGGTTTGTTTTCTTTCCAATAAAACACCCATTTTAATAAATGAAAGTATCATTTTTACTCACTTTGTGTGTGAAAACAAATCCACTATTTAAGAGGTTCATGTTGTTTAAAGCCGATGATAGCATTGAATTGCATCCAACTAATGACAGAATCTAGAAAATTTATATTCTTCTGAAATTTTTTTCGTTCTACAATCAAACTAAATGCTTCTCAAGTCCACTTTTCACTATTTATCTTCAGCATGCATGCACTATTTCATCATTTTTATATTATGATTATTTCTAACTCTATCCTTTTAATTTTTTCACATGCATCATTTGCCCCGTAACTTGATTGTTACTGACTTTGTTTCTCAGCAAGATGAGTTCAATGAATCAGGTAACAACATGAACCAATGAACATCGAATGGTTCATTATTTTATTTCATCCAAAGATTTAGATGTATGGCCGGCCCCATGTAGTGGGATTAAATTTTTGATATTGTTGTTATTGTTATTGCAAAGATTTAGGCTTTGTTTGGGACGGCATTCTTTCTGCTTCTTAAAGCAACTTTTTAGTACAAAAAAATTTAATTTTTTTACTAAAAAAACTGTTTTAAGAAGCAGAAAGAATGCCGTCCCAAACGAAGCCTTAGATGTAGTGGGCGTAGTTATTTACCTTTGATTGTGAAATTGGTTCGACTCTTCTATATATCTGGAAGATGATGTTGCTTAGTTGTGGCAGCTCATGTTTTTGACAGGGAAAAGGTGTTCATGAAATTTTTCATTCATATCTAAATACTTGTCCACATCAGGGAAGCAGAACCATTCGTACTGAGGTGATGACAATTTGCTGTTTGAACTAGAGTTTTCTTAGCAAAGGTAACGGTAATTTTCTCCCTTACATAGTTTTCCTCCATTTGATTTGCAGGAAGCAATTTTTATATCGCTCCAATACTTTCAAGAACCTATAAGACGAGCTGGTAGAGTATTTTGAAGCGTAGTTGTTGCTTGCTGGCCATGCTACTTAACCATAATTTATAAGGATTTTTTGGTCTCTTCATTAAGATCACAAGTTGCATGTTAGGAAGAACAAGAAGAAAAAGTTATTATGGGAAACATTCCATTGATGATAGAAACTTATCATTTAGTACTCTGTTTTTTTTGTATTTAAGTCGAAATGATTTTTTTTAGGACTTCAGATGTCTCATCCAGCAAGTTTCTCATTTTTTTGTGAGACATATTACGTATGTTTTAGTAACTCTGTGCTTATGCTCAGAAGTTTTTGTTGCCTTTTGGCTGGACTAACTGAATATGACTGTGATGAGGACTTGTTTAATTTGGCTCTTTAGTCATTAATTCTAGTATAGTTTTTTGGCATTTGGCAAGTTTAATATGGAGCTGGACATGAAGAACAATTAAAGTTGATGACTATCAAAAACATATAATTTGTATTTGTTATAGTTGACTTTTTGAGAACATATATGCTTTTTTTTTTTTAATTTTGAAGAATATGATTTCGTTTGGAATGACTTTCTTATTACTTTTTAAAACAGCCTTTTAGTACAAAATTTTTAATTTTGTATTAAAAAAATAATTTTAAAAAACAGTAAGAAAGCCGTCTCAAATGAAACCTAGGTTGGATGATTTAAAGTAAAATGCTGGAGAAGTAATCTATAAAAAAAAATGCTGGAGAAGTAATCTAAGTGCTCCCAGTTATTAGATCCCTTATTCTCCAATTAGTCACTCTTCTTTCTCAATCCCAGTATTGGCATACTAATAATCCTTATTTAAGAAGTTAAATCCATGATTTTCTCCTGTGGTTATACTGATGGAGCTCACTATCTCTATATTTTTATAAATTTGCCAGCGCCTATTTTTCTTTATCAAATTTATTTTAGAGTGTCTACCTATCTCCACCCTGAATTTTGAGAGATCATTTCAGCACCATTTGCTGTAAAGAAAACTATAAATCTTTTATCCATAAAATACGCCAAGGTAAAATACAAGTTCAGCAATCAGCACCATTCATTTCTTTACATAACACAAGATCAATTTAGAACTTTCTGAACAAGTTATCATCAGATAAAAAATTTAGGAATCAAAATTTGATAATGATGAATTTTGAAATTATGAAAATTTATTTCAAGATGAATGTAATAGAAGAGTTTATTAATCATGTATCATTCTCATGCATATTAATTAGTTTTTAAATTCAGAAATAATTTCTAAATCAGAAGCACTTAAAATGATGAGAGAGAGAGAGAGAGAGAGAGAGAGAGAGAGAGAGAGAGAGAGAGAGAGGATTCATTAATATAAATGTCATGTTCAAATGATGCAAAAGATGACTAAATCTTTAAGCATAAGACAGCATTAACGAGCCTGAGAGCTTCCAAGAAACAAAAATAAAGCTTGAAATCAAAGTCTTTACAGCTGAATCTCCAAAAATGAACTAGAATGGTGAAATGCTTAGTCCATTGCAAATTAGCCACCACAATGCTTCATATAAATGTTCCGTTATAGGCTTTTAATCCTCATCATCTACATAAATCATTTGGTTGGCATGCCATTTTGAAAATCCTTCAACAAGAGCCTCCTCCATCCATGGATGTCTACATTGCTCTGCGGCCTCGGGGATTGTGACCCAACTCCTCTGGCGAGTGCTCTGTTCTGGCCATGAGCAGAGTTCCTCTGTGACAAGCAATGGGAACATTGCAGCTTTGCATAATCCTTCTGGACTGAATTCATCCTGAAGACTTTTGCTTCGGAAATAATAATATCCCAAAAAATCCTGTGAAGATTACATAATGATTAGTTAGGCAGATTATTTTTAGCATCAGCAAAGATACTGAAAAATAGTATATGATCTCAATCCATCAAATCAACAAAGAATCAGAATGTTCAGTATATGCTCAATCATGGCTTGGGCATTCACCTTAAATAGTAGCCTTTAATCATTTGGATAAACCATCTGTTTTCTCTATGGCAAAGAAGTTAGAAGGATATACTTACTTTAAGTTCTCCTCTTACTCCGGCTTCCTCGAGGGCTTCGCGCAAAGCCGCCTCTTCAACAGTTTCATCGTTCTCCCAACCTCCCTGTAAATAAACAATCATATCCACAAATTAGGTATTGACTAGTCACATTGTAAAGACAGGATAAGCAAACCACTTATTACTGAACGTATTGGCAAGTTACTGCAACGGATTGCCCTTCAACACTGCAAAGGGGCAAGGAAGGGGTTTGGGAGGGAGCTTGAAGTAGCGAGTGTGAAATTCTCTTATTTGAGAAGGTGATTCTTCAGATGTAATAGGATGACTAACCTTAAATTGTTTGGGGAGTCCTCATGATTTGGAATGATGAATTCCCACCTATCTCATGTATTTTTGTTCTTTCATATTAATGAAAATCCTCTTCCTGGCTCCAATAAAAAATTATACTTCGTTTTTTGGAGTACATCAAACTAATTTCACAGTGAGTTTTTGCTAGCAGCTCGAGTATTTCCAAAAGTGCCCGCGATAGAGGAGCATTTTGTTTTTTCTTGGGGGGGGGGGGGGGGGGGCAATTTAGGCCTATTAAGTCAAAACTCAGCCACACATCACATACGAAAGACTCAAATCCAAGACCTTTTAGTTGGTAGCCAAAACTCTGAACCAACAGACAAAAAGAGTTGCGTAGGAGGTGCTTCTTCAAATATCAAACCCGAGCTGAGATGCTTCAATAAAAAGGAGAATGATAAAGTATACAGTGAATGCTAATCATGCTTTCCAACAATCATTTACCATTACCATCCCCCGGCTACTTTGGGTGCTTCCTCAAATATCAAACCCAGCCATCGCATACATTAAATAATAATTGTTTAATTGTACTTTTTAACCACCAACTAACCCAACAATTTAGGCCTGTTAAGTCAAAACTCAGCCACACATCACATACGAAAGACTCAAATCCAAGACCTTTTAGTTGGTAGCCAAAACTCTGAACCAACAGACAAAAAGAGTTGCGTAGGAGGTGCTTCTTCAAATATCAAACCCAAGCTGAGATGCTTCAATAAAAAGGAGAATGATAAAGTATACAGTGAATGCTAATCGTGCTTTCCAACAATCATTTACCATTACCATCCCCCGGCTACTTTGGGTGCTTCCTCAAATATCAAATCCAGCCATCGCATACATTAAATAATAATTGTTTAATTGTACTTTTTAACCACCAACTAACCCAACAATTATCTCATTTAATTAGCTAAAGAGCTCATGTTTAAAGTTGTGAAAGGATTATATATGCAAGAGTTTAGTAAGAGAGCTCAAGGATGAGAGAGAGTGTTGTCTTGTTCGGGTGAGTGATTCCCTCAACATAATGGGTGAGTGATTCTCCGAGTATATGGGTGTGTGAGTCCCCATAGTTTTGGGCAATTGAATCTACACTCAGCTCATATAACTTCTGTTTCATAAATAATAAAATATCTCTATTTACTTTCAATTTTAATTCTTGTTTTTTTTCTTTCTTGCTGATGTCTATATCAGATAAAGTAACTATAGGTTTAGGAAATTGATTCTTGAGAATGCATTTTCTAGGATACAAACTATACAAGGAAAAACATCAGTAACTGTAAAAGGTAAGTCTTGTTTATGATCGTTGTTTTGTTGTTGCCAATGAACTTGGTTCTCTCCATCTAGCATCCATGTTAATAATATGCTTGAACCTTTTGTATTACATTTAGGGATTGTTTGGTTGGATTACATAAGGGTGTAATGTACTCCAAATGCAGGGATTTTGAAAATTTCTGGTGTTTGGTTGAATGAAAAAGGAATTCAAAATAAAGTAAATATAGTGTAAATCATTCTAATTCATTTTTGAGGTAAACCAAACCCGTCCAGTTTTAAGCGAGAACGGTTTACACCGCAAGCAAGCTCGCTTGATTTCCACCGACCGCCATCGGCCACTGTTGACCTACAACCACTGACCGGACCCAACCGCCGACCCCGCTTCCCCCACGATCTCACACCCACACCCACGTTCTCTCTTACGTACACAAAAACGACGCCCTTCCCCATTTGACTCTCACACTCTCAAAACCGAAGGAAAAGAAGGAATCTCACACTCTCAGAAACGCACGCAAGGAGGTCCGACAGCTTACCTCTCTGTCTCACGATCTTCTGCATAGTTGTGCCCTAGCCACACCGATCGCCGCCTCCGCCCTCTGTTCCTCATCCCGCCGGCCAAACTCCTTCTACTGCCACCTCCATCAACTCCAACGATTGGACTCGCCGAAGCCGCCCGACCCCTGCTCATGTATGCGACCTAGCTGCTGTCTCCAAACCCGAATCCCTCCGACCTCCAGCCACATGCCGCGTCGCCGGCTGACTCACGCAACGCCCACCTTTGTCCATGCCCTAGCCCGACGTCCGATCCCTCTCCCTCCCTCTCTCAGTATATATATATATATATATATATATATATATATATATATATATATATATATCCTAGCTGCTGTCTCCAAACCCGAATCCCTCCAACCTCTAGCCACATGCCGCATCGCCGGCTGACTCACGCGACGCCCACCTTTGTCCGTGCCCTAGCTCGACATCCGATCCCTCTCCCTCCCTCTCAGTATATATATATATATATATATAAGCACCGCAACAGGGGAAGGCTGAAGGAAGTCCCGGGGTTGATTCGGTCCCCCAAACCTTTGACCATCGATCTGATCCGACCGAATGGATTGAAGACTATTTCCGGGCTCAATTCGCTCCCTCGAAGTCCTCACTGTTGATTTGATCCGGCTGAGTCGATCCAAAAGGATAAGTGCCATCCCCAACCTCCCCTCACGAGGAGGGAGCCGCCGGAAGGCTTCCAAATTTTCAAGGGGCATAAAAACGATCTTTTAAAATAAAATTAAGTCACTTAATTAACAAGTCGCACGTAATGGAAGACTGCAAAACCTATTTCGGGACCAAACAATGTCCCGAAGCCCTCGGCCGTCGATTATCTTTTCGGCTAGGCAGGTTTGAAAGGGCAAGTGCCCTCCCTACCTCCTTCGCAGGAAGGGGATGCCGGGAGGCTGTCAAAATTTCAAACGATATAAAGAACCTCCACAATTAATTTCAAAACAAAATCTGTTATTTTAAATAATAAATAAATAAAATATATATATATATATATATAATTAAAATTTGTGTCATTTCAATTAATAAAAGAAAAAAAAGAAAAAGAAGGGGAGAAAGTTCTTCATTCTTAGCCAAATCTCCATTCATATCATTCCTAATAAGGTGTTCATGGAGGCCTTATATGTTGGTTTTGAATTAATTTAATTAACGAGCGAAGCATGATGTGCTACTCAACTTACTTCATTGCTTTTAAAAATGTTGTTATTACAAATAAACACAATGATAGCGAGTAGTGTATGCAATTTCAAGGAGAAGGAAATTTTTGAGATTTCCGAGTAGTATACATGTTCAAAATTAAAGCAACATAGCCCACTTTGAATGTTGAAATGTTGCAAGCAAGTGAATGAACATCATGACTTTATCAAGAACATTGAATAATTATCAACTAACAACAATAGTCATGCCTTCAAACTTAATATTGAAAGAAGTTAGGAAGACATATCCATTCTAGAAGTTGACTGAAATTCTCTATCTGGGTAGAGCTTGGAGAAATGCTCAACAGAATATGCAGAGTAATTCTCACATCCTTGTCTTTCTCATGTATGCAACATTCATTCTTGTAATACATTTGATGATTACAAAAAAAATCTTACGACAACTAACAGTCTTGAAGAGATCTATTCCAAGAGTGATGATGACACCAGAAGATGTCTCATTTGACTCAAATGCACTAGACCATTCCTGTGCTATTAGCATTTTAATAGGAGCCTCACTTGTCTTCTTTCCAACACTCTTCCATGATGGTTACCCATTGTCCTGTCAGAAAGAGGCATATTACGAATGCGGGAGGAAGGGCAAGAATCTTGTTGATTTAGAAAGCTAAGAGCTATGCCACGATGACTGGAAGTTTAATGATTATTTATTGATTCAAAATATCTGTAAATATAATGCGGCAATGATCCATTTGATTGTACACAAGTGAGCTAGAGTCAGGATTCAACCGATTAACAAGAATGTAAATCTTTCAATATTAGACTCCAACTACAACTGATAAGGAAAATTGCAAGAAACAACATCTTATGTTCAACAAACATCCTTACAAGTGGATGGTCCTCTTATATCAATTATATATGTGACTTCCAATTTCAAGCCTTCAATTAAAAGTATAAAGCATGCCATTTGAGGAGAAAGAGTTCAATTCATCAAGATCTAAGATAGTTAGAGCTTCAAACTATTTCCTTCAACCCAAAGGCAAAATACAACACACTATAATTCACCTATGAATGTGAGTAGAGAATTCATAATGCTCATAATGATTATCCTACGAGCATGGACAAGAAGCTTGTACAAAACAAACCAGCCTGTCTAAGGATATTAGCAGGGAACTTCTAATGCATGTTATAATTCATTTGTGAGCAGGAGCAGGTGATTGGTAGTGCACACAATTAGCATGCAAGCAGCAATACGAGATTCATATCAAATGGTGTAACTCACAAGCCATAACACTATTTCCTAGTGCCTATTGAATAAACATTCCCCACATGCCACCGAATCCGCAACACTCGTATAAGCGGACAGAATGCTATATCTTTATAATAACTCTTAATCTATATATTAAAACACCACCTGCATGTTCTCCGATCAACGTGTTAAAATTACAAACGCAAATATATAAGAATGTTGTGCAGGGCCAAATGTTTATTAATATAACATTCTATTTTCAAACTAAACACCACCCACAAGTGCTCCGACAAATGCAATAAATTTGCAAACGCCAATGTCTGAAAATGCTGCGCGGGTCAAATATTTAAGTTTCATCCTCCTATATGAAAGGACTGGAGTTGACCTGACTTGAATTATAAAATACTTTTCAAATTCCTACAAAAATAAAAGTGATTTTAACGTCACCCCGATGATAGCCGTGTCGAAAGGAAATCTCGACCGGAGGGGTTAAACCTCAAAACCAGTAAAAGTCAAGAGTTCTTAAAATAAAATATATCACTTAAAAACTTAAAACTAAAACTCATCCACCTCCCACAATCGTTTGTCGGGGGTGATAAATTTGAAATTAACCTTAGCTCACAAAGAGCAAATGTTGTGTTAAGTGTATCACTAAGATTCATTCTCAAATAGTCTCTTGCTAGTAGAGACGTGATGCGTGCCCTCTGATCATGTGATTTTGCCACAAAATGACACCATTATATTACGATCAAGGCAAAAGCCTGTATGTTCCCTAATGGCGTCAATCCCTTGAGTAATGAATCATAAGGTATACTCAACAGGCATAATGCCCTTTGTTAGCTAAGGTGGATTCAGATCTATCCTCTTAGACAAACACCACCTCAAATCTACAAGGTATTCTTGGACGAAGCAACCCATGGTTGCCGATAAGGCGCCTTCTATCAAATTGGGTCGACTACCTCCTCTGACTAAATAGACCAGGGACCATGACAGCCCGGGACGACGAAACCAAGAGATCTTGATCGGGCTCGTCTTCATTCCCCCCATCACCGGTTTTAAGTTTATGGTGATAAACTTTAAAGCCTCAAACTCCAAAATTTATATCTCAAATTCAATCCCTAAAATTGTCACTAGATTTGTGACCTGTGCAACCTCTTTAATGACTAGCCTTAATCGAAAGTTCTCTCTCATTATCGAGGGGTAATTAACTATAGGGGTTTGTGCCTATAGGAAACCTGAACTCAGATCATAAAGTCCTCACAAAATGAGGGCAAAATCTCTGGGTAATGTTTAATTCAAAACCCAATCTGCCTTCTGAAAATTCACCCGGAACCTAAGCTCGTTAAAACTCTCTACCGTCACAACAAGAAAAGAGACGGTGTAGAGAGGCCGGGGCGCAGGAATTTTTGGAGCCCACAACCACCTCCATCTGGCTTTGACCACCGCCATTGCCCACCACAGGCCACCACCCACTAGCCACCCATTGCCGACCGCCGCCGAATACCACCCTCCATTGTCGCCCCCACCCGTTGATCGTCACTATCATTAAACTTTACACTACATTTATTTTACTTCAAATCAAATAAAAAAATTATTCACCTGAATTTACTTTACTCTCATCTAAAAAACTCCAAAGTATTCATTTTATACTACATTTCTTTTTAAGTCAACCAAACAACCACTTAAAGAAATTTAACTGATACAATAGAAGTAAAGATTCATTTATAATTATTAAGGCATTTTCTACTCACCAACATATTGTGGGATTCAACAACATTTCCGTTTTTTTGAAGATAGCATAGAGTGATAAAAAATCTTTTTTACCAAAAGCAAGAATTAATAAATGCAAAGGCCAAATGTTAAACTAAAGTTCATATATTTTGTATTGGTTATAAAGATGCTTAAAATATATATTTAAAGTGAGACATCTTTGTGTATCTTACTAGTAAATCATATAGGTTTCGTAGGATAGACGAATTTTTAAGCTATAGTTTAGAGCTAAGGATAAAATTTAGAAACGGAATGGCTTAAGATAAGCAAAACAGAGAACAATGATAACAGACAACTTCAGTAGATATGAAATTAATCATATATCATTATTATTTTTGAAAGATCAAGCGATACCTAAGAGTAGTAAATTTCAATACTGTAAATCTATTATAAAAGGATACAAATAAGGGCACAATTTATAGTCGAAGCTATCTGACTAGAATAGTTAAGTGCCTTAGTAATAATAATCCAATAAACGCATATCATAGAGACCTAAAAATTAAAAAAATGTAATTAGGCCAATAAACTTACACATTTTCAATTATTTGGGTAATCAAATTTAAAAAAAAAAAAAAGATAGCTATATTGCATGTGAAAGAAATGAAAATTCTTTAAAATGATCAAATTAAAGGTTGTATATTGAGTGTCAATACATTATAAGGACTACAAGTATAAGCTGCAAAAGATAATATGATGCATATTTTGAGCATTTATGAAGAACAATAGAAGATGCATTATTGCAAATAAAGAGAATTAGCGTAAAAGATTATTAAAGAAAAATAATACATTAAAAATAACATTGCCAAAAGTTCAACAAAAAAATAAAAAGATCAAAATATATTAACACCTTATGTAATACTCAAGAGGAATGCAGGGAGGAGGATTCTAAAGCCAACACTAAATACTTGACTTTAAAAAGAAAGAGGTTGCGATGTGGGCTCCCAAAGCAAATAACTAGCTAATCAAATCTACAATAATAGTGTTGACAAAGCACAAATATATCTTGCAAACATCCCAATACATAAGATAATTCTTAGTTACACTCAAATCATATTACTCTAATTTGTCTGGTATATAGATTAAGTACTAACTTATTATTTTCCTACAAGTTTATTTTCAAAATGACAAAATAGTATCCTAATTAAATCATGTACTGATGTAGGACCATGATGGACCGACCAATTTGATTGGGAGGGAATTAAAAAGTTTCCTAATCAAGAGGGAGCTATTTAGGAAGGTTTTTAATCAAAGGGGATTAATTAAGAGATGATTCCTAAATGAAGAGAGCTGATTTGGGAGCAGATTTACATGGGATTAATTAGAAAATATTTTTTAATTAAAGAGGGTAGATTTGGGGGCTGATTAATTAGGAAATATTTTCTAATTGAAGAGG
Source organism: Dendrobium chrysotoxum (assembly GCA_019925795.1). Taxonomy (NCBI): domain Eukaryota; kingdom Viridiplantae; phylum Streptophyta; class Magnoliopsida; order Asparagales; family Orchidaceae; genus Dendrobium; species Dendrobium chrysotoxum. The sequence continues at coordinate 48,478,009 of CM034307.1, forward strand.
GCAAATTTGGGGGCTTATTTTAAGGGGATTAATTAGGAAATATTTCCTAATTTAAGAGGGTAGATTTGGGGGCTGATTTGGGAGGGAAATACTAAAGAAAATATGAGGGAATTTGGGGAGGGCTGATTTGAGGGCTGATTTGGGAGCTGATTTGTTGTTTATTGTCTGTTTTAAGTAGGTAATTTTCCTAAGGTTAGGGGTATGTATCGTTTGCTGAATTTAGATTGTTCTTAAGAGTGTTTGGGGTCTAGCCAGCGGCTAGAGATTTGGGAGAGCCGGATTGATAGGACTTGATGATCAAAACAACACACAAAATGTTAAAAAAAATAGCAACTAACTCCAAATGGATCTAGAAATAACACAAAGAGATCTCTTTTTAATAATTTCCAAGCAAAGCAAAATAAGATATAAGTTGATTCACTATCCGAGAAGTGAATCATCTCTCCCACAATTCCTAGCAGCTACTAGGAACCCAAACAACTCACAAAAATCGTTGCAGAAATTCAAAAACATAACATAAAAACCCTAACCCTCCATAATCTCCCCCCCCGCTAAACAGCTCAAATCCCCTAATAAATGCCCCTTATATCTTTCCCAAAGAGTTTCCTCCCAAAGTTTCTTCTCCTATAGGGGATAAAGGAGATCCTGGGCCCCACCTGGGCAGTTGGACTGCTGCTGCCAGCTGCATCAATACTCCACTCCCAAAAAGTCACCTTGTCCTCAAAGTGAAAAAAGGAAAATTGCTTCTGAATAGTATTGTAGGGCTCCCATGTCGCCTCATATTCTGATAAATCCTTTCACATGTCCACCCAGCATAACTCCACTGTCAGTTTATGATATGTCTTCTAAACTCCTGAATGTCCCCCAATAGTTATGCCATGAAACTCCTGCAACAAATGAGGGATGTGTTGCAATTTCCTCGAAAGCACAAACCGTCACTGGTATAGTAGCTTCTGACCCATCAAAGAATAACCAGGATGGCTATCCTTGTCCTGCAGCAAGTCTCCTCTGATCTTGCTCATCTCCTCATCCTGCTCGCTCTCATGCTTCAAGGCCTCCCAATCCACCACCATGGGAATAGATAGATCCATAACCTGAGGGTCTTCACTACGCCTGGAGGCTGCTTTATTTTCTAGCTCAGGCTTGTACTGGATCTCAAAGTCATAACCCAAGAACTTGGAAAGCCACCGCTGATGCTCCTCTGTCACCATCCTCTGCTCTAACAGGAACTTCAAACTTCTATGGTCGGTCTTGACTATGAAGTGTCATCCCAACATATAAGGTCGTTACTTCTGTATTGCCAACACTATCGCCATCAACTCCCTTTCATACACTGATTTAGCCTGGCCCGAGCGGTCAAAACCTGGCTGAAATAAGCTTTGGGTCTCTGACTCTGCACAAGAACTTCTCCTAACCCATAACCTGATACATCAATCTCCACTATAAATGGCTAGCTGAAATCTGGTAGTGCTAACACAAGGACACTCATCATGGCTTTCTTTAGCTGCTAAAATACCTGGGTGGCTGCCACCCCCATTTGAAACTATCCTTCTTCAGTTTCTCTGTCAATGGTTATGCTATAGAACCGTATCCCCTCACAAACTTCCTGTAGTACTCTGTGAGTCCCAAGAACCCTCTCAACTCCTTCAAGGTTTTGGTTAAGGGCCACTCCAACATAGCCTCTATCTTGGAAAGATCTGTAGCTACTCCTGATTTGGACATCACATGTCCCAAATACTCCACCCTCAGCTGTGCAAAGGAACACTTCTTCAAATTGGCATACAGTTGATGCTCCTTCAATGTCACTAACACTACCCTCAAGTGTTCAACATACTCTGCCTCAGACCGACTATATACTACAATACATCAAAGAAAACTAATACAAACTTGCGGAGGTATGGCTGAAATACCTTGTTCATAAGCGACTGGAAGGTTGCCGGGGCATTGGTAAGCCCAAAAGGCATCACTAAGAACTTGTAGTGACATTCATGAGTCCTAAGAGCAATCTTTTGGATGTCAACGGGTCGCATTCTAATCTGATGATATCCCGATTTCAGATCAATCTTGGAGAACATCGCTCCATATAACTCATCCAACAACTCATCAATGACCGGTATAGGAAACTTATCCAACATTGTTTCCTTATTTAGAGCCCGACAATCTACACAAAATCTCCGACTACCATCCTTCTTCATCAACAACATAGGACTGGAGAAGGGACTAACATTGGGATGAATGATCTGGGCCTCGAACATCTCCTTGATCAGTCTCTAAATTTCATCTTTCTGAACCTGTGGGTACCGATAGGGTCGAACACTGATAGGGGATACCCCCTCCTTCAGGATGATGGCATGCTTATAATCCCTTGGGAAAGGTAGGCCTTGAGGCAGCTGGAACACCTCACTAAATTGTTGGAGTGGTTGGACTATCTCTGGAACCTCCTCCTCTTTCCTCATACTTCCTCCTTCCTCAAGGCTCTGGAGCTCCACCAAGAATCCCATCCCTGTTCCCTGGATTGTCCTCACCATGGTCTTGAGAGAAACCCTAGTTTTGGACAGACTAGGATCCCCCCTGATTCTTACCTTCCTCCCTCTCACCATGAATTCCATAGTTAGTCCACCTTGGTTTCCCCCAATGTTTGTAACCACTTTATGCCCAAAATTACATCTGTGCTCCCTAATTCCAAGGGAAGAAAATCCTCCTTCACCTGGATCTCCTGCAGTGTCACCATCAACCCTAGGAAGATGCCTCTACTCTTCTCCATCTTCCCCATTCCCATCATCACCCCAAAACAGCCCGTGTCGACTAGCTTCAGCCCCAATCAGTCCACCACCTGATTGGAGATGAAGTTGTGAGTTGCCCCACTGTCCACCAGAACTATCACTGATTCTCCTCCTATTTGTCCCCTCACCTTCATGGTGTGATTTGAGGTAAACTCCACCACTGATTTTAGGGAGACCTCCATCACATCTAGGTTCAAATGCTTCTCCTCCTCAACCACCTCCTTCTCAAGAGTCTCCTCCTCATCACAAAGTATAAGTACCTACAGCGAACAATCCTTGTAGCGGTGGCCCGACGCAAATTTCTCATCATAATGGAAACACAATCCCCTAGTCCACTTCTCTTGAACTTCTGCCTCAGTCAGCCACTTGAAATTTCTCCCTGGTCGTGCTCTCAATCCCCTATCCTTGGGTATTTCTCTCTAAATGGGCACATGTTGTACCTTTGGTGCTAAAAAAGTAGTCGTCGTCTGATATGAAGCTCCCAAATTGTTGCCCTTGCTACTTCTCTCAAGTGAGTTTTTGTCCTCCACCAATTGGGCTAGTTCCACAGCCTCCCCCAACCCTCGTGGCCTCAATAATCGAACAACAGCTTTGATCTCTGGCATGAGTTCCTTCATGAAATTCTCCTCCAACATTGTCTCAGAAAGCCTCCCCAATCGACTAGAAAGGTACTCAAACCTCTCCCGATAATCCATCACTGTTTCTTCCTGAACAAGAGCAAAAAAGTGCTCGTAGAAGTCTCCTTCCCGACTGGTTCGGAAACATTCTAATAAACTATCTTTGAACTCACTCCACGATCGAATTGGTACTCTCATATCTCTCCACTGATACCAAGACAAGACCTTCCCCCTCCAAGCATAAAGCCGCAGCCCCCTAAACCCTAAACCCTAAACCCTAAACCCTAAACCCTAAACCCTTCCCCCTCCAAGCATAAAGCCGCAGCCATGAGTCTCTATTCTTCCGCCAGCCCATTCACTGTAAAGTATCTATGCACCATCTAGATCCACCCACGAGCACCTTCCCCCTCAAAAATGGGCATCTTTAGTTGTCTCACTCTTGGATCCCCCCTACTCCAACTTCCTCTTCCACCTCCAGCTCCTTAAATATAGCGATTGTTGTGATCTCTCTATTGTTCTCTTCCACTCCTCCTCCTTTCATAGACATCCTCTTTCTCAAAATTAGCCCTCCTTGTTTCTTCCTCCTAACTTCTCCTCATGCTATATCCTTCACCCATTTCCCTCCTAGTTATCGGTTCAAGAGGTGGCATATTTTTCCTATCGCCCAAGATTTCTACCTCTCGATCATCCCTCATTGTGCCGATATTGGGGTTTCCCCCACTTCCTTGGCCACCCTCCAGTGCCCTCGCCTCTGATGTTGCCGATTGGGTGTGAAGCTCCAATAGTTTCTTCATCATGTCCTCTAGGTTAGAAAACCTTCCTTCCATGGATGAAATCCTTTCCTCAACTTCATATTTGAATTGACCAACCTCTCCTAGTTTCTCTTCCAAGCATCCACTTTATTCGGCGCCATAGGCCCCAAATCTTGCTATAATACCTATTTGATAGGACTTGATGATCAAAACATCACATAACAATATAAAAAAATAGCAACTTACTCCAAATAGATCCAGAAATAACACAAAGAGAGCTATTTTTACTAATTTTCAAGCAAAGCAAGACAAGATACAAGTTAATTCACTGTCCGAGAGGTGAATCGTCTCTCCCACAATTCCTAGCAGCTCCTAGGAACCCAAACAACTCACAAAAAAACTGCTGCAGAAATTCAAAAACATAACATAACACCCTCCCTCCATAATCTCCCCCCTTAAACAGCTCAAATCCCCTAATAAATACCCCTTACATCTTTCCCAAAGAGTTTCCTCCCAAAGCCTGTTCTCCTATATTTGATAAAGGAGGTCTTGGGCTCCACTTGGGCAGCTGGACTGTTGCTGCCAGCTGCATCACGGATCTTCCTCTCCAATTGAAGATCCACTTGTATCTTGTCTTTTCTTTCATAAAACTTTCAATAAAAAAGTATTCTTGTGTGTTCTATGCCTAATTTTCTTGTGTTGATTTTCTGAAATTGCTAAAATTGAATTTTAGCCAAGGCTTTTCCTAAATTTCTGCAAGCATTTCATATCAAGTCATTTGCCAAAATTAGCTTTTTTAAAAATCTCAACTCACAGATATACATAACCAAGATTTCATAATCAAAGGTCGAACAGTCCCCAAACTTATGGGTATGATGAATCAATAGTATCTATGTATCTATCATTGCTCACGATCAAATACAAGCCCATAACTCAAGAATTCACTGTGGATTGCAAGAAACATGATAGTTATTATTCTATCCTCTTAACAACCTACAATATTCACTCCACCTTGGGCGTCCAATTGTGCCATCGAGCAAAGTTATGACCTACCAACCATTTATCATAAGACCACTTGACACAACCAACTAATCTAAAAGTTCATACTGATAGAGAAGGCACAACTGCTCCAAGAATAACAAGTACGATAAAACCACATTGTCCATGACTCATATATAATTAGGTATAAATGACTGAACAGGTAATGTCCCATATATAATTAGGTATAAAAAGGGAGGAAATTATAATCATAAAGAGTGAATCCAAAGTTCAACGCTAACAAAAAATTCCACTACTTCATTCTCTGCAATCCTCTTTAACCCAATAAACTATGTTATGCTTCTTGACTTAACTATTATTGGGCATATTTAGGTGATCTCAAAGATGTGTTAAAAGCTCGAGTTGTCTCAATGAAGCATCTCTTCTATATAGAGTAGTTATCAAAATATGATGTATAACTATGGCTTAACTATGATAATGGAAAAAAAGCGCTAAGTTTTCATCTTAAAAAAGCTTCAATTGATTGTGGATAAGTAATATACAACTAATCACTAAGAACTTTGAAAAAAATATTACAGAAGACTAAAAGTTTTAGATAGATTATATTAAGTATCCACAAGACTTCACCAGACAAATCATTGTGAAAAATAAAGTAATTTGCAAATGAAGAACTGAATATTAGTGGATTTTGACTCAAACTACCACTAAGGCAAGAGTATAGATGAAATCCGAAAAGGGAAGATTAAAGAAGAGAATATGTAAAATACAAATGATATTAAAACAAGCAATAAATTATTGCTACGAGCAATCCTTAGTTGAAATGAAAATCTTCCAATTCTTGGAAGCCCTTCATTAAGACCAGCTTCACTGAAGAAGTCCTTGGCTTCAAGAAAGAAAGCCGCAAGCACCAGACAAGTGAGTAAACTTGAAATTTCATTTTGTCCTTAATTTCTTTATCCTTAAAACGGTACAAAGGAATTATATCTATAGCCTAAGGACACAACCACCAACCATCACCATTCACAGTCAAGTAGATAAAGTCAAGGAAAAATAGTCAGGTAAAAAAAAGAGGTGGAGGAAGAAAAATAATAGCAACATCAACATCAAACCTTTATCCCACTACATGGAGTCGGCTACACGAATCATTTTTCTCCATTATGTTCTATTAAGAGTCAAATTCTCATTTAAATTTAATTAAAAAAAGTCATATCTAATATTTTGTAGCTAAGTCTTTTTAGGTCTACTTCTACCTTTCTTAACATAGGTCAAATCAATACATCCACTCTCTTAATTGGGTCATTGGAAGGTCGACGTTTTATGTGTCCAAAAAATCTAAGGCAACTCTCTCTAATCTTATTCGCCACTAGAGCTACTCTAAACTTTTTACGTATATACTTGTTTCGCATTCTGCCTCTAAGAATGAAGTCACTTAACTTAATTTTATTCTTCTCTTTTAATGGACAACATTTTTGCGCCATAAAGCATTGTAGGTCTCACCACCATCTTATAGAATTTTCTCTTAAATTTGAGAGGTGCTTTTCTATCACACAACAGGCCTGATGCATTCCTCTACTTCAACCATCAAACTTGAATTCTACTAATAATATCCCCATATATTTCACCATTACTCTGAACAATAGACCCAAGATATCTAAAACATGCACTCTTATTAATGACTTGATTGCCCAAAATCACAATCCCCTCACTATATCTATTACTGCTAAAATTACACTCCATGTATTCAGTTTTAGATCTACTCAAACAAAAACTTTTAGACTCTAAGGTTAACCTCCATAATTCAAGTTTTCTTGAACTCCCTCTCTAGTCTTATCAACAAGAAGAATGTCATCAATAAAAAGCATAAACCAGAGTACATCCTCTTATAAATGTCTAGTAATAACATCCATGCATAAAGCAAAAACATATGGGTTTAAAGATGATCCTTGATGTAATCAAATTGAAATAGGAAAATAATTGGTCAAACCACCTTGTGTTTGAACACAAGTAACAGCTCCTGCATACATATCCTTAATGACTTGAATATAAGGATTATTCACTCCTTTCTAGAACTCTCCAGAGCACTTATCTTGAAACTTTATCATATGTTTTCTCTAAATCAATAAATATCATATTTAAATCCTTTTTATTTTCTCTATACTTCTCTATCAAACCTTTCAATAAATGTATAACTTCCATAGTAGACCTACCTAGCACAAATCCAAATTAATTTTTTGAGAAATATTAGTATCACGTCGTAACCTATGCTCAATAACTCTCTCCTATAGTTTTAATATATGATTCCTCTATAATTCGCACACTCTTGAGCATCACCTTTATTCTTAAAAATAGGAATCAACACACTCCTTCACTCCTTTGACATCTTTTTAGTCTTCAAAATAATATAGAAAAGTTTTCTAAGCCAAAAAATTTCTTCATCTCCTAAGCATTTTTTACACCTCTATTTTAAAGGATTTATGTCATTATTATTTGACAAGTTTTATGCAGGTCGTCGACTACCGAATGCAATCCCCCACTTTTCTCATCCAGGGCTTGAGACTTGACAACGCCAATATTTCATATACAACTATCACAAACCATCATTTAAGCATGGTGGGTGACTGAAACCTTCTAAATAAAAAAACACATCACATAAAACAAAACAAGACGCACAACATAAGGTCTAAAATACAAAAAATGGTCCAACATCATGAAAAGCCTTGAGTAAATCATGGCTTACTGACAACACAAGGTTCAATTAAGGCTTTGTTTGGGATAACTTTTCATGAAAGCTTTTTTGTTGATTTCAAGAAATTTTTGTACTAAAAAGCTACTTTAAAAAGCATAAAAAAAACTATCCTAAATGAAGCCTAAATAAACAAACAACCAAAATGAAAAGTATAACTAAAATGCCCAAGTATATAAGATCTAAACTCTATGATGGTGATGATGATGATGATGATTGTAACACTTTGCATCAAAATATTATTTATTAAAGTGTATAATTAAGAAAATGATAAAACATTTAAACTTGGAAAAGTAAGAAATAATTAAAAGCCTACCGTTTATTTTTTTGATGTGATTAATATACATATGGCTGGGGGTGGGTCAAAAGTAGTGGCTAAGTTGCCTCTAATGTACTTTGGAAGTTCCTAATTGGAGTCACAGAAACACTTTCTCTACAACAAAGGATGAAAGGTTCCATAAGTCGACCCTTCCTAAGGCCCAACATTAGCACACCTTCATTAGTGGGAGCTCCATGCACTGCCATTTCTTTGTATTACTATACATATGGGAAAGCACAAAGGATAGGTCTGATTACAAGGTGAAAATGGACCATTCAGACTAATCCAAAGGGTTATGCCAATTTCATGGATATACTTTTTTTTTTAATTTGGAGGAATGGGTTCACACATTACATACCTAATGAACCAAATTGCAGCAGAGAAAACCTAGCAAAACACATAAAGGACATGACATAATGTGAAAACTATAGATTTATTGAAAATGTAAACTATACGCAGCCCAAGTTAAAAGAGCACATATATGTATTACACCAGCATATTGTAGTTACTATTGCAAAACATTCACATCAGTTTATAATTAGAAATCCCCCATACATTACACGTGAAAATGAATAATAACTTAATCTATTTTCTTTCTTCTTATCCTGTACATTTCTTCCATCAATTTATCTTTGGAAGAAAAAAGATGCAGTGCCCATACCTTAGGAAACAAAAGTCCAGGCCCGCTTTGTGAATTGATCATAAGAACTTCAATAGTCTTCTCAGGCTTGCTGCTAACAACATTATCAGAGATTTTATATCTAAATGGTATACACCTGCAAGAAGAAATAAAACAAAAATTTATCAAAAATCAAATGGAAAACAAAAAAAAGGTAAGCATATTTAATCATCTCTTCATCATCTAATTCCGCTATTCTGCATATGTTTATGAATCATCTTCTTATATTCATTTCTATTGAGCATTACAAGATTTGTTGGCTTTATTTTGCATGTCTCTTAGCATTAATTCTAGCATGTTTTCTTTCTTTCTTCCCTATGTAGATCCTAATCTTTTCAAATTAATTTTATGTACCTTTACAGGTGCATCTTGAGCCGTCTATCATTCATGCCCAAATCATCTAACCTATTTTTCATTATCTTAACTTAACAGGTATTTGTTATGCAAACGCCGGCCCAGGAGGGCCGGCTGGACCGGACAAGGTGGGCCCCACTTGGGGCTGATTTGCTTATGTGGGAGGGAAAATTTTGAATGCAAATGGCTGTTTAAGTATTTTGTAGTAATCCTTTATTATTAATTAGGGGGATTAGGAGGGAGAGAGGGGGATCTTGAATTTGAATGTATTTTTGAGATCTAGGGTTTCTTGCTTGGGCTCTTGGCGTTGCCGGAGATTAGGAGAGTTGTTCTTCCTCTCGAATTGAAGAACATTGTATCTTCCTTTTGTTTTATGCTTTTACTAGTGAAATACGAGTGTTTGCTTTGAGTTTCCACCTATTTTCCACTGTTTTCCTGCTGTAAACAGCAGATTTGGGTTGTTTTCCTGCTGTAAACAACAGTTTTCCCGCTGTTTTCCCCTCCCGGATCGATAGGAATACTTGAATCCAAGTATTTCCTATTAGTATTCTTCTATCTTCATCATACTTTTTCCACTATTTGATAATTGAATATTGGAGATAAGACACAAGAGAATAGATGAGATTAGTTAACCATGCACAATCAAGCTGGAACTATGAGGAATAAAAGATTTTTAATAACAATGAATGATTCAAAGTTGTTTGGAAGGCTTTCAATGAAGATTCATTTCACATGTTGAGAAATAAATGACATAAAGGAACTAACCCCAAACAGCTTGATGAAGTCTGAAACTAATGATAATATGATATCCTAAACAATGTTATCAAGTGCAATTTGGGAGCTTGTCTAAAGTTTCAGACGAAGCAAGGCAAACCTCCAACATCTCAACGGCGCCCACCGTTACTAAAGCACCATCTAGACAAGTGCCTAGGTAAAGTTCTAGATACGAGGACATCACTTATGTGGTGCAAAAATTTTATATTATTTTTAAAGCATACACAATCATATTATGAGATAGAGGGCTATAAATTTGAGGATGTGAAATAGAGTATAAGTGATTATGAAAATGAAATAGATAATAACAAAAATTAATTAACCATACACTATAGAAGCTGCCAATTAAGTTTCAATTTGCTTTGTTTAAATTAGAAACATAACTTTTGGACATTATAGGCACTTTGTCTTATAGATAATATATATGATAAGGTCTCGTTGTTTTGACATTTGGAATTACATAAAGATAGATATTTTTACCTACTATATTTTTAGATTTTATTATGATGATTACCATATTATACTCTCCAACAATATTCTTCATAATTAAAATAGATGAAATCATTTAGCACCATAATTGCCTAGGCAAGTACCCATGTTAGCACCTAGTACCTTTAATAACATTAATCCAAGATTTCAAGAGTAGGGAACAATTGTAGAGTTTACCATGCACATTGTCGTATATTGTCTCACACAGATTACACAGAATATCTGTATTTTCTTAAGTTAAGAATTAGGGAAAAAACTAATGTAAATGAAAAAAAAAATGATCAAGTGATAGTTCATTGTAGCAAAAGGATTGGCAACACATGACTCCGCTGTCATTAGGCTTAAATGATACTGAGGAGCATATTCAATTACTTGGTTATCACTAGCATGCTTCTGTATCCAAATGAAATTTGAAGATTCCACGAAAATTCTCTGAATAGCTATTGGGCTACACTCCACCTCATTATATATCCTCTATTTTAGAATGCTTCGTTGAGTAAACAAAAATGTCCATTTTGCTAGATCGTCTTAGGTCTCTCTAGCTCAAGTCCTTTGCTGATCCCCTCCCCCACCTCTCACTATCTCTTCCTAATCTCTCCTCCCTTTCTCGGAAGTGCATGGAGACCTTGTAAAAGGTATACAAAGCGGCCTCACCACCTTACATAATCCTTGTAAACATTTATTGACACATTGGAGAGATTATTTTATTACTGTTTTGTTTTCCCTATCCAAGGAATTCCTAAGAATGTCCATGCACGCTTTTTTTTGTGGCGTAGTGGCCACAAAGGAAACTCGTCAAGATGCTCTAGTGCACAAACTATGCACTCCTTTTTTGACGTAATGAAAAAGCTTGACATATTTTTTATACCCCCCTCACAAGAGGTGACGCGAAAGCATTGCTGAATTCCACTCGAAATGTACCTAAAAAATTTAATGAAAATGTTTTTGAAAATAAAGAAGTAACAAATTAAAAAGAGCGGGTGAATAACATAGAAATAAGATAAAAATAAGCACTTAAAAGATGACCGCAAATGCTAAGAAAATATGGACATTGTTGTATGGCCCAATTCTCCAAATGTCATGGGAGTCAATAAGGCCCGTGTCACAACAACAGTTTATATGGAAATAGAACAAACGTAAGTACTCACCCCTAATCTAACTGAAAAAAGTTTGAACATTGTAGCTAAGTTTATGAGCCATGAGCCATAAGACACACTTAATAAGACATGGAACTCTATATAAGCCAACATAAAATTAGAATGGACCTTTTCAGTAAACTTTCATCCTAGGTCTAAAAGGTTCTTTTAGACAATGCAATTTAAGATTAATGATAAGGATCATTTAATCAATTTGACTAAACTAACTCTATTAAGCAAGCAAATCAAGGAACATATCAACCTAGGAAGATGAAATTATGGGACCTTGTCACCATTCTCTCACCAAAAGTTTGACAAAATGACATCATTACCCTATAAAGAAGATCAACATGATACAAAATTCATAATCACTTACTTGAACTATATATAGCAATTGAAAGATATATGAGTTTCTATTCTATAGAAAGATCTATAATGCATACACTAGATTAGATTTATGATTTATAGGATTGGAGCAAGATCATTACGAATATTTCCACAAATACAAGGGCATGGAACAAAAAACTTTTCATGCAAAATAGTGTATCCAGTACATGAATCCCCTTGCAACTATGATTTTCTAGGGAGACGTTGATGTATGTTGTCATACTCTTGCATAACAAAGATATTGTTTCTATTATTGTGGGATCTAATCATTGCACAAAGGCGCATCCTCAAACATACCAAGGTAGGAGGATGGTAATTAAGAAAACCTTTTACATGCATCAAAGCAACAAATTTAAAATGGAGTTTTGATTGATAAAAGCTACCTAGAAAACCCTAGAACACACGATTTCTCAATAAGAATCAATTTCAAGCTATCAGTGCCTGAGAAAAAGGTGATAGGCATCAAATTTACTCGACATGTATTATTTCTAGGAAAGCGAGATGCACTAAGAGATGGAGGAAGACTAGCTAAATGAAATACTGAAGTAAATCACTTCTATTGTTCATGACAAGTAACTTCTAAGTAGATTTTGGTTAAAATTCTAAAGTTGAGATGAAATTCTAATTTAGAAGGAGCTAACAAAATACCACAAAAATTAAAGCGATGCACAGATTACAAAGATTGGGATTGTTAGGACCAGAATGAAAGTAGGACGATGTTCTTAACAGCTTAAAAGTGAAAAGTAGGTAACTTAGCTATAACTACAAACACAAAAAAATCTAGCAATTTTAAGAAAAAAATTTTATGCAATGATTACCCCTTGGATCTAGCTACACGATGCATAGCTTTATAAGATTTGATTATCAAAAATGGTAAAGCCGTCCAATGGTAAAGATGTCCAACTAGAGGAGCAGAATCAAACTTAAGGTAAAATGAATCTCGTCACAGTCAACATACCTTTTGCTTGTTAAATAAAGAAAAACAAAAAAAATTCCAGATAAATCACAAAAGTTAACATTAACCATGCATTGCTATCCTCTAGTCTAGCACCAAATATCCCCAAGATAACCACTTGATCTGTTTTACTCAATATATGAAGTAACGAAGGAGAAACAAACGTGTGATTAAGGCCAAAAGAATAAGCTTCAACATAGACGCTTTTTGAATATTCGTTCAAAATTCTTAAGCAGGCTTTAAGGATCATTCTCCTGAATCAATTATTGAAACATTTTCATCTTTACAAGAAAATTAGAACCTAAGTAGATATAGTTTCAGAGAACATCATTCTTTCGGACCTATTTTCCTGGAAGCTAAATAGTCTCTCCAATATACTAAAAAGCCTTAAATCCGGACGCACCAATCTTCCTGCTTCAAGGATAAGACAAAAGACACCAACGTCTACAACTTCCAGAATTAACTTCGCCAAATTCTCTAGGATTAGCCTTCACAAAAGTCTCCCAACTAACTTTCAACAATTCAATAATTCTATAGCAAAACCAAGAACAGAAACCATAAAAATAGCAGAACATCAATCAGTATAAAACCACTAAACCCTTTTGTTGATCTAATCCAACTCCTCTCACCATCTCAGGTTTCTAACGCTATTGAGGCATCGATCATTAAAACCATGCTGGATTCATCAAATTATGAACAAGGTACATAACCTTCACCACGCCATGTCTGAAAAAGAAAAGTAAAATAGAAAACCTAACAAAAAATAACATACTGTACATCATGATGGAAAGAAAGCAAGCAACAGAAGCAAGTAAAATTGAAGGGAAAACAACAAAATTAACAGTAATCAAACCTATGAAGGACCGTTGCAGAAAACAAGATACCATACCCAATACATTGAATATGAATCTAATCAATCCAATGGTACATAATAAAAAAAAAATACAAAATGCCCTCATGACCTAAGCAAGTAGCTATCTTTCCAGATGGATATGAAAAGAATGAAAGCAAAGGTGGAAGAATTGTATATGCGAGATGATGTAACAGGCTGAAAGAGAGAGATGGACCCAGCAATAAGGCGACACCCGGCCTCGTATCGTTGTTGATGTCGACCTGTGCGGGCCACCAAGTCGCTCATGTTCTTCCTCCTTTTCTTCCCCCCCTTCCCACCTTCCTTCTCCTCGATCTCAGCTTTCCTCGACAAAGAACGCAGTCGCTATCCCACCCCAAAACCCGCTGATTTAAACCCCATCGACTTGATCTGTAGGACCAATACGTCGGCGGCGTTGACGGCGACAATGAGTGGAAGAAAGCTATATAATTGGAAAAAAAATACAAACTTTGGAGCTGGAAGGAAGAGGAAAGAGACGGGGGCGAGGGCAAGACTGCGGAGATCTAGAAACTATTAATGATTTGCTTTATTAGTTACTATTGTGATAATATTACGACAGATCATGGATTAATCCTAATATAAAAACTTTGAAAAGACAACGAGAATTCGACAACGAACTAACGAACGCGGTGATTTTTAACGATAAAAATTCCGTTTTTTCTGACATTTATTCACCAGTTAATTTTGATGGAATTTTTTATAGAAATGAATCTTTATTATGTTTGATGACATTTTCAACATGCAAGAATGATTTGTGACAGTCAAATTAAATATTTTTATTTATCTTATTTTAAGATCAGAGTTTTTGTTAGCTTCATAAAATAAGGGCATGCTAATTTATGAGCTATATTCCATCAAGATAGCATATCATTAGCAGAGAAAGCTCAATACATTAATGTTGATTATGTGTACTCATGCGTGCTTATGTAAGTAACTTGTATGTACCTAATATGTTCTCATCAAGTAATTGGTTAGGAGGGTCGCGTGGCTAAAGCGGCACTCATTCGAAGGGTGCATGACTCCACAGAGCAATAGCTGACATCAATTATGGTTGAACGCTACTCTCCATAGCAGAGATCACAACATGCAGACTCGTCCTGAGTGAATAGATTAAATATGCATTCATTCTCGACAAGTTGCTCTAAAAGACTCACTCAAACTTGTCCACGCCCTAAGGATCACTCGCCTTAACCTAATGAACTCACTAGCAGTAATTGTTTGTGACCAAGTTCATTTGTCTATCGTATATATCCCCTATCAAGCTATAAGAAGCACACACTTCTTGTCATGTTTCAAGATCTATTATGAAAGAATTTCATTTTTATTCTCTTTATTATCGTTTTCTTATCTTTAACAACCAAATAATTGATAATTAAAGCTGATTAATTGCATTCGGAAAAATATGAATATAAAATAGAGGAACACAAAATTATATTACTGTTGCGGACTCAAATATACGCGGCGATAGAGTTTAAATTTCCGTCTCAGCGTTGTACGTATATCCAGCACACAAACAGAAGAATGAAAGAACACCAGGATTTTTACGTGGAAAACCCTGGAAAGGGAAAAAACCACGGGGCCACGCCCAGTTGAAAGAGTTCCACTAGTGTCGTTTGAAGTACACGAGGCTGATCCGTCCTTTAAATTCAGGACGATCAGATTACAATGAGTATCAGTTACAAGGACAAGCAGAGTTCCGATGTCACTTGAGTGTCCGGCAGAATTCCGGCGTCACTTGGAAAGAAGTCCGGCGTCACTCGGAGAGAAGTCCGGCGTCACTCGGGCGTCGGGTAGGATTCCGGCGTCACTTGGAGAGAAGTCCGGCGTCACTCGGGCGTCGGGTAGGATTCCGGCGTCACTTGGAGAGATGTCCGGCGTCACTTGGCGTCGGGTAGAATTCCGGCGTCGGGCAGAATTCCGACGTTGCTCCCCTATCGGGCAGAACTCTGGCGTCCCTCGGGCGCCAGATGGTACTTCGGTGGTGTTCCGGCGGTGTTCCGGCGGAGTTCCGGCGGAGTTCCGGCGGTGGTCGAGGAGGAGCTGTTCCCTCCTAGGCTTCTCTTCTCTTCTTCTTCTTCTCTTCTTCTCTTCTTGGCTTGGGTTCCTCTCTTAAGAGAAATGAGGGGCTATTTATAGTTTTTCTGGAGTGGCATAGCCCGTAAATAGATGAGGGATCAAGGGCAAATAAGGAGTGATCCGGATGAACGGCCGATATTGAATCCCTTGATCGTGAACCGTTTATCAAGCATTTGAAGGTCTTAATGATATCAGAATTCTGCGATCTTGGACTCGTTGGATTCGTCTCGTCGAGCCGCTCGATTCGACTATAAGCTCGTCAAAATCGGAGACCGTTTGGTAACTCAAATAACTGTTTGATGCTTCCAACAGCGCTTCGGGTACTTGATTTGGACTCGTTTGAGCTCGGATTGAGTCGAATTTGGTGTTGTTGGATTCGTATTTCCGAGACGCTCAGTTCGACTATAAGCTTGCTGAAATCGGAGTTTAAATGGTCTCCGAATTAATTTTTGAAGTTTCCAACTTGAGTTTTTCCTCGAGATTCGTGCCCGATCAAGATAATTTTTCGATGACGTATCAGTTGCCCCCCTATTTTCGGACGTCGAAGCTCCAGGAGTCCGAAAATACTTGTTCTGACATTTTACATTTGCCGAATTGCGAAAAATTGCGTTCCAAAAGATATTATTTTGCTCAAACTTGATTGTAGAGGCCTCGTTGAGCTCCGAAAGTATCAAAATTGAGTCCGGAACGTCGAAAAACGTGTCCGGGGACCCCAAAAATGTCGAATTTGGACCGTCCAGGCCCGAAATCGGAGCCCGGGAACGCGTAGGCAGCCGAACCGGCCGGCCGGCCGGCCACCGCCCGCCGCCGCCCGCGGCGGCGCCTGCGCCAACCAGCGTGTCCGCGCGCGTCTGCGCGCGGAACCGCGCAGAACCGCGCGGTTATAACCTCGCGGGGCGCGGTTTTGGTTTTAAAAAAAAATTTTTTTTTTATTTAAATTGTGGGTCCCACATGGGATTAAAAATCCGAAAAAATCCCAAAAAATTCCGAAAATTTTGAAAAATTTCAGGAAATTTAATAGAATTTTGGAATCCTCCCCCCCTTAAAGAAAACTATAAATAGACCCCCCAGGGCCTAGTAGAAACTCGCCCCTTCTTCCTTTCTCCCTCTTGCTTTTGGCATTTTGAGGCTTTCCGCCGTTTTTGAGTAGGTGACTTTCCCTACTTAACTCGGCGCCCCTCCCTTTGCGCAGAAGTTAGAGTATTCCTCTCTTCTCCCCTCTAGTTTCTGGCATTTTGAGGCCTTCCGCCGTTTTTGAGTAGGTGATTTTCCCTACTTGACTCGGCGCCCCTCCTTTTGCACAGAAGTTAGCGGTTTTTCCTCTTTTTTCTCTCATTCTGGCTTTCTGACAGTTGAGGCATTCCGTTGTTATTCAGTAGGTGATTTTCCCTACTTGAGACAACGCCCCTCCTCTTGTACAGGAGTTAGAAATTTCTTTTCTTTTTCATTCCTTCATGTGGAGGTGAGATGTTAGTCGGAGGGAGTCTGAAGATGGTCGGAAGTCAGGCGTCGGGAAGAAGTACAACGAGGGTCCGACGACGGGCATAAGTCCGGCGTCGGGTAGAAGTTCGACGAAAGTCACGCGACTGACAGAAGTCTTTCAACGGGAGGAAGTTCGGTGTCAGACAGAAGTCTGACGAAAGTCCCGCGATTGGCAAAAGTCCTTCAACGGGAGGAAGCTCAGCGACGGGCAGGAGTCCGACGAATGTCCCGCGACGGGCAGAAGTCCTTCAGCGGGAGGAAGCTCGGCGTCGGGCATGAGTCCGACGAATGTCCCGCGACGGGCAGAAGTCCTTCAACGGGAGGAAGCTCGGCGTCGGGCAGAAGTCCGACGAATGTCCCGCGACGGGCAGAAGTCCTTCAGCGGGAGGAAGCTCGGCGTCGGGCATGAGTCCGACGAATGTCCCGCGACGGGCAGAAGTCCTTCAGCGGGAGGAAGCTCGGCGTCGGGCATGAGTCCGACGAATGTCCCGCGACGGGCAGAAGTCCTTCAACGGGAGGAAGCTCGGCGTCGGGCAGGAGTTCGACGAATGTCCCGCGACGGGCCGAAGTCCTTCAACGGGAGGAAGCTCGGCGTCGGGCATGAGTCCGACGAATGTCCCGCGACGGGCAGAAGTCCTTCAACGGGAGGAAGCTCGGCGTCGGGCAGGAGTCCGACGAATGTCCCGCGACGGGCAGAAGTCCTTCAACGGGAGGAAGCTCGGCGTCGGGCATGAGTCCGACGAATGTCCCGCGACGGGCAGATGATGGCCGGCGTCCAGTAACATTGTGTTAAGGCAATATTCATCCATACTGAAGTGTGCCAACATCAGATATTACTGAATCAAGAGGCCGAAGTAGTGTGACATGCCAATATTCTGGCAATACACTAACACTGTCAACTGAGTGGAGGTCTGATGATGATCCAGTTATGTCCTTTCTTTAAAGGAGCAGTTGTAGGAGATGCTTGCGTGCAGTAAGGGAGAAGTCACTTAAATCCACCAAGGATATTTGACTGTGTTAAAGTTACTTGTTGCTGGATGATACTAGCTTGTATGAGTGTCGCTAGTGTACCTTTTGATTCAACTTCTGGTGAGAAGAAATGTATATTTGAATCTGAATTTATGTAACTCCAATGATATTGTATATGACATGAGGATTTGTCCCCTAGAGAGACCTGAATTGTTATTGCATCTGTAAGACATGCTTTGTGCTTTTGATGTATTATTAGTTTGAACGAATGTGAGAGACATCCTTTTAGGATGTTTGACATATCTGAGACTGTAAGTCAAAGCCCTTGCTTGATGACGTTAAGGGAAGATGTTAGATTAAATCTCCCCAAGAATGATCTTCCAATGATTGGGATACAAGACATCATCCAATGACATTTGACCTATATGAGGTTGTATGTCGGAGCCCTGCTCAATGACGTTAACCTGTATAGGAGTGGTCGAGGTAATCCACCAAGGATGTGAGACCTATCCGAGGTTGTATGTCGGAGCCTTTGCTCGACGACGTTAACCTGTATGGAAGAGGTCGAGAGAATCCACCAAGGATGTGAGACCTATCCGAGGTTGTATGTCGGAGCCTTTGCTCGACGACGTTAACCTGTATGGAAGAGGTCGAGAGAATCCACCAAGGATGTGAGACCTATCCGAGGTTGTATGTCGGAGCCTTTGCTCGACGACGTTAACCTGTGTGGAAGAGGTCAGATCGAATCCCCCTGGGATTGATCATCCAGTGATTGAGACACAATAAAGATTGTGTATTTCTCGAATCAAGGATAAAGAGACTATATTTGTCAGTAGTTTTTCATTGTCATTTATATTCTTTTTTAAAGAAAGAGACAATATCAAAACTGTACGAACAACACATTATATTACTGTAAGACAATACAATAATTTCCTTGTATAACAAAAGAGATACATATAGGGACAACCACATCATTTGACTTGGTAGAAATACTAAGGACATTAGAGTGACATCCTACTGATCATAGAAGAGATACATGGTGACACATGACAAGTAGTATTACTAACACAAAGGTTCAAGTTGCAGCATTACTCAATCTCACCAACCATTTGAATATTATTCAATGGTTGTCTTTGTTGTTGTTGATTTTGCCCCCCAGTGGGGCGAGCTTCTTCTCGGGTAGGTGGGTTCCCAATAAACTGTCGAAGATAGCCCTGGCGGATAAGTCTTTCAATCTCATCCTTAAGTTGCCAACACGCTTCAGTAGAGTGGCCACGACTACGATGAAAGTGACAGTACTGATCTTGATTTCCTGTATTTGGCTTCGAAGGATGCGGCCATTTCACTTTATCCTGATCTTGAATCGCCATTAACACATTTGCTCGAGATGTGTTGAGCGGAGTGTACTCTTTCTCCTGCCGAGGTTCTCGTTGTGGTAATGGGGGCCTAGGAGGTAGATTGCTATTCCCTTGCTTTTTCCATTGTAAGGAAGAATTATCCATCCCAGGAGCACCTTTGCGCTTCCCATTTGTCTGCTCGAACTGCTTTCTGTGAGCATTTATGGCTTCATCTGCGGAGATTTGTGCCTCCACACGATGAATCAGGTCGGCATACGAAGGGACCGTGTCTCGCATAAGTGCTGAGTAGAAGGGGCCCGGACGAAGCCCTCCGAGGAAAACGCCTCTAAGTAACTCGGGATCTACTCCCGGAATTTGACGAGCTTCAGTAGAAAATCTCTTGAAGTATTCCTTGAGGGACTCACTTTCATTCTGACGGATCCCCGAGAGGTGAGAAGAGTCCTTAGTAATTCTCCGATTGGCGACAAATTGTTCGACGAACACTTTTGCCAATTTGACGAACATTGGAATGGTTCCGGCTGGAAGCGAATAGAACCATGTTCGAGCTTGTCCTTTGAGGGTGGCAGGAAAGACCTGACAGAGGAGCGCGTCTGAGGCTCACCGGATATGCATAATTGTTCGATAATGATCGATATGCTCGTACGGGTCAGTTGTCCCGTCATAGGGGTCGATGTTCGGTAGTTTGAATCCTGTCGGAATAGGGTGTTGAAGAATAGCTTCCGTCAGGGGTGACGACTCCTGGAAGTCCCACTGATGAAGAGGTTGCCTTACGCCTCCTGTAGGGAACTCTTCTCGAACCAATCGTCGCAGTTCGTGGCGTAGGGTATTGCGAGGGAGCTCAGCAATGTGATGTTGGGCTAGCTCCTCAGGGAGGTCTTGAGGAAGGAGAGATTGCCGACCTGTGTGCGGAGGATGGGTAGAACTTGCTGTATCAGCCAGTTCGTTATCTTGATGTGACTGCGAATGCCTCCTTGGTGGAGGAAGAGGAATCTCAGCTTGAAGATGTTCGATTTGAACAGCTTCAACACGTGGCGGATCTCGAGGGAGAAGAACCTCCTCCTGAGGTGCTAGGGTCGGTTGTCGAGTCTCTCGCAGGAGGTGTAGGATCTCGTTTTGAGATTCTTCCATCTTTCGGATTCGCTCCTCCAAAGAAGGCCCTGAGGTTCCTTCTCCAGCAATGTGTTGCCCCCCAGGAAGAAAGGAGGCAGAAACTTGATGTCCACGATTTATAGACTGGTTTCTGGATTGGGGAGAGTGGGAGCGGGAGGCTCCTATGAGGCGATTGCTACGCCTATTGACCATCGTAGCAATACTTGAAGTTGTGGGATAAGTTTCCCACAGACGGCGCCAAACTGTTGCGGACTCAAATATACGCGGCGATAGAGTTTAAATTTCCGTCTCAGCGTTGTACGTATATCCAGCACACAAACAGAAGAATGAAAGAACACCAGGATTTTTACGTGGAAAACCCTGGAAAGGGAAAAAACCACGGGGCCACGCCCAGTTGAAAGAGTTCCACTAGTGTCGTTTGAAGTACACGAGGCTGATCCGTCCTTTAAATTCAGGACGATCAGATTACAATGAGTATCAGTTACAAGGACAAGCAGAGTTCCGATGTCACTTGAGTGTCCGGCAGAATTCCGGCGTCACTTGGAAAGAAGTCCGGCGTCACTCGGAGAGAAGTCCGGCGTCACTCGGGCGTCGGGTAGGATTCCGGCGTCACTTGGAGAGAAGTCTGGCGTCACTTGGAGAGAAGTCCGGCGTCACTCGGGCGTCGGGTAGGATTCCGGCGTCACTTGGAGAGATGTCCGGCGTCACTTGGCGTCGGGTAGAATTCCGGCGTCGGGCAGAATTCCGATGTTGCTCCCCTGTCGGGCAGAACTCTGGCGTCCCTCGGGCGCCAGATGGTACTTCGGTGGTGTTCCGGCGGTGTTCCGGCGGAGTTCCGGCGGAGTTCCGGCGGTGGTCGAGGAGGAGCTGTTCCCTCCTAGGCTTCTCTTCTCTTCTTCTTCTTCTCTTCTTCTCTTCTTGGCTTGGGTTCCTCTCTTAAGAGAAATGAGGGGCTATTTATAGTTTTTCTGGAGTGGCATAGCCCATAAATAGATGAGGGATCAAGGGCAAATAAGGAGTGATCCGGATGAACGGCCGATATTGAATCCCTTGATCGTGAACCGTTTATCAAGCATTTGAAGGTCTTAATGATATCAGAATTCTGCGATCTTGGACTCGTTGGATTCGTCTCGTCGAGCCGCTCGATTCGACTATAAGCTCGTCAAAATCGGAGACCGTTTGGTAACTCAAATAACTGTTTGATGCTTCCAACAGCGCTTCGGGTACTTGATTTGGACTCGTTTGAGCTCGGATTGAGTCGAATTTGGTGTTGTTGGATTCGTATTTCCGAGACGCTCAGTTCGACTATAAGCTTGCTGAAATCGGAGTTTAAATGGTCTCCGAATTAATTTTTGAAGTTTCCAACTTGAGTTTTTCCTCGAGATTCGTGCCCGATCAAGATAATTTTTCGATGACGTATCAATTACTATAGTCAATATTTACATTTCACTATAAGGTTCAAAGTCCTAAAATAATATGTACAATAAAACAAAAACTATCATTACTGTTAAGCCTCGATTCACATATAAAATCATATATTTACCTAAAATCATATAAAATCACGTAATGAGCACAAAAATCTAGTAAACAACTAAAACTTATCGTTACATTCAATACAAAATAAAAAAATTAATATGCCGGCTCCAATTCCTGTTCATATCAATTAACAATCAATAAGAAATTTATAAAATCCATATCAATCAATGGTAAAACAAATATGATCAGAAAAGCCAAAAGCGATCTATCAAACTATAATATAATTGATAAAAAGGACGATCAATCAATATGCATGTATGCTACATTATATTGTATTAGTATTAATGATAGTTTAATTAGTTTTATATCAATTGCATCTATCAGTTAATTCATATGTTTTCATGTCAATGCAATTATAAATGTAATTATGAAGAACAATATAGAATATTCAGCTTTAATGTGGTATTTTTATCCTTCCACACAAATCATCTCCCAGTTGGTTATCAGTCTTAAATTTAACCTCAATGATCGACTAATTAGTTATCGGTCTTTATCTTACCATCATAGTTCATTATCTTAAGTTAATTCACAAGGGCTTTCAATAATTATTTAAGAGTCATCACCCTTTATTCGTCGGCGTTATTCAGAAAATCAATTACAAGCTACAACTAAGATTACACCACAAACCTTTTATTTAAAGGAAAGTCCATCGATCCACACTCATGCATATGGAATAAAGTTTTAAGAAATAACCCTTATTAATTATAGTATTAATAACTAGCCTTTCTTTTATCACAACCTAACCCGACAAAATCCACTAATAGGATATATCTTATTTTTTTAAGCTATAACATGTGAATCACAAAATCTAGTTTAAATTTTTTTTTAGATTTCATATTGAAATTTAAACTTTTAAAATAACAATATACTCCATAACTATTAAAACATCCAAAGGATTAAAAATAAACTCATCTAGAAGATTTGATTTTCGTTCATCATCAATATAATATTCTAGAATCTAATTTAGAAAAATTATTCTTTTATCTTTTAATAAAAAACATCAGAGCCATCTAACTTTATTTATCAGAAATAAATAATAAAAATAATTCTAGAATTTAAAATATCTATATATAGATCTGTATTTATTTCTTCTAAAATCATATACAATACTCATGATATATATAATCATATCACAACTACTCTCTCTTGAGTATAAAAGAATAGCTAAAATAAAAAAAATTTGAACATGAAGGAATCCTGATTAGTCTCGCACTCCTGCTCACTTGCCCTTACCTGAAATCATTTAACCACATCTAATATTATATAATTATATAAATTATTTAGTTTTAAATACAAAAATTATATAAATCATTTTATATTTTTAAATTCAGAACTCTAAATATTATTTAAAATATATTTATAAAGTAGCCTATTTTATTTAAAAAATTTTAGTGAAATTAATTTACAAAACATACACTTAACGATCCCAAAATCCCCACTTATACTAACATGAGTCAATTTCTTAAAACTTTGCATCAGTGCCCAAAAATTATGAAAAAATTAGTGTAATTAAATCACTATCTATGTTATGACGAAGGCGGTTTGTGATGTGGACTTATAATGACTATAGAAAAAAAATTATTAGGTTAAAATACGAGCTATTATAATCAAAATGGTATATACAATCATAGGGTATGACTACAAATAAAAGCAATAGAATAGAGTAATAAAACTAGTCATGATGGTGAAAAAATCAAAAGAAAAAAATATTTTAGACTTAAATTAGATTGCCGAAATTTTTACTCAACCAAATCTTTTTCTTTTCGAGACCTTAAAAATAGAATGCAAAATTACACTGAGTTAAAACAACTCAACAGACCACATTTTAACTAGTCTAAAATTTAAAATCATTTCATATATTAAACATTTACTAAGTATTAAAAGTGAAACTGAGCAGAGAATTAAATACAATTATAAAAAATTTAGACAAAATGCTCAATCACTTCATATTTTTCTCCCAATAAATAGAGTTCAATAACTCTGACTCTTATACATCTTAACATATAGAGTTCAATAACTTTGAGTAACAGACAGAGTTTAAAATAACTTTGAATAACAAACAAAATTTAATAACTCTGAAGCAGAATATGCATATATCATCTTAATTGAACTTCTTCCACCCCTTTTAGATTTTTACAAAATCACCCATTTCAATTAATTAAGCACATATTTTAATGAATAACGATAAATGATGCATAAA
Source organism: Dendrobium chrysotoxum (assembly GCA_019925795.1). NCBI lineage: Eukaryota > Viridiplantae > Streptophyta > Magnoliopsida > Asparagales > Orchidaceae > Dendrobium > Dendrobium chrysotoxum. Next base: position 48,502,619 of record CM034307.1, read on the forward strand.
GAAAAACATTTTTAGAATTTGCAAAAATTTCATAACAGTAGGCAATAGAAAATCTTGCTAAGTAAAAATATATATTTTTTAAAAAAATAAATACATTATCAGAGATTATGTAGAATGCTATTTTAAGACTTTAATTATGTTATAACATTATTTTTTACATTATAAATGATATTCTATTCGATAAAAATTGTATAAATTCCAAAACCCCTGATATAAAATTTCTTGAAAATATTTAAAAATTTAAAATCTCAATCTCTATAACGTTATTGATACCCTCAAGATCAAGATACCCTCATCTGAATATCTGATATTATTATTAATATTGATACTAACAAGGATAATGTTACTATTCTAACATTGTTATTGATACTGTTATTGATATTATCATGTCACTATTTCTATTACAGTTATTAATATTAGTACGATACTGATACTGGCTACTTTTACTAAAATAATAACTATAATTTACAGACTAATATGAACTGATTAAAAGGAACTAATTGAAGGATAAAGATTGATTGACTAAGTGCACAAATGATAGATATTATAGATTGATTGATCAATCCATTAATTGATTAATTAGAATTTTATGATGGAATATTAACAAACAGATTGTAATGTTGTATGTTATAAACTGATTGATAATCGGTATAGATAATAGTTATTGATACATATATTTATTTATATGATTTACATCATACTGTTCTCTTTTACCTTGCATTGATTTCAGTTATAAGATTTTGGTTACTTGTTAGGTTATATGCTCATTACGTAGTTTTACATATTTTTAAGAAAAGGTTAAGGATCTTATGATATGAGGCTTCAAACAACATGTATAGTTTTTTCTTACAGTTCTAGATAAAATGTAATCACTTTTCTTTCTGATGTAAAAAAAAAATTTTGATAAGTTCTAGTTAACTGGCTAAAATGAAATACATATGTAATTATTCTAATTTAGATCTTGAGACATGACAAAATATATCTTTTAAAATTTAGAGGTTATTACACATTTCTTACATGCAAATATCATATTTGTCTTATATCGATTGTATCAATCTCGCTTTGATATATGAAATATAACATGAAATACAAGAATCTATAAAATACAAAACAATATGTATGCTAGCTAATGACTTCAAAAAGTCATAACTTTTAATTTTATCCAGTGAAATTCAGGAAAATTACATTCAAAATAATCATGAGGATCATATCTAATTTAAATGAAAAGTTACACACTAAAAGCTCCATAAATTAAGAAAAAAAAAATACAATTTTAGCATATTCAAGAGAGATAAAATTCCTTAGAAATCAAAACCATCAAAAGGAGGAGTAAGAGTATAATCACTTCCTTAAAATAAAACAAATGCATAACCGAAACAACGGATAAAAATATCCTAATGCAGCTTTTTCTCTCTTCTCTCTCTCTCTCCCCTATTCTTCTCCCTTCTTTCTCATTTTTTTTCTTTCTTCCTAGCCAAGCAAAAGGCACAATAGTGAGGGAGGGAGTGAAATGGCTAGGATATTTAAATTAAAATATATAAAAACTCATTTTAGTGCATGGCACTGTGGTGCTTTCATAACCCAGTATCACTATGCTAAATGTGATTCCAGAGTTATAGTAGAACAGAATGTATTGGCACCAATTCGCCAAAAATTAGCACCTTAGTGCTTCTACCGATAGCGCCGATGATCCCAAAAGTGCAGCGCCGCAATACTCCTGTTTATTATTTTCAAACTTTTTCAAATTTTTATTTTAAAATCATTTTCAAAATTTTAGGTTTTTGCACTTCTAAAGCCTATGACTGTGAATTCATTAGTTGGGCTCTTCTCTAATTGCAGTTATCATCATCCATAGGACTTGCCCCTCACTCTAAGGGACTCAACATGTGACTCCTTAAGATCAAATTTGAAAGAATTTTTTTTTCTTCATTTTTTATTCTATAGCTGTTAATAACATTCATATAAAAAAATAATGCAATTGAAGCAACCTTTCATTTATCATTCAAAATATATTCATGTGCATTTCAAGTTCTAAAATCTAGAATATTTCATCGGATAGCTCATATTAATTTTCTCAATCAAGAAAATATAATTCCTTCAGCATTTATGTGTGATATTAGAATTAAGCAAACCTGGGCTTATTGGATTCATCTCATCAATACTTTAGAAATGAAAATAAACATTTGAGATTAAAATATGTTTGTCCTCTAACTAGTGCGTTGAAGTTTCCTATCGTGCTTCATGTGCTTGATATGGGCTTATTTGGATCCATATTAGATTACTTTTTGTCATTGAGTTTATCTTGTCGAAACGGTTAATTTGATTATAAGTTTCTAAAATTAGAATTTTGATGGTCCAAAAATTGAATTTGAAAAATTTTAATTCAATTATCCATTAAAATCAAATTGATTTTTGATGATGTATCAATCATTAAAAAAATTGACTTGGAATCTTTTGAGGCACTACAATTATTCATATATATAACATACACCAAAAAATTGTGAACATAAAAATATTGTGATGTGAAGCATTGCTCTAATTTCATCATACTTTATTTTAACAATGCCCTCAAGTCAATGCATTTTTTATTAATATTTTACTCAATACATTGTAAGAACATGTGATTGTTGACCCCTATGTGCAAAAACACAAAACGAGGCAAAAATTTACGCGTGACGTATCACTTGAAGGATCAAATGACCTCCGATCATCAAATAGATTGCATCGTTGCGATTAGAGCATCAAATTTGCATGCCTAGGAGGGAACTTCTCGCAGCCAAATTAGATGAGATCTATCAAAACAAACGATCAACACCCAAAATTGATGTACGATATTGCTTAAACGACATTCAATTGCATAATGAACTTTGCCATTGTATTCAAAATATCGCTAATACCCAAAACGGATTATCAATTTTTTAATTAATATTGTGCGAAGAGATCGGCATGAATCTCAAGACAACGACGCGCAAATAGAAAAAATTGGCAGCAAAACGAACTGCGCCGTTATGATCGAAATGTCAACAGTACTTAAAATGGATTATAATTCAGTCCAATGAAAATTACACGTGTAAATCAGCATGAGTTTCAAGAAAAATAGAAAATGATGCAAAAATATAAAAAATCTTGTTTCATTTTGGCTATTTAATAGTAATAGTAATTATTTTTAATTACTATTATTATTAATAAAACTAAAAAAATAATCAAAATCATACCTCGTATCCGTGATCAAAATGCCATCCAACTCTCTAGGATTTCTGCTAAAATCCTGTTGAAAATTCCTAGGCGTAGACAAGTTCGTCACCTTTCATAAATCCTGCGATTCGAGCATCTTCCTCTACTGGCCTTAAGAGGAGATCGGAGAGTTCCATGTTTGGCTTCTCTGACTATGCTTGAATACCTTGTGTGCCGAAATCCCTCTCATCCAGTCGTTCAACGATGCTTCGCTCATCACCCATCGAATTTTGGATATCCTCACAACCTCCAGTAGAACTCCTCTTTTCACGAGCTCAAAAAAAAAAAAAAAAAACCCTGTCAACCCTGACTGTTGCCTCCGATCCCATCAAAACTGTCCGAGCCATCTGACTTCCAACCCCTCAATGCCTCCAGCCTACCTTCTGACCCTTCCCATCCATCGAACTCCATGGCCTTTGCCGACCTGTGACTTATCTTCAAAGGTCATGACCTACGCTCTATCCAGACCTACTACTGATCCACCTTTGAGATTATCTAGTTCTGCCACCTATCCCTGTGGCCTCCGAAAATTTGGCCCCGGCCTCCGCCCGATTTGCTTTTCTTCGGGAGGGGAGTTTTAACAAAATTAAGTTTCGGGGTAAATTTTGGAAGGCAGATGGGTTTGTAGATAAGACACTACCCAGAGATTTCGCCCTCATTTTATGAGGACTTTATAATCTGAGTTCTGGTTTCCTATAGGCGCAAGCCCCTATAGTTAATTACCCTTCCCGATAATGAGAGAGAACTTTTGGTTAAGGTTAGTCATTGATCAGATACATAGGAATACATCATATCTGGCATATAATAGCAGCAATGGGTCGAAGATATTGGAGGGTTGATATTGAAAAGGGTTAATATTTAAAATTAAAAATTTTCACCATCTCGCACTTAAAGCGGATGGTGGGGGAATGGATGATGGACCCGATCAAAATCCCATGGTTCCATCGTCCAGGGCCATCGTGGTCCTTGGTCTACTCAGTCAGAGGAGGTAGTCGACCCAACCTGACAGAAAGATCCTTGTCGGCAGCTATGGGTTGCTTCGTCCAAGGGTACCTTATAGACCTGGGGGGAGTATTTGTCTAAGGGGATAAATTTGAATCCACCTTAGCTAACAGAGAGCTTTGTGCCCTATCAATCATATCCTATTGATTCATATCTCAAGGATTTGATGCCAATAAAGACCGTATTGGCTCTGGCCATAACCGGTATCACGTGGTGCCATTTGGCGGCAAAACCACTCAGTTTAGAGGGCCCCAGTTCATAACCGTTTATCCTGTAGTGCCATTTGGTAGCGAAACTGTCAGTTAGAGGACTCGTACCACGTCTTTGTTGGCAGGAGACTGTTTGAGAATGGATCCTAGGGATATTTTTGACCAGGCATTATCTCTTTGTGAGCTGCAGTTATTTTCAGATTTATCCTCCCTAGCAAACTGTTGCGGAGGGTGGATGGGTTTTGCTTTAAGTGATCGATGGTTTAATTTCAATTTCAAATATTTTTATAATTTTCTGATTGTTATTTTCTAAAATTTTGGATTTTCGGGTGTTTGGGATTTTGGATTTTGTGAGAATTTGTGAGGCATTTTGGATTATTTGGAATAGACCCCTCTGGTTGAGATTTGTATTCAACACAGCCATCATCAGGGTGTGGGATTATTTGAAAATATTTGAGAATTGAATATTGTTAACTCTGTTAATTTGCCGATAGAGGATCGGGTTCTGTAGGCTTTATGCCGTTGTAAGTGAATTCTCTTGATTATAGGCCTTGAAGGCCTAATATGAACGTATAAAACAAATATCCCAGTCGACCCCGTGACTGTATATTCATTTAATAGTTCAAGCCGTGTCGAATCCTATCTACCTGGATAGAAGGATCGGGCTTGAACTTGAATTCACTTATTGACCCGCGCAGCATCCCTAGACGTCACGTGTGCTCCTACAACACGCTCGCTGGAGCCTATGCGGGTATTTGGGATGGCATTTGAAATGATCTGTGTGGACCCCTCCGGTTGAGGTTTGTATTCAATACGGCCATCATCGGGGTAGAAAAGGGGTCATTTCTAATTATGGATTGAACCTTATCGACTCTCCCGAGCTGTCAACAGAGGATCAGGTTTTGTAGGCTTTGTGCCTTTGTAAGTGAATTCTCTTGATTAGGGGCCTTGAAGGCCTAATATAAACGTATAAAATAAATATTTTAGTCGACCTCGTGACCATATATTTATTTAATAGTTCGAGCCATGTCGACTCCTATCTACATGAATAGAAAAATCGGGCCCGAATTTGAATTCACTTATTGACCCGCGCAGTATCCCTAGACGTCATGTGTGCTCCTACAACACACTCGTCGAAGCCCATGCGGGTGTTTGGGGGGCATTTTATAAATATTCATTGAACCTCGTCGACTCCTATTTGCTCACTTAGGAGGATCATGTTCAAATTTATTGACCCGCGCAGCATCCCTAGATATCACGTGTGTACCAATAACACGCTCGCCGGGGCCCATACGGGTTATGTAATTACTCTTGCTCCTTTTGTGCACCTATGTGTATACAAATTATAGTGCATATTCGGGGGCATGTTGTACATTCAATAGGTCTTCTACGACGGCTAATAGAAGCTCATTTTACATTTAGCTTGTAGTCAACACATCGGGTGTATGATGGGCCTCCTACAGCAGCTTGTAGAAGCTTATACTTGTTGCATGCCTTCCATTTCTACTTGCAGATAAAATCTAACACATAGAGTGGGTCTCCTACAATAGTCCGTAGGATCTTACATCTCTCGTCAATCTCTTCATGCATATTGACAATGATGGCCTCCTTTTTTATCATTGTACGCTGCTCACCATAGTTTGGAGAGGTTTGGTGTATTCACTTACAGATTGGTGTTGATTGTAGGAAGCTTGTTGATACACCATCCTTACCTTTAGATGACATCCCGCATGTATACTTGTTCTCACAGATGATTTATTATTTCTATAGTATGTCTGAAGCAAGGTCTGATACATTTGCTTGAATGTTGAGTGGTTATCAACTGTATAAATGATTTAGCATCCACGACACATTAACGTCATTACCCATAAGTTGACTACTATATGAGTGAGAACTCTTCTATATTTGCTTGTGGTTAGTATGGTGAACTTGTATCGTTGATCTTTGTTGCAATCAACTATATATACCCCTCAAATTTTTATTCCTTTGGTCTTCATTTATTTGTTTGCATACAGATGTTGATTGTGAGAGTATCTTTATAGGCATTGTCTTTTGATCATCATGGTTTGGATGGAAGTCGCAGTATTTATTGCATGAGCTTCATACATGTTTGTAGATAACATCAGTATTATCGTCAATTAGAGATTTGAACTTCACGGATGAGTTAGTTTCAACACCACAGGTCGATCATCATGACTCAAAAATTCCCATGTAATGAAACTAGATCTTTCACCATTGTCTCGTTGCTTGCTAGTTGACTTCTTGCAAACTCCTTGCCTTTGTTGATTATTCATCAAGTTCAATAATCAAGTTCAAATTTATTTGAGTCCTTTTTCATTTGAGTTCAATATGCAAGTTCATGTGAATCCAAATCATTGTCATTTTTTACAAGTCCTTGTGGTTCAGATATTTGTTCAAGTTGAGTTTAATTCAACATCATTTAATCAACTTTAACTCAAGTTTGATCATATGTTCAAATCTTGCTTATTATCTTAATTCATTTGATGTTCATTTGAATTTAATATGAGTTTCATGATGTCCATAATTAAGTCCCCTGCTGTCCAAAATTTGTTTAAGTCTTTATCTTTTTCAGATAAAATTTCAGTAGCCTTCCGGTGTCTCCCCCGTTTAGGGGAAAACTACAGGAGTCTGGGCCTTCTCACCACGCGCAATAAAGCGCGTACATGGTAGGTGTCCTTAGACACCTCGGCCGTGGTCTTCATTCCCACCATGTGTAATAAAGCGCGTGCATGGGGTCTTTGACGGTACCTGTTTCAAAAGACAGTTTGCTTTCCCCCCGCTCGAGGGTACTTATAGATTACCCCGTCTCGTCATAAGCGTCGCACCAGGTTCCCCTTCCCACCACGCATAATAAAGCGTGTGCATTGGTGGTTATCCGATGCACCATGAATGCCGAAATAGAGTTTAAGGTGATTACCCACCTCGTCATAGGTGCCGCACCGTGGTCCCATCCCACCATGTGCAATAAAGCGCGTGTATAGGTGGTTATTCGGTTTGCTGCTAACGACGAAAATGAGTTCTTAGAGTTTTGAGTTTGGAGAGATTATACCTTCGATGGCGATGACGATGACGGGGTGGTAAGAGAAAGTAGCTTTACTACACAGTTAATGAAAGTAACTCATTTAACTATAGTGTAAATAGTTAAAGAAATTAATTTAACTAACTAAAATACTAATAATTAGTAAAAGTAATTTAATTAACTATAACATAAATAGTTAATAAAATTAATTACATTAACTATAGTACGGATAGTTAACAAAATTAATTAAATTAACTAAAGAACTAATAGTTAATAAAATCAACTTAACTAACAATAATACTAATAGTTAGTGAAAGTAATTTAATTAACAATAGCATAAATAATTAATAAAATTTTGACTTTTTTTTTTAATTACTACATCTATATATATATATATATATATATAAGTCCAAATATGTTATAATTGCACTCTTCAAGCTTAAAATTTTAGCTAAAATATGACTGACAGGCTCCTAAACTTCTAACAGCATTGCAACATCATTTACAAAACTAAACAATAAAAACAGTGAATCAAATAACTCATACCAAATGATTCTAATGAAATTGATCTAAGGTTTTAACAATAATTCCCTTCTTTTATTAAATTCCAACTTGGCTAGGTGAATTTGACATGGAAAAAAAATAACAATAAAAATGATTGCAATGTGCTAACAGAAACAGAAAGTGATTGAATATGGTTCCCTTTTTTTTTTTTTAAGAATATGCATGCATGCTTTTGGCAAATGAACACACACATGCGTGTATACACATGTAACAAGAAAATACGAATGGTATATCAACACTAACTAGTCGATGTGAGTAATAAAGTTAATTTTGATTGATAAAAATAATTACACCAACTAATAAAATAGAGAATCAGAAATAATCAATAACATTAATTAACTACTAATTAACTCTACCAGATGGCAATGATAATTAACACAAATTATAATAATAAATAAATAAATAAAACGTGCAAAAAAAATGACCATGTTTTTAGTAAAATAGTAATACTCATACTAGCTTTCCACCAAAAATTACCAAAAGAGAAAAAAAGGCAAAGTAAAAAGGTAAAGTTATAAAAAAATGTTATAAAAAAAGTGAAAAATGATGATGGAAAGGAAAAGCATTCACATGAGTGCATAGGAAGGAAAAGATGAAACTCATCATTAGTTTAAATGAAGAAGCTTAGAACGAAATGTGGAGAAGGAGTTGTCTGGCTTTTGAACGGATGAGTGAGGAGTAATAGCAACTTGAGACTTTGGCCTTTGGGAAGGTCGTTGGTTTTATGATCAGATCAAACAACAAGCCATGAGTTTTTGTTAGAGGTCACAGCATAGTGGTTTTCTCGGTTAGAGATCAGGACAAGAGAGGGATCTTGGTCGGTTCAAGGGGGAAGCGTGTAGATCTAGACGGACAGATGTCAGCATCGTTACCTATGTGAAGTTCAATTGTCTGGTGGTGGGCGTGGAGATTGAAGTCGGAACTTTTTGAGGTTTGATAGGAGAAAAGGGAAGAGCTGCTATGTGGGATAAGGTTTCTGAATGGTTGCAGGCAGCACAGTGGAGGTGGCGTGGAGGTCACTGAAGATTAGGAAGTGGAGCTCGAATGGGTAGAGTTTCTAAGCCTTAAGTATAGATCTGGATGGGGGAGAGCAGGTTTGAGGTGGGTTGAAGCTGCTTGCATGCGAAGTTCGGCAGTGGAGGTTTTGACCAGAGGAGAACAGGAGTCCAACCCCACCTTCACATTTTTCTGTCATTTTAATGATGAGCAGGCGTAATTAACGAGCTGACGAGCAGAGAATCTGGGAATTGACGCCAAATCAGCGGGTTTCAAGGGATTTTCACAGTGATTTTCACAGGGATTTTCTGGACTTCGACGGAGCCGAGGTAAAGCATTAATTTTGATTGGGTTTTTCTGCTTGACTTACTATTTCAGTTAAGTTGATATGCAATATTAATAATAGCATGCCATATTTAGTATTCGTATTAATTGAGGATGGCAGTGATGCATTGGTCATTGAAACTGCTTTGATTTGCGTGCTTTATTTTAAATTGTATGTATATTTTGCCTCGCAATGCATGTCAAATTCACCAAATATCAAAATTAGACAAACTGATAGTTGATTTAGGATATTTGTAATATTTCGATCGCAATGATGCAGTCTGCTTCACAATCAGACGTCATTTGGTTGAACCTGAGCATTAATTTTCTCAAAATATGCGTTATTGTATTAGAACCCTCGTCGGTCACGACACAATTTTAATTTGGACAAATTGATAGTCAACTTAGAGTATTGACAGTGTTTCGGACACGGTGGCGAAGTCCGTTCGTCAATCAGAAATTATTTGGTCAACGCCGAGGGCTAAATTCCTTAGCATGTGCATAATTACCTTGTGATTTATATTTTGCCTCGAAATTCATGCCGAACTTCTTGTATGTCATTTAATTCAATCAAATTAAAAGTCATTCTTAAGTATTTGAGATATTTCAGATGCAGTGGCAAAGTCTGTTCGTCGATCGGAGATCATTAGGTTGATGACGAGGCTGATTTTCTTGAAATGTGCGCTACTGTATTTGAATCACTCCAGTCGTGCCGCCAATCTGAATGCTTCAAATTGAATAAAAAATGTAGTTCTTAAAGGTTGAAAGCATTTTGAACATGATGGCGAAGTCCATTCATCGATCGGAGATCGTTTGGTCGACAACGATGCCAATTTTCCTTGAAATACACTTTATCGCATCGCATTAGGATTGCTTTGATTTGCATGCCACCACCCCGGTTGATCCAAATTAATTAAATAAAATATAGATCTTTGATGTTGACGATGTTTTAGATGTAACGACGCAATCCGTTTTGCAATCGGATGTCATTTGGGCGATGACGAGGCTAATTTTCTTTGAAATGCACGTTATCGCATCGCATTAGGATTACTTTGATTTGCATGGCACCACCCCGGTTGATCCAAATTAATTAAATAAAATGTAGATCTTTGATGTTGATGACGCTCCAGATGCAACGATGCAGTCTGTTTATCAATCTGACATCATTTAATTGGCCTCGTGCTGCTTAATTCATTATTTTCTATCGCAAGTAAATTGCTTTCTAGAACTGTCCTCCAATGCCTTTCATCCAAGTTGTCCTTCAGAACACCACCAATGACTTTAGCTGCCCATAGAGATCCTTAAAGTATTTTTTTTTAAACTATTTCTCCAACAATGGCTCTTAATTTTTATGGAAACACAAACCCGCGTATTAAGATCAAATTCCTCTGCCATTTCTTCTTCATAAACACGTTACGAGAGAGTTGTCTTTCTCATACCACCATGTCCTGCTATAGATAAAAGAGAAATGTTTCGGTACAAATTCATTACATTAGCAATGATTTGATGCTCCTCATTTGACTGCTCTCTAAATCACTGCGTAGCAAAAATCAAGATATAATCCACATTCGAGCTGAGTCATCTTTATTAAATTCATATACTCTGGGGTAGTTGTAGGGGTCAACAAATGACCCCCAATAAATGTGATACGCATCCAGAGCATATCACATTTTTTGTAAGCTAGTTGACAACCTTTAGTAGTTTTCTTTTTTTTAGCATATATGATTACCGAAACTTTTTTTTTGACATATATTTATCATCTCCTTGTGTAGGAGATGTTTCGTTGGCGGAGACCCAACGACCTGCCTCCAGGTGAGCCTAGTGAGGATGCCATTTGAGAGGCCATTGACATGCATGACCCTCAGGGCGATGTTGATGTATGAGACCGACTGGAGCAGCACCAGGACATGCTGCAGAGGCGCGACATCTTCCATGACTTACTTGCTCGCTTCCCTCTACTCCCGGAGCTTCTCGAGGATTCTATTCATTTTGAGGACCCGAACAGGTAGGTCACTAGTCTTAGACTACAGTACGAAGAGTACCACCTATTGGAGAGTTCCTTCGCATAGGTTGGTTGGGGTACTTGTGACGTTCTAGTGCCAGCAGCAGATACGCTTGAGCCCGTTGGGCAGTCGTGTCTACTCAGGCATCGTCAGCTCCAATCACTATCTTTAAAGTGGCCTCGAGATTATACAGTTGGATAGATTCAGAGCTCGGTCAAAGGGTATGTTCATTGGGCCCGCTACATACTTCAGGCACACAGGAAGACTCTTCGAGCGATAAGGATCTACGAGGCAGTGTACGCCTCACTGTTTGACTACAGACGCCACCCTGCTTCTTGGGCCCCTGATTTGGTTGAGTTCTTGGATGCTGGGCATAGTACTTATTGGGTCGGAGCGGAGGAGCTTACAGTTACCCTTTCAAACTTACAGACGGTCTCTGGGCTACCAGTCTTTGGACATAGTTTTGAGGAGTGTGTACCTCCGGACGAGCAGCTTTTTCACCGGGTTCCTTCAGCGGATGGCGATAGGAGAGGTAGGTTAGCACTGCCAGCTGTTTACCCTACACTTCTCGAGCACTACTGACAGATGTTCAGAGTGTTGGGTTTGTCGAGTCATGGCCGGACCGCCATACCTGTAGACCTTTGGGTTCGCCACTTCTTTCAGGAGGGGTACTTGTCTTCAGCTACAGCGTCACTATATGACCCCTTTGACTTTGGTTTACAGTGAGGGGTTCCGTTGACAGAGGAGACCCCGAGCCTTTTTTTCTCTAGTGGTGGTGCTTCTCTGGCGTTACCAGGTGTTGATGAGGACCTTCTGCTAGCGGAGTTTTTGGCACTCTGGCTCAGCACCTTCGTACTTTCACTTAGGACTAGCTCTTTAAGATGCAGCATTCTACTAACAGCCAGTCAGTTGTTTGAGAGACAGAGGCTTGCTCTAGCTTCTGCCATCCTTGCTAGAATGTACAGAGTTTTACGAACAGTTTCTGAGGCCAGTTCTTTAGAGACACAGGATTCAATATTATCGTGGCAGTACTTGCTCGCTTGGGTTCACTTGCATGTCCAAGGAGCCTTTTCTTATTTAGAGACCCCAGCCTACTTCCTACAGAGAGGGTTTCCCACAGTTCTATAGCTCTTTCAGGCATCTTCTACCTTCGAGTCGGAGAGGATCCGTCTGCTTTTCTTTGCCCCGCAGCTAGTCTCAGATAAGTTTTTCTTGGTCCACCAGCCAGACACTGTTAGTTTGCCACCCCACTAGAGGGGTATAGTTATAATTGATGGGGTTGACCGCAGAGGTAGGCGTACACTGCTGCTTCATAGTCAGAGTTTGGCAGTTGCTGAGTACTTTATCAACATGTGGCCAGGATGGTTTTGCCACCGTCAGGATGGTTTTATTACGTTGGAGGGCTACCAGCCCAACAGGGTGGCCAGGCAGTTCGATTTCTCACAGGCTATAGCCTACGATGGACGGATACCACTTCCAGGGGTTACAGATGCACGATGCATGGGGGCTGTTCAGTCAGAGAGTTATTTTTACGTTGCAGCTCTGACTTGGTTACACCTATTAAGGCTTGGGACAAGTTCCAATTTTCTTCTTGCCCTACCGTACAGTTCTACCGGGGTTAGCTACACACGACTATCTTGGGTGCGGCTGTCTTTCGGACCTGCCCTAGAGCACGGCGCTAGGAGGTACGAGCGTTGGGTGCGAGAGCTTGGGCTACCGAGGGGACAGAGGTCTCGTCGGGCTCTTCCAGAGACTGCAAGTAGCAGAGGTACTTCTTTACCCCTTCTCTTCTTTCTTGCTAGCTTCAATATAATTTTGGTAATTTAATATATATTATTTGGCGCAAGGACACATGTTGAGGCCCATACTACCGCTGGGGCCTTTGTACCTTCTCTTACTAGAGTTCCGGATGTGGCACCTGAGCCACCTTGCATAGAGGTTTCCCAGCCACCTCATCGGCGGACAAGTTCTCAGCACGTCACTCCTTCTAGACGGTCTGTAGTCGCTCACCCTTCTCCCAGGAGCCTTGGGGAGAGCACGCAGGAGCCGAGGAGGTCAGACTTCACTGGGTACGATACACCAGGACCCTCCGATGACTTCTCTTTTTCGGTGGACCCCTACGGTTCATTCTACCCAGGCGAGTCTTCGGGGACCGGCACTGCTTTACTTACAGAGCTGTTTGGGGGGCGTTGTACATATAACCACCGTTAGATCTTGTTCTGTCAGAGTTCTTCTTCCCTGCGGGCTACTCAGCTGACTTTGCAGGCCCCTCCTTTGTCCCAGCCAGTCACCCACCGACTCAGCTGGCCCTTCCACAGGTACGCGTTAATTGTAAGTTAATTTATTTTTAATGCATTATTATGATATCTGTGATTATATTAATTATTTATAATCCTTTGTGCATTGGCTGAGGGAGTTGACTACGTGTCGGAGATTTTTTGCTACGCTCCCCGACCTTCGGACTCGACGATTACGGATAGGTGTAGCCACCTAGTGGAGGTTCTGAGGAGCTTGGTTTCCAGCATTGACCCGAGCACTCCAAAGTCTTGGATTGGTTTTACTTCTTCTGCTGACCGGATCCTAGGCCTACTTGCCGAGTTTGGGGTGGACACCATCGAGTTACATTTTTGGGAGGTGGTGTGTCATGAGACAGAGTTCTGTATCCAATGGCTGAGGTCCCTTTCTATTACCCGGGCCAGAGTTACACTCCCGCAGTTAGAGGAGATGGTTGCTAGTAACAGGGCACTGGCTGACGACTCCCACAACAGAGTAGACCGTAGTGCAGAGGCTCTGAGGAGACACCGCCAGAGTTCTTCTAGCATGACTCAGGAGATGGATGGATTGATGACGCACATGCAGGCTCTTTGGAGGGACATCAGGCAGATGTTATCCAGGACGCATCATCTACATGAGGAGCGTGGCCGACGGGACCACTTCACTAGGAGTGAGGAGCAGTGCCGCAGAGCTTTACAGTAGGAGATGATGGAGGCCGACTCTTCACTAGCATTAGCCGTGGAGCAGTTTCAGAGAGCTCAGTCAGAGTTTTAGACCTTGGCCGAGGTTACCAGACAGCTAGAGAGCTTACAGGCCTGCCTCTTCTGACGTGTTTTTATCCCTCTCCTTTTCTTTTAGGTTGTACTCCTGTAATTTCTTGAGTCCCACTATACTTGTACCTCATAATGATTGATTATATATACATGAAGGATTTTTGTTCTTTTCTGTGTTGCTTCTTGAGCTAGTTTCTGTGTCATACTTTGGGCTATTTTATTATTGTTGTTGTTATACTATGGACTGTATTTTGGACTATTTTAGACTTATTTTGGTACCACAGGGGATTTTAAATATTTATTTAAGGATTTCAGCACGTAGCATGATGTCGACCCAAATAAATATTTAAAATGTCCCCTGTCTTTGAGAGAAGTTGTGAGCATCACTTTAGCCACTGGTTGGGGCCAATGGTCGTAGCTTCAAACTTTAGGGATTTTGGCTTTTTCCTGTCATATGCTTTATGTGACGGACTTGATGAAAAGTTTGTAAGTTTTGAATTTAGTTGATAGTACCAAATATAGACAGTATCCTGATCCTTAACCAGCCGAGGAGACTTCAATCTGAATCACTTTAGTTCATCAGATTATGTGTGTTATGATTTGATAGCTCTTTGTCCTCTGTTTGCTGAAATGAGAGTTCCTCAACTACGACCTTTCTTATGGTGTGTTAAGTAGACAGAATTGCCAGTAATCCATTCATATTTGGGCTTGTTGGATCCGACCTTTTACACTCATTCAGGCTTCAGACTTGAGCTATGGGTAATGTGCTTCCCAATGCTGAATCTACTAAAGTTGATAGATTTAAAGTCATTCTTTGCGGTTACAGATTTGGAGTCTATGGACATTCAGTAATTGTTCGCAACTCATCCTTCCCATTGGAACTTTGATTCTCCGGTTAATTAGGAGAGTTTTGTGGACTACGACTACTGAAACTTATCGAGTCAAATCAGCCTTCGTTCTTCCTACAGTCCCTACTGATGGGTTAATGAAGTGGGAGTTCCGCTACTACGGCCTTTCTTCTAGTGTGTTGAGTAGACGGAGTTGTCAACAATCCGACTATATTTAGGCATGTTGGATCCGACCTTTTACACCCATCCGAACCTTAAGCTTCAGGCTGTTGAAAAACTTCAAGCTTTTTCGACTCGATTTGTTAGACCATGTAGTTACAAAAGTCTTTTTCTTAACTTTCGAAATCTTAGTACACTGGAGGAGAAGGATGTCCCAAACTTTCAGAAAAATCACCTGCGTACGTGTGTTAACAATGGAATTCGCTATATCCCTATTTGAAGGAAAATAAGGCTTAATGATTTGAAAATTTTTATCTGGGGATCCCAGCGCGTAGCACGGTGTCGACCCAAACAAATACTTAAGTACCCCCCATCTCGTAGGGGGGTTTTAAAATGGGATGAATTTGAAAATTTTGAGTTCTCTTCATTTTTTTTATATTCACTTAGGGATCTCACGCACGTAGCACGATATCGACCCAAATGAGTATTCAGATGTCTTCTGTCTCGTAGGGGTATTCTTAATGTGGGAGGAATTTAGACTTTGAATATTTTAAATATTTATTCGGAGATTTCGGCACGCGGTGTGATGTCGACCCGAATAAATATTTAAAATTCCCCCTGTCTAGCGAGGAGTTTTTTTTGGGTATATTTGAACTTTTGAGATTTTAAATATTTATTCATGGATCTCGGCACGCGGCGCGATGTCAACCTGAATAAATATTTAAAATGCCCTGTCTGACTAGGAGGTTTTTTTAATGCATTCTTGTATTACAAGAGAATTTTAAAAATGAGTCATACACATATCGATGAGTACATTTGAAGAATAGAACACTTTAAGTATATCATTTTCCCTATACATGGTATTTCTTCAAGTATCGGTCATTGATCGGCGGCATAGGTCTCTGGCCCTCCAGATCAATCAGATGATAGGCTCCTCCTTGATACACTTTTTTGATAACAAAGGGACCCTCCCAATTGGATATGAATTTACCACCAATTTTTTGGTGAGGGATGATTGGCCTTCTCAGCACCATGACCAATTTTCCTTCTTGAAATGATCGATAACGCACCATTCGATCAAAGGATTTCATCATCCTTGCCCGATAAATCTCTAGATTTTGTTGGGCTTGCAACCTAGCTTCATCAAGTGCATCAAGCTCTTCCATTCTTAACTGAGCATTTTGATCCTGAGTTAGATCGTGCTGGATAACTACTCGAAGAGACGACAGTTCAATCTCTAGTGGCAATATTGCTTCAACTCTGAACACTAATGAATAGGGAGTGGCTTTAGTTGGCCTCTTATAGGTTGTGCGGTATGCCCATAGCGCTTCTACCATCTTGGTATGCCACTCTCTTTTGTTCTTGGTGAGGATCTTCTTCAATACTTTCATCAGTGTTTTGTTGAAGGCTTCTGCTAAGCCATTGACCCTTGGATTGTATATTGATGAATATCGCCAATCGATCCTATGACGCTCGACAAACTATATATTTTAGTGCTCTTAAATGTTGTGTCATTGTCTGAGATCACGCGGCGCGATACATCAAATCTGTAGATAATGTTATGGGTGAAGAAGTTAATCACGTGTTCAGACGTGACTTCTTTGAACGGAGCCGCTTCTGCCCACTTGGAGAAATAGTCTGTAGTTGTCAAAATAAAGCGGTGTCCAGTTGACGATGGTGGATCTATTGGTCCGATTATATCGGTGCCCCAACATTCGAATGGCAAGGACGTTATCGTAGGGTGCAACGGATTTGGCAGTTGATGAATGACATCACTATGAATTTGATACTCGTGACACCTTTTAGTGTGGTTAATATGATTTATCACCATTATTGGCTAATAATAATCCATTCTCTTGATTTTAGCAGCCATCTGTTTGGTAGTTTGAAAGCGGGTTTTGAAAAATTTAGTCTTCTTTGAGAAATTTAAATTGATGTTAAAATTTTCAATTCTAAAATCGAACATCCCATTAGAAAAAAGTATACCACCTCGAGAGGTGGGAATAAAATTTCAGGATGGGGTTCAGATTTAGAATTATAAATTCTATCTTGAATATCATAACCATATTTAAGAGAGAACTTTGTATGGCCCTGAAGGGTCAAAATAAAGTTCAGTCAAATATCGAGCCATGATAATCAAGAGGAGCGATCGTTAATTTTATATTCGAATTTTTTTTAACAAAAGATATATTTCCTTGAAGGGAGAAGATATCATTTGTAAATAATCGTTCGAACATAACGATAACAATCATTAATGATTTAACTTTCCCAAAGATGACTAATTGAGTTTTGAAAATTAGTTTTGAAAAATCAGATGTGGGTTCTAAATCTTCTACGAGCGTAAGCCCTCGTAATTAATTACATCGTGGGAGTTCGGAGTCTCCTACGAAAACTTTAGATTAAAATAATGGCAGAAATTTTGTTTAGAGATTTCTAGGAGTGATACCAAAGAGGTGAATTTGGATTTTGAAAAGGGATTGGATCAAATTTTGAACAATTATTTTTTGAGTCAAGGGAAGAGGGGTAGGAGACACTTTGAGATTCTGAAACAATTCAGAAGTGTCCCGATCTAATCTAAGTGTTGGGCTTTAAATTTTAAATTGAGAGATGCTTTAATTTGAGTTGAATATTTTATTAGAAATTTGGGATTATATTCCCGGAGGTTGGGGTCTTATGACTCAAAAAGAAATCAGCCCCAGATCCTAACTCTAAATTTGGACACTGGAACACAGTAGTCCGAACCTAGCTAATGCAGTGCAAAACCTGGACTTACCCCGGCCTGGATTGGGGAGCCAACTAAACCACCTAAGCGCTTCAAAACTATGAGTCCGATCTCTTGATGCAGAGTGATCAGGGACATTATTTAAGATCGGTTTAAGAAGTTGGGATCGACATCTAGAGCAGGTACCTAATTGACCCCTTAACTTATGTCGGGTGGAATGCTTAGACTAAAATGTAATTAAAATTTTAATTTAATTAGTTTCTAATGTGATGCATGCTGGTTAAAGTATCCAAATCAGGTATGCATGAGATTTTTTTAAAAAGGCTTATAAAATAATAATTTTTGAAAAGACTAGACTTCCCCAGATCCAGCACCTCATCCTCATAGGTCAGATTATCTGGACTCTACCCGCAGGCGGGGAAGTGTCTTATAGCAAGGAGGGAGAGAGATGCAGTAATATGCATGTGACCCCGGACGATTCTGGCTATTCCCTAAATCATTAAGTTTCTATGTTATTTAAATCTTAAAATTTTAAATATTAGTTACAAGTAAAATATTTTTAGTCCTTAAAGAGCCTAACGAAGTCCAGGCTAAAACAAAAATGACATGCAAGCGCCAAAGAACTAGGAAAAATAGGCAATCCTATACGCAATCAAATTAAATCACAACATATTAAATAACCAAATTAATTAAATAAATATCCATAGGCAAATTGTCTTGCTTATTACAACCCAGATTTACATAAATTAAAAGTGGCCGGGTACCACTAACAACAACCCGAATTCTAATCCTAATACAGACGCAAGTGACTTTGAGTGGGATACTCTATGTCTTCAACTTCTCGGTCTTCTCTTTTTCGAGCTCCTTGGATTCTTTGTGGCTGGATACCCAAATGGAAAAGAGAACTCTTCCCTTGAGGGGGAGGTTACTCTTTCCACTTTGCGTAGTAAAGTGATCCAAATTTGGAGTTCCAAATGGATAAGGACTATCCCCTGAAGGGGTATCCTTTCCTCTTTGGAATCTAACCTTTGGATCTATGTATCCCAAACTCAAAGTGCCACTTTCACAACTCAATACTCAAATGAATTACATAAATATAAGAATGAAAATTCTAGACTCTCCTGCAAGGTTATCCTAAGAATTTAAATATTAAAATACATTCCAAGCAGTTATATATATGTGCATGTAAAAATAAACATACTTGGCCACGCTCTTTTTTATTTGGGGGCTAAGCAGCTGAAGCACCTGTAGCATTTATATTTATAATTTATTTAGCCCCCTTTATTGCCCTGCACGAGCGTGGCCACCTGCAGAAAATCCAGTGAGCATCCAGATCGTTCATAACCTAAGGATAATCTAGTCGCCCATCACATCAATCCACAGAGTACAGTAAAAGTAAACAAACATATCAATCAATTTCAATCAAAACATGCAATAAAAACTCAGAAAACCCGGCACACAGTAGAAAAGTAAACACCGGCCTAGCCTAGATCTAGAGTCGATTGTCCTAGCAAACCATCTAAAGTGTGTGTAGTAGGTCGTGCGGCTGGAGTAGATCCTAAGCTGGGTAATCTGTTGAAGTTGTTTGATGTTTGAGTTTGTTAAAAGTTAAAGGAGGGTTTTGTGTTTGAGTTTAAATATTAATGTATTAAAGATTAATTTAAATGCATTTTAATTGTTAAATGATTGCTATCTTTGTTGCTCACCGAGGCCGTGAAGTTTATTTCACCTTCCTTGGGGCTAAGTTAATAGCCTCGTAGGCCTGGGTTACCTAGTAGCAATCGGGGTTGATTAAGGTGATTTAGTTTGTTGAAACTTAATGATCAATTAATATTAATTAAGTTAATGAATTACTGATTTTAAAAGTTAAATTAGTTTATATTTTCCATCAACAGGTTCATGGCGTTGTGCCACCAGGCTCGAGGAACCAGGCCTCCTTAGGACACTTAGCCCCGCAACCCGGAGTAGTCCATCCTAAAAACCTTGGTGATGTAGTTGAATTAAGGATTTTAATTTGGTTAAGTAATTAAAAAAAACTTAATTTTGATGTTTAACATCCCATTGAATCCATTCGTGGCGTTGTGCCACCAGGCTCGAGGAACCAGGCCTCCTTAGGACACTTAGCCCCGTAGCCCGGAGTAGTCCATCCAATAAACTTCATCTTTAGAGTATTTGTTATGCATTTGAGTGTTGGTTGAGTGTTTTATTAATCAAATTAAAGTTTTCTGGAATTTTAATGAATTATTAGATTTTTTAAAATTATTGGAATTATTTAATTATATTAATTAAGGGGTCCAAAAGTTGACTTTTCAATTTAAAGTTAATTTTGTAAGTTTCAGATTTTTAATAAATACTAGACCTTATGATGAGTTGTTAGACTATTAGCACACTCAATTTAGAGTTTTCTATGAAAAGTTATGATTTTTCGAAGTTCGGGCCTAGTTTTAAACTACGGTTGACCGAAAAGTTGACTTTTTGACTTTGACCAGATTTTGGGGGTTTGACATTTTTAGAAAATACTAGACCTTAATTGGAGTTGATTGACACTACGTTTGCTCAATTTGGATTTTTCTGTAATTAGTTATGAATTTTCAAAGTTTCCTTAATTATTTGAATTTTTAAAATTGCCTAATTATGAAGGTTTTGATCATTTTGATCCAAACTCATCCCAAACTATATGGAATCATTCCCAAAGGTCAGGAATAACCCATGGGAGTGTTTCCAAGTGTTTGGAAATTATTCGGGATTTTTAATAATTTTTAATTAATTAATTTAATTAATTGTTCATTTTCATTAAAAGTCAAATTAGAGTTAAATTAAGAGTCCAGTCAAGGGGTTTTTATTTTTCCTACGTAGAAGACTACATTTTGGTCAATTTGAGGTATTATTTGTAATTTTTAGACTTAATTTGGATTTATTGTATTTTTTAAATTTTCTGGGTCCCTAAATGGGCTGAAACTTTGGGTAATTAATTTTCTGACCTAATGACCTCCAAATTCAATGAAATTTAAACCTAAGGCTTATGATGTCACTAAGTTTACTGTGTTCAAATTTTACCCCTATTGGGTATTTGTACAATCCCGTAGGAATTTTCTAAGTTTTCTAGACTTTTCCCTAAATATTTTCCCTAGGTGTTTCTATTGTTCAAATGGGCTTGAAATTTGGTGTGACTAACCCTGACCCAAATGCACACACACAGCACAAAACATGCAGCCTAATTCTACACAGGAAAGGAGTTATGAATTTTCAAATTGTTGGGTCCAAAATGGACCCAACACCTTAAAAATTCACATCACAGAAAAATATTAGGCATCTGACCCTAAAAAAATTATGGAATATGCCTAAGATGCTTAAAAACATTCCACCAAAATTTGGGATCCATTTGACCCCTGGATTGCAAGGAAATTACGAAAAACTAAAATCAGATAATTGCAATTTTACCACAATCTAGAGCTCAAAATAACTTGATTTTAATTTTAATAAATTCTACACTTAATTACCTTTCCAAAGAGCCCAAAACATCAAATTTGGTGGAAAAATAAAATTTCTGTGAATTTTGGAAGTTTTTGGGCATTTTTAAAAAATTTTGAGACCAATAATGGTCAAATCAGCCGTCGGCGCCAATCATTGCCAATGATTGGCGCCAAAACTGCGGCGGCGCGCCAGGTTTTGACACGTGGCAGGCGGGGACCCGCCACTTAAACACGTCAGCGGCCAATCGTGGCCGTTGATCAGACCGCGGGACGCACGGGCGGCCGAGATGGCGCCACGTATGCGCCCGCGGTTTGGATTGGCGCGGGTTCGAACCCCACGGGAGACGGCGCATCACTGCTCGGCGACGTAGCCGATTCTGGGCCGTCCGATCGCGCTTTTGAAATTTTCAAACGCCCATAGCTTTCAAAATACTCAACGAAATTTGAACTGTAGCTATAGGGCAACATAATCTTGCAATGCCTGGAGTTTGGAGGCTCCATGCATTACAAAATTCCTACAGTTTCAAATTGAAATTTTAACTAAAAATGAAGATATCTTACAATCTACACGGTGGATTTTCGTGTTCTTGGGCTCTCTGAACTTGTAGTTTGTCCACGCTCAAGTTTGCAGAAGACCCTGGAAGATTTTGACGGCTGGATCTTGAGATATTGAAGAGAGAAGGTGTTTCTCTCTTTTTCCTCTCCTTTTCCACTAAAATGAAGGTTTTAATGGTGGAAATGGTGGGGGAAGGCTTAGAATGGCCTTGGGAGGTGCTGGAGAGTGTGGGGAGCTGCTGGAGAGTCTTGGGGATGCTGGAGTTTGGGACTTAGGCCAAAAAATGAGTAAGATGAGGGTTAGGGCAAATTTTGCCCACTTAACCCTCATGATTTGAAATGAATGGCTTGGATCTCACCATGGGTGCCTTGGATGCTTGCCAAGTGTCCCATGAGCAGCCCAAGACTAGGAAAAGGCTGGTGGATTGAGGGGGATTGCCTTGAGCCAAGAGGGGGGAACCACACCTCTTTTCCCTCATTTGGCTAAACCAAGCCTAAGCAAGGTTTAGGGAGCTGGTTTGTGGCCTCTTAGGGAGGGAAATTAGTCTCTTTTGAGCATGTGGGAGCAGGTTTTGGGAGAGGGAAAGGGTTTGCCCATGTGGCATGGTCAAAGGGCCATGGTTTGGTCTCATCTCAAAGATTTTGACCCCTTAACTTGTTGACTAGTCAATGGTGACTAGGATGTGCATGGGAGGAGTCAAATATGCTGTAGGAGTCAATATCAAGGGACATGGGGCCATGGTGTTGAAACTTTGAGTGAATACATGAAATTGGAGAGGGTTTTGACCCCTCCAAATGGGTTGACCAAGTCAAACCTAGGGAGGATTGACTTGAAAGTCTTTGGAAATGTCATGAGTGTCCAAACAAATGATTTTGAAGCCTTAGATTGGTTTGAGATGGATTCAAATATTGAAAACATCAATGGTTGGGTTAAAGATGGATTGAGTCAAACATAGTTGACTTGGTCAAATGAGTCAAACCAAGGAGTGGGTTTGATTTTAATGTGTCTCAAATATCATAAGAAATTCATTGAGAGGGATTTCAAAGGTTAAGAATGTTGAACGATATTAAATTTTAGTCAAAAGTCCAAAAACCCCTTTAAAGAGCATTTTGGTCATTTTGACCTCGGATGAACCATGGGTCGATGTGAGTCCAAAAAGATGTAGATTAATGTTAAACACATCAATATCAAGGGTCTGGAGGTGATTAGAGGGTTTTGGGGAAACTCCAAGGTCAAATTTCCCAAGATAATGGGTCCAGTGGTACGGGCCGTAAATATTTGAAGGTTTTACAGCCTTCGGATTTAAATTTAGTTTCTGGGGTTAGAGACCCCAAAATGGGCTCAAATTTGGGGGGTTGCCTCTAGATACATATCACATTAGTATGCGACTGACAGATCATGAATCGGAGGTCATTTGACTGGGGTTTGAAATATTTGAAAATTCCTAAAAAAAGGTTTTTGGGACTCAAGTCTTTGGCCTTGAATTTTGGATTTAGAAATCCGGATTTGATATAGATTTTGGGTTTAAATATCTGGATTTGAATCACCTCAATCATCCATGATCATTTGGAGTGATCATAAGTGTTTGAAAATGATTTGAACTAGATTAAAGGCAGGATCGAGATTTGAACTAGAGTTTGAATCTTGGACTGGGCTGGAGTCTGGATTTTGATTGAGGTTTGAACTGAATCAAAGTTTGGATTAACTTAAGTTCAGAATTGATTTAAAGTCTGGATTAGGCTCCAATGACCTTATATAAAAATGAGGTCAACACCATCTTGGGACCTGACTGGTGTGCTTCATAGAGCCCTTCATGAACTTCTGCTACTACTTTGTCAGCTTCCCTAGTCCATAGGCATCTCAGCCACATTTGATCAAAAGCTTGTCGGTACAACGTGTCGTTGACAAATGCATATCGTAATGCTCTCTTTCGAATTTGTGTAGCTAGAGATTTGTCTGACGGGAGTTTATTTTCTTTGAAGTAGTTGATGAATGGTTGTCTCCAATCATCTTCAACTTCAACATCTAAGCAATACCACCATGATTCTGAAGCTTGACTGGCCTTGCGTCTTCTCTTAGGAGCTTGATTTTCTTCATGTCGATAATCAAGATCGACTAGTTGGGGAGGTCAGGGATCAACCGGGATTATGTCATGTTGGCCTGAATCTGGTACTCCCTCTGCCCGTGGGAATTATATGATTGCTAGTTCTAAGACCCGATGATTTTTAACCGTAATAAATATAGGTGACTTTTTATCTTCATTTGCAAGCTCCTTGGCCAGTTTGGCTAGACAATCTGCTTTTATATTTTGTCCTCAGGGAACTTGAGTTATCATGACATTCGGTATTTATTTTAGAAGCTCGAGAGCCCGTCGGTGGTAGTGGGCCAGTTCAAGTTTGCAAATCTTATAAGTATCCAGGACTTAATTTATCACAAGTTGAGAATCGCCGAAGATTTGAAGATTTGTGATTTGGACACCAATCACAATTTCTAGTCCCGCTATCACAGCTTCGTATTCAACTTTATTATTGGTCCGAGGTTCAGTTAGACTGAATGAGAATCTCATGATGCCTCCCTCGGGTTCTATAAAGACGAGACCGATGCCAGCTTGGGCCTTTACAAGATTTGGAAGTCGGGGATATTTAATTGATGACGCCCCGTCAAAATACATCTCCCAAAATTATAGTTTCTCCTCTTTCTCGACCTGCATGATTTATTTGTCAGGCAAATCATCATTGAGCGGAGAGTCAACTGGGATTGGATGTCCGGCGAGAAAATCTGCCAAAGCTTGTCTCTTTATCACTTTCTGTAGCATGTACATGATATCAAATTACAGTAATATTACTGCCCACCTAGCTAGGCGACCTGTCAACGCTGGTCTTGTCATCAAGAACTTCAGCGGATCGATCTTTGATATCAACGTGATTTTGTGAGATAACATATAGTGGCGAAGTTTCTAAACTGTGAAAATAAGCGCCATACGATGCTTTTCAATCAGAGAATAACGTATCTCTGCTCTGATTAATCTCTGACTGATATAATAAAGTGTATTTTTTTGCCCTCTTCATTGTGCTGGGATAACAATGCTCCGAGGGACTCTTCTAATGCAGTTGTATACAGTATGAGAGGCTTCCCCGGAATTAGCGATGTGAGAATGGGTGGATTCAACAAGTATCTTTTAATGCTATCAAAAACTTCTTGACATTCTTCATCCCATTTGAAGCAAACATCCTTTTTCATCAGATTGGAGAATGGCTGGCACCTATCTGACAGATTCGATATGAATCATCGAATGAAAGCTAGTTGCCCTTGTAAGGAGCGGAGTTGACGGAGGCTTCTTGGCGACCGCATCTCTATAATCGCCTTGATTTTATTGGGATTAACTTCTATGCCTCGGTGACGAATGACATACCCAAGAAATTTGCCTGAGGAGACCCCGAAAGCACACTTAAGGGGGTTCATCTTCAAATCATACTTCCATATTCTTTCAAATACAATTCTTAAGTCATCCAGATGATCTTTTCAGTCCATGCTCTTGACGACCAGATCATTTACGTAGCACTCGACCTTCTGAAGAATTAGCTCATCAAAAATATGCGTCATCGCTCGTTGGTAGGTGGCGCCGGCATTTTTAAGGCCAAAGGGCATGACTATGTAGCAGAATATGCCGATGGACATTCTGAATGATGTGCATTTCTCATCTTCATGTGCCATTTTGATTTGATTATAGCCTGATGACCCATCCATAAATGAGAATATATCATAGTCGGAAGTATTGTCCACTAAGAGTTCTGACACAGGGAGCGAGAAATCATCTTTTGGACATGCCTTGTTGAGGTCCCAAAAATCGATACAGATACGAATCTAACCGTTCTTCTTTTTCACAGGGACGATATTGGCGATCCAGTCAACTTATTTTTCTTCTCAAATGAAGCCCGCTTCTATGAGCTTTTTCGTCTCTGCAATCACCTGCTCTTCAATCTCCAATCTCATTCTCCTTGGAGCCTATTTGACGGGTGTTGTGTCTGGTTTGATGGCCAATTTGTGAACTGCTACATCAGGAGATAAGCCAGGCATTTCAGCATATATCCAGGTAAAGCAATCCCTGAATTCACAAAGAAGTTTTTTTATTTCTTCTGTCAGCTCTTCTGGTAGAAGGGAACTAATAAAGGTTGGGCGAGGGTCATCCTCAGTTCCCAAGTTGACTTCTTTTAACTCATCCATAGTAGCCGCCTGCCCACCATCTTCAAGTTCTTCAGGTGTAGGTTTGGCTTCTACTGGCTGCTCCT
Source organism: Dendrobium chrysotoxum (assembly GCA_019925795.1). NCBI lineage: Eukaryota > Viridiplantae > Streptophyta > Magnoliopsida > Asparagales > Orchidaceae > Dendrobium > Dendrobium chrysotoxum. The sequence goes on from CM034307.1 coordinate 48,529,085, forward strand.
CATAGTCATCAACTTCATAAATTTCTCCATCAGACTCGTCATTAGATCGAATTTCCCTGTATATGATGACCTGACATGCCTCTTTTTGAGGGTGCTTTTATACGATGAATTCGAGGCCCCTCCTTACGAGAATATCCTTTCTTCGTATCACATGGGGATTTCTTCGATACAAGAGCTTTAAACAGGTGCAGAGTTGTTGTACGGGAGTGTAAATTCTAGCCTATTTTTGCAACATCCTACGGATATTTTCAGTATTAAATCTGGGCATTCTCGTAAGTACTAATTCTCGACGTTCGATGGGTCTGTAGAGCCAGTCTCAACTCCCTTCTTCCTCACACTCCCCGAATTTATAAAATAGGGTTCCCGGTCCATCCCTTTTTCTTAAGGGAGACACATAAAATGTTACGAGCTCCTCAACATTATACACCTCTCGAAAAATGATTTCTTTAAAGTGTTGTGGGGGAACTCATGTGACTACACATTTATTATCTGAAATCACCAAATTATCTATCCTTTTTGAGAGTATACATACATTATTCATATAGGTAGACTCATAGTCGTAGTCATCATCTGAATATTTTATCTTCTTCCTCCCCCTAGCCGTTGATTGGCATATTTCCTGGGATTTAAACGGGGTGGCCTCATCCTCGTCTGTGTCACTCCCTAGGTGAGGCACATATTTTCTCAATCTAGGATTGATCACTGCTTTAGGGAGAGTTTTCACTGCCTTCTTTCTTCCCACTTGCTTCTTTTCAGCTTCCTTTTCGGGCTACCTTGTATTCTTCAAGTTTGTTGCATTAGTCTCGAGAGAAATCAATAGCTTTAGTTCATTGGGGATGAAGTATCTGGCGTCTTCATAGATTTTTACCTCGTGGACTGCAAATGGCTGAATATCATCGAAGATTATGAACTCCTCTCCCTCCCTAATATATTTCATATATTGATGTAGTATTGATGGGACCATGCCGTACTCGTGTAACCACGGGTGACCTAGAAGTGCCCTAAATGAGGTGTCCGCGTCAATCACATGAAACTTCACCTCAGTATGAACTTCCCCGAATGTTAGGAAGAGCATGAATGATCCTAGGGACTTTTTCCCTTTCTCATTGAAATCATGCACCATCAATTTATCTGGCCCGAGATGTTGCACGTCAAGACATAATGATCTTAGCGCTTTCAAGCTCATAAGGTTAATAGAAGACCCAGGATCAATCAGAATCTGGCTGATTATCATTCTGTCACTCTCTACAGTGATATATAGAGGTCGATTATGGTCTGCCGTTCCAAGCATCATATCATCTTCGACAAAAGTGATGATTGGTTCATTCCGAGCTTGTAAGAATTCTGTCAAATTACGCTCAGTAAAATATGCCTCATATCTTTCGGGGTTCTTGAGAGCCTGAATCAAGGTCTCTCGCAGGTCTTTAGACATCACAAGAACATCATATATACTGAGCTGTGCTGGGATTTTTCTCAGATGGGATAGGATATTATAATCTATCCCTTTGGTTGAGGCATCTTTCTTTTTCGTATCCTTGGGGATAATATCTTCATTTATAATTATCTCCTTTCCTTTATCATTATTAGGGATTCCTTTCTTAGGCAGGGATGGCAGAATTTTACCACTTCTCAACTGTACCTGGGCAATCTCCTCTTACTCAGACTCATTGGACAGTGCATTTCCTTCAGAGTCAATCATTATTGTGTCTGGAGATTTATCCGTTGATTCAGAATCACTACCCAAGTTCACTTGCTCCATCTGCGAAGCGATATCAGGTTCTGATCCATCTTTTTCTAAGAAATACAAATCTTCCTCCAAACTGTGATCCATTGGCGATACCATCATACATGATTTAGAGGGTGTTTCTTTTTCCTTACTGATTGCAGCCACTAGTGTCATCGAAATGACCCGATAAGTTTCCACGAGGAGTGGCTCTTCGTCGGCTTCTTCTGCCTCTTCAAATTTAAGTTCCGCCATAAAATCAGCAAGCCTAATAGGGCGCCTTACAGTCTGGTAGTATTCATCCAAACTATCGATAACCCTTTGGGTTGCTGTCTTTTTCTCCTTGGGCTTCTTTAGCTTGGTCTTCTTCTTAGATGATTTCACTCTCCCAGACTTTGAAGTGCCAGCTTGGTTGAGAAACTATTTAGAAGTGGAAGCTCGCACCGCAGGCAGTGTCTTGAGATCTATCACCGACTCTGTAGGAGATTTCCACTTGTCACCTGAACTCCTTCAAGATGTTTTAACATTTTTACAGTCTTCTTGGAGACCACAGTCTCCCACTTTTCCTCCTGAATTGGCTTTTTCTCATTTTTTTCTTCATCAACCGGGGGTACGGAAGAGGACGTAACTATTCGAGTTGATTCTTTTCTGGGATGAGTTAACATATTATTAGACAATATGAGTTTTCCTTTTCGATACTTCCTCTCTAGCCAGTCTTTAAAGATGTAACAATCTTCAATAGGATGGCTGAGTACCCGATGATATGGGAAATAGTTTGGGTCGTCAGTTTGCTTCGACTCCTCAGGTCTCTTGCACTCCGACAGTTCTAAACCCGCTTTCACCGCCTGTCGAAACAACTTAGTGACACTCTCCCTTTTAAACAAATATTCTTTATTCATTTTATCTTTGAGGGATGGGAACACCCTATTACCAATTCCCATTACTTGCCTCGGGCGCTCTCCTCTGTACTGAAAGTTTTGTGGTTTATCATTACCCCCGAGTATCAACTTTGATTGGGGGTTTGAGTTGTAAACCTGCTTAGGCTTTTCTTCGTATTGCATCAACTGCTTGCCCTTATCTACATTATAAACCACTTATTTTCCCTTATTTGCTCTAAGGGAGGACGTAGAGTAGGTTTCACCCTTCTTTGTATCTGAAGACTTAACCTTTTTAGTCTTATCAAAATGGCTATCTGATTTTGACAAATTCAGCTTTTCAAACTTGGTCACCCAATCAAGCAGATCTTAAAATGTGGTATTTATAGCCATGCATAGAAATGGTTGCATCTTGTCGTCGATATTTCCCATCAGTAATTACACAGCGTGTTCTTCCTCGAGCTGTTGCTCACATTTCATACTTAAATTTTGCCAACGAGTGATGTACTTGGTCACTAACTCATCTCTTCTTCTCTTATCTAAAGCGAGGTTAGCGATTGTGATTTTCTCTGTTGCACTGGCAAACCTCTTCACAAATATTGATTCTAACTCTGCGAAAGTCTTCACAGAGTCATTGGGCAACTCAGCATACCATTCAAAAGCAGTCGCTGTTAGACTACTAATAAATTGTCGGAAGAGCAAGGCATCATTCCCCCCTGTATTTTCGTAAGTGCCCTTGAACTGCACCAAGTGCTCCCTGGGATTATTGTTACCACTACCATTAAAAGTATTGAATTTTAGAACAGAGTACCCTTTTGGGAATGGCACGTAGTCATACTCTGTCGAGTATGGACGATCTTTGCCCACCAGCTTTTCAGCCTGGTCAACAGCTATAATGGCCTTGATCTTTTCTGTGATTAGTCCTTCAAGTTATGCAGCCGTCACAGGCTCGGAGGTACTAGTAACATTTTATGGAGTGGACTGGCGGACGGCATTGCGAGCTTCATTGCCATTTTTAGGGACACCTCGTATTCCTGAGCCTTGAGGTATTTGGAGATTTGGAGGATCGGTAGGGGGATCAGGTATGGGACCGACGGCTGCAGTTCTCTGCATCATTTGCATCATCACTGCCATCTGGGCCATCATTTCTGTCATTTTTTCATTCAACTGGGAGATCTCCTTATCTTTAGCTTTCATTTGTTCCCCCATTTCCTGTAGTACATTGGCATGCACGACATCATCTGTCGCAAAAAGATTTACTTCCTCCTCTTCATCTTCCTCGGCTCTTTCTTCAGCATGGGGACCACCTCTATCGATAATAGGCTCAACCTCACGCTGACGCCTTTCTGTTCGCCTGGGTTGTGGCTGCCGATTGTGACCATCTTCTCCATCGTCATGGTAGACTTCCTCGATGGCGCGAGTATGTCTTACCATATAGATGACTTCTATATCTATGGTGTCATCTATTTCTTTCATTTCTTCTTCCATAAATTTTATGTTTTCATCCCCTTCCATATATTCCTCATCTTCTATATCTTCTATATTTTCTTCTTCATATATATTTTCTTCCCCCTCCATATCTTCTTCCACTTTCTTCTCTAGTACTCGGATCTCCGAGCGGCGGCGCCATTAAATTTCTGGTTCTTGATTCGGCAGGAAGATCTCCTTAACCTGTGGGCTACGGTCAAAGTTGGTCATCTCTTCCTTTGGAGGGGATGGCGAGTGACGGGATCCCCTGGAGGATTCTCTAAGGTGTCAACCGTCAGGAGGGGTGTCATCGTGGGTCTTCTTTGGAACCCACTTTTGACGTTGTTCATTATTGGGGGCGAATCTCCAGGAAGCTACACCAGATGTCGTGCCCAACTTTATTTCTCTTTTTCTTCTTTCTTTATTTTCTTCTCTGTGAGGCCTTGGCCTCCAGACTTGAAAGTGCAAACAGGTTGTTAGACCTATTGCTCAATGTCCCTAGGCTAACCAAGAGGGGGGGGGGTGAATTGGTTTTTTTAAAAATTACTCTTGATATTTTGGAAAATTTAAAAGCTAATCGTACAGTACGATATAACTTCGTACAGTACGAACAGAGATAATTTTTTCTCTTTCTTTTAAAACAGAAATTCAACCCAACGAGAATAAACTGCAGAAAATAGAAATGCAGAAAAATAAATAGTGAACAGAAAAATACCAGAATTTATAGTGGTTCGGTCAAACACGACCTACATCCACTCCCTAGAGACTCCTTCTCTAAGTATTGCACTAAAACTAAGTGACTCTCTTTTTTCCCCCACAGCAAGGTGGAGAAGCCTTTACAAACTCTCTTCCACCAACCCTGGTGCGGCAGAGTACCGTCATCCTTTTCACCCTCCAAGTGCGGCAGAGAACCATCGTCCTTTTCACTCTCTAAGTGCGACAGAGAACCGTCGTCCTTTTCACTCTCCAAGTGCGGCAGAGAACCGGAATCCTTTCGAACAATGCTCTTGCAAAAGTCTCCAAGGAACTAGGAAGATGCTCGAAGAACAAGTAAAAGAAATCCTCTCAATTGGATAACCTTGTGAATCTCCTCACAATTTTCTCTTGAAAGATCTCTCAAAACTCACTCCCAAACACTCTCCCAATCACTCTCCTCTCACTTCCCAAAAGAATTTTCGAAGAAGGATCTTTCCTTCAAACAGTTGTGAGTCATTTTTATACTTAGGACAGAAAAAATCGTCCAAAAATTGAATTTTCAAGTTAAGACCGTGCCGATCGTCCCGTACGATCGACAATCATACTGTACGAATAGTTCAAAAATTTAAACAATCCGTCCTGTACGACTCATCAGATGAACAAAACAGAGCCGTTCGTACAAATAGTTCATCCCGTATGAACCCTTGGACGATCAAGTCAGTAAGCTTCATCCGAACACTTCGTCCCGTACGAACGCTTGGACGATCAAGTCAGTAAGCTTCGTCCGAACACTTCGTCCCGTACGAACGCTTGGACGATCAAGTCAGTAAGCTTCGTCCGAACACTTCGTCCCGTACGAACGCTTGGACGAATCGAACAGAGAGCTTTGTCTGATCCATTCGTCCCGTACGAACCTCTGGACGAACCCAATTTTGAGCTGTTCGTACAGCAAAAACTCATGTACGAATGGTATTCGTACTGTACGAACATGCCTTAGAAAAATTTTCTTGTCTGATGGGTTCTCCCTGGAGGACATATTCTTCATATCGTACTGTACGATATAAATTTGTACTGTACGATCAGTTTAAAACATTTAAACTTTTTACTCCCCCATTATGTGTGTGCGCAGTTATCCAACTTACAATCACACTCTCTCAGACTCAAGAAAAAGAAAAAATTTACAGACTTCATTTACAGTGAACAAGTGAACTTGAAGTCTTCAACAGTCTTGAATGTGAATTTCTTGAAAAATATTTTAGTACACACAGACAAAAACTCAAATATATGTTAGAAGATGAATTAGAAAAATAATAAACTTTTATAATCATCAAAAATATAAACTTAGATTAGAATTCTCATGAACAAAATGATTCACTCAAATCAAAATAATCTCCCCCTTTTTGATGATGGCAAAACAACTATTGTTCGATAATATACAAAAATAGATCTTCTAACATTCACTCAATGTATCCCCTTTAAATAAAAGATCTACACTCCCCCAAAATAACCTAAATCCCTAAAGTTTTCCCCAAAAAAAAATTGACTTATCCTATCCTTAAGCTCCCCTTAAAGACTAATCAAGATATTTGAGGATAGACAATAGAAGGGAAGAAAAGAGTGTAGGAATGAGCAACAAAGCACATACAAACATACAAAGCACATACAAATATACAAAGCACATACAACCATACAAGAACATACAACACAAGCACATACAACCATATAAGAACATAAGTCAAACAATAAAGCTCTCCCCCTTTTGCCAACAGCAAAAAGATCACTTAAAGATAGTTGAGAAATAGAATTATGTTAAATGAAGTTGAATTACAATATTGAAATGAGATGCAAAAACTAAAGACTCAAAAGTGTTAGATTTTAAAGTATGTTAAGGATAAGAAAAGTTGATCTAAAGTAGTAATGTATTAGACATGTTTAGTAGTCTCAACTTTTGTATAGAAGGAGAGATAACATTATCCAAAATTCTAAGTCTAAAGTGACAATTATTGATTAGTGAAAAAGAGAATAAAAAACTAAAGGAAAGAATATTTGGCGACTTTGCGCATCGTTTGATTCGATGACACACTTTGTGTGTCTTTTTACGGTTGGCGACATTGCGCATCTTTTGATTTGATGACACACTTTGTGTGTCTTTTTACATTTGGCGATATTGCGCATCTTTTCTTATATGGCACATTTTATGCATCTTTTCAAGCTTTGCTTTGAATTTAAGATTCTTTCCAACAATATTATCTCTTTAGTCATAAATACAATAATAAACACAAAGATATAAAATGTGAGAATAATGTTAAAACATCAAACATACATAAATTTAGACTAAATAATACATGTCTAAATAAGATTTAAGTAAAATCTTCTAATCCACACCACAACATAACGAAATCTAAAAAATTTAAAAATTCAAAGTTATGCATAGTATTTTTTATTGTAATATGAACTCAATTAACATTCTAGATCAGTAATCAACTATATTCAAGTGAATTGAAGTAAAAAAAAAGGGCCATTCACTAACACAAAAAGAATAAACACAGAAACACTAGAACATTTCATTACTAATAATTTCATAACATACAACCATAGCAAGTTACACGTTTAAGGCACATCTCATATAAAGAACTTGTTAAAACATATTCAAAATAAAAACTCATAACAAAATATACAAAAATAACTTAAAACATATAAAGAGTAACACAATCACATCCAAGCTAGAACTGAGAGGGACCCTGATCAAGAGGTGGAGGAGGTGGTATACCACCGAACAATGAAAAATAGATGTTAAGAGTAGCAATATTTGTGTTAACAGCATCAAACTGATCATCCTGTCTCTTCAAATGAGCCTCCATGTCATCAAACATTTGGTCCATTCTATCAAAACATTAGACCATGTTTTGATAGAAATCCTGTGGAGGTCCAGGTGCAGTTGAGGGTGCACCTGAAGGAGCAGTAGCAAAATGAGGCTCATCATCTGAGCTGTCAACTGTACCCTCTTTCCCAAATAATGCTCTAAAAGAAGCATCAGTGAAGTATAGTGGGAGCTCTAAAGGACCAGAAGGATAAACTAGGTTGTATTTTCTCTCTAGGATGTAACACACAACATGTCCTAAAGCAATATTTTTCTTCCTCTTCACACTAGCCAACCCAATGTCAGACAGATAATAGATATAGTCTAAGATCAATTGGGCTTCATCTATAGGCTGACCAGTCATAACAAGAAATGTCGTTGAAGAAAGAAGTGGAGTCATATTAACTCGATCTCCTGCTTTAGGTATTATTGATGTCCTAAGCACATGTTGGATTATCCTAGCATTTTGATTCAACATTTCTACCCGAGCGACATGTGTAGGTATACTTGCACCTCTAAGAACTTGGTTAATTTTGGACCAACCATTTTCAGGTCTTGTGGAGAAGGTATGAGCTCTAGTCCCTTGAGTTCTAAGATGAACATATTCTCCTAGATCCTCCTTAGTTATCACAATTTTTTATTTAAGGACATAAGAAGAAATGGCTGTATGATCCTCGTTAAAGGTCATGTTGGCCAGGAAAACATGAAACAAGTCCTTATTGAAGGCATAGATCAAGGTTAATAGAAAAGAAAACTGTGTCGAGTCAAAGAGGGGCATAACTGCAAAATGGATGTTTTCTTGCAGTAGAATGCGGGAAGGAGTAACCTTAGATGCAGCATACCTAAGATATGCTTCCTCATTCTCCTCACTAAGGAAGTTTTCATCACAGTTCCTTCTAGACAACGGACGCCTAGCCACCCGTGCCCTTTTTCCACTGCCAGACATTTTCTATCAAGGCTATAATGGTTTCTAGATAGATAGTGTAATGAAAGAAAATGACCCATCTTTATATAAAAAAAACCTGATATCGTACTGTACGAATAACATTCGTACAAGACGATCCTTGATTCGTCCGAGATAAATGAAAATTCATCCGAGACGAACGAAAACTGTCAAAATGAAATGGTTTTTCGTAAACTGCTCGACCCGAGGCGTCCTTTCGTACAGGCTTTTTGACTTCCTGATCGTACAGACGATTACATGTTCGTCCGGGACGATCAGAAAATTAAAGGTCGTTCAGGCGATGGTTAGGTTCGTCCCTCACGTGAAATGACATATGGATCGTACAGATGAATGACGTATTCGTACGTACGATTGCCAATAATAACTGCTCCTAACCGTGTTTCTTCTCCATTCGTACAAACAAAATATGGGTACGATGATGTTATCGTACAATACGATGACATATCATACAGTACGAATAGAACTAAAAACTCTAACACTTCAAAAACTTGCATGCCTTTCAACATTTAAATAAGGAACAAATAAAAAACATAATTCAGAATTCAAACAAGAAACAAAAATATAATAATGAAAACAAATCAACGAACAAACTAACAAACACAAACAAATAGAAATATATTTGCAAAAAATTTCAATCAAGCATTTAGATCTATCATACCTAGCCTTGTCCTCAACATGCTAAATGTGTCAAAGGCTAAGGGTTTTGTGAAAATATCTGCAAGCTGATCTTTAGTAGCCACATGATGTAGTTCAATTTCACTTTTCGCTACATGATCTCTTATGAAATGATGCCTTATGTCAATATGCTTGGTTCTAGAATGTTGAATAGGATTCTTTGAAATACAAATGGCATTAGTGTTGTCACAAAATATTGGAATGGTGCCAACTACTAATCCTAAGTCACTCAATTGTTGTTTCAACCAAAGTACCTGTGCTACACAACTCCCTAAGGCAATGTACTCTGCTTCAACTGTAGAAAGTGCTACTGAATTTTATTTTCTACTGGACCAAGGTACTAATGAATTTACAATGAACTGATATGTTTCAGAAGTACTTTTCCTATCCACCCTACAGCCTACAAAATCTGAATCTGAGTATCCAATTATATCAAAAGAAGAACTGTTCTTAGGATACCAAATTCTTAAATTTTGAGTTCCCAAAAGATATCTTAAGATCCTTTTTACTGTTGTCAAATGTGATTCTTTTGGATCAGCTTGAAATCTAGCATATAAGCAAATACTAAACATAATACCGGTCTGCTAGCAGTTAAATAAAGCAAAAATCCAATTATTCCTCTAAATTACTTTTGATCAACAGATTTTCCCTTTGGATCCTTATCTAATAGGACTGAGGAACTCATGGGTGTAGTGACTGGTTTAGCATTATCCATTTCATACTTTTTAAAGATTTTCTTAACATATTTAGATTGACAAAGAAAAATCCCTTCCTCATTTTGCTTTATGCTAAAGCCAAGAAAATAAGTCAAATCACCCATCAATCTCATCTCAAATTCACTACTCATTATTTTTGAAAATTTATCACATAAAGCTTTATCAGTTGATCCAAAGATGATATCATCCACATATATTTATACAATGAGTATTTCATTCTCAAATCTTTTCATAAACAGAGTGGTATCCACACTTCCTTTAACAAATGATCGATTTAACAAGAAAGTGCTCAACCTCTCGTATCATGCTCTAGGTGCCTGTTTTAGTCCATATAATGTCTTTTTCAATTTGAAAATATGATTAGGGTATTTAAAATTTTTAAAACCTGGAGGTTGTTCAACATACACATCCTCTTCTATCACCCCATTTAGAAAGGCACTTTTAACATCCATTTGGTATAATTTAAAATCTTTAAAACAGGCAAAGGCTAACAAAACTCTTATTGCTTCAAGTCTTGCTACAGGGGCAAATGTCTCCTCAAAATCAATTCCTTCAATTTGGTTATACCCCTTAGCTACTAATCTAGCCTTATTTCTAACAATTACTCCTGAATCATTCATCTTATTTTTGAATACCCACTTAGTCCCAACTACACTTTGATCTTTTGGCCTTTCAATTAATTCCCAAATATCATTTCTCTTGAATTGATTTAACTCCTCTTGCATTGCCAATATCCAAAATTCATCCAAAAGTGCTTGTTCTATATTTGTGGGTTCTATCATTGAAATAAATGCTGAATGATTCACTTCTTTCCTCAAACCATGCCCAGTCCTAACTCCTTCACTTGGTTCACCTAAAATCAATTCTTTTGGATGACTCCTTACAAATTTTCATTCTCTAGGCAATTGGTTTTCCTCTTCTTTTTCAACCCTTTCTTCAACTTTTTGATTTTCAAGTTTTTGATATTTCACCTCAACCTCATCTTCATCCATCTTAGACCCTTTACTATCATAGGATTCATCAAAAACAACATGTTGTGCCTCTTCAACTACCAATGTTCTCTTATTAAAAACTCTATAGGATTTTCCAACACTTGAGTATCCTAGAAAGATTCCTTCATCTGATTTCGAATCAAATTTTTTTAGAAGAGTTTTATCATTATTATGAATGAACACTTTACATCCAAAAACATGTAGATATGAGAGATTGGGACTTCTACCTTTAAGAAGTTTATAGGATATCTTATTCAATTTAGACCTTATGTACACCCTATTCAATACATATCATGTTTTACTAACTGCTTTAGCCCAAAAATATTTAGGAAGTGAATATTCTGCCAACATGGCCCTAGCAGTTTCCACTAATGTCTTGTTCTTTCTTTCTACAACTCCATTCTATTGAGGTGTTCTCGGTGCTGAGAAGTTGTGTTCAATTCCAAGAGATTTGTAAAAATCATTAAACATTTCATTTTCAAATTCTCCCCCATGATCACTTTGGATACTGACTATTTCAAAACCAAATTTTCTCTGAATTCAAGTGGCAAAATCTCTGAACTCATCAAATGATTCACTCTTATGATTCAAAAATCTAATCCAGGTGAATCTAGTATAGTCATCCATAATAACATACCCAAATCTTTTTCCTCCTAAACTTAAGGTACTAACAGGTTCAAATAAATCCATGTGAAGAATTTTTAGGGGCTTGCTAGTCCTAATTTCCTTGATAGAATTGAATGAGGATCTCACTTATTTTTTTAATTGACATGCATCACACAAGTGATCTTTAGTAAAATCCAATTTGGGTACACCTCTAACCAGTTGCTTTTGAGTGATTTTCCTAAGATTTCTCATGCTAGCATGATAAAGCCTTCTATGCCACAACCATGATTCATCAGATACAATTTTCAAACACAAGACAGTAGATGCTTTAACAGAATTAAAATCTAGCATGTAAACATTGTTTACCCTATCACCATTCAAAATAGCAGTTCCATTTAGACTAATAACACAACTTGTAGGTAAAAACTTAATATGATAGCCCTTGTCACATAATTGACTAATACTCAACAGATTGTGTTTCAAGCCTTCAACTAACAGTATATTCTCAATAACAAAATTTTTTGAATTTCTAATTATACATGTACCTACCACTCTCTTGGTGGTATTATCTCCATTCCTGGCTTCTAGCGATATAAATTGACTTATATCTTCGGTCATATGCTTTGAGCATCCGCTGTCCATGTACCAAATACTCTCACGAGGTCTTCTGTGAGAGCGTTTCTGCAAAATGATCAAACATTAACCTTGGGAACCCAAACAAGTTTAGGTTCACCTCTTGACAACTTTAAACTAGATGCATGTATGATATGTTGTGGTTTCTGCACCTTAGGTCTCCATACTAAATGTATTCTATACTTCAAAGTACATGTATGGGAAATGTGTCCTAAACTATCACAAGAAAAACACTTTATCCCTGGAAAGGGATTCACTAATTTATTCGTCCTAAAAATTTTCTTTTTAGATCTTAAGTCAATATTCTTGTGGTAAGATTCATGAAACTCTTTAAGCTTAGGTGGTACTTTATTTTCCTTAGGTGCTTTAATCTGAACTTTAAGATATGCATTGGCACTTTCTAAAATCGAATTATCAATTTTCAACTCATGCTCTTTAGAATCCGATTCATCCATAAAAATCTTAAAATCTTTTTCAAGTTCAGCATGTGATGATTTTAAAAGATTGTGTTGTTTGCTTAAATCATCATACTCATCTAACAAAGTCATGTGGTTGCTATCAATTAATGCATGATCTTTTCTAAGGATCTCATAATCTTTTTGCAGCTCTATGTAATCCAAATTTAACTTAGCATGCAGTTTCTTAAGTTTCCTATATGCAGAATATATGCGTTCAGAAACCTCAAATAATTCTTCATAGCTTAAATCACATACCTCATCCTCATCTGAATGGTCGAGATTGTCAGCCATTAAGCACAAATTGGTAACTTCCTCTTCTGGTGCTGTTTTTGATGAATCTGAAGTTGAGTCCGCCCAGCAAGCTCGTTGTACTCTCTTTTTATCCCTTCTATCCTTTGGTTTCTCCTCGGTCTTCTCCTTGTTAGGATTTCCTTTGAGATTGGGGCAATCTGTCTTGATGTGACCTGGCTTTCTGCACTCATAGCAAATGACTTCATTCGAAGCCTTGACATTCTTCTGGAACTTACCCTTGTTCCAATTCTGGCGTCTTCTCTACTTCCTTTTTAGGAAACTTCTAAATTGTCTTGTCATCAGGGCAATATCCTCTTCATCCTCAGGTAGTGATTGATCACTTTCAGAGTCATCCACCTTTAAAGCAATGTTCTTATCCTTTCGCTTCTCACCTGCATCAATCTGTCTTTGAGTCACCGATTGCTCATAAGCAATTAGTGATCCAAGAAGATTGTCAACAGAATAAACATTCAAATCTTTAGATTCTGTTATTGCAGTTATCTTTGCATCATATGTAGGAGGTAAACAACGTAATATCTTGTTAACTTTCTCAGCATTTGTTAACTCCCTACCTAAAGCATGCAATGAAGTGGCTATGTGTGTAAAGCGAGTGTACATTTCAGAGATTGATTCATTCTGTTTCATGCAAAAAAGTTTATAGTCATGCAAGAGAATGTTCAATCTAGTTTGTTTCACTTCATTCGTACCTTCATATGTGATGCAAAGTCTATCCCAAATTTCCTTTCCTGATTTATAGGTAGACACACGTATGTAATCTTCTGATTTTAAAGCACAAAAAAAACTATTCAAACACTTAGCATTCAGTTGAGCTAGTTCACGTTCTTCTACAGTCCAGTTTGTAAAAGGTGTTTGAACTCTTATTTCTTCTATAATCCTAGTTGGTTCAGTATAACCATCATGAACTAACATCCACATACGATAGTCAAGAGATTACAGAAAAGTAGACATGCGAGTTTTCCAAAAATCAAAAGGAATATTATCAAATAATGGTGGTCTAGTGATCGAGTATCCTTCCATAGTATTTCTATTTCCAAAATTAGCCATGATCGAAATTTCAAATAGTATTTAAAACAGTTATTTTGAAATTAGCTCTGATACCACTTGAAAGTGCAAACAGGTTGTTAGACCTATTGCTCAATGTCCCTAGGCTAACCAAGAGGGGGGGTGAATTGGCTCTTTTAAAAATTACTCTTGATATTTTAGAAAATTTAAAAGCTAATCGTACAATACGATATAACTTCGTACAGTACGAACATAGATAATTTTTGCTCTTTCTTTTAAAACAGAAATTCAACCACAACGAGAATAAACTGCAGAAAATACAAATACAGAAAAATAAATAGTGAACAGAAAAACACCAGAATTTATAGTGGTTCGGTCAAACACGACCTACATCCACTCCCTAGAGACTCCTTCTCTAGGTATTGCACTAAAACCAAGTGACTCTCCTTTTGCCCCCACAGCAAGGCGGAGAAGCCTTTACAAACTCTCTTCCACCAACCCTGGTGCGGCAGAGTACCGTCATCCTTTTCACTCTCCAAGTACGGCAGAGAACCGTCGTCTTTTTCACTCTCCAAGTGCGGCAGAGAACCATCATCCTTTTCACTCTCCAAGTGCGGTAGAGAACCGGAATCCTTTCGAACAATGCTCTTGCAAAAGTCTCCAAGGAACTAGGAAGATGCTCGAAGAACAAGTAAAAGAAATCCTCTCAATTAGATAACCTTGTGAATCTCCTCACAATTTTCTCTTGAAAGATCTCTCAAAACTCACTCTCAAATACTCTCCCAATCACTCTCCACTTACTTCCCAAAAGAATTTTTGAAGAAGGATCTTTCCTTCAAACAGTTGTGAGTCATTTTTATACTTAGGACAAAAAAACCGTCCAAAAATTGAATTTTCAAGTTAAGTCCGTGCCGATCGTCCCGTACGATCGACAATCGTACTGTATGAATAGTTCAAAAATTTAAACAATCCGCCCTGTACGACTTATCAGACGAACAAAATAGAGCCGTTCGTACAAATAGTTCATCCCGTACGAACCCTTGGACGATCAAGTCAGTAAGCTTCGTCCGAACACTTCGTCCCGTACGAACGCTTGGACGATCAAGTCAGTAAGCTTCGTCCGAACACTTCATCCCGTATGAATGCTTGGATGAATCGAACAGAGAGCTTCGTCCGATCCATTCGTCTCGTACGAACCTCTGGACGAACCCAATTTTGAGCTGTTCATACAGCAAAAACTCATGTACGAATGGTATTCGTACTGTACGAACATGCCTTAGAAAAATTTTCTTGTCTGATGGGTTCTCCCTGGAGGACATATTCTTCATATCGTACTGTACGATATAAATTCGTACTGTACGATCAGTTTAAAATATTTAAACTTTTTACTCCCCCATTGTGTGTGTGCACAGTTATCTAACTTACAATCACACTCTCTCAGACTCAAGAAAAAAAAATTACAGACTTCATTTACAGTGAACAAGTGAACTTGAAGTCTTCAACAGTCTTGAGTGTGAATTTTCTGAAAAATGCTTTAGTACACACAGATAAAAACTCAAATATATCTTAGAAGATGAATTAGACAAACAATAAACTTTTGTAATCATCAAAAACATAAACTTAGATTAGAATTCTCATGAACAAAATGATTCACTCAAATCAAAATAAGACTTGCTTTCCTTTCTATCGGGACCTTTCGGCGGTGGATCCCTGAACCCAAGGTTTAGGTGTCACACCCCGATACTCACCAGATGAAATTTGTTGTTGTCTTCTTCTGCCTTCGGCTATCAGATCAGACGATAGCCTTCCCTCGGAGGAGTTCTTCTGGCCTCAATCATTAATGGCCTCTGAAATTTCTTTTTCTTTCGACCCTTCTCCTTCACAGTTTTCAGTATTATGTACACTCTAGCTGATAGGGTTTCAGGTTCTTTCTTTCTTGGATGGGCCGGGACTTCGGGCTGTTGATCCCAGAAAGATCTCTTCAGCTCCCCAGTAGAGCTATTCCTTTTGACCCGTCTTAAGTTAGTAAACTTATTCCAGGTGGGAACATTAACTTCGGGTTCCTGAGCAGGTAGGCTTGAAGGGTGGACTAGCAGCTGTTGCTGCTGAGCACGAAGCTCGGCATTCTTCTTCCTTCTCTGCCTTCTGGTAAGCCTCCCTCCAGATGAGGAGGCCTCAGCCTCATTCCTACTAGCTACAGCAATCCCCCTCGGTAAGGTAGTGGTATTTATAGTCATCATAGAAATTCTTCCACCTGTCACAACTCTTTTGGTGGTCGGGGCCTCTGGCTGTGAAAGCCGCTCAAACACAGAAACCCTCTTTCGAGGATTTTTAGCAGTAGTAGTAGTCTGTGACCCTAGCAGATGCATCCGGAGTGTAGTAGCCTCAGTGGTGGGTCGCTGTGCTGGCAGGTACGCATGACGGGTAGGGGCTCTGGCAGGTTGGAGTCTCCTTGTATGCCTTTCAGCATTTACGCCATTCACAGGAGTGGCGGCAATCCTCACAACGACTACAGGAAAGTTAATGCTACCGAACTGGATGGTCGCTCCAGTATTTTTGGTAGTGATCACAGTGTTCACTAGTTGGATGCTAGCACCGCGTCCCAGTTAGACAGTGAATGCAGTATTCTGTAGATCCATCTGCACAAATGAAAGATAAGGGTTAGTAATCAGAATCTGATACATCACCCCACACTTTCAAAATATAGAGACTTACACAGAATAAAAGAGAAAATAAGTATATAATATTAGCAAGCAATTAAAATAGAATAAATTTAAAAAATTCTGCTAAATATGCTATCTCAATGAATGTATGATGACTGTAATGATCATTTTTAGAATTTTTAATATTAAAGTTCTATAAATGATCATCTTAGAGAATTTAAAATTTTAATACGTATTGATTAACTCTAACTATAACACTGAGATGACTAGCCAAAGATGGAAAGAGAAACCAGTCCCCAGCGGAGTCGCTAGAAATCTGTGGGCTACGAAAATTCGGCCCCGGCCTCCGCCCGACTTGCTTTTCTTCCGGAGGGGAGTTTTAATGAAATTAAGTTTTGGGATAAATTTTGGAAGGTAGATGGGTTTGTAGATAAGACAATACCCAGAGATTTCGCCCTCATTTTGTGAGGACTTTATAATCTGAGTTCTGGTTTCCTATAGGCGCAATCCCTTATAGTTAATTACCCCTCCCGATAATGAGAGAGAACTTTCGATTAAGGCTAGTCGTCGATCAGATATGTAGGAATACGTCGTATCTGGCATATAGTAGCAGCAATGGGTCGATATTGGAGGGTTGATATTGAAAAGGGTTAATATTTAAAATTAGATATTTTCACCATCTCACACTTAAAGCAGATGGTGGGGGAATGGATGATGGACCCGATCAAGATCCCATGGTTCCGTCATCTCAGGCCATCGTGGTCCATGGTCTACTCAGTCAGAGAAGGTAGTCGACCCAACCTGACAGAAGGATCCTTATCGATAGTCATGGGTTGCTTCGTCCAAGGGTACCTTATAGACCTGGGGGGAGTATTTGTCTAAAGGGATAAATTTGAATCCACCTAAGCTAATAGAGGGCTTTGTGCCCTATCAATTATATCCTATTGATTCATATCTCAAGGATTTGCTGCCAATAAGGACCGTATTAGCTCGGGCCATAACCGATATCACGTGGTGCGATTTGGCGGCAAAATCACTCGGTTCAGAGGGCCCCGGGTCATAACCGTTTATCTTGTAGTGCCATTTGGCGGCAAAATTACTGGTTAGAAGACTCGTACCACGTCCTTGCTGGCAGGAGATTGTTTGAGAATGGATCCTAGTGATATTTTCGACCATGCATTAGCTCTTTGTGAGCTGCAGTTATTTTTAAATTTGTCCACCCCAGCAAACTATTGCGGAGGGTGGATGTGTTTTGCTTTAAGTGATCGATGGTTTAATTTCAATTTCAAGTATTTTTGAAATTTTGGGATTATTATTTTCTGGAATTTTGGATTTTCGGGAGTTTGGGATTTATAAATATAGAAGCTTATACTTGTTGCATGCCTTCCATTTCTACTTGCAAATAAAATCTAACACATAGAGTGGGTCTCCTACAATAGTCCGTAGGAGCTTGCATCTCTCGTTAATCTCTTCATGCATATTGACTATGATGGCCTCCTTTTTTATCATTATACGCTGCTCACCATAGTTTTGAGAGATTTGGTGTATTCACTTGCAGATTGGTGTTGATTGTAGGAAACTTGTTGATACACCATCCTTACCTTTAGATAACATCCCACATGTATACTTGTTCTCGCAGATGATTTATTATTTCTACAGCATGTATGTTATCACTGATTGCGAGGTCTGATACATTTGCTTGAATGTTGAGTGGTTATCAATTGTATGAATGATTTAGCATCCACGGCACATTAACGTCATTACCCATAAGTTGACTACTATATGAGTGAGAACTCTTCTATATTTGCTTGTGGTTAGTATGGTGAACTTGTATCGTTGATCTTTGTTGCAATCAACTATATATACCCCTCCAATTTTTATTCCTTTGGTCTTCATTTATTTGTTTGCATACAGATGTTGATTGTGAGAGTATCTTTACAGGCACTGTCTTTTAATCATCATGGTTTGGATGGAAGTCGATGTATTTATTGCATGAGCTTCATACATATTTGTAGACAACATCAGCATTATCGTCAATTAGAGATTTGAACTTCACAGATGAGTTAGTTTCAACACCACAGGTCGATCATCATGACTCAAAAATTCCCATGTAATGAAACTAGATCTTTCACCATTGTCTCGTTGCTTGCTAGCTGACTTCTTCTTGCAAACTCCTTGCCTTTGTTGATTATTCATCAAGTTCAATAATCAAGTTCAAATTTATTTGAGCCCTTTTTCATTTGAGTTCAATATGCAAGTTCATGTGAGTCCAAATCATTGTCACTTGTTGCAAGTCCTTATGGTTCAAATATTTATTCAAGTTGAGTTCAATTCAACATCATTTAATCAACTTTAACTCAAGTTTGATCATATGTTCAAATCTTGCTTATTATCTTAATTCATTTGATGTTCATTTAAATTTAATATGAGTTTCATGATGTCCAGAATTAAGTCCCCTGCAGTCCAAAATTTATTTAAGTCCTTGTCTTTTTTAGACAAAATTTCGGCAGCCTCCCGGCTTCTCCCCTGTTTAGGGGAAAACTACAGGAGTCTGGGCCTTCCCACCACTCGTAATAAAGCGTGTGTATGGTAGGTGTCCTTAGACACCTCGGTCATGGTCTTCATTCCCATCACGTGCAATAAAGCGCGTGCATGGGGTCTTTGATGGTACCTGTTTCAAAAGACAGTTTGCTTTCCCCCCGCTCGAGGGTACTTATAGATAACCCCGTCTCGCCGTAAGTGTCGCGCTGGGTTCCCCTCCCACTACACGTAATAAAGTGCATGCATAGGTGGTTATCCGGTGCGCCTCGAACACCGAAATAGAGTTTAAGGTGATTACCCGCCTCGTCGTAGGCACCGCACCAGGGTCCCATCCCAGCACGCGTAATAAAGCGCATGCATAGGTGGTTATCCGATTCGCTGCCAACGACGAAAATGAGTTCTCGGAGTTTTGAGTTTGGAGAGATTATACCTTCGATGGCGACGACGATGATGGGGTGGTAAGAGAAAGTAGCTTAACTACACAGTTAATGAAAGTAACTCATTTAACTATAGTGTAAATAGTTAAAGAAATTAATTTAACTAACCAAAATACTAACAGTTAGTAAAAGTAATTTAATTAAAGTAATTTAATTAACTATAGCATAAATAGTTAATAAAATTAATTACATTAACTATAGTATGGATAGTTAATAAAATTAATTAAATTAACTAAAGAACTAATAGTTAATAAAATCAACTTAACTAACAATAATACTAATAGTTAGTGAAAGTAATTTAATTAACTATAGTATAAATAATTAATAAAATTTTGACTTTTCTTTTTTTTTAAATACTATAAGTCCAAATATGTCATGATTGCACTCTTCAAGCTTGAAATTTTAGCTAAAATATGACTAATAGGCTCCTAAACTTCTAACAGCATTGCAATATCATTTACAAAACTAAACAATAGAAACAGTGAATCAAATAACTCATAGCAAATGATTCTAATGAAATTGATCTAAGGTTTCAGCAATAATTCCCTTCTTTTATTAAATTCCAACTTGGCTAGGTGAATTTGACATGAAAAAAAAAATAAATAAATAATGATTGCAATGTGCTAAGAGAAATAGAAAGTGATTGAATGTGGTTCCCTTTTTTTTTTAAGAATATGCATGCATGCTTTTGGCAAATGAACACACGTATGCGTGTATACACATGTAACAAGAAAATACGAACGGTATATCAACACTAACTAGTCGATGTGAGTAATAAAGTTAATTTCGATTGATAAAAATAATTACACCAACTAATAAAATAGAGAATCAGAAATAACCAATAACATTAATTAATTACTAATTAACTCTACCAGATGGCAATGATAATTAACAAAAATAACAATAATAAATAAATAAATAAAACGTGCAAAAAAAGACCATGATTTTAGTAAAATAGTAATACTCATACTAGCTTTTCACCAAAAATTACCAAAAGAGAAAAAAAAGGTAAAGTTATAAAAAAATTATAAAAAAAAGTGAAAATGGTGATGGTAAAGGAAAAGCATTCACGTGAGTGCATAGGAAGGAAAAGACGAAACTCATCATTAGTTTAAATGAAGAAGCTTAGAACGAAATGTGGAGAAGGAGTTGTCTGGCTTTTGAACGAATGAGTGAGGAGCAATAGTAACTTGAGACTTTGGCCTTT
This sequence comes from Dendrobium chrysotoxum, assembly GCA_019925795.1. Classification (NCBI taxonomy): domain Eukaryota; kingdom Viridiplantae; phylum Streptophyta; class Magnoliopsida; order Asparagales; family Orchidaceae; genus Dendrobium; species Dendrobium chrysotoxum. Next base: position 48,549,912 of record CM034307.1, read on the forward strand.
GGGAAGGTCGTTGGTTTTATGATCAGATCAAACAACAAGCCATGAGTTTTTGTTAGAGGTCACAGCATAGTGGTTTCCTCGGTTAGAGATCAGGACAAGAGAGGGATCTTGGTCGGTTCAAGGGGGAAGCGTGTAGATCCAGACGGACAGATGTCAGCATCGTTACCTATGTGAAGTTCAACTGTCTGGTGGTAGGCGTGGAGATTAAAGTCAGAACTTTTTGAGGTTTGATAGGAGAAAAGGGAAGAGCTGCTATGTGGGATAAGGTTTCTGAATGGTTGCAGGCAGCACAGTGGAGGTGGCATGGAGGTCACTGAAGATTAGGAAGTGGAGCTCGATTGGGTAGAGTTTATAAGACTTAGGCATAGATCTGGATGGGGGAGAGCAGGTTTGAGGTGGGTTGAAGCTGCTTGCATGCGAAGTTCGGCAGTGGAGGTTTTGACCAAAGGAGAACAGGAGTCCAACCCCAGCTTCACATTTTTCTGTCATTTTAACGACGATCAGGCGTAATTAACGAGCTGACGAGCAGAGAATCCGAGAATTGACGCCAATTCAGCGGGTTTCAAGGGATTTTCACAGCGATTTTCACAGGGATTTTCTGGACTTCGACGGAGCCGAGGTAAAGCATTAATTTTGATTGGGTTTTTTTTCTTGACTTACTATTTCAGTTAAGTTGATATTCAACATTAATAATAGCTTGTCATATTTAGTATTCACATTAATTAAGGATGGCAGTGATGCATTGGTCATTGAAACTGCTTTGATTTTCGTGCTTTATTTCAAATTTCATGTATATTTTTCCTCGCAACACGTGTCAAATTCACCAAATATTAAAATTAGACAAACTGATAGTTGATTTAGGATATTTTTGATATTCCGGTCATAATGACGCAGTCCGCTTTGCAATCGGACGTCATTTGGTCGAACTCGAGCTTTAATTTTCTCGAAATACGTGCTATTGTATTAGAACCCTCGTCGGTCACGACATAATTTTAATTTAGAAAAATTGATAGTTAACTTAGAGTATTGACAGTATTTCAGATATGGTAGCGAAGTTCGTTCGTCAATCGGAGATCATTTGGTCGACGTCGAGGGCTAAATTCCTTAGCATGCGCATCATTACCTTGTGATTTGTGTTTTGCCTCGAAATTCATGCCGACCTTCTTGTATGTCATTTAATTCAATCAAATTAAAAGTCATTCTTAAGTATTTGGAATATTTTGGATGTAGTGGCAAAGTACGTTTGTCGATCGGAGATCATTAGGTCGACGACGAGGCTGATTTTCTTGAACTGCGCGCTACTGTATTTGAATCACTCAGGTCGTGCCGCCAATCTGAATGCTTCGAATTGAATAAATAAAATGTAGTTTTTAAAGTTTGAAAGCATTTCGAACACGATGGCGAAGTCCTTTCGTCGATCGGAGATCGTTTGGTTGACGACGAGGCCAATTTTTCTTGAAATGCATGTTATCGCATCGCATTAGGATTGCTTTGATTTGTATGCTACCACCCCGGTTGATCCAAATTAATTAAATAAAATATAGATCTTTGATGTTGACGATGTTTCAGACATAACGATGTAATCCGTTTTACAATCGGACTTCATTTGGGCGACAACGAGGTTAATTTCCTTGAAATGCGCGTTATCGCATCGCATTAGGATTGCTTTAATTTGCATGCCACCACCCCGGTTGATCCAAATTAATTAAATAAAATATAGATCTTTGATATTGACGACGTTCCAGATGTAACGATACAATCCGTTTATCAATCCGACATCATTTGATTGGCCTCGCGCTCCTTAATTCATTATTTTCTATCGCAAATAAATTGCTTTCTAGAACTGTCCTCTAATGCCTTTCATCCAAGTTGTCCTTCAGAACACCACCAATGACTTTAGCTGCCTATAGAGATCCTTAAAGTTTTTTTTTTTAACTATTTCTCCAACAATGGCTCTTAATTTCTATGGAAACACAAACCCACGTATTAAGATCAAATTCCTCTGCCATTTCATCTTCATAAACATGTTGCAAGAGAGTTGTCTTTCTCATACCACCATGTCCCATTATAGATAAAAGAGAAATGTTTCTGTACAAATTCATTACATTAGCAATAATTTGATGCTCCTCATTTGACTGCTCTATCAACCACTACGTAGCAAAAATCAAGATGCAATTCACATTCGAGCTTAGTCATCTTTATTAAATTCATGTCCTCTGGGATAGTTGTAGGGGTCAACAATCCCATATCTCCAACCAGATGCATGATCCATGCAATAAATCACAGCCTCCAAATCCCTACACAGCGATCCAACTTTCCTCTGCCGCAAAGCCTTCCACTACCTGCTCAATCCACACATTTTCCCCCTCAGAAGCCGCGAGTCCCGCCGATCTTGCCTTGATCGGGCCTTACATCTAAAGCAAGCCACAATATCTCATTAATCATGCGACTTTCGAACTCCTTACTATGCAAGCCAACATATTGCCACCTTCTTCCTCTATCCCTCTAGCTTACAGCAGCCTTAAATACAAAATGACCCAAGTTATTCATCTATCTGACGCCTTCACGGCCAAGCTCTAAAGTCAACCTTCTCGTAATAACCCGTATTTTGATCGAGGTAAATAATTTTTTTTAGAGTCAATTTAACTCAAAATTATAAATTGTCTTCGACATAGCATTGGGATTATGGTATTTTACTTGCATGAATTTTTTTGTAATTTTTCAGCGCCGGCAAAAATCCTTAAGAAATTGACACCTATCAGTACAAGTGAAGATTTTGAAACCGTTAGGTGTCCGATTTGCAAACCGATTTCACCGATATTTTTTTTAAATAAAATGATTTATTTTATAGATATTTTTCTATAATTTTTAAAGTTTCAAATAGATTTATCTAAATTTTTTATTAAAAATTAAATAGTATATTAAATAATTATATTATTATTATATTCAAAATATCTTAAAGAATTATTAAAATATTTTTAAATCTCCATTATGACATTCGTTTCGCCAAACAGAGAAGTTTTTAAGAAAAATGAGAGAAATGTGAGGAGAGAGAAAAATGAAACCTAGATTTGGAGGTTGCGGTGCAATTTTTGTCCGTCTAGCCTGTTGGGATAATTACTTGTCTCGATGTAAGAAATATTTACCTTATTTTTTATTTCAAAGACTTTATATTTTTGCATTTTTTTGATCAAATTTGTGTTTCCGTTACCAAAAAATATAAATAATTTTGTATTGGTAAAACTTTTACCGCGTAATTTTTTTTATGTTATAGAGACCATGATTATGAGCATTTTGAATATTTATTTGAAATTTTTCACCAAGTGATTTTGAAGATACAACGATTTTAGTCTACCTAAAAATTTATTTTGACCTCTAAAAATAGTGGTGTAATACAATAAAAGTCTTAAAATATTTTTTACACAATCCCTGGTAATTTGGTAATTTAATAATTTTTTTAAAATATAAATTTTTACCTAATAGAATTTTTGTTGTTTACCGTTAGAACATTTTGGCATTTTTTGAATTAAGCTTAATTATGTTTTATTTACTACAATGCATTAAAAATAAATGTGAATATGTGCTTAAGTGCTTGAGTAATAGCTGGTTGCTATTACTGTTATAATATTATGATAATAATGTGTGTGTGTAAAAGATAAGTAAAGATTGGTTAACCAGTTATTTGGAGACTGATTGACCCATACAAGATGGTGGGCCGATAGACTTTCATTTAAATAAAGTGATTTAGTGTTATCCTCTATTAATTCACTTGATACACTGGTTGTGAGTTATATTGAGATTATTATTGTGCCGACGGGCAAAGACTCTATTTACTAAGCCAACAGTTTACTAATATTGATACTAACACTAAAAAATATCGTGATAGTTAGGACTTCTTACTTGTTTAGTGTGACTACTGAAATGTATGTCTTGAGACATTATTGTTATTATTACATAGATTTATTATTAATATAAGAATTTACTATTATTATATTATTCTGATACTCCCGCCACTGAACTGTTACTAACATTGATATTGATACTACATATTTATTGTACTGATACTAAGCATGTGATATAGAATACTTGGATAACATATGTACATCCTTATATAATTTTACTGTATTGACATGATTTCGATAATCTTTATCGATATTTTGATTTGATACTTTATATGATTTATGTACTGATTGGTATTACGGATACAATGATTATTTTATAGATTTGATACTCATATTGGTTTCTTTCTTTACTGGCTTCTATACCATAGTGTTTTACAATTAACAGATTTACTACTACTACATGTGAATTTTATTATTTTTATACTGATTCAATGATCATATAAATGTTACTGTTATGATTTGATCCCTAACATGCATATTGCTCCTTTACCGTGCTTTGAATTCAGTTATAGATTTTGATGACATGTTGGGCTTTTTAAGCTCATTATATGTGATTAAATGATTTCATGTCAGGGCATGGAGCAGGAGTGTAATGCTGGTTAGGATTCTTCAGGTTATATTTCTTTGTTCTAATTTTTCTTTTGTACTCAGGACATAATAGCTATATGATGATTGTATAGATCATGAGTATTATATATGACTTTTGGGAATGAATACAGATGTGTACATTAATACTTTGAATTATAGAATATATTTTATCGTTTATTATTGATAGATGATATTAGATAACTCTGTTTGTTATTTATTAAAATATTAAAAGAATAATTCTTTTGAATTAGATTCTGGGGCATCACACTTTTCCTCCTTCTATTAACCATCAAATACTTAAAATTAAATTAACTATCAAATACTTAAAGCAAAATTCATCCACCCTCTACAATAATTTGTCGAGGTGAGCAAATCTGAAAATTACTTTAACTCACAAAGAGTTAATGTCTGGTCGAGAATCTCACTAAGATTTATTCCCAATCCATCTCTTGCTAGTAAAGATATGACACGTGTCCTCTAACTGATGGTTTTGCCGCCACACCACACCAATGGTTTCACCTCGAGGCACCACAGGTAAATGGTTATGACCAGGACCCTTTGAACTGGGTGGTCTAGCTGCCAAATAGCACCACTAAATTACGACCATGGTTAGAGCCCGTATGCTCCCCAGTGGCTTCAAATCCTTGAGATATGAATTAATAGAATATAATCGATAAGGCAAAAAGTCCTCTATTAGTTAAGGTGGATTTAAATTTGTCCCCTTAAGTAAATATTCACTTCAAGTTTATAAAGTACCTTTGGACGAAGCAACCCATAGCTGCCAACAAGGATCATTCTGTCAAATTGGGTCGACTACCCCCTCTGACTAAGTAGACCAGGGACCATGACAACCCGGGATGACAAAATCATGGAATCTTGATTGGATTCATCATCCATTCTCCCACCATCTGCTTTAAGTGCAAGAAGATGAAATTTTTAATTTTAAATATTAAGTCTCAAAAATTAAATCCATGCTACTACTATACGGTATGTACCACCTATCTCTACATATTTGTTTGATGACTAGCCTTAATCAAAAGCTCTCTCCCATTATCAGGAGGAGTAATTAACTATAGGGGCTTGGGCCTATAGAAAACTTGAACTCAGATCATAAAGTCATCGCAAAATGAGGGCGAAATCTCTGGCTAGTGTCTTATTCATAATCCAATCTGCCTTCTGAAAATTTGCCTCAAAACTTGTTAAAACTCTCCTTGATGACCAGATAAAAAAAAAAAAAAAAGAAAGGATCCGCAAAGAGATCGGAGCGCGAATTTTCGAAGCCCACAATGATATTGGTACATGATGATCTCACACATGACAAACCTCCTAATTGAAAATGCCATATTGTTTTGGATCTTTTAAAATTGTTCATTTTATGAGTGTGAGAATCATATCTATTATTTATAGGTACTGTCATGAGAAATTTGTAGAAATTCAATGAGATAGAATTTCTCTTAAAAAGCCCTTCAATTTTTTTATTTGTCCTACCAAACGTTCGGAGAGGCAAGGGACCGTCAGGTACGACGACCGGTCCATCTCTTCCTCTCTGGATCCCACATTTCCACCTTCCACGTGAAAGATGTATGGCAATGCCGTTAGGAAGGAACACTGTACAACGAATGGTCAAAACTCACAACCGCAACTAATTGTTATGGACATATTATATTATATTCTTGAGTTTTGGAGCTTCTGCGAAACAGCAAGACAGTGAAAGCACCCCAACCAACAACCCTAAAATATTATATTAACATGTTTTCCATCTTCTCCAAACTTCTCTCCATCACTACCATCTCTTACTGACTAGCGTTCAGACTTCAATGAAACCAGTCAGCATGGAAGAGCTACCATTGAACAGAACCAAGCTTCAACAAATGCTCCAGACTGTTGTTCAGAACTTCGGGTGGACTTACAGCCTCTTCTGGAAGCACTGTCCGCAGCAAGGGTTCCTTCTTATTCTGATACTAATCATTTAGAAGATCATATATATATCTCTTCAGAAATATTTTACGATTTAAGAACTGAAGAAAATAAGTATATGTGTTAATGCATGATTAATTTATTGATTAATAAGGTTGTTGGTGTGGGGGGATGGCCATTACAACGGTTCGATAAAGACCAGGAAGACAGTGCAGCCGACGGCGGTGAGCCCGGATCAGATATCGCAGATTGAGAGGAGTGAACAGTTGAAGGAGCTGTATCAGTTCCTCGCAGCCGATGGAGATAGTAGCGAGCGCCGCCGTCCAGGCCTTGCTCTATCGCCTGAGGATTTAACTGAGTGCGAATGGTTCTATCTCATGTGCATTTCCTTTTCCTTTGCTCCTGGTTCTGGGTTCGTATTTCTCTCTCTCTCTCTCTCTCTCTCTCTTGAGAGTTGAGACAAACAAATAATTAACTAAAAATATAAATGAAATTAGATGATTTTAACTATTAAAGACGTGAAAAAAACAGCAAGAAAAAACCAGTAGTTGGAGAGGAATGAAAATTTTCAGTAGCAGGCAAGAGAATGTGTCAGCTAGCTGAAGCTGAAGCCTCCTCCAAGATGAAGCCATGATATTCATTGACTGTACACCGATAATAGAATATCAGAGCTGTCTTCTCTTTTTGTTCTCAAATCGATCTCGTAATTATGGAAACTTGCTCCACACACAGAGAAAACTAATGAAGAACTTCCTATATATAGTTAGTTCTTCCTTTCTCTTTTTTTCTTTTTTTAATGAACAGCCATAATAAATTATAAAATGTGTGGTTCTAATATGTGACCTTAGAGATAAAGTTGTATGCTTTAATTGATGGGTTATAGGTCCTTTCACTCTCACATGAGAAATTATTCGGTGCGGAGTCTGGACGTAGCTGTACGTCCGTACATCAATAAAATGGCACCATGTGGTGGCCCGATGACCCGACGATCTGACACGATAAAAATTTATTATTTAGCCCAATCATAAAGGGAAAGAGAAATATGTGAAAATGATAGTGTTGGGGGTAAAATTTTTTTCTAATTGGAACAAAAATTATATTTTTTAAATATTACCTCAAAATTTTTTTTTTAATCTAAGCTTAAGATTAGCGATGGCAGTTTTTAAAAAAAAATTGTTTGAATTTGTCATTTTAAAAAGATAAAATATAAGATTAAAAAAAGTTATAATTTATAAAGCCTATTTAGTATATTTTGAACAATTGAATGATTACTTTATTATCAATATAATAAAATATTTAATTTTTTTAATATAAGTGATTAAATATTATTCATAAACTAATCTCAAATTTAATTTTGTAGTCGATTTTTTATTATAGTCATAGCATAAAAAAATGCTTTTAACTTATATTAATTATATTTATCTTCAAAAAAAATCCAAAATTTAAATTTATCATAATCAAAAATAAAATTACCATAATAAATTTTAATTTATCATGATATTAATGGAGGCTAAGCAAGGATATAAGCAACAGTGAAAGGATTTGTGGTGAAAACTTTTTTCTTAAGATCCTGAATTCAACTCATCATTAAAAAAAAGTTGGAATATTTCAAACTGTTTAGAGAGCGAATAGATTTTCAAGGGGATAAGAAATACCAAGTTTTGCAAAATTTTGATTTTCTAAGTAAAATAAAAGAAAAAAAAAGATACTTTAAATGCCTATATACATAACAATCTCTCACAGATTTCAAAATAAATTATTTATCAAAACATGAATGCATGGGAATTGAACTAGATCTTTTGGATCATAAACTAATGCATATGACTTACAAGTGCGTAACTTACTCTAGATATCCCATAAAAAAATCCGCTGGAAATCCGTTGGTAATCCGTCGGAAAAATTCTGCCAGAAAATTTGTCAGGATTTCAGATTTATTTCCGTCGGAAATTAGCATTTTTCCTGTAGCGTCTCATGTTTGGCTCTCGTGGAAATATATTTCTATGAATTTGATTTCTTGGATGTGCATAGACTTCTTATCACTGCATCACATTCTTAAAGAAGTTTTTCAATGTGAATCACACCCCTAAGTAGAACAATAAAGTCTGAAGTTTTGAGAACATGAGAAAGCCTCAGTAATAATCTAAAACAACTGTAATATTGTCTTGTGCAGGCTTCCAGGGAAGGCATTCGAAACCCAAAATTGCATTTGGCTTACAAGAGCAAATGATACTAACAGCAAAGTGTTCTCAAGAACTATTCTTGCCAAGGTAAAAACAAGACTGCTTGCCAATCCTAACAAATAAAATCTCAAAACATTAATTCTGTTATCAAGTACTACTGCATCAAACTGGAAGGTTTAATCAAAAACAGGAAAAAGGGTTAGCTGGATAAAGATAATAGGAACTGCAACCTGCAAATAGTTGGATAAGGATAATGATTTTCCATGCCACAATCACAGAGTGTTAACTTTGATTCATTTCCCAGAAATTTGATACAAAATCTATAATCTGCATTGGATGAATCTTATTCAAACTAAAATTCCCATTTCTTGAACTAACATGCAAGCTTTTCCTCTCGCCTGACTTTCAACTACGATTCTTGGTGCTGAAAATGGCAAATTCAAAACAAGCAGAGCGCAGGCATTCAGGTTCACCCTGTAATTCAAACTACTGTAGCTTTCCAATGCTTAGTTTAAGAAAAAAGGAAGCATAATGTAATGACCTTAGATTCCTCTTACATCATGTTGATTTTCCTCTTTGTGATTCTACAGACAGTTGTGTGCATACCGTTGACTAATGGCGTTCTTGAGCTTGGAACAGAAGAAATGGTGAGCAGAAAAAAAAAACTTGTCACAAATTTATAACATTATAAACTAACAAATCAAACAGGTCAAAGAAGACACAACACTCATACAGCAAGCAAGGAATATATTTGCTGATGTTCACATCAACTCACCTACACCAGCCCGCTCAGAGCACTCCACATCGAGCCCGGCATTGGAATGTGAGAACTTGCCCATGGCTCATGGCATGGATGGACTCTGCCAACTATGTGAAGAAGTGGAAAATGAAAAAGAAGATAGCAATAATGGTAAGAGTCCTGAATGTGAAATTACGAAGGCATATTCAGAATCGGAGCTTGAGATTGGAAGAAATATTTCAGTGCAGACAAATTTTCCTAGAATGATTGTTACCAACATGTCAATGACTGAGTCTGAAAGCATCAAGTTTGGTTTTGCTGACAATGGCATTAGCGACTCGGAGAAGTCTCAGCTAAAGAATCCGGAAGTAGCTCATAAATACCGCAGTGTTCATTCTTTTGAACAAGATGATAAAGAGTCATATTTAGCTTGGTACCTTCTGCAAGATGGTTCATGCAATGACCTTCAACATTCACCAGGTAAGTTTAGTTTACCATTCCTAAAAGTCTAGTGTGAAAATTTTAGCAAATAAATGGAAGAATGTATGCATATGCACCATCAAAATTATTGAACTAATAATTATCCATCTTCTCTTCTTTCCAGATAGCATGCCGGTTACTGAGTTACCTCCACAAGATGTTCATTACTCACAAACCGTTGCTACCATACTGCATGATAATAGTAGCGATTTCTCAGAGGGGAGCTTTATCAGTCAACTTAGCCTCTCAGATACATCATCATTCTCCAAGTGGTTTTGTGAAAATCAAATCTTTTCAATGACCGGAGCCTCCCAGTGGAAGCTGAAATACATCCTATTCATCCTTCCTGCTATACACAATAAAAAATATGTAAATTCTGTTCACTTGAAAGGTAAAGAGAGTGGAGGCTGGAAGGGAATACTTCAGGATGAAACAAATGGAAATCATGTGCTTGCAGAACGAAGAAGAAGAGAGAAGTTGAACGAAAGGTTCATGATTCTTCGTGCATTGGTTCCATGTGTGACAAAGGTATGTTTTGCTCAGATTATTTTGGATCTCCATTTAGTAGAAGTATCCAGTAATGGTCAAGCCTTTTCTTTTTTTTCTTTTCTTTTTTAATCTATCTTGGGGGTGGGGGTAGGAGCTGCAATTTTGATTGCCAAAGCACAAATTTGATGTAATCGGGACTCGATCCCATGGCCCTTTTTTAATAAATGCAGCGACAACTTTCAAGATCTTCACCAACTAAGCTAGCTAGATGGCACTCACATTACTTTTTTTCTTTGGTAAATCTAGGACTGCTTTAGACAAACTGATAAAGTTCATAAATAAAATCTCAGAGCAATCAATTTCATATATTCCACTTTAGTTCACTCAAATCTCTTTGATGCTCCAACACCTTTGGAGATTTCCCAACAAAAGAGAATCGTTTGTTTTTTTAGAAGGCAGAATTTTTTGTTTCTGGAAAATAACTTAGTTGTGTATGAGATCTTATTATTTAATTGATCCAGATGGATAAGGCTTCAATCTTAGCAGATACAATCGAATATGTCAGAAACCTAACACAACGTATACACGAACTTGAATTACAAAACAAGCAAATATCAAAGTTGTTGGGTTCAAAAATATCAGATTCCCACAATCAAATTACGTCACAAGGCGAGAGATTGGAGACAAACTGTAGCACACTTTCAGCAAGTATCACTCAGGGTAAACAGGAATTAACACATTTGCCAGAGACAAAGAAGCGCAGAACACTACAATTTACAAATAACATTGAGGAAGCAACAAAAGCAATTGATGATACCAACATAAGCATTCAAGTTACCATAATTGAGTCCAATGCTGTATTAGGATTGCAGTGCCCTTACAAGAATGGAATACTTCTCAAGGTTATGAAGAAACTCGATGAGCTCAACTTGGAGATCACTTCTATCAACTCTACAATGGTTAATGGCAATTTCATTGCAGAATTTAAAGCAAAGGTGCTTTCATAGGAAACAATATTTTTCCATTTATCATTTCATCATCAAACGTTAAATGATTTTCCATCATTTTTTCCATATACTCTGAGAATCACAAAGACAAGAATAACACTAAAATTAGTGTCTTTAATGTCTTCTTTTCTCAGCAACAATGTTGTTCTGTCAGAGACTCAGAAAAAGTATATAATAGCACATCCATGGAGATTTCAACACTTTAAAAATTGAATTGTCTCTGTTAACAATATTCTTATAAAGAAAATAGATTAATCAAATAATACTACGCAAAAGAGCTTATATCCTTATACCATAATTAAGCACTTTTTCCTCTTCTCACCTTGTTTCTATACAATCTTTACAGATCAAAGGACCCTGTGGAAGGAGAGCCAACGTTGAAGAAATCAAAAGGACAATTCATCAACTCTTATCCCATTAATATTTCTAAGAAATGTATACGAGACTTGATAGAAGAGGATCCTTAGAAACTTCTTACTACTAACTTCCTTCAGTATAGATGCTCGTCTCAAACGTTTATGATAAAGGAAATTTTTGCTGCCTTTGTTGAGCCTTTCTTCAGTTATTTTTATTAGAGCTCATTTGATTACTTGAAGTTAGAAGCCATGTGAAGAAAGCACTGAAGTTTTTTCAATTCAACATTGTTTCGACATCATTGTTTTCAAACTTCACAAATCTTCGAAAAATTCTTTCAAAAATGAAGATTTTATTTTCATACTCAAAATATTTGAAAATAAAATTATAACTCTCTCAATCATATTTTCTATATACAAGTAAACAAATAAGCCTTTATTACATTTCAATAAGGTCTCATCAATATAAAGACTCATCATGTTTTTTTGAAAAAAAAGGGTTGTTGCCTTTTTAAATTTGAAACCATGGTCCAGAAATCACTTATTTAAAAATTTCTAAGGCATGTAATACATATAAAGTGTCATTATTATTCTAATAGCTTTTGATCTAGATATGAATGGAAATATTTTTCCAAAAATTAATTTAATTAATTAATGGAATTATTATAACAAATTTGAGCTATAGTCAGATTTAAGCTTCATTTGGGATAGCTTTCATACAGCTTCTCAAAGCAACTTTCTAGTATAAAAATTTTAATTTTTGTATCAAAAAAAGCTGCTTTAAGTAGTAAAAAAGCCGTCCCAGACAAAGCCTTAATTTGAAAAATATTATAGAATATTCAATGTATGCAAATGTCTTATTAAAATTGCTATTAAAAATATCATCTTAAGCTACTCTTTTCTTAAAGAATGTAACAATTAATCATTTGATTAAAAAAATCACCATAAAATTATACGCAAAATCTTAAGAGATCAAAAAGTAAGAAAAAAATTATATTTTTACGATTAAAAAAGGTTTTTGTTTGATTATTTTTGTTTGAAACGCATAAAAAATGGCCTTTTCTTTCATAATCTTATCTTCAAAATTTTAAATCATAAAATTTACTAATGCTATGATTAATTTAGAATATTGATCATGCAAATTTTCCAATGCATCTTGTGGCTCTTTATAGTGACGTCGGAAGGAAAGTATAGCAGGTGTCAAGCTGCTGTAGAAGAGAAACTATGAGAGGCAGAGATAATTTTACTGTACCATATTTATTCTCATTCATACATAATTTTACTGTACCATATTCATTCTCATTCATACATTTACAATGTAAAATGAAATACATATATAGAGGTAAGACATGTGCTAAGAGAACGAAATGCTATGGTCGTTATGTGCCAGGCTGCGCTAGCAGGGAATGTACAATGTTTGCAGGTGGCTGGAGCAGGTGGTCCACGTGAGAGATGGAGTTTCGTTACAGGTGCTCTAACAGCCCTCTACAAATTGAGCATCCGAGGCTTAGATGTTTAATTTGGTTTGTAGCTGGTGAAAATGAAGTGGAGGCAGTGGTTTCGTCAGAATATCAACTGGCTGATCCAGGGAGTTTATGTAGAGGACTATAACTGCTTTGGAGTGAATGTGCTCGCTGATGAAGTGATAGTCTAGCTCGATATATTTCATCTTGGCATGAAAAATAGGATTGTGAGCTAAGGCGAGCGCAGAGGTGTTGTCGCAGTAAATTGGAGTGGAAGCAGACTGTGCGGCTTGAAATTCTTGGAGAAGTCTGCGGAGCCATATAACATCAAATGTAGCAGTAGAGAGAGCCCGATATTCTGCTTCAATCGATGATTTGGTAAAGGTGACTTGTTTCTTAACTTGCCAAGAGATGAGATTGGGACCAACGTACGAGCAAAAGCCTGTAACAGATTTACGGTCCAATATGTCAGCTGCCCAATCGGCATCAACGTAGGTGCGAAGCTGCAGATCACCAGAATGAAATGGGAGACCAAAGTTCAGCGTCCCTTGTAGGTATCGAAGAAGCCGCTTAAGTGACTGAAAGTTTTGGTTGGTAGGATTATGCATGGATTGGTAGATGTGATTAGTGGCGAAGGCGATGTCGGGCCTTGTAATGGTAAGATACATTAAGGATCCTACGAGTTTGCGGTATAGGGAAGGATTGGAGAAGGGATGATCAGCATTGTGGCATGGGGATGGTTTGATGGCCATGGGCGTGGAGGCAGGTTTACAGGTCGAAAAACCTGAGGTATGGAAGAGCTCACAAGCATAGGGTGCTTGATAAAGAAATAGTCCTGTCTTGGTTGTTGAACTTGAATGCCGAGAAATGTGGAGATTGAGCCAAGTTCCTTTAGGAAAAATTCAGATTGTAGCTTAACCAGGAGCTATTGTATAGTGTTGGAGTCATTCCTTATAAGAAGCAGATCGTCGATGTAGATGCGGAGATACAAACAGATGTTAGCATGAGTGTAGATTAGTAAAGAAGGATCTGATATGCTAAAGGTAAAGCCAAAGGCCTTGACAGAGGTAGTGAGTTTGTTGAACCACTGACACAGTGCCTGCTTAAGCCTGTATAGAGACTTGTGTAATTTGCAGATGTAGTGAGGAAATTGCTCATCAATGAAGCCTTGTGGTTGTGTCATGTAAACGGTATCTGGTAGGTCCCCGTGGAGGAAATCATTCGAAATGTCGAACCGTAGAATAGGCTAGTTTCGATTAATGGTGATGAGGACAAGAATGTGGATGATAGGCATCTTAGCAACGAGATTGAAGGTCTCCTTATGATTTATCCCGTATTCTTGTGCAAAGCCCTGAGCTACCATGCATGCCTTATAGGTGGCGACTTCTCCGTTTGGATGAAGCTTTGTTTTGAACATCCACCTGCAGCCTAAGACATGAGTGTTGGGTGGTGGTGGAGTTAATGACCAAGTAGCTTATCTTTGGAGGGAAAGAAATTTGTTGGACATGGCGGTCCACCAATGTGGGAATTTGATGGCTTGGTTGTAGGTTGTGGGAGTAGAAATGGATTTAGTGGTTGTGAATAGGTCGAAGATGAATTTGGGTTTGAGGTGACCAATTTTTGATTGAGTTTGCATTTGGTGAATGGGAGGTGGTGGTAATGCAGTAGATGACGAAAGAGGTGATGAAAGTGGTCATATAGGGGATGAGGGGAAGATGGGTCTTGAGATGGTGGGATGTGAGGTGTGGTTTGGAGAAGAGGTAGTTTGATGAGACGGGTTAACATGAGAGGAGGAGAAGTGATAGGTGGTAGAGTGGAGATAGTAAAGGTTGGTTTGGTTTGATAGGGAAAGTGTTGTTCATATAAGATAACATGTCTAGAGATGTGGATTTTCTGAGATTGAAGGTTGTAGCAGCGGTAGCCCTTATGGGAGGGAGAGTAGCCGAGAAAAAAAGGCATTCTTCAGCGATGTTGAAGCTTATTAGAGGTGAGAGGTCGAAGACATGGGTAACACAAGCAGCCAAAAGTTTTTAGGTGATCATAGGTTGGTAAGTGGCCATGGATTAGTTAGTAGGGAATGTGAAGATTGCAAGATTTGGTGGGAAGGCGGTTTATCAGGTAGTTGGCTGTGAGCAGTGCTTCTGCCCAAAAATGAGAGGGGAGATTGGCAACGTGAAGTAGAGTTCTGGTGGTGCCCAGAAGGTGGTGATGCTTGCGCTCGACTAAGCTGTTTTGTTCCTACATGTAAGGGTAGCTGCATTGGTGTGTAATACCATTTGATAATAGATAGTTGGTGAAGTTATGGCTCGTGAACTCGCCTCCATCGTCAAAGCGAATGATTTTTATTTTGGTGTTGAAGAGATTGTTAATTAATTTGTTGAAGTGGATGAATTTGGAGAAGGTTTGATCCTTCGAATGCATTAGGTAGATCCAGCAAAACCGAGAGTAACCATCTATAAATGTAATGTAATAGCGATAGCCATTAATTAAAGGAACGGGGGAGGGTCCCCAAACGTATGTTTGAACTAGAGAAAAATGGGTTGTAACATTTGTAGTGTTTGAAGAAAATGATAAATTGTGGCTTTTGGCCACATTACAAGACCAACATAGAGAAGGACTAGAAGAGATACATATAGATGGGACTAATTTAGCTAAGGTTTGCATGACACGATGATGAGGATGACTGAGATGATCGTGTCAAAGTGAGTTGGTGGTGCCCATTGCAGAATGAAGAGTGATGGTGGAGTTGTTGTTGTTGGTAGTAGAGATAGAGTAGAAACCATCACGAGTTCGACCACGAAGTAGGATTTAATTGTCCACTAGATCCTGAATGATGAATCTGTGAGCATCAAAAGAGATAGAGCAATTATTGTCCGAAGTTAGTTTATGAATAAAGAGTAGGTTATGTGATAGAGATGGGACATGAAGGAGATTATGAAGAAAGAGCTTAGGGGGTGTGTTTGGGAGAGGTATGTGGGCTCCGAAAATTTCATTGGATACGCTCCCGGCCTCTCCGCACCATCGGTCTATTTTTTTTATTTGATGGTGATGACGGTAGAGAGTTTTAACGAGATTAGGTTCCTAGTGAATTTTCAGAAGGCATATTAGGTTTTAGATAAGACACTACCCAAAGATTTCGCCCTTAATTTGTGATGACTTTTTGATCTGAGTTCTAGTTTCCTATAGACGCAAGCCCCTATAGTTAATTACCCCTCCTGATAACAAGAGAGAACTTTCGATCGCATAGGTTATGAACCTATCGTATAATAGCAACAATCTTAAATAAGAAGGCTAGTTATTAAAGCGGTCGCATATGTTATGAACCTATCGTATAATAGCAACAATCTTAGGGTTTGAATTTGAGACATGAATTTTATAATTTAGAATTTATCACCATAAACTTAAAAATGATGGTGGGGGGAATGAAGATGAGTCCGATCAAGATTCCATGGTTCCGTCATCCCGGGCTATCATGTTCCCTGGTCTACTTAGTTAGAGGAGGTAGTCGACCAAACCTGACAGAAGGCACCTTATCGGCAACCATGGGTTGCTTCGTCCAAGAATATCTTGTAGACCTGGGTTTGTGTTTGTTTAAGGGGATATATCTGAATCCACCTTAGCTGATAGAGGGCTTTGTGCTTATCGAATATACCCTATGAGTCATGACTCAAGGGTTTAAAGCATTTAGGGAACTTACGGGCTTTGGCTGTGATCGTAATATAATGGTGCCATTTTGCGGTGAAATCACCCGATCAGAGGGCACGTGCCACGTCCCTGCTGGCAAGAGACTATTTGAGATTGAATCATAGCGACACACCCGACACGCATTCTCCCTTTGTAAGCTAAGGTTAATTTCAAATTTATCACACCTAACAAACGGTTGCGGGAGGTGGATTGGTTTTAGTTTTAAGCTTTTTAAGTGATAGATTTCATTCTGTCTTTTATTAGCTTTGAGATTTGACCCCTCCGGTTGAGATTTCCTGTCAACACGGCCATCATTGGGGTGACGTTAAAGTCAATAATATTTTCGTAAGAATTTGGGAGGCATTTTATACTTCAAGTCATGTCGACTCCAGTCCTTTTGAGGAGGAGGATGAGACTTGAATATTTGACCCCCCGCAGCTTTCTCGAATCGTTGGATTTGGGACTTAGATGTTATGATTTGAGCATATGCGAGTTGTAGTATTTGACCCTCCGCAGCATTCTTGGACGTTAGCATTTGTAGCTTTAACACGTTCGTCGGAGCACATACAGGGTTTGTTGCACTATAATTTAAGGAGTCATATTTAATACATAAGTGGCGTTTTAAAATATTTAAATATGATCCATTTATGCAAGTATTTTTATTTTAGAAAAATGCTCAAGATTTCATTTAAGGGCCTACGAACGCCTTCTGTCCGCTTATACACATGTTGCAGATTCGGTGGCGTAACAGCTTTTTAGCTTCAGTTCTTGCATGTATAAAAGAGGTATTATTTAGTTCACTTTAACTCTTTAAAGTGTCATTTAACATAGCTCATTGAGGGTATTTGCTCAATAGGTATTTGGAGATCGTGCTCATGCTCGTAGGAGAATTATATTGCTCACTACGAATTCCCCTATCCCCTCTCATAGGTGGATTGATTTGTTCGATACATGCTCCTTGTCCTTGCTTAGAGAGTTGTTAGAGAGCTGCTCAGTAGTTTGTACTTAGGCTTGATTATTAGAAAATATTGATTTCCCGCATTTTATTTGATTTTAAATGAATGAATTAATTATGTTAATCAATTAAGTGATTTTTTAATTGAAATTAATTGTTTTAATTAATCAATTTAAAATAAGTTATTTAATTAGTTAAATAGGTTTTGTTAACTGATTAATGTTTTAAATTAATTAAACAATTTTTATTTTAAATTAAAGTTTGATTAAAAATATTTTGAATTAAAGTTTTAATTTTAAAACATTTATTGTTTAGTATTAGTTGTTTAGATATTTAAATTTCTCTTATGTGATTTAATTAAATTAATAATTTGTCCTCAGTTAATTAATTCTGTTAACACCTGCTTTGGACTTGGATAGGATCAAGCTTAGCCTTCTCATTTGTTTGCTCCTTGGAAATATTTGAATGTGAGGATTTATTAAGGTTTTAGTTAGTTTGAAATTAAATAGTTTGATTAAATTTAAAAAAGAAATATTCAGATTACCTCTTTTAATTTTAATTAAAGTTTTAATTTTATATTAATTAAGTTTCTAATTAGTTGCTTAATTGAAGTTTTGGTTTAAATTTTAAGTTTTATCTAATTTTAAATTTCCATTGGTTAATTAATCAAATTAGATTATGTTAGGTCATTTATATGCCCATTTAAATTTATTGGTTAATTAATGTTAGGTCATTTATTTACCTCTTTTAATTTTAGTTGATTATTTTCCATTTTTTCCTATAATTTGAATAAGTACAAAATTTTTTTTTAAGTCCAGAATTTTTGAGAAAATTTTGGCAGCCTCCCGGCGTCCCATCCCTGCAAAAGGAGATAGGGGAGGGCACTTGCCCTTTTGGCTCGACTCGGTCGGAGCGAATCAACGGCGAGGAGATTTGGGAGAGCGAATCGATCCCATAAGTGTCTTCGACGATCCTTGTTGTGCGCAACGTGTTGATTTGAGCAATTTTAATTTAATTAAATTTTAAAAAAATATTTTTTATTTCTCTTTGAAAATCCGGCAGCCTTCCGGGGCCCCCTCCCCTTGCGGGGAGGTTGGGGAGGGCTCTTGCCCTTTTGGCTCGACTTAGCCGGAGTTAATCAACGACGAGGAGATTGAAAGAGTAGTGTCTGCGGTCCCTCGACTGGATTAGCTCGACGGCCGAGGGCTTCGGGGGACCGAATCAAACCCCGAGACTTCCTTCAAATCTTGTATTGCTTTTGTACATATGAAAAATCTTCTCACCTCTCTTTTTTTTAATAACATAATATATAATATTATTATAACATATATAATATAATATTATATATTATAATATATTAATATAAGCTTTATACATAACAACTATAGGGAGGAAGCAGAGCCCGATCGGCTCGGGTCGGAGGAAGCCACGCACGGGAGAAGGGACGGACGGGCTCGGTAGCCGCGGCGGTTCGGGTGGCTGAGGTCGGCGACGGGTCGGCTGGAGTTGGTGGGTCTCGGCCAAAGAAAATGAGCAGATCAAGTGGACGTAGGGCACGGTGGCTTCAACGGCTGGAGTCGGAGATGGAGGGGGCAAGCCGATGTTTGGCTCAGTTGTAGGCTCGGAGAAGGAGGAGGTCCGACGTCCTTGGCGAGGGCAGCAGTCGGAAGCAGAAGTGGCGGCGGAGTTCTATGCGGAAGAGGATGTCGGAGTCGTCGACTTTGTTTGTCTGAGGTAGTTTCCAAATCCCCTCTTGCTTTATTTTCTGTGTGCATGTGTAAGCTGAATGGGAGAGATTTCCCTTATTTTGTGTCATAGAGAGGAGGTTGTGGGGCAGTTACTTGCGATCGTGGGTGATTGTGGGAGCCGGTCGTGGGTCTGTCGTGGGGTAATTTCGATCTAAGCCGTGGAATGGGCGGCACTTTTAGGTCAACAAGGTAGAATTCCTTGGCCTTGGTGTTGAATTGGTAGAGAGCTCCCGTTGGCAACGGAGACCAAGTCAGAGCCAGCATAAGTTGTGGGTTGTTGGAAATTCGTAGTGAGATGAGTTGAAGCTCTGGAATCAAGTATTCATTTGGTTGTTGAGCTGTTTTGAGGCTTGGAGAGTAGGGCACGGGGTGGTCCAGACGAGGGAGATGAGTAATTTAAATTGCAGCGGTGCTAGCAAGTAAGAGCACTATGACCAATCTTGTCGCAAATATGACAGGTTGGGCATGTACTGTTGGGCGTGTTCTGAGGGAGAACACCTACGTATTGCTGTCTAGGGAGGAAGCCTCTGCCGCATGAGTTTGAGGAATTGTTTCTTCTTTGAGTGAATCGGCCACGACTAGAGTAAAGAGCTAGGTTCTTAGAAGCTGGAGGAGTATCACGCTGAAGTTCATTTTGATTGTTTATTTCGTTGCTACATAGGAGCGAATAGAGGGTGTCCAAGCTAATGGGTTGCGGTGACGTGTGAATTAAGGTTTTAAATGAATTGTTGGTGGCTGGTAATCCATTGAGAATGTATAACACAATATCCTCAGAATCGACGCGAGATCCGGCTATAGTAATGTTGTCAACAAGCATTTTGACTTGAGCAAGGTATTGGGTCATCGTGGAATCCCTCATTTGAATGTTGTGTAGTTCATTTTTAAGTTTTATGACCCAAGACCTGTTGGTCGGCTGAAGTTTGTTTGCCAGAGTGATCCATACCTCGTGTGCAGTGGAAAGATGAAGCACATAGGGAAGAACAGAGGGGGAGATTGTTGAGAATAGAGCGGAGACCAAATTTTGATCAACAAGGTGCCATAATCTGTAGCCAGGATCCATAGAGGGTCCGCTGGGACAAATTTTTCATCCTGTAAGATAGCCATCGAATCTGTTTGCTGCAAAGAGTTTGTGCATTTATGGACTCCAGATGGCATAGTTCTCATTTGTGAGCTGTACATTGACTATGAACTTCATATTGGACATTAGGAACTTCAAGGGAGCAAGGACTGTGAACTCTGCCATTGATGCGGACAGAGAGGAGGCTGGATGGACAGCACTTGATCGGCCATGGGTAATGAGGGTGATGAAGCTCACGGCGCTAATACCATGAAGGAAAGTATAGCAGATGTCAACCTGTTGTAGAAGAGAAACTAAGAGAGGTAGAGATAATTTTACTGTAGCATATTCATTTTCATTCATACATTTACAATGTAAAATGAAATACATATATAGAAGTAAAACATATACTAAGAGAATGAAATGCCAGGGCCTTTATGTGCCAAGCTGCGCTAGCAGGGAATGTGCGATGTGTGCAGGCGGCTGGAGTAGGTGGTCCACGTGAGAGATGGAGTTCCATTAAAGGTGCTCTAACAAGGTCAAGGTCATTTACTTCGTCTTGGGAGGATTTCAAGTCAACATCCAATTCCTCCTGGAAAAGCATCACTGGTGAACCTTAAATTTGTTAAGATATATGTAATAAGTCTTCTTTATTTCTTGAATGTTACTGACACGTGGCTCTATCCTACTAGATATACTTAGTTTTTGTTTTCTATTTAATGCTCTTGTATATCTGTATTGAAGGTGTAATGAATTCCTTATTTCCTGTTCTGCTCGTCTTCATTTTCTTCTTTCCCGTCTCTATTTTTTGCTTTCATGGTATCAGAGCAGTCATTCTAGGGACTGCATCTTTTTCGTCTTTCTTATTCTTCTACCGTTAGCAATGGCAGCGTCTGCTGCATTGTCCGCCACCGAAGCACCGGAAGAAGCTCATGGATCAGCAATCTCGTCTTACCCTCCCATCCCGCCTCAACTCAAATTTCTTCTATGTAATATCAAATCAATCATCTCTCTTCCTCTCACCGCCGAAAATTATCCTATGTGGCGCTCTCAAGTTTTCAAGATTTTTAAAGCAAATGGATTCGAAGGATTTATTGACGGTTCTTCGCATTGTCCCTCTTCCGATAAAATTTCTTCCTCTTCATCTCTTTCTTTTTCATCTTGGAACCTTCTTGACCAAAATTTAGCTGCTGCCTTGTATTCGGTTATTTCTCCAAGCATTCTTCCGCATGTCCTCTCTCTTGATCACTGTTCGGAGATTTGGGACACCTTAGATCATCGTCTCCAGTCTTCATCTCGATCTCGCACAATCCAATTGCGTAATGAACTCAACTTCTTATCCATGAAGAACCAAACTATGTCTCAATATTTGCTTACCGCCAAAACCAAAGTTGATGTTATAGCTGCCACTGGATTTCCCCTCAATTCGGAAGAAGTGATTTTCTATACCTTAAATGGTCTTCCCGCTCAGTATCAAGCCTTTAAAATGGCTATTCGCACAAACCTTCAACCTATTAGCATCGACACTCTCTACACTCTTCTTTGTAGCGAGGAACAGAATCTAGCCCAAGAAGCGACTAAAGACATACAAAATCTTCAGATTTTCGATCAGTCTGTCGCCTTGTTTACGTCTCGTGGGCGTGGTCGCGGTCGCGGTAATTCCAACCGCGGGCGTCCATCTTCTTTCAATCATTCTTCTCGATCTAATTCTCGCCGTCCAGACAAAAGTGTGTCTAACTCGATTCAATGTCAAATCTGTTCTAAATTCGGTCACTCAGCACTCAAGTGCTAGTATCGTCATGACCCATCTTACACCGAGGAATCTCACTCACAGAAAATAGCTCTGTTCTCTCCTTCGGAATCCAACAGTGCTGCTGACTGGTACCTCGACAGTGGAGCTTCTACCCATCTTACATCAGACGTCTCGCAAATTCAGTCCATACAACCTTATTCCGGCCAACACTAAGTCACTCTAGGTAATGGATATCAAGTTCCGATTCAACATTCAGGTAAAGGCGTGCTTCCAACCTCACAAGGTAATCTTAATCTTCATAATCTTTATCACGTTCCGAATTTATCTTTTAATCTTATCTCTATACATCGCCTCACGTCTGACAATAATTGCACCGTCAAATTCTTTCCTCATGAATTTCATATACAGGACTCGATGACAAGTCGTCTTCTACTCAAGGGACCTTGTCTTAATGGTCTTTATCCTATCCGGTCATCCGTTCCAAAGCAACATCTTGCTCTGTTATCCGCTCAAGCTGTACCTCATCTTTGGCACAAACGTCTTGGTCACCCTGCAGCTATTACTTTAAAGAATCTTTCCAAACACATTTCTTCTTTATGTAATACTGCTTATAGTTCAAACTATAATTCTTGTCAATTGGCCAAAAGCCATCATTTACCATTTAATAGATCTACTCATTCTACTCGTTCTTGCTTTGAAATTGTTCATTCTGATGTCTGGGGACCCTCTCCAACTTTTCAACAAACGGTTTTAAATACTACGTCTCGTTTATTGATGATTTTTCCAAGTATTGTTGGGTGTATCCTCTCATTCAAAAATATGAGGTGATTTATAAATTTGTTGAATTTAGCAAAATGATAAATCATCAATTTAACACCAACATTAAAATTCTAAGATCCGATGGTGGAGGCGAATTTATCAATCATCACTTTCAATTATTTTGCAAACAACAAGGTATAATTCACCAATATACTTGCCCGTATACTCCACCTCAAAATGGAGTAGCTGAACGTAAGAATAGACACATAATCGAGATGGTTCGTACTCTCCTTATCGAAGCCAATCTTCCATAATCATTCTGGGATGACGCTCTTCATACATCTGTCTATCTCATTAATCGGTTACCTACTTCTGTTTTGCACAATTCTAGCCCATATTATATGCTCTATCAAAAACAGCCTTCATATACTCATCTCAAAATTTTCAGTTGTTTGTGTTATCCTTGGCTCAAACCTTACTCAGCAAGCAAACTTTCCCCACTTTCAACACCTTGCATCTTCATTGGTTATGCTTCTTCTCAAAAAGGGTATCATTGTTTCAATGCCAAAATTGGCCAAGTTTATACATCTCGCCACGTTATCTTTAATGAATCTATTTTTCCCTATCTCTCGGGATCTCCTGCTACTCAACCGAACTCCTCCCAACCTTTTATTCCTCCTCTTAATCTTGTTCCCACATCTACTCTTTCTCACAAACCCAATTTTAATACTACTCAACCTGTCTCTCCGCCCAGTTTCATTAAGCATATTGTCCTGAATCCTAATTCATCCGTGCAAGCTACTTCTTCACCTCAGCAGACTTCTCCCGCATCCATTTCTTTATCAAATTCAAATCAGCTTTCCATCCCGTCATACACCATTTCATTCTACTCACCCTATGTAGACTCGGTTCAAAACGGGCAACCTTAAACCCAAGTCTATGTTGAATCTTTTTCATCAAACTCTTTCTGAAGATCCCTCTACCTATGCTGAAGTAGCTAAAGAACAACATTGGTGTGATGCCATGTCTCAGGAATTTCAAGCTCTCCAAACTCAAGGTACATGGGATCTTGTTCCCCCTCAACCAAATCAAAACATTCTTGGCTCCAAATGGATCTTTCACACTAAATATCTTGTCGATGGTACCATCTCTCGATACAAAGCTAGACTAGTGGCTCAGGGATTCAAACAAGAATACGGGTTGGACTACTCAGAAACTTTTAGTCCTGTTGCTAAAATCCCAACCATTCGAGCTCTTCTTGTTGTATCTCTCCATCAAAAATGGCCCCTTCATCAACTCGACGTCTCTAATGCCTTCCTTCATGGCAACCTAAATCATCACGTCTATATGAAACAACCTACTGGATTCAATGATACAATTCATCCAAACTATGTCTGTCGTCTCAAAAAGGCTCTTTATGGCCTTAAACAATCCCCACGCGAATGGTATTAAACTCTGTCTAGCTACCTACAGTCGCTAGGATTTACCTTTAGTTCTTCTGATCCTTCTCTTCTTATCTACAACAAAAATGGTGTCTCTATGTATTTTTTGGTTTATGTTGATGATATTCTCTTAACCGGTAATTGCACCAAATCTATTCAAAATCTTCTTCAAAATCTCAAATCCAAATTCACTATCCGCGATCTTGGACCCATCTCTCAATTTTAAGGTCTTCAAGCCGTCCATACTTCATATGGTTTACATCTAAATCAAACTAGGTTCGCTCAAACCATTCTATCCCGAGCCGGCATGACCAACTGCAAAATTATCTCTACTCCGTCTCAACTTAAAACTTCTTCCACGCAAATCAACTCCGTCGCATTTTTCAATCCTACTTTATATCGTCAATTAGTTGGATCGCTTCAATATCTTACCTTAACTCGCCCAGACATATCATTTGCTATTAACAAGGTTTGTCAACATATGCAAAACCCTTTAATTATTCATTTTGATGCTCTTAAACATCTTTTACGTTATATTCAAGGCACCTTACATTTTGGTATCTCTCTTTTTGCAAATTCCACACTCAATCTGATCGCCTATGTGGACTCTGACTGGGCTGGAGACTCCATCGATCGTAAATCCACCACCGGTTATTACACTTTTCTAGGATGATCTATTATATCCTAGAGTGTAAAGAAATAGAACGCAGTTGCTCGCTCATCTACTGAAGCCGAATACCGGGCAATTGCTTCAGTCGCTGCCGAAGTCACATGGCTCTGACGTCTACTTCAAGAACTCAATTGTCATCAGCAAATGGATACCTCTCTACTTTGTGACAACACATCTGCTATTGCCTTGGCCAACAATCCCGTTTTCCATGCTCACACTAAACATATTGAGGTGGATTGTCACTTCCTCAGAAACTACATTAAAGATAAGACAAATCAGATTCATCATATATCAACCAAAGATCAGCTCGCCGATCTACTTACCAAGCCTCTTGCTGCTCCCAGATTTCAGCTGTTATCAAGCAAACTAGTTACTTCTTCCGACGCAACAGTTTGAGGGGGCATGTTAAGATATATGTAATAAGTCTTCTTTATTTCTTGAATGTTACTGACACATGGCTCTATCATACTGGATAGACTTAGTTTTTGTTTTCTATTTAATATTCTTGTATACATGTATTGAAGGTGTAATGAATTCCTTATTTCCTGTTCTGCTCGTCTTCATTTCTTCTTTCCCGTCTCTATTTCTTGCTTTCAAAATTCCCCCTTTTCTCTCATTGATTATCCCAATAAATTTTCCTCTTTGATGTTAATTCTGTATAGCCACTATAATTGCATAGATTGGTCCGTTGAGAGGTGGAAGATCATTTTGTTACTCAGGAGCAAGAAAAATCTAACTGTTCTGATGAACATTGATATTGAATGTTCCTCCTTCAGAAGAAAATTCCATTCAATACTGATGTGATTGAAAAATATAGTTTTGAAAAAGGTTTAATTATCTTTAGGAATTATTTAATTTCTGAAATTTAAATTTTATAATCGAACACTTATTATGAACGATACATTACCTTGAAAGGTGAGCATATCATTCCCTAATAGGTTCAGATTATAAATCTTGAGATTAATCTTTATTATTATAATCAAACTCAAGGAAAAATAATATATGATCCCGAAGGATCAAAATAATGTTTAATCCATTGTTCGACTACAATAATTGAGATAAGGGATCATTAATTTCATAAGTAAAGTTACGATTGTAATTGATATATCTATCCGGAGAAAGAAGATATCAATCACCATCGATAGTTTAAATATGACGATAATGATTATAAGGCTTAGATTTCCCAAAGACAATCAATTGAAGGTTTTAAAAAAAATTGATTTTGAAAACCTGGTCTAGGTTTCTAAATCTCATATGAGCGCAAGCCCTCATAGTTAATTACATCGTAGGAAACTAGAAAATTTTTCACGAAAACTCTTGATTAAAATAGTGATACGAATTTTATTTAGATTTCAAGGTTTGATATCAAAGGAGTTAAGGGTTGGAAATTCAACAGGGACTGGTTCAAGATTGAACAGTTCTTTCTGGAGTCAAAGGAAGAAGAGTAGGAGGTGCCTTGAGATTTCGAATTACTCCAGAAACACCCCAACCTATCCTAAGTGTTGGGCTTGAATTTGATTGAAAGGGATTTAATGTTTGAGTGGTCAATTTTATTAGAAAGTGGGAATAAGATTCCCGGAAGGTTGAAGTCTTAGGATTGGACATCTGCCTCAGAACCTAAGTCTAAAATTGGGTATTGAGAATCAGTGACCCGGATCCTAGCTAATGCAATGCAATCCTGGACTTACCCCGGCCTGGATTGGGGAGCCAGCTAAACCACCTAAATACTTTAAAATCATGTGTCCGGTCTATTATGTAAGAGTGGTAGAAATATTGATTAAGATTGATTTAAAGAATTTGGATCGACATCTAGAGCAGATTCTAATTGACCCCTTAACATATGTTGGATAAAATGATTAAGCTAAGAATGCAATTAAAGATTTAGACTTAAATTTAATCTATATCTAATGCAATGCATGCTAGTTGACTCGATTAAATGCTTAAATTAATATGTAGCAGTTTTAAAATTAGGCTTAAAAATAAGTTTTATCCTAGAGATTGCACAACATCCCCTTGGACAGAACTGCACCCTAATAGGTCAGGTGGTCTGCCAGAACCCGCACGCAGGGAGGTGCCTAACAAGGTAGAGAAAAGTTAATATGAATGCATGAAAAACTCCCGGTGAGTCCGGGTTTACTTCTTAAAAGCGTTAGAGTTTCTATCTGAGCCTAAAGTTTTTAAATTTTAGTTAAAGTAGAAATAGTTCTTGACCGTACCCTCACGAGCCTCCGATCGGGTTCCAGGCTAAATCAAAATTGGCATGCAATAATCGCCAAAAAACTATGAAAAGTAGGCAAGTCCTTAATCGCAATCAACATCAAGTAATGAAGTCAAAATAATTAAATCAATTAAATAAGTGCTCAAATTAAAAGTCCATGTGGCAAGTGCCACTTAATTATACAACCCAGGGTCTGCAGGAAAAGTAAAGTGGCCGGGTACCACTGACTACAACCCGGATTCTACTCCTAAGACTCAAGTGACTTTGAGAATGGGTCTTCTCTCTTTCTTCACTTCTCCGTCCTTCTAGAACTCCTTGGATTGTCGGGTCAGGATATCCAAATGAAAAGAAACTTCCCCTGGATAGGGTGTTATCTTTCCTCTTTGGATATTTCAAAAGTATCCTAAACTGTATTTCCAAGTGAAAAGATACTCTCCCTTAAGGGATGTTTGGATCATTATTATCCCATCTCAAATCACTTAACATTACAACTCAAGTTACATTCAAATTATATCAATAAAAATTAAAAATGTAGACTCAACAACCTGCAGGGTTATCCTAATAATCAACAGTTATATTTACATCCCAAGCAGTTAATATATTGAAAATCAAAAATGCTCAAACCAGCCACACTTGGCCATGCTCTTTTTGATTTAAAGGGGGCTTAGCATATTTTTTGGAGCACCTGTGTAATTTATTATTTATGAATTTGCCCCCTTTATTTAATGCCCTGAATGAGCATGGCCACCTGCATAAGATTAAATTAGTACAAAACGCTCCTAACCTAAGGGTAGGTCTAACGTACAATCAAATCAACACAGAATACAGTAAATAAATAAATAATCACATCAATATCAATTACTTAAATCTAGCAACCAGCATGCAATGAAAACCACAGAAAACTCGGCACACGCAAGTAGCAGAAAAGTAAACACCGGCCTAGCCTAAGACTAGAGTTGGTTGTCCTAGCAAACCATCTAAAGTGTGTGAGATAGGCTGTGTGATTTTGATATGTCCTAAATAGGCACTTGGTTGAAGTTGCTTGATGTTCTAGTTGGTTGAAGGCTTAAGGGTATTTTAATTAAAATTTAAATCTTAATGATTTGAATTTGATTTTAATTTTGATTCAATTATTTATTGGACACCACCTTTGTTGCACACCAAGACCGTGAAGTTTATTTCACCTTCCTTGGGGCTAATTTAATAGTCTCGTAGGCCTGAGTTACCCAGTGGTACCCGATATGATTAAATGATTTAAGTTTAATTAAGATTTGAAGATTGATTAATTTTTAATTGAATTTGATTGGTTGCTGGTTTTAGAATTAAATTGATGTTTTCTGGAATTTTTAATTATTTGTGGAATTTTGGAATTTCCTGGATTATTTTATTCATTTAATTCAAAGGTCAGACTTTTTGATTTAAAGTGTTTTCTAGAAAGATAATATTTTATTAAAATACTAGACCTTAATACAATCAGTTAGACAGTAAGTACACTGAAATTGGATTTTTCTAGATTTTATTATGAGGGTTTGAAGTTTTGATTTGAATTTGAACTAAGTTTGACCAAAAGTTGACTTTTTCAAATTTGATTGATTTCTGGAAACTTAACATTTTTAATAAATAATAGACCTTAAGATGAGTTATATTCATTTGATTTTGCTCAATTTGGAGTTCATTTGAATTAGTTATGAATTTTTGAAGTTTTGACAATTATTGAATTTTCAAAAATTATTTAATTAAGGCCCTTTTTATGGTTTGAATCCAAATGACCTCCAAACTCCTTGAAATCAACTCCAAAGGTCAGGAATGACCTAAGGAGTGATCTCCAAGTGTTTGGAAAATTTCTAAAATTTTTAATTATTTTTAATTAATTAAATTAATTAAATATTGAATTTCAATTAAACTTAAATTAAACTTAATTTTGAAGTCCAGTCAAGGGGCTTTTATTTTTTGTTGATTAAGGGTTTAATTCTGGTCAGTTTGAGGTATTATATGTAATTTTTGGATTTTAATTTGATTTATCATAATTTCTGGAAGGTTTAAGGGCTTAATGAAGGTTTAATTTTGATTTAATTAATTAAGGGGCTTAATGGCTTCAAAATCCAGTGAGAAATTTTCTTAAGGCTGAGAGTGTCACTATATTTAAGTGTTCAAAGTTTCAAATCAATTGGAATTATATCCTAATTATTAGAATTTTTCTAAATTATCTAATCAAATCCTTAATTTTTATCCTTAAAAATGTCACTAAGTTCATTGGGTTTGAATCAGTGTTCCACTAACCCTTGGACATTAACTAGAACCACATCAAGCATAGCAATGATGATAATGAAATGATATCCTAATGTTCTATGGAATGAAATATAGTAGATTATCAAATTCATAAGTTATGAATCAACTTATAATTTTGATAATTCAACCATAAGGGAAATATGTGCTCAACTAGATTTGGATCATTGAAAGATGTAAGAGACATCTCCAAATGATCTTCGTCCCAATTAAAGATCATGATCACTTTTATCTTGACAATAATATATAGAAATTCATATATAATCAAAGACTAATTGTTCTCAAAGTGATCATGTGCATGTCTCAAATATATTTTGAATGAAAGAAACCCTTTCACTGATTCCATAGAACCCTAACATGCTTGAATTGGATCTTTAAATGAAATGATTATGAATTTCTAAAAATCTAGGTCAAATCAAGACCTAGGTTTTTGTAAATTCATAACATGAATAAGATTGCATAAAAAAGGTTTAAGAAAATTATGGAAGATCAATATTAGACCCCACAACATCTCTGCAAAATTTCAAGTTAAAATAGTTTGTATATTTCGATTTAAAATTAAAATAAGGTTTTCTAAATAATTAAAATAATTAATAAAATATTACTCAAAATAATTTTATTTTATTTTTAAAATAAACTAGATAGAAATACGAATAAAACGAGCCCAAGAACTCCAAAAATGATTGGGAAATGAAATTCCCACAAATTTTAAAGTTCTGGATTATTTTTAAATTAAATTTAAGGGTTGTAAAACTAGTCAAACGGCGGCGCTGACTCGGCCTGGGCTTTCCACGTGGCGCGGCGGGATGCGACCTCGCGTATGGCGGCGGTCAAACGGGTCCCGCCACTTATCCAGTGCGGCATTGAACAGAGCCGTTGGATATGTTTAAGCATTGATTCGACGGCTGAGATCAATCCCACGGCTGAGGCTCGATCCAGAAGGATCGGACGGTTGATCTAACTCCCGCTATTTGGATTAACGGTCTAGATTTGACCGGACAAAGAGCTAATCAACCCGCGGTCTAAATGATCGAATCGGACCGCGGATCTTACCCGATCACAGCCGTTGATCTCAAAAGGATTGATCCAACGACTGTTGAATCATCTTCTTCCTTCGTTAGACCGTAAACCCTAAACTCAAACTTAGAATGAAGCAACTCAAACGATGAAACAGATGGCTTGAAATTTAAGACAGAGATATAATGAGATCAGAGGAAGAATGTGGAAGTAATTTTAAAGCCATTGATGCAACCTTAGATTACTTAATTAGAAACCTAGGTAAATACCTAGGGTTAGAGTTTTACCGAAGTAAATTTGATGGAATCAATTGATTCAGGATTCTCTGAATTTGTGGATTGTCTACGCTCAGATTTGCAGAAGACTCCAGGTCCGGAGGAAGCTTCTACAGAATGTTGGGGTCGCTTGGACGGAGCTAACCTCGGTTTGTGCTCGAGCTCGTCGCCGGCGGCCACCAAACGCCGGTAATTGATCAGGTAAAGGTTGAGGAGACTCTGGAGATATAAAATGAAAAAGCAAAAACATCTAGGATGGACGGGAATGGGAGATAGTCTCTAATGAGCTATCCCGTCTCCCTTCCCCTATTCGAACTACGGGGGCCCATTTGGACGGCTAGGATGCATCAGTTGAATGCCCTGGATGAAGGCTAGCTGGTCCAGGCTGTTAGGGAGCAGGGAGGCACACTACCCAGAGGAAAATGACCTTTGGTCACTCTCACATGGAGGGGACCACTAAAGGTGGTTAGGGTCGGGTTGGAGGCATGCCAGGAGCTGGGTTGGGTCTGGCTAGATCTGGGGAAGCTTCTGGAGTTGACTAGATGAACTAAACAGGTCTGGATTGGACTGGCTAAGTCGGTTAGATGGGCTTGACCGGGTAGAGCTCATTTGAGCTCACATTGATCTATTGACTAGTCAGCAGAGGTTAGACAGTTGAGCTGGAGTCCAAGTGGACTAAGGAAATACCTGGAATGGTTTAGAACTCAAGAAAATCCATGGTATGGATATTTGAATGGGGATTGACCACTTAAGCCTTCTTAAGAGTTTCTTTGACTCTTTGACTGGTCAAAGAGTCAAATTATGCTTAGGTGGCATGGAGGGAGGTTGGAATTGTTGGTGGAATGGATTCCAAAAGAGTTTGAAGGGGATAGGTTCAATACATGAGCAAATTAATGAAATTTGACCAAGTTGTAATGGGTTGACTTGGTCAACTTAGCATGAGTTTGATTGACCTATGGCTAGGACATGAATAAGCCATAAGTTGGAGTCAATTTGAAGCTTGATATAGATTGAATAGCTCAAATTGATTGAGGTTTGATAATGATTAAGGGTTTAATCATGATTAAAATTTGACCAAGTCAAATCCACATGATTTGATTCAACAAGGGTTTTGAATATGTTTAGGTCAAGTATTTGAAAGGTTTTGAAAGCTTGGAAGGTTTAGATTAGATATCCCAAATGATTTGATCCAAATGGGTCAGGTTTGACCAAACATGAGTTCAGTTGACTTAATCAAATGTTGATTGGGTCAAAGGTCCAATCAAGTCTAAATCATTGAAGGGTATGGCCAGGGGAGTTTGAGTGAGTCTTGAGTATACTTGAAGTTTGATTCAAATTGAAAGAGCTTAAGGGTTGAACTGGTCAACCTAGGTTGACTTGGTCAACCAGGCTGACCCAGGGTTAGGGGTTGAGCTCAACAGGTTTGAAATGATGAATGGGGTCTGGTGGAGGTATTTTGAAGGATTAGAATGGTCATCTGGGTCAAATGACCTATTTAGGTCCTTAATGGGCCTAATGGGTCAACTAGGTTGACTTGGTCAACCAGGTTGACCCAGGGTCAAGGATTGGGTTCAATAAATTTCGTTTGACATTTGAAAATTGCTGGAGGCGGTTGCATTTGATTTGGAGCTCATTTGACCAAAAGAGACCATTTTCACCCCATAGGTGCATTTTGGTCATTTTGACTCCTAGTCAACAGGAGGTCAAAATGAGTCTGGTAAAATGCAGTTTAATGTTCAACAAGTCAGGATTAAGGGTCTGGAACTGATTGGAGGCTTTGGAGAAAGCTTCAAGGTCAAAATCCACTTGGTGCAAGATCCAATGGCATAGACTGTAAATATTTGAAGGTTTTATAGCATTTGGATTTCAATTCAGTTTCTGGGGTTAGAGACCTCAGAATGAGCTCAAATTTGGAGGGTTTCCTCTATAGACAAGTCACATCAGTGTGGAACTAACATATCCTGAATCAGAGGTCATTTGATAGGGTTTTGAAATGTTCAAAGATTCACTGGAAAATGCTTTCATGACTTGGACCTTTGGCCTTAGAATTGAATCTGGATTTTTGGTTTTGAGCTGAATTTTGAGTTTGAATGATAGGGTTTGAACTATCTAAATCATTTACAATTATTTGGATAATTGTAGATGATTAGATAGGATTAAAGTCAGGTCAGAGGCTGGAGTAACTAAATCTGGGTTGTTTAAAGGTCAGGATTAGTCAGGGATTTGAATTGACTTGAACTCTGGATTGATTTGAGTCTTGAATGGATTGATTTAAAGTCTAGATTGATCTGGAGTTTGGATAGATTTGAGATCTAGATAGGTCTAAAATCTAAGAGAATCCTAAGACCTAGATTGATCTAGAATCTGGATAGATCTAGAATATGGGTAGATCCTAGGACCTGAAACCTGGGAGAATCCTAAAGTCTAAAAATCCTAGGGTCTGGAGTCTGGATTGATCTTAAGATCTAAATAGATCTAAGATGCAAAGTCTGGGGGAATCCTAAGGTCTAGAGTAGATCATAGGATCTGAAGTCTAGGAAGAAACCTAAGGTCTAGAGTAAATCCTAGGGTTTGGAGTCTGGATTGATCTTAAGATCTAAATAGATCTAAGATGCAAAGTCTAGAGGAATCCTAAGATCTAGAGTAGATCATAGGATCTAAAGTCTAGGAAGAATCCTAGGGTTTAGAGTAAATCCTAGGGTCTGGAGTCTGGATTGATCTTAGAGTCTAGAAGTCTGAAGACATCCTAGGATCTGGTCCTAAAAGAATCCTAGGGTTTAAACTCTAGAAGAATCATGGGATCTAGATATATCCTAAAGTCTAGATTCTAGGAGGATCCTAAAGTTTAGAATAATCCTAAGATCTAAAATCTAGGAAAGATCTTAAGGTCTAGAATAGTCTGGAAACTAGATTGATCTAAGATCAGGATTGATTTGAATCTGGATTGATCTAGGATCATATTGATCATAGAGTCAGGATTGATCCTAAGGATTGGAAAGATCCTAAGGTCTTGATTGGTCCTACTGACCTCATACAAAAATGAGGTCAACAAATACTAATGTTTTTAACATGTTTTGGTTAAGAAAATTATCTGTTCTTCGTCATCTCAATATTCCGTACAACTAGTACTAAAATAAATGAGAAGGAGACAGAATCTTCTCAACAATAATACAATTTGTTGCCTTCAGCAACTATTAAGCCATTGTGTCAGGCTGATTCTTGAAAAAGATGAGTCTAACAATTTGTTTGGAATAACTTTCTTGCTTCTTGTTACTCATATAATAATCATAATTTTATTTGGCTATTATTTTCTCACTATTTTTTAGAAATTTCTGTAACATAAAATTGTTTTCTGCAATCATAGCAACAAAATTATTTTCTCCACAGCAACTTTTCAATCAATTTTTATAAAACACTATAATCATCCCAAACAGGCCTTAAATATTCACTCCTTCATCAAATAGATAAGTGTCGCCTTTGCCATAAAATGATCAATGTTGGTAACTTCGCCCAAGTGAACCAGGTAATGTACTTCCTTGAAGAGTGTAAGGCATCTTTAGTGGTCTTCGGAAGAAGAAATTATTACGTGCGGAGTCCGTATATAGAGTTGTGCCCGGACTCCAATGAAATGTTCACATGTGGTCAAAATATAATTTTTTATATTGTTGTGTATTTGCTGAATATTTATTATGTATTTGCTAAGTATTTATTGCATAATTACTGAGTATTTACTGTGTATTTAATACTCAGTAAATACGTAGTAAATACTCAAAAAATATACAGACTCCGGACATAACTCTATGTTCGGGCATGACAAGCTATGTCTTCAGACACTTCACATCATCATTTGAAGCAATACAGTTACATCCTCCTGTATGAATGGTTTTGTAGAGGAATTATGCTATCCTCATAGTTTCATCAGGATTTATGAATGATTTTGAATTATACAAATGTAGTTGCAAAAATTCAAACTTATTCATCTTGAATGTTGATTTCATAATAAAAGACCATGCAAATGATTTATTTTACTATTTTTTGTGAAAAAAAAGAAGCTGCTTATAAAGTTTAATATAACTATTTATTTTAAACAATATTCAATCATACAATAGATCTAAACAATTTCGTCAAATTTAAAAATACATTTTCTTACTTCAAGCAGCCAAATGATCTGTAAGAAAAAACAATTTCGTTATTTACTTCCATCTAAATTAGAATAAAAGAATGTGTTACCATCCCCAAGGAAAATAGTTGGCCCAAAATATTCTCACTAAATTTTTATATAATGAATGTCAAAGTCATTGATTTAATTTTAAAATTAATGCAATATAAAGTTATCATAGATTACACTCATCTCTCAAATGAATTTGGGATTCTTGCTTTCTAAGGCTTCATTTAAAGAAAAATTATTCTGTACGGATACCTACACCATTCGAAGATGAATCAGAATGCTCCACATCACTTTTTTTGCTGTGTACCGCTATGTACTGGATGATATGATGCATTCTAATTCACCTCCGAACAGTCCGATGTCCGCACAGAATAATTTCTCTTGTTTAAAACAACTCTCTTATTGCTTTGCTTTTCAAACCGCAATTACAATTACTATGACTATAATTTTTTTGCATCATGAAATTGCTTTTTACACTATTTTCTACGCCAATTTTATAAAATAATAAAAAATTATTCCAAACAAAAACTAAATTTTAATGAGAATATTCTCCCATAATTTTGTTCCTATCTAAAACCTATAAAAAAATAAATTTAAAAAAAAAAGTGAACAAACGGTGTAATCAGACACCATAATAACTAGCAACGAAACTATAGAGCTCGCAAATAACAACAAAGTTCACAGTTGCTTCAGGTAGCTCAAACAGCATTATATTCCACTTGTAAACTTAACAAAACAACCCCCATCGTAAGTTTTCAAATCATCTAACCTGCATATAGGCATATAGCTTCATCAAGGCTAACTATTCTGCAACTCAAACCAATGAAGTTCCAATTTCAAATGCTGACAGTGGCGATGTCCCTCTTGAGCTTATCCCAGTTCCACTGACTGACTGTTCGGTCGCAGCTCTCAATCCTAACTGCTGCAATTGATGGACAACATGCGACATCCTCGGCCGAACTGAAGGGACATGCTGAGTGCAAGAATAGACAAGATCAACAACCTTTTGAATCACACCAACTTCTGGAATGTCTAAAATGACAGGATCTAATAGTTCTTGATATCTATGAGACTGAACTAAAGGGGTTGCCCACTCGAAAATGGTCTGCCATCCCAAAGATTCAACAGCCTGAGCGGGACGATGACCGCTTATGATTTCTAATAACAATACTCCGAAGCTGTATACATCACTTTTGGTGGTCAGTTCATTTCTGTAGACGAACTCTGGAGCGAGATATCCATGAGTTCCTGCCATTACTGTCCTTCCATGCATGGCTTCCCATGGTACGCATCTGGATAGGCCAACACCTAAGAGGTGTGCTCCAAATTCTTCATCTAGAAGCACATTGCTAGCGCAGATATTGCGGTGAACTACATGTGGTTTAACTTTGTCATGTAGAAATCTGGAAGTATGAAACTATGGAAGTCAGCATAAGCATCAGAAGAAATAAAATAGCCTTAAAATGGTTCAATAAAGCTTTAAGATGTTAAATAACATAGAATGGCTTGCAGCTAAGGTAAGAAATGCTTTTTCAGTTGAAATGCAGGGGTCAAATGGCTGGATGGAGTTAGTCACAAGCTTATGATGGTAAGAGTGCTAGATAATGGATACATAACATGATTAGATTAACATGTTCGAGTGTAATTGTTATGCTAACAGCTAACAAGTTTCCTGGCCAGCAAAATATTCTCTGAATACCGATATGGTTGCTCATTTCCCATCCGAAAATAATATGAGGTAAATTTTGTTATTTTGGGAAAAGCGGGGATATTGACTTTGAACCGGACACAATGGAGAAAAAAGATTCATGTTGCCGACCCCACGTAGTGGGACAAAGGCTTGTTATTGTTGTTGTTGTTGTTGGGAAAAGCGGGGATATTAAACACATAAAAATAACCACAAGATTAAACTTAATTATTATGATGCATGCATACACCTTAACTGCATAATGGCACTCATTAATGACATGCTGTGTGTGTTCTAAGTTATGCATAATCCTAAAGAAATGCATCTTCAA
This sequence comes from Dendrobium chrysotoxum, assembly GCA_019925795.1. NCBI lineage: Eukaryota > Viridiplantae > Streptophyta > Magnoliopsida > Asparagales > Orchidaceae > Dendrobium > Dendrobium chrysotoxum. The sequence goes on from CM034307.1 coordinate 48,587,080, forward strand.
GCAGAGAGACCGAAAGAAATTTTTTACAAAATCATAATCGAGTAAATTATGCTATGCCGATTTGATTGTTAGGCTTTAAAAAAAATTATTGAAGGCTAAGTTGAGTGTTGCAGAAATAAGAATGTAAATACAACGTTATAAATGATAAATTGAAAATGCATGATGAAGAGAAAAGCAATAGGAAATTTTAAGGAATAACGGGCTTGAACCTAGCAAGTGAAGCTCGAATGAACTTTAGTCCTTATGGTAGAGCAAGCTTTTCTGTCAACGTAGTTCTAGGTTATATGACAAAAGGAAAAAGGAGCTGCGATAAGGGAATTAGGAGTAGATGAAAATAATGGATTAGAGGTTAAGAGAAAATAATAACCTACATTTAGCAAGGAAGTCTCGGTGACTTTAGAAGACCTCTGACATAATTTGGTTTGGTGAATCCCTTCTTTGATTCTTATGTATAAAGAGAAAATAGAGGGTCAACCTAAAGAGAGATAAACATTGTAAACCTTGAAGATACAGAGAGTTAATTGATCTGGTATAGTGAGAGAAATTTATAAAAAAAAAAGAATTATCTAAGATTTCTTGAGATTTCTATTATCATAACAAACTCCATGTCTAATTAAAAGAACTTTGGCCACTTAACCAATATATCTAGTAGAAAGCAATACCCTACCAAGCTTGGTTAGTTCTATTATATATTACTTTCCTTCTTATCCAAAGGATGGTCAGCCATTGAAGGCCTTAGGAGTGGCATCATTCCAATAAGGGGCACCTCGTGGAGATTGCATTCCCTAGTACTTCGATACGTTAGTCTTCGAAGGATAAGCCTTTAGTTAAGGTTTAGTGGGAACTTATAGAACATAATTGGGCCTAACTCTAGGTTAAGTTGGTAGGAATATGCCTAACTTTGGGTCGGGTCAACATGATTATGCCTATCTGGATTGATAGAGCTAAAAGTTGCAAAATTGCTTGAAATTTTTGAGTTAGCCTTAAATAACCAAGTCTGATGAATGGACCAAGCATCCGTTTGGGCCAATTGGTACTTACTTGCTTGAAGATTCTCCTAGATCATGCCAGAGACTTAGTTATATAAGCATTTGATGTGCTAGTAAGTTGCATGTTTTCTCAAGTTCTTGAGACAACTTAAGAAACAAAGGAACATTTTAATAATATTAATACAAAAAAACGGTGATAATGATTATAATATAACAAAAATCAAGTTCCCTTACTATAATATTTTTATTTGTACACAAACTGATAGATCCAACAACAAACAGTAATATGGACCATATACCTCAATAAATATATCTAAATTGAAAGCCATTTGATGTGCTAGAACAAAATTTTCCTACACCAATTTCTTTTAAAACAGACTTGAGGCTTGAAGGCATCAACTGTCAAATCTATCGATACCTTGCTAACCACTTTATAAGGCCATCCGTCAATTACCCTTCAAAAGTAATCAAGCATACATTAAAAAAGAATTCTCTATAAGCTTTCTTGAAATTTCTATTATCATAACAAACTCCATGTCTAATTAAAAGGACTTTGGCCACTTAACCAATAAATCTAATAGAAAGAAATACCGTAACAAACTTGGTTAGTCTTACTATATGGTTAGTTTCCTTCTTATCCAGAGGATGGTCAACCATTGAAGGCCTTAGGGGTGGCATCATTCCCATAAGGGGGCAACAAGTGGAGGTTGCATTCCCTAGTGCTTTGATCCATTAATCTTCGTAGGATAAGCCTTTAGTGAAGGTTCCATGGGAACTCATAGAACATAATTGGGCTTCCCTAGGTTGAGTTGGTAGGAATATGCCTAACTTTAGGTAGGGTCAACATGATTATGCCTATCTGGATTGATAGAGCCAAAAGTTGCAAAATTAATTGAATAAGTTGAGTTAGCCTTAAATAGTCAACCAAGTCTGATGAATGGACCAAGCATTCGTTCGGGCCAATTGGCACTTGCTCCAAGATTCTCCTAGATCATGCCATGAGACTTAGTTATATAAGCATTTGATGTGCTAGTAAGTTGCATGTTTTGTCAAGTTCTTGAGACAACTTAAGAAACATAGAAACTTTTTAATAGTATTAATACAAAATAACGGGGATAATGATTATAATATAACAGAAATCAAGTTCCCTTACTATAACATTTTTATTTGCATACAAAATGATAGATCCAACAACAAACAGTAACATGGACCATATACCTCAATAAAAATATCTAAATTGAAAGCCATTAGATGTGGTACAACAAATTTTTTCTACACCAATTTCTTCTAAACCAGACTCAAGGTTTGAAGGAATCAACTGTCAAATCTATTGATACCTTTCTTGTTGCAATTTAGGAGCCCGACCTTATATTTTGATGATTACAAACATTATTGGCTGATTATTTAATTTCTCCTGCTTTATATACTGCATATTTTTTCTGTGTGCATCGCTAACATTTCAGTTCAATATACACAACACATCGTCTGAGAATCAGGGTTGAAGAAAGAGTAGTAGAAGTTAGACTTGTTTAAAGTAGTCCGTAATTTTATTTTTCTTGAGTCAATATATGTAAAAAAGTGTATGTTAATTTAGCAACTATGAACACACACAAGGGGAATGAATAATAAATATTTTAATTTTTTATGTCAAATCGTACTGTATGGTTCATATCGTACTGTATAATCAGTTCAAATAGAAATTAATTAAAATGTTTAATTTAAATGAGAGAAATAAATTTTACTTATAACTAATCATACTGGACAACCAGCAATCATACTGAACGATTAGCTATTATCAGAAACTCCGCCGTCGAATCAAACTTACTTAAAATAGACATTCGAAATTAGAAAATTGAATTGTTTGTATTGTACAATCTTTTATAATATTGCATAATTCAAGTCAGGTAATTAAGAAATCAAATTGAATCTAAATTAATTATAGATCGTATTGGACGATCATGTATCGTACTGTATAAATCACCCAATGACTCTTTGGATGAACCTTTGTTCGTCTTGTACGATCCGATGTTTGATTTGAACTAACCGTACTGTACGATATATAATCGTACAAAACGATCTATGGCGGTAATGAACTAATCGTTCTGTATGATACTCCTATCGTACTGTATAAATAGAGTTTGCAGAATTGAAAATTTAGATTTTTTAGAAGCCCACTATTTAAACTCTTTTTAATTCATTTTGAAGGATTTTTTGGCAGTCAAAGAGTTGAGTCTTCTGTGAGAGAGCGTTGAAGAGAGGGATTTGAGCAACCTGAGAGAAAGGATGAGGTTGTGGGAGAAGGAGAAGATCCTTGTGGGTTTCAAGGGAGTGTGAGAGGAGATTCCACACGGTTGCTCCGACCAACTTGCACCTGAGTTCCTCCATGAGTCATTTTTCGTCGTGAGGGAAGCTCCGCGAAGAACCCTTTGGTGTCACACCGGCTACTCCGCCGCACCGGGAAGGTGAAAGTGATTCGAACTACTCCGCTGCACCGGGAAAGTGAAAGTGATTTGGGTTACTCTACCGCCCCAGGAGGGTAAAAGTGATTTGGGCTACTCTGCCGTACCGAGGAGGTGAAAGAGATTCTGGCTACTCCGCCGCATCAATGAGGTGAAAGGGATTTCGGCTACTTTGCTGTACCAAATTGGTGAAAGTGATTATGTAAAAGCTTCTCTATCTAGCCGTGTGGGAAGGAGAGTCACTATTTGTTTAGTGCAATATCCGAAGAGGAGTTTGGGGATTGGACATAGGTCAAGTTGACTGAACCACTATAAAATCTAATTTGCATTCTTTATTTTTCGCATTTACTTTCTACAGATTTTACTTTCCTATATATTTTATTTTCTATAATCTGATTGAGGTTATTATTGCAAATACAAAAATCATTTTGGTTCATTTGTTTTGATCTTTATTTTAAAAAGTAAAAGAAAAAATCATAAGAGTAAAAAGGACAAAAATATTTGTTATTGATTTTTTCTATAAAATCAAAAACAAAAGTTTATATTCGTTTTGTTATTTGCTTCCACTTTAAAGATTCTGAATTTGGTTGTTTAATTTCAAAAGGATTTTAAAAAAGTTTTTAAAAACACTAATTCATCCCCCTCTTAGTGTGTCATTCATAGTTCAATTAATTTCACAACTAACTATTGAACTTTCATTGCTAGCCACTTTATAAGATCATCCTTCAATCACCCTAAAAAAGTAATCAAGCATACATTGCACCTTAATATTCAAATATAAATATTTAGAAAAGTATTGCTACGATCCTCATACAAATTTATACAAAACATCAATTGGGATCTACTATATAGGTAGCCCAATCAAAATGTGAATAAGGCTCAAATTTGAGCTCGAAGATCATAGACTAGTCGAAGATTGAAACAATTTACAGCTTAGATTTAGCTTGAATCGAAACAAATCAAGCCATGAGCTTAATTTTTAGATTTGTCCAAACTTCGAGTTGTTTTTTAGCTGGGCTTGAATATAAATCAAGTCAGCTCAAGATTAGCTCGACTTATAAATAGTATGTTTATTTTTAAATTATATATATGTGTATGTGTGCGCGCTTCTGTGCATATGGATATAGGTAATATAAACATAAATATATGCATAGATACATATTTTTTTTAATTAAAAAAATAAATGATTTCAAGTCGACTCAATTCAAACTTGAGCTAGTTCAATTCAAGTCCGAGCTAACTTAAAATCGAGTTGAGCTTTATGACGGTGTTCTCAAAAAAGTTTGAATTGAATCAGAATAAAATTAGCCTTTTATGTTGTACTAAAATAAAGGAACTTTATCTTAGTATTTATGCCCACATCAATGCCCATAGCAAACAAGCTAGACTCAAAGATTTTGCATATAAGAAGTTTTCACATATAAAATAGGTATTATAAATATAAATATATGCATATTAAATACATATATTTTTTTAATTTAAAAAAAAATAAATGATTTCAAGTCAACTCAAATCAAACTTGAGCTAGCTCAATTCAAGTCCGAGCTAACTCAAAATTGAGTTGAGCTTTATGACTATGTTCTCAAAAAGGTTTGGATTGAGACAAATCCAAATTAGTCTTTATGTTGTGCTAAAACAAGCGAGCTTTATCTTAGTATTTATGCCCACATAGCCCACAAACAAGCTAGACTCAAAGATTTTGCATATAACAAGTTTTCTCATATACAACTTGCATATTAGAAATAGATTTCTTCAAATATTTTTGTTCAACCAAAAAATTTTCCCATACGATGGTTCTTCATATTCAAATATATTGGGTCTATTGTTCAAAACGATGGTGAATATATGGGGATATTATTAGTAGAATTCAAGTTGGATTATTGAAGTAGAGGAATGCATCATGCTTGTTGAGTGATAGAAAGGTATCCCTTATAACATGGTTGTAAGAGACTTGTAATGCTTTATGGCGTATAATGTTGGCCATTAAAAAAGAAGCATAAATTAAGTTAAGTGTTGCAGAGATGAGGATGCTCAATTGGATGAGTGACTTTACACCTAGAGACAGAATACGAAATGAGTATATACAAGAAAAGGTAGGAGTAGCTCCAGTGGCAAATAATATTAGAGGTAGTAGCCTTAGATGGTTTGGTCACATAAAACATTAACCTTTTGATGACCCTGTTAGGAGAATCGATGTATTAGATCCAGCCTACATAAAAATGGTAGAGAAAGACATTAAAAGACTTGGTTATAAAGTATTAAAAATAACCTTTTGTTTTATTAGATTTAAATGAGAATTTGACTCTTAATAGAACATAATGAAGAAAAATAATTTATGTAGCCGATCCCATAGTGAGATAAAGGCTTGTTGTTGTTGTTAGTTCTTCATATTCAAAATCATAGAACAGCTGCATTAATGAGTATTCATATTTTGTCTTGTTTATAAAGAGAATTGGACCCTTGGGTTCAAGCAATACAAATCCAGCCCATGATCTCAGTTGTCTATTTAAAAATAATCATAATGGAATTTTTTTAGTTCAGTAGCTTGAGGCAGTCCAGAAAGGAAAGAGAAAAAAGAAAAAATAAATGGCCTCTACAATATGCAACGAATCCAATCAAAACCTACCACCAGTTAATCAGTTCATCACGAAGCCAGAAGTCATGGGGAAGGAATTTCTCAATATAGGTTGTATACTTATCGCACAAACAAGAGACAAAAACCGCAAGAAATAGATAGTCGAGTGAAAAATAGTCAAAGTTTATGTGTTTGATGCATATTCTTTTCTCGAGGAATAAATTTCATCCTTAGAAACACTTTGCTTTAAAGGTGTTATCTAATGATATCAGGGAAAGGTAACCAAATACAAACAAACATAACTTCGATATATTAGTAAAAATGGTCAATAAAATGAATAAAAAAAATCCAACACTTAATAAGTTCATTGAACCGCAGTGTTGAAAATCTCTCAGAGTTTTTCTGTGACCCTGCGTGTGGGGAAAAGGTGGTGGGGGAGGGGCGGTGGGAGTATTGACCTGGATTTCTCCATTAGCTTGATGACAATGCTTCAAAACTAAACTGTGATCCAAAAAATAGAATTCTCAGAATACAACTAAGAGAATATGTGAATTTCAAGTAATTTACATGTTTTTTTGAGATCATGAGTTTAGTTATTCCAATCAGAATAACATATAATATCTGAAAATTTGGCTAAATCCACAAAAATATAGACTAGAAGTTGAATGCTCGCAATAAAAATTTGAAAGTTTGACAAAGATTAGATAGCAAGCACTTTTCTAAATGTATTATTCACAACAATGTTCTTCCGTGTCCATTATAAATTACCAAAGAAGAACTGGATGATAGAAGTTCAAAAGCACACAAGTAAAATGACATCAACGTAAGACAGTGCATATCTATTGTAAGTTCATACTTACGCGATTCCTTGAGCAAGAGTTGTTGCAATTTTCATTCTCATTGCCCAGTCAAGGCATCTGCCTCCCCTTGGAACATGGTGAAGCCATCTGTCCAGAGGTCCATTAGCAACAAATTCATAAACAATGTAGCGATCTCCGTGGTTATAGCAACAACCCTTCAAAGCAACTAGATTAGGATGATGAAGATGTGCAACCCTTCGAACCTCTGAATAGAACTCCTTTTTCCTTTGGAGACTGGATCGCTTTAGCCTTTTTACTGCCACCCTTGATCCATCTGGCAATGTTCCACTAAATGTTCCACCTGTTTTGGTGTTCCCAGGAAGACGACTTCCCTCACTGAAATTCTTTGTGAAGGAAATCAATTCTTCCATGGTAAAAACTTTCCATGATGGAGGAACTAATGCAGCAGCTGCAGGGCCTGATGATTTGTGTGATCGCCTCCGTTTCTTGCTCCTCTTATAGATGAGAAGCCAGATCACAACAGCCATAATAGTAGAGAGTATCAATACACTCACAACCACAAGGATGATGAAATACTCTTGATGACACTGCCTATGGGAGCATCTGCTCTCTGATTTCAAAATTTCCCAAGATCAAGATCGTCAGACTTTAGTTGGTTATAGTTCATTTATTAGGGGTAACAACTATTGCTTCATAACAAATTTAAAATAGAAGAGCAAGATTATAGACGAACAAGTTTCTATCATGCTAATGAGATGGAAGCTTTTTTTAAATCAACAGAGTTTCACTCAGTGTTCTTTATTTTTGAAAATCTAGGAAAAAGAAAACCTTGAAATTTATGGAGAAGTGGGTTATACCAGCTAAAACTGTATCCTGATAAAGCATGCACATAAATCCATGTGACTTGTCACATCTTTCACCAACAAGAGGACCGTGACCATTTGTCACCAAAGTACATGAATTGCTTGGGTTGGTGTTACATGATGCATTGTTACAAATAATGTGAAATGGTTCGCCTGGGAAGACATTCTTGTTCCAATTTGACCTGTTGTCAGACCACTGCCAAACATAACCAAGACTTGAATTGTAACCATATCCACCAATCCAACAACCACTGGAACTACTAGCACATAGATTCTGCACAAAATCCAATTCTTCCACTGATGCTAGGGCCGCTAGATGACCACCATAACCTTGGCATACTGCCTCAGATCTATTCCAAGGAAGAAAATTTCTAACATACGTGAAGCACTTGCTCTTACTGGGGCCATTTTCCCACCCAGCTGGACATGCTGTACAAATTGGAAACAACAATCAGCACAACAGGTCTTTAGCTATAGGTAATGTACAGGTTGTATACATATTAACCAGTTTATTTAGCTGCTTGATGACATAGACGGAAATAATATACGTATAATAAAATGAAAAAACTTACAGTATTAAAGCTTTTAAACATTATACAAATCTTAACTGCAAAATTTGAGGTCAGAGTTTTCGGTGCTTGTCCCATTTAACACAAAAGAACATATTTTGCATAGTCTTGCCTAACTCATATGCCCATGTAGATGAATACATATACAGATGTGGAATGCAATAGTTATTATTTTATTCTCTCTGTATAAGCTAATTTTCCATATCATACTACCAAAATATCTGTTTGGAAAATTTAAATCCATCGCCTAGCAAATATTTATTTCATCCACCACAAGGCACATACTTTAAATTTCTACATATTTACCTCAGCTTTTTATTGATCAAATCAATCCTACAACTAGTTTACATTGATCAGAAAATTAATATCATAGATATGCAGTCTTAAGATAAATTCGTGTAAGCATTATAAATTCATCAACAGTTTTAATTTTTAAAATCCAAATATGCTAGTGAACAGAATTCATATAATAAGCTTAATATTAAGAATATATAGGAGTGATATCGAGTCAAATTTGATCAAGCCAGCCTAAACCCAATTTTGACTCAAGACAAGTTTGAGTCAAGTTAACATCATTTGATTTTGAGTCAATTTCCAAATTTATTCTATTAGTTCAATAAAATATGTTTAATCACTACTCATAGTTATTAATTATGTAAATGTCATCAAAATATAATTATAAAGATGTATTATAAAAATAAATATAAATACATAAATGTGTATACATATACCATTTTATGTTATAAAATTATGAATACATATACACGTATGTGTATATATGTATTAGCACAAACACAAATATGTGCATATATTATATATCAAGTGGATTTTGAGTTAAATCAAACTTATTTCAAGTAAGACATTGATGTGAAACAATAGGAGTTACTTAAGAAATTAAAGAGAGCAATTAACAAAGTATTCCACCATAAGATTATTACTAACAACATGGAATAATTCTCGGAAATCGTAGTCTTTGATTTTGCTTAGGCAAAGAAGAGCGATATTGAACAACCAAACAATTCAAGAAAACACAAAGAGCAATCGTAAAACTACGACGGTAAACAAGAATCCAAGATTTAATAATGAGAACTTTCACCTTTGGAACCCGTTCGCTCAACTAGTCTAGGCTTTAGCGGAAGAAGAGTTTCCACATTAGAAGCGAGGTCACTCCGAGGAAGAAGGAACCTAAGATCGTCGTTCTTGGAGAGTTGGCCGGAGTGGTGGAGGAAGATGGTCGTCCGGTGATGATCCAACGTCCCTTTGATCTTTGTTCGTCAATCACGTCAACTAAGGTGTATTAGATGTGGTCGATGTATTCTTCAACGGTGTCGTCGAAATCAAAGCCCACGTCAAAGAAAAGTGATTGGAGGATGTCGACTTGATCTCGATCGTCATGCACAAACCCAAAGTTCCATTCAGGTTCCGCCATACATGGTGATTAGAGAGGAAGGGGGAAGGAGGGGCGGCGGCTTGAGAGGATAGGGATGAAAGGGGGCGGCTAGGGTTAGGGAAAATTAGGGATTCACAAAAATTCTGAATTTAATTTCAGATTTAAGTGAATTTGGAGGGAATGGGTTTGAATTTCAAATTCAATATTAAATGTGGGTAGGGGTTAACTTGGCACGAGAGGGGATTTGCCCATGCATGGGGCCGGCGGCATGGAGAGAGGGGGAGGGGTGATTATGAGGAGTTTAAAGTAGTTTCCAAATGGGGCTAAGTGAATTTGGAGGGAGATTGATGACTCCTCTTAAATTTGAAATTCTAATTGAATGATAAATTAAAACTTTCCTAATTTAGAGTCTCCAAATTAGGAAAGTATTGATTGAAAATTTTGAATTTCAAATCTAAGGGGGCGGCTAGGGGTCAAGGGGGAAGCAAGGGCTTGGGTGGAGGTGGAGGGTGGCGGTGGAATGGTGGTGGCCGGCGGCTTGAAAGCCCAAGGAGGGCCGCCGGCTTTGGACAAGGGAGGGAGGGACTCGGCCTCAATTAATCCCACTCCAATTCTCACAAAGAAATCTTGGAAAAGAAAACCTAGAACTCACAAAGAGATCTATCTCCTCTAAGGAACTCACTAAGAGATCCTTCTCCCCTCATGAACTCACTAAGAGAACAAGCAAGTAGAGCAAACTTTTCATTCAATAATTCATCATCTCAAATACAAGAGAGAGGGGCCTTATATATAGGCCTCTAAATGATAAAAGAAAACAAGTGACTAAAGTGCCCATTGGGCTACAATAACAACTAGCTACCCCTAAGGGTGAAAACAGAAAAACTGAAATAACAACATACATAATACATAAAATGCATCAAAAGTAAATGCTCTCCATCATGGCCGTCGATCTCCGATGCTTCCTCTGATAGACGCGTCGGAACCTTCTGTTGATGTCCTCATCAGACATCTTCGAGTCTAAGCGTATCAATTTTGATTTCGAGTTTATTACTCTTCGAACAATTATTGGGTGAGTTTTGATCATAATACCAAACATGAGTATAAATAAAGTTTTACACTAATTTAAGCATTTCTAGATAATAACACCTTGATAATACTAAATATCAAATATTATATGAATGAATACATCATAGAAAGACATTTCTAACTCTCCCCATCTAAACTTGAACATGTAGCCAAAGTAGAAATTACAAAATTATGTTACCTTTAAATCTAGAAACTTCAAAATTATAATTAAATAGTGTCGTCCAAAATTAAATGTGCCAGAATGTTCCATACATTTAACTATGTTGCATGTTAGTTATACTATTCAAAAAAGTAAAATGAGAGTTTGTCATCTTGGCATTGCATGGAAATCCCACATCCATAGATAAACAGCCCATAACACATGGGAGATGGAAGGATTTTAAGTGGAAAACAACAAAAACAATAATGTTTATCCCAATTTAAATAACTCTATTATCTAAGTTGATGATTAAATATCTATTCTTCTGCATAGCCAAAGGAGGTGTGGTTGCAAGTTTTCAATTAAGCTTCTACAGACTTGATTTAAATTTATTAGGTCTTCAATCCAACCATTCAATTTGCTGAAAATAGATTTTAGATGATTTCAAAATCAATTCCTTAAGTTTCAAGCCCAAATACTAGAATGCTTTAATATTTGAAATTTCAGTCAAAATTCTGATTGATCAAACTAACTTTTTGCTGGCTAATCAAACTCCATCGTAGTCAAAGTACTACTAAATCTCGGAGAAAAGAAAATGCATCAAGCTTCCGTGCCATGTAGACAGGCGCTGGTGAGAAAAGCAAATAGTGAAGGTCGTTATTTCGAAACCTTATTCAAGGCATTTGAGAACATGAAAGGGGGCTCCTCACAGATCCATCCATCTCAAACAAAACTCGGTTCCATGAACAGTAAAACAAGCTAAACTCGTTAGCCCCGGTTTGGATTGGTGCAAATAAAAAGAGGAGAAATAACAGATCAAAACAGATGCTCAGAGAAACATCCACAGCTTCTCTTACTCATTTTTCCCCACATAATTCCACTAGGCATTACGACGAATGGAGGGAATCAAAAGAATGAACAAAATCAAGAAAAGAGTAGAAAACTCACAGGCTCCAGCCCTAGGCTGAATAAACGTGTACAGAAAAACCATGAAGCACGAGAGATGGACGAGATTGACGCCTCCTAAACCCATTCTTCTCTAACAAGCTAAAGGGCGACGCAAGAATCAGTAAAATTCCAGCTTGTCTACCTCCCCGTTCCACGGGAAATTATTAGGTCCGGTCACCGGACCTATCTCTCGCAAATTTTTTTTATTCTTTCAGCCCGATCGGCCCGACCCAACTCAAAGTTATTTTTATTTTAAACGTAGGGTTGGCGCTATTTTAGAACCCCGCAGTTTTGAAAAAAAAAAAACGAGTTAGGAATTTGCAGAGAAGAGATGGACTGCTCACCGAAGAGAGAGAGGGAAGGGGTGCATGAAACCGGAAGTATGAATGAATCGGAAGTGAACTTAGCTGGATCTTCCTCAGGTTTCAACATTTCGGTAAGTTTTCCTTCAATTTCAGCGCAAGTTGTATGAAGAAAATACGAGCTAGAAAGTTGTAGGGGTTTAGCTGTGTAGAAAAAAGTTATATGGTTTCCGGTCATTAGAGGCACAAGCTCTTAGAAGTAAACAAAGCTGTGCAGTCAGTCTAGTGTTTAGGTGGAAAAGTTAATAAACTCTGAGATCTTGTTGTTTATCGATAAAATTAGTTATTTTAGGAAGAAGAAAAATATTGATTTTAGATTTGGGAAAGCTGTAGAAGATGAGCTTTACTTGCGCTTTACCTGCGCTTTACCTGCGCTTTAGTTGCGCTTTAGTTGCGCTTTAGTTGCGCTTTATTTGCGCTTTATATGTGCTTTATTTGCGCTTTGGTTGCGCTTTATTATCTGATGTTTTGTTGTCATCTCAGGCTGTTCATAAAGACGAGAGAGAAGCATATGAATGTTATTGTACTTATGCCCATGATAATGGCTTTAGCGTGCGGAAGGATCATCACAGTTTCTATCCAAATTCTAGGAAGATAAAATCGAAGGACTTTGTCTGCTCAAAATCTGGTTTCAAGAGAAGTATTGATCTTAATTCAACAAAGAGATTTACTAAACCAGATGTTCGAACCGGTTGTCCTTCTATGGTGAGGTTTGCTGTTGATGAAGATGGTTACTGGCATGTCAAAAGATTTATTGAATCCCACAACCATGAATTGGCTAGCCCTGCCGACCGACACCTTCTAAGATCATGTAGGAATGTTGTTGAGGAAAAAGCTTCCGTCCTAAAATCAATGACAGATGCAGGAATTAGAACCGTTGACGCATATGCCTACCTTGTCGAGGAAGTTGGAGGATATGAGAATATTGGATTCTCTAAGAGGGGTGCCTACAATATTATTCAGAAGGAGAAAAGAGCAAGGATTGAAAATGGTGACACGAATTCTTTGATTCAATTATTTAAAGATCGACAAGCTGAGGACAACATGTTCGCATGGGATGTTCAAATTGATGAGGATGATAGATTGTTAAATTTTTTCTGGGTTGATGGGAGAGGCAGGATAGATTATGAATGTTTTGGAGATGTGTTGATTTTTGATACTAGCTATAGGCTCAACAAGTATAATTTTGTATGTGCACCATTTGTTGGTGTTAACAATCATTGGCAGAACATTTTGTTAGGTGTTGCCTTTTTGTCAGAAGAAACAATTGAAAGTTTTACATGGTTGTTTAAAACATTTGTACGAATAATGGGTAATAAACATCCAACAACAATATTCACTGATCAGGACCAAGCTATGGCTAGGGCCATAGAAGATGCATTACCTCACACTCGTCATAGATTATGCCAATGGCACATCTTCAAAAAGGTTCCATCAAAAGTACCTATCTTCAATAGCAATAATAAAGTCAAAGGTCTCTTTTTTAAGTGTATGAGGAAGTGTGATTTCGAGGAAGTGTTTGATGAGGCATGGGCTGAAATGATCAAGGAAGGGAACCTTCAGGACCATGAATGGTTGCAGGATCTTTATAAGATAAGGAGAAAGTGGTCAACAGCTTTTAATAAGGATTGTTTTAGCATGGACATTTTATCCACGCAGCGTAGCGAGTGTACTAATAATGTGTGTCATGGCATTTCGAAGCCAACAAGTTCATTAACTGATTGTTTTCTTGGGTTAGAAAAGGTACTGATGAATTGGCGGCGAAATGAGCAGGATGAGGAGTACAAATGCAGTCAGTCTGAAATTGTGCCTATGATAAGGACTAGCTCAATATTAAAGCAAGGTGCAAGGTTTTACTCAAGAAAACTATATTCATTTTTTGAGGAAGAATTTATACAGGGTGTGGGAGGAATGAGCATAGACTTCGTTTCAACTGATTTTTCAAAGTTTCTAGTCAACTACATAGAGACTAAGGACCAACAACATCCTTGGGTGGTTGACTATGATGCAACAGAAGGTAACATTCAATGCACCTGTAGGAAGTATGATACCATGGGATTATTGTGTTCTCACAGTTTGAGGGTTTTCAGACAGTTGGATTTTGCTAAAATCCCCGAGAAGTACCTACTATTGCGATGGTCAGCAAGGGCTCGAAAAGATATTTATTCAGGTAACTTGGCCAATGCTAAAAGAAATAATAACTTTGAAGGTGGTAGGGGATTCACATTCAGGAATCAAGTTAGCAGATTTGCATATCAAATGAGCACAGAAGCTCAAGGTAATGAGGAGGCAGAGGAGTTTATTCTTGCCTCAATGAAAGACATGGCTGAAAACTTATACTCAATTCTTGGTGGTAAGATAACAAATCAGAAGTATGCTGCAAGATCCCAAGGTGGCAGTGCAAATTTGAAAGATCCACTAAAATGTAGACCTAAAGGCATATCTAATGCAAGACTGAAAAGCCACTGGGAAAAGAAGAAGCGGCATAAAAGTAAGTTTTAATATCCTGTCATGTCTAAAACTATTATTTCCTTACCTAAGACTAAAACTGTAGTTTTTTGCAGAGAAGAAACCTATGGTGGAGGAAAAAATAATGGAAGATCCTTGTTCAACACAGATGAACTTCTCAAGCATGCCTGAATGTTTCAGTGAGGAATATATAACCGGCCATCCAACAAGCCAGCCAGGAGCTGAGTACACCAGATTGATGATCGATTTTATTACTTCTGAGTTGGAATTTAATCAATTTTCAGTGTAATAAGTATTGAATTGTCAGTGTGATGTAATAATATTAATTGCTATTTAATTTTAATGATGTACTGTTATTTTAATATTTATTGGGCTTTAGTTGCGCTTTAGTTGCGCTTTACTTACGCTTAGGTTGCGCTTTACCTACGCTTAAGTTGGGCTTTAGTTGCGCTTAAGTTGACTTTAGTTGCGATTTCAATCAATTACATTAATGTTTAAAATTAGCTGCGCTTTCTCTGCGCTTTAGTTGCGCTTTAGTTGCTCTTAGGTTGCGCTTTAGTTGCGCTTAGGTTGCGCTTTACCTGCGCTTAGGTTGCGCTTTACCTGCGCTTAGGTTGCGCTTTACCTGCGCTTAGGTTGCGCTTTACTTACGCTTTAGTTGCGCTTTGTTGATTATAAAGAGTTATAAATCATAAACTATATATTAACAGTAAAATTGTACAAAATTTACACAGGAGTATATATTAACATAAAAAATGTACAAGATTTACAACACAAAATGTACAAAATTTACATCTTTGTCGTAAGACAAAGAGCATATCCAAGTTCAGCCCTAAATTTTGGCATATATTTTTGCCATTCTTTTAAAGAAGCCCAGTCCATTTTCTTTTTTAATATGGCTCTCTCCATATACTTGCATACAAAAATTCCGCAGTCATACTCGTTTGACTGGGTTGGAATTCCACGGACAGTTTGTAATTTCCAAGTTGTTATATCGCTTGGAAAGACTCCGGCTTTGTCTTCATGTATTTGTTTAATCTAAAAACAAAAAAGTTTTTACAATCATATGTGATATTGAGTATAAAAGTTTTATAAAGTCAAGCTCTAAACTTACAACTTCAGTACAAATTGCCTTGTGTTCTGGATTGGGTAACGAATCATATAATTTCCATACTTTCTCTTTCAATTTTCATACAATTAGTACCCAATGGCTTTGGAAACAAATAGGTTGAACAATGAGTTTGCTTTCCCTAACAGAATCAGGAGTTATGTGTTGTATGAACATTTGATAATCATGTTTGTAACCTTTATATAGCTGCAATAATTAAACATAAAATGAATCTTAGACCAAAATAATGTTATTAAAAAATTATATAAGATGAGTGTGAAGTCTACTAACCCTGTACAATGGAGAAATATATAGGTATTTTTGAAATTCTTTTGGGATAATCTTAATCTTTTCGGATAACAAAAAAGCAAATGAATCTACATGGTTATCAGAAAAATACTGATTTGTCAGAATATCATCAATATCCCCTCGGTTAATTAATATGTTTCCAGACTGAAAAATAACGTCGTCCCTGAAAAACAAAACAAAAAAGCGCAGGTCAGGCGCAGGTAAAGCGCAGGTAAAGCGCATGCAAAGCGCAGAGAAAGCGCAGTGAAAGCGCAGGTAAAGCGCAGGTAAAGAGCAGGTAAAGAATAATAAAACTTACTTCTTATTAAACTTTTTGAAACATTCATCCATGAATGTTTGTTGTTCTGTAGTAAGGAAAATCTTGACGGGATATTCCAGGTTTATTTCAGCAACGCGAGGTAATATTTCTATTCTATCTATAGAAATCACATCTTGCTTTGTCTTTTTTTCCTCCACTATGTCAATTTCTTTTTTGTCATCTCTTTTTCTTTTTTTTTATGTGGTTGGTACTTTATTAACGCCTGAGCATCTTGCACTTCTGTCGTGGGTGGTGGTGGAGCAGCTTGACTAGTTGATGGTGGTGGAGCAGCTTGAGAAGGTGGTGGTGGAGCAGCTTGAGAAGGTGGTGGTGGAGCAGCTTCAGAAGGTGGTGGTGGGGGAGCAGCTTCAGAAGGTGGTGGTGGAGCAGCTTGAGCAGGTGGTGGTGGGGGAGCAGCTTCAGAAGGTGGTGGTGGAGCAGCTTCAGAAGGTGGTGGTGGAGCAGCTTTAGAAGGTGGTGGTGGAGCAGCTTCAGAAGGTGGTGCTGGGGGAGCAGCTTGAGAAGGTGGAGGTGGAGCAGCTTGAGAAGGTAAGGATGGTGGTGGTGGATTTACAGATTGGTTATGCGAGGAAGAGGAAGAGGAAGAAAGAGATGATTTCACAGGATGATAATCAGCTTTGGTGAAATGGTCTATGAATTTGTATTGCAACGAATCTACAGTAGCTTCTAGTTTTTCCAAATTATCTTCGAGTCGATCAATTCTTCGACCCAAATTATCTTCAATTCTATTGCACAAATTTTGTAATGCTTCCATTAGTTTATTCTGTACAGTTGACCATTCTGTGGGAAGAGGTTGTTGAGTAGGAGGTAGAGAAGAAGGTTGAATAGGTGGTTGAGGAGAGCTCTGAGGTGGTTCAACATGAGCAGAATGGGGAGAGGGAGGTGGGGAGGTGTGAATCTTTTTGGATTTTGGTGAAGCAAATTTGCTGGGATGCAGATGAGGACGGCTTTCCAAGTTCTGAATAGCATTTAAGTCAGCCCCCAATCCTTCTGCTTCCTCGTTTGTCACATCCTGAAGAACAACATAAATCTACAAAAAAGATAAAACTAATATCAGATAGTATCGAGCGTGCTATAGTTGCGCTATAGCTGCGCTTTAGTTGCGCTTTAGATGCGCTTTAGTTGCGCTTTGAATAAATAACATAAACAGATTAAATAATTAGTTGTGCCTTAGTTGCGCTTTAGATGCGCTTTAGTTGCGCTTTAATTGCGCTTTCAATGAATAACAATAAACAGTTAAAATAAGTTTGTTGTGCTTTAGATGCGCTTAAGATGCGCTTTAGTTGCGCTTTAGTTGCGCTCAAATAAAAAATTAATATTTTGTTCTGAAAATTACCTCATTTTTCTTCAAAAATTTAAATAACTTTGTTGCACTCTCTTGTGTATAGTACATTTTCGTATTCCCCTCCCATCTCAGAAACCTTGATCTTGATTCTGGATTGGATGGTTTATTGCAGGAAAAGTGTTCCAAAAACTAAATCTGTATAATACCACAAATAAAACATTATAAATTAAAATTAAAAACCTTAATAAAAATGAAATAAATGTAGTAGAAGAGACTTACCAGTAGGAGAGGAAAAAAACCATTGATGTAACCCAATGGTTTCTCCATTGCAAACTTGTCAGTAATTGTATTGAATTCATTTACCATGAAATTTCTTATACATGAGGCCCAATTTATAGAATTGAACTTATTTACATTATTTGCTATAGATATAAGCCTTCTAGGAGTTTTATGGTTATTTAGTGGAAAAAAAAGATTAGATAACAAAAACATTATAAAGGTCTTGATCTTAGTAGCATTAACAGATAATCTATCTAATTTTGTGATTTCAGTTTTTATATCAGTTGATAAAGGTCCAGTCAATGGATCAACCTTCCATTTAATTTCATCACCTCTGTTAGGCAAACCTGTTAGAAAATTTTCTTTAATTAGCCAAAAATAGTAAATTTAAAGTATAAAAACATCTCAAAAAATCCTTATTAAAAAGCTTACCTGTCAACAATGGCACCTCATCAGAAGTGAATTTAAGCAAATGACCATTCACAACAAAGCCTTCATCAGCAGCATTCCAAAATTTCAGAATCTCATATAGAAGTGGTATACACTGCTGGAAAGCTGGAAACTTCAGAAATTGATGAATTTTCAGATTTCGAAAGGTTTGCTCCACTTCATCATCAATTATTTCGACAAATGCATCGCAAATTTTTCGAAAAGTCGTAACATAGCATCGAGAAGTTACTGGCATTTGATACGGCATCTGAAAAAAAATAAATTAGGAAAGCGCAACAAAAGCGCAACTAAAGCGCAACTAAAGCGCAGTATCAATTTTGAATGGTCATACTTTTCTCTACATACATTTCTTCAATTTTATAAAGAAGGTTAACATACAGAACATAAACTTTTTAAGGTCACATTGATGAAATTAACATTAAATCCTAAAAATAAAACTAAAGCGGAACAAAAGCGCAACTATAGCACATGTAAAACGCAGGTAGAGCGCAACTAAAGCGCAACAAAAGCGCAACTAAAGCGCAACTTAAGCGCATCTAAAGCGCATATAAAGCACAACAAACTTATTTGCGCAACAAAAGCGCAACTAAAGCGCATGTAAAGCGCATGTAAAGCGCAACTAAAGCGCAACTAATTGCTTCTCTTCATTCGATTTTCCAATTTTATAAAGAGGGTTAACATACAGAACATAAACTTTTTAAGATCACATTGAACAAATTAGTATATATGAAATAAACATTAAACCCTAAAAATAAAAATATTACATAAAGCGCACCATAAACGCAACTTAGGCGCAACGAAGGAGCAACAAAGGCGCTGCTTTACCTTTTCGAAAATGCAGAAGAACTCAACAGTCGTCGTCTACCTCCGGGATTTTGCAAGAACGGAAATGCCAGAGAATGAAGAACCGCACGAGGGCACGAGGGAGAGGGATTCCGAGTGAAACTGTCGGGTGAAACATAAAAAAGGTTCGTGCGCAATATTTGTATTCCAAAATTTGAATCATCTTCGGGTTGGGTCGGGCCGATCGGGCTGAAAAGACATAAAGCAAAAGTTTTAGATTAAAAAATTTAATGCCACATGGCGTGTTCCTATTGGCGTCCGGACGCGGAGATAGGTCCGGTGACCGGACCTAATAATTTGCCCCGTTCCACCCATCTCTTCCCAGGAGCTGCTATTCCGACCCTCAGAAGTACGGCGGGAGCAGCACTAACTAGCTGGTTTATTAGGTTACCAATTAACAGAAGCCCAACTGAGGAACCGGTGAATTTGAGACGGCCATAAATTAAAAATTGATTATTTGTAAGAGTAATATTCTTTTTTTTATTATTTTCAATTTGTTATTTAAATAATCAAATGTCAAAACTCACAATAATATTTATATTTCATATGTTTTCATTGTTATCAATTTTCTAAAGAGCACGCATACGTACATAATTTATAATTTAAGCAAATATTTAGTGCTAATTTTATAAATTTAAATTATTTGGTATTATATATAGAGAGAGAGAGAGAGAGGCGGAACCAACCTTTTATTTTAGGGTGGGCAAAATTTTCCTAATATTTAAAAAAATAAATGAGGACATAATTCAAAGTAAAATTTGTATTTTATTATGATAGATAAATTAAAAATTATTACAAGCTAAAATAGGATACTAAACAAGAAAATGGGATTCCAAATGCGAGACTCCAATTTTATTGGCTTTCTTAAGATCAGAACTTAGATTGCAAGCGATTGGAGGCTTTGGAGCTAGGCACAGATTGCAAGCGATTGCAGGTGCTGGGGAACGACCGAACAAGGTTTGCAACTGCAACTCTAATCGTTCGAACTCAAAAATATTTCCTACGTTGGAGCTGAACACGGCTGGCAGGCACTGGTGAACATTTACGGCTGCGGGCCGAAAAAATTCTACCGTTCTATGGTCTTTTTTTCCCTTTGCTGGGCAAACTAGGGTTACGGGTGGGGAAATAACTAAAATACCCTTACTGAAACTATTTTATTAAAATTTTGAGGGTGGGCACATAAGCATAGGTCCGCCCTTGTTATTATTATTATTATATATATATATATATATATATATATATATATATATATATATATATATATATATATATATATATATATATATATTTGAAATACATATGTATATGATTTGTGAGGAGAAATCAATATTTATATTCCATTTATTAGTGAAAATTGGAGAAATTTATTGATTTTTTTTTTTTTTGAAAAAAAATGCACGAAAGTTCGTTTCGAATCAAAATACTCCCACTTTTGAACCATAAATTCCTTATAAAGTTAGTCATGTCTAGCACTAGTTCACACAACTAACTTTGTGGAAGACCAAAGCCGGGTGTTTGATTTTTGGATGGGCTTGAATAAAACCCGTGCCAAACTAGACTCAAATGTAGGAAAGCCCATATGCCCTCTTCAAGATGTGGATGAAAAAGTACATTTATTAGCAACCAAGTCGATAGAGGAATGTTGGTTCTTCACTATAGCTAACTACTAGTTTACTTGATACCTATTTTAGTTATTTGGATATGTGTGCTCTTTCAGATTTCATTTGGGACAATTTTCTTATTGATTTCTAAAACAGTATTTTAATATTTTTTAAAATGAAAATTTTTGTACAAAAAAGCTACTTTATGAAATAGTAAGATGTTCTTAGCCTCATCATACAAATTATTTATGTACTTACTAATCTTTAAATTTCTTGTACAAACCTTAATTGATGTATTGAATTTAGCAGTATTAAATTAGAAGATTTTTTTTTATGAAGTATTACTTTAGAAATTATTATTTTACATTTTCTATTATTCTTGAAATTGTCTTTTCTTTTGCTTACTCGCATCGGTGTAATCACGTGCTCACACATCTTTTTAGCCTCATGCCTATATTCTATTTGCAATGCATAATATGTTGCTTAGAGTCTGTTTGGGATAACTGCACCATTTTGTAAAGTTAGTTGTGAAGTTATTGTTAAGAAAGCAACTTAGCTACTCCGATTGTCAAAAGCAATTTTATACCATAAAAATTTTATCAAATTTCATATCCTCTTTTATTATCCATTTTATCTTGTAATCTTAACAAATTATTTGAGAATATTATAGTACAAAGTTTTTACATATTACAAGTGGGAAAGTTTCAACAAACTTTAGAACTATTTTGATATTTGATTTTATGATTATTTGATCGAGGGTGCTTTTTGTTTTTTAAGGATTTGAGTGCATTTTTTATAACTGCAATTATTGTTAATTTTAACAGTATAATTATTCTATGAAAACAAGCTTCTTAAAAGTTGTGGATATTATAGACTTCTAAGAAAAACTCGATCAAAAACTTTTTTATAACTATCACATATTCTACTAATTTTAACTGTGAAAAATTATTTCTCATAAAAAAATTAAAAAATAGCTGAAAACTTGTAGACAAGTATAAATGTAAGAGCATTTTATAAAAAAATTCTATAAAAAAGCTATCCCAAACACATCATATGCTGATTACCTCGAATGAACTTTTAGCACTTCAAAGAACTACACTCCATTTAACATTGGATGCGTTTGAGAGAAAATACAACCACCAAGTGCGAAGATTGAGGCTAGACATGAAGAAGGAGATGTTGTTGCTCCAATTATTCTCTTCTCTTTCCATTGAAGAAGTTAAAAATAAGAGCTACTTCTTGCTACAACCAAGTGCTTGTTCTCTTACTAGAATAAAAGATAACAACACTTCTTCATTCTTGATGAAACCAAAGAAATAGGAACAAAAAAAAACATATTCTTTTCTTTCTTAGATGAAACCCCTCTCCTCTCTCTTCCTCGCCTCCTCTCTTTATTTCTTGTAGTTGCAAATCATTGATTTCTTCCCTTATTTATAGTTGCATCATGATGTAGTTACTAATCTTGAAAATCAAATCCAAAGATTATCTAAGATGACTAAAAAAATTAAACTCTACATTAACAATCTGCCACTTACGGAGTTTAAATTTCTAATAAACATTTAGTTGATATGTCTAAAGACTTCTATATGTCATATCTTCTTTCATCAATCACACATGTTAATTGAGACTTTGCAATGACTTAGTTCATCAATAACAAATTTATTTAAATTTATCTTACTCATTATTGCTTAT
The DNA here is from genome assembly GCA_019925795.1 of Dendrobium chrysotoxum. Lineage (NCBI taxonomy): Eukaryota > Viridiplantae > Streptophyta > Magnoliopsida > Asparagales > Orchidaceae > Dendrobium > Dendrobium chrysotoxum. Next base: position 48,609,636 of record CM034307.1, read on the forward strand.
TTATTCTAAATTTTTTATATCTCGTAAAATCTTCTAGAAGCTGCCACATAGACAAAATTTTATTTTGTATGATTATTCCATAATCATCAGCATTAGATTTCATAGTAGCTAGTTCCCACTATTATGGAACTTGACAACATATACTTAGTACTATTTTTACTTTTATGACCTACCATCATAGTGTTGAATCCAATATATTAGCAAGTGACATTCCACTTTGCAACAAACACAAAGAGTTCACTAACTTTATTCACCTTCATGGCAACTAACATGCCCTTATAACCTTGAAGGGTGTTAGCATTACCACATAATTTTTATCCTACACTGCAAACGACACTTCTGGATATTAGATTCTTCTTCAAATCTAGTATATACCCTAAACAATATAGCTATACCATCAGATGCTCTCCACTTCATAATGTTAGAACCTCAAATATTTTATGCAACTCAATTGCCTATATAAACACAATCACCATAGCTTCACTACAACAACAACAACAACATCAAGCCTTTGTCCTACTACGTGGGGTGGGCTACATGAATCGTTTTTCTCCATTGTGTCCTGTTAAAAGTCAAATTCTCGTTTAAATCTAATAAAGAAAGATCATTTCTAATATTTTCTAATCAAGTCTTTTTAGGTCTACCTCTATCTTTCTTAACATAAGTTAAATTTAATAATTCTACTTTCCTAACCGGGTCATCGGAAGGCCGTCGTTTTATGTGACCAAGCCATCTAAGGCGACTCTCTCTAATCTTATCTTCCACTGGAGCTACTCCAACCTTTTCACATATATGCTCATTTCGTATCCTATCTCTAAGGTAAAGCCACTCATCCACCTGAGCATCCTCATCTCTGCAACACTTAACTTAGTATTATGCTTCTCTTTTAATGGTCAACATTCGGCATCATAAAGCATTGCAGGTCTCACCACCATCTTATAGAATTTTTCCTTGAGTTTGAGGGGGGCTTTTCTATCACACAACAAGCCCGATGCATTCCTCCACTTCAACCATCCAACTTGAATTCTGCTGATAATATCCCCATCTATTTCATCATCACTCTGAACAATAGATCCAAGATATCTAAAATGTATACTCTTATTAATGACTTGATCGCCTAAAGTCACAATCCCCTCACTAGGTCCATTACTAGTAAAATTACACACAATGTATTCAGTTTTAGATCTACTCGAGCGAAAACCTTTAGACTCTAAGATTGACCTCCATAATTCAAGTTTACCTTCAACTCCCTCTCTAGTTTTATCAACAAGAAGAATATCATCAACAAAAAGCATACACCAAGGTACATCATCTTGCAAATGTCTAGTGAGAACATCCATGGCTAAAGCAAAAAGATATGGGCTTAAGGCTGATCCTTGATGTAATCCAACCAACAACAACAATAACATCAAGCCTTTGTCCCACTACGTGGGGTCGGCTACATGAATCCTTTTCCTCCATTGTGTCCTGTTAAGAGTCAAATTCTCGTTTAAATCTAATAAAGAAATATCATTTCTAATATTTTCTAACCAAGCCTTTTTAGGTCCACTCATATGTGAAAAATATATCTAAATTAGAATGCATGTGATTTGAGCAAGTTGAGTTCAAAATATACTGCTCTTTACACTTTCTTTTTTGTCACTAAAAGAGCTTAGCAAATTTATAACTAGAAAAATATTTAAAGTACTTGCATCATCTAACTTATTATTATTTTGTCATGATACTATTTCTTCATTAAATTTAAATAATTTTTTATGTTTTCTTTATTCTTATAATAGAAGCAAGTAATATATTAAAATTTTATGTTTAGATTTACTCATGCCATGATTAGAAGAGAATCTTCACTCTTAGGATTTCTCTGTAACCCGTAATAAATCTTCAACTAGTTTATCGCCTCTGACAAGCTTAGAAATCACCTCCTTCAATTAAAAGAAGTGAATTCTTGAAATCCTCAAAGTTTATTGTATCATAATAATACATGGTATATTAAAAATGTTTGTATTCGGGAGGTACATAACATAATAGCAACAATGTTTGATTTTAATCATTAACAATCACATTAATATTTCTTAATTCTAATATAATGAATTTAAACTTATTGGAATGTGATTTAGGCTCTGTTTGGGCGGCTTTCTTACTGCTTCTTAAAGCAATTTTCTAATACAAAAATTAAATTTTTTGTACTAAAAAGCTGCTTTAAGAAATAGTAAGAAAGTCGTCCCAAATAAAGCCTTAATATACATACCTTTCTACATCTAAAGTAAATGGAGTCTCTAGTTTTGATACAATTAATAGGAAAGGCTTTTAGCTATGTATAAGAACTCTATATCCTTAATCATAAAACATTTGCAAATGTCTCCTCTAAGACCTTTGTGAAGACCTCATCCATCAAACACAAATCACTTAGAGACCCTAAACCCTAAAAAATAAGAAAAATGATTCACCAGCGAATATTCAACACATCCGAAACTCAAAGGGTTGGGGTGGAAACTATAGGCCACTTGGCATCTCTAACAGTTCAAAACTACAAATCGCTTAGTCTTCTAAACCAAAAAGTTAATCTGAAATTAAAACAAATATAGCAGAAATGAATTAAGTTCTGTAAAAAAGATTACTAACTAAAATTCCATATCTGAAATTCTAGCTTTTACAAACCATGCAAACTCTTTTCTTTATTACATCCATGAAAGTAGAACTCAGATGAAGAAAGCAGAACTAACAACCAGCTTAAATGAAAAACTCAACAGATCTTCCAATTGATAAAGCTAGAAAGAGTACAAAGCTCTTTAAGCAAATTCCATCTTATCAAATTGCTTGCTAAATGGAGACACTAAAACTAGTGCCCCTCTAACAAGCAAAGAAGTAATCTTAAAATGGCTTACAGGACTTTAATTCCCGACTAATGCCAAGAGAAAGTGCTTGTAGTGCCCAGAAGTGTGCTTGCCTATGGCTTGTTCAAGGCTTACATTGGCCCTCTTTTCAAATAAAGTCATGATCTCTTTCAAGTCTTTCTCCGCACGAGTCACAATCACACGGGTTAGTGTATCTTCATCACTCTCCGATTTGTTCAGCACAGTTCGCAAAAGCTGCAAGTGATTAATTTCTTTCAACACAAACTGATTTTGGAGCTTCTAACATACTTATATTGTTAAAAGAAAACTAGAGTTGCAATAAGTTTTATTGAATTGAGTAAAATGTTGATACAAATATGTCTAAATATAGACAGGAGAAAAGAAATCAATCAATAAGTTTAGTGTTAATTACCTTCTCATAGTACTTGTGAGGGGAAATGATGCACCGAATCGCAGTTCGAAGTGCCGAAACAAATTCATCTTGCTTCTCAGTTTTCAAGTCCTAATTACAAATTTATTGTATGGAAATCAGTTTTTTCATAAATCAAGAAGAAGAAAATCTGAGCATCATTGTATTTTCTGTACCTTTAGGATTGAAACTCCATGCTCATCTTTGTATTTGTTGAAAGTCGCATTTTGTTGAGATTTGCTCCTTGTTGTCAGGATTCTTATCACCTCATCATGGTTGAAGGCTTTCTTATTGATGAGATCATGAAGAGTGTTTGCTTCAGAATGCGCCAGTCGAACGTCTACTTCATCGCCTTCATATCGATATGTACTCACCAACCCAACCAAAAGCTGAAAAATAAATTCATGATTATTTGTAGGCATAAACAACTTTAAAAAGTAAATTTTTGCACTATGAGGTCAAGCCTTTCTCAAATCCCCGTTGCTGTCAGAGGCAACATCCTCCTCCAATGAATGCTTGTAATGGTTCTGGTAGGTTTGCTTCACTGCCAAAAGATGGTTTGATGAACTGATGCAAGAAGTTTCTATGATCACTCGATAGTCTAATCCTTTTGTCAGAGCAATTTTAGCCATAATCGCTTCTCTATCCAGAGGACTGAACATCCAACGGTACACTGCTTTCTACATCAAATATGAACATTCAGTAATGTGGTGATTGAGAGCATGCTAATTTCACTGAATAGCATAGGCCAAGTTCAATAATTAGTACTTGAAAAAAGAAATTGGTAGTATAGTACCTCAAAATGCCCCGTAAGTTCAGATTCAAGTCGCTTTGAGAGCTTCTCCTTGTAGAGTTCTTCATAGGCCTGCTGAATTTGTTGTCTCTGAGCTGCATCCCTATGTGCTATTACACTAATAACTTTCTTCTCATCGGTGCCCCATCCTACATTAAAAAGTGTCAAGGCAAGCCATATAAGTTTAGTACTCCACTTCGATCAGGCTTCTATTTTTGAATCTGCTTTGCCGCAGATTTTGTCATCACAAAGCAGTTAGAAACAAAATGAGCCCTTCAGAATAATAAATCTACTTTCTCAATTGTTTGAGGTTTTCTCTAAAATTTTTCGTGGATTTATATGAACACCTACCAAATTACATCAAATTGAATGTTGATGGACTATAAGTGAACATATCTAGCGAAGGAATTAATAAAGGGCAAACGAAATTCTTAAGGAATAATATAATTTAGCTGAGTTTTCACAGCACTTCAATGCATACATTCAAGTAAAAAAAGTATTACAGCAGATATACAACAACAGCTTTCTTAATTAAGCAGAGAAACCCATTAACAAAGAACTAAATTTAGTAATAAAATCAAAAGTTAAGTGGAAGAAGAATGATAATTCTCCTCTTAAGAAATCCATTCCTTCTATGCATATATATAAAAAATACAGCAGATGTTTACAGAACCTTGGCAGGCCTTCCTGAGCTGCTCGGCGTCTTCAACTGGAGAAGGAACTGGAGAAGGTACTCTAAGCGTTGCCATCTCTCTCTCTCTCTCGTTTTCTCGGGCGAATGCTCTGCTGAGTCGAATGACAGAAGCGCGAATGCACTGGTACTTAAATATATGGCAAAAGCTAATTATTGAGACACCTAAAGCTGTAATATTTTTATATATTTACTGAAAGTCAAATGGTGATCTATCAAGCTTAACCTACTTGGAATATGCTTCACTGGATTGGTTTAACTAACAAAGCTTATTACACTGGCAGCTGCTGCAGAAACTTGGAAAACTGTTGCAAGGCTAATGAATAATGGAAATTAGGTGGAACTGAAACCAAACGCTATTTTATTAATATTACCTATCAAACTTCAACAATTTTTTACATATGTAATTTACTGATCCAAAACATCAAGTTTATTATTGATATAATCATAAAGACTAGAATATTAAGTATAATATTTCTTCATTAATTTGAAAATATCTTAAAAAGATTCATGTCATGATACTTATTGATTTAGAGAAATTATATAATAAAGTTTTCAAAAAATGCACCGGAGAGTTCTAGAGAAAAAAATAAGTTAATACTGTCTATATTCAAGTCATTAAAGATATGTATACAGGAGCTATTACTTGTGTTTAAATACAAGGTGATTTGAGGTTTGACCAAATATTTTCTTATTTCAGTTGGATTATATCAATAATCAGTTTTAAGCTCATATCTTTTTGTTTTAATTTGTCATGGATGCTCTTAGTAGACATTTGAAAGAAGATGTGCCCTGGTTGCTGTTTTTTATTGATGATATTCTTCTAGTTGATAAGACTAAAGATGGAGCTGAAGGAAATCTTGAATTATGGAGGTTAACCGTAGAATCTAAAGGTTTTTGTTTGATTAGATCTAAAACTGAATACATTGAGTGTAATTTTAGTAGCGATAAATCTAGTGAGAGGATTGTGACTTTGGATGATCAAATCATTAAAAAGAGTACATGTTTTAGATATTTTGGGTCTATTGTTCAAAGCAATGGTGAAGTAGATGGGGATATTATTGGTAGAATTCAAATTGGATGATTGAAGTAGAGGAATGCATCGAGGCTATTGTGTGACGCCTTAGAATCTAAGTTAGAAGAATTATGTATCTTTTTATTATTTTTCTACTTCTAAATGTCATCCAAAGCTCATAAGATTCAATATAACCTAAAAATATAATAACATTTATACTCATTTAATATTTATAACTAATACAAGTCCAAAATGATATATGTACAATAATCATGATATAAAATAAACCAGTCCATCACTATGAATACATCATGACTATAAAAAAAAAAGAAAATTCTAGTAGATGTAGAAAGAAAAGCTAAGTCTGTGACCCAAATCACTCCATTGGCTTTTTACTCTTATCTGAAATCATATAAAAAATATATAATGAGCACCTAATCTAGCAAAGAACCAGTATCTACAGCTACTGCGGCGCCCAATTTCTATTTAAATATATTAAAACTCATTTCATAGCCTAGCACTATGGTGCCCAATTTTCCGACGCTGTTGTATTGCATGTAAATCCCAAAAGTACTGTAGAATAGAGCCTTCAACACTACAGTGCCATTTTCTGGTGCTGCAGCGCTCCAAGCACCATTGCACTTGCCAGCCCAACAGTGCCTGCCATATCAAATTTTCAAAATTTTAAAATAAATTTATTTTAAACTTTTGAGTTATTACATGTGTGATAGAAAAGTACCCTTCAACCTTAAGAAGAAAATTCTATAAGATAGTGGTTAGAGTTGCAATGCTTTATGACATAGAATGTCGGCCATTAAAAGAAGCATAAAATTAAATTAAATGTTACCTAGATGAGGATGCTTATGTCATGAGTGACTTTACACATAGAGACATAATGTGAAATGACATGAAAAGGTTTGAGTAGCTTCAATGGCTGATAAGATTAGAGAGAGTTGCCTCAGATGGTTTGGCCACATAAAATGTCGGTCTTCCGATGACTTGATTAAGAGAGTAGATGTATTAGATCTAACATATATTAAGAAAGGTAGAAGTTGACTTAAAAAGACTTAGAAAGTATTAGAAATTACATTTTTTTTAAATTAGTTTTAAATAAGAATTTGATTCATAATAAGACACAATGAAGAAAAAGGATTTGTATGGCTGACCCCACAGTGGGATAAAGATTTGATGTTGTTGTTGTATTTACTATGAAAATGCCGATGCTTCTTAAGCTTCTGAGTACATCAAAATTTAATTTTGTAATGAATTCGAAATTAAAATGGAAAATGAAAGAGAATTCTAAAATATATTTGTACACTTGTAGCTAATCACAGGGGAAAAAACAAAAACAGGCGATACAAACTAGGTAGCCAGTGGAGACAGAGACCGAGTAACATCAATAGGCCGAACGAGAAAACCAAAGGAGATAGCTTTCCTCCCTCAATCATTTGTCTTATTTTTTACATTATCAGGACTTCTTCAAACAGTTGCACAATCAGTTTACTATTTTATACAAATATATATAGTGGAGCACTAACAGGTGGCAGCAGAACTGTCTTACAGAAGATAAAGAAGAAGGAATTAGCAATATAAGACCAAAGGAAAAGCCATAAGATTAATTTACTTTAAATTAATGAAGGTCAAACACATGGAAAATAGCTATAAAATACTCAAAATCCCGAGTAACATCAATAGGCCGAACGAGAAAACCAAAGGAGATAGCTTTCCTCCCTCAATCATTTGTCTTATTTTTTACATTATCAGGACTTCTTCAAACAGTTGCACAATCAGTTTACTATTTTATACAAATATATATAGTGGAGCACTAACAGGTGGCAGCAGAACTGTCTTACAGAAGATAAAGAAGAAGGAATTAGCAATATAAGACCAAAGGAAAAGCCATAAGATTAATTTACTTTAAATTAATGAAGGTCAAACACATGGAAAATAGCTATAAAATACTCAAAATCATGCCATTTGGCAGCTACATAGCTTTTGATGGACTGCTGAGGCTTAGTAGGATTTTAACTATTTGTTGGCGTTTTTATATTGAAAAATAGAAACGCTGAATGTCTATTACGATTTCGTTTGGGACAGCTTTTTTATTATTTTTTAAAGCAGTTTTTAGCACAAAAAATTTTTGAACTATAATTTTTTGCATTACAAAGCTGCTTTAGAAAGCATTAAAAAAGCCGCCCCAAACGAAAACTACATTTTACTAAGCTGAAAAAATAGTATAGAGTATTTATATCTTACAGAGGAAATGGTCTTAAGCATCTCAGGCTTATCACTTTGGATATTTAGGCTATGAGCTTTGATGATGAGAGGCACATATTGCTCATTTTGCCTGGTTTGAAGATCCATTTGGCACTGCTTTCTTCTTAACAAATGATCTTTGTAAAGGATATTTTAAGTAGAAAGAATATTTCAATTATCATAATATTAATCTAATATTATTTATTTTTAAAAGTGAATTTAATTGATATTTGTTTGTATTGTAGAGACTATTTATGAATTTAGTTTTTGTGTTTATTTAGGTTGTCATGATTTTCATTTTAATATATATATGTATATATATATTAACAATCCTATGAAAGAAACTAAATTCCTAAGCAATTTTTCCTTTAATTTTTGCCAAGGTTTCTTTTTAAGATGAGAGAAAGAGAGGCAGAGGAGAAAGAAATTTTGGGAACAAAGGCCTTAAAGCAAATTTCATCATTTGGGCAACTTGAGAAAATATTAGGCTCGAGATTGGTTATCGTTGACAGGCCCAATGAAGAGTCATTCAAATCAGATTATTGACGAGTCACTCCTAAATTAGAAATGTAGGCTCATCCTCACTAGAAATAACAAAATTAAAAGATGATGCATTTATTATACCCAAAAATATCAAATACCTGATGAGAGGTAAATAAAAAAAATAAACAAAAAAAGGTACAATTTGCCAAAAGAGTTTACAAATACTTAGAAAATTTGTATTAATTAGAATTTTTAGACATACATTACATTTGTTATTCACATAAGAACGTGAGCTTACTTGTACCCAAAAAAAATTTATACAATAGATATAATAACAATTCAAGAGGCACCACCCTCTCTCCACTAACTGTCTTAAGTTGAAGCACATGCTACCCAAGAACTAACTTAATCGTGATGATTCTACAAGACGGTGAGTAACCATCACTTCCAATATGAGCTTAGGCACCCCTCCATAACATGTAGGCCTCCTTGCTTATCGAGCTCACACTCTCGAAGGCTCAAATTGTCCTCTTAGACTTGGTTTGTGCTCGGACAAGTTTCTCTTCAAAGGCACAAACTTGTGAGCATCTAAAGAAAGATGGCCCCAAGCAAGAGTTTTGACACAGTAGCCACTAGTAATAGGAGAGGCAAAGAAAGGATAGATGAGAGTATCTAGGATAGAGATGATTGCACCCGCTCCTATGCATACTTTCCCTTTGAGACCTCAACAATCTTTATGGCTGAGTAATTTTCTATGAGGATTGGCATACTCTAACCCGTCGTGCTTGGTGCCAAAAGGGTTACTCCTGTAGTATAGAGGCAGGGATTAGGAATGAGTTGTTTTTAATCCAAGAGACTAAATGGAATCTCTAGTAGTATATCATGGAGATCTACAACCCTTGTATATAAGCTAGAAACTCATTGAGTCAATGCTAATGCCTCGAGCTCGTTTAATGGGTGACCTATGAGCTCGTCCGAGGTCATGTGGACTCTTGGTTAACTTGAGGTCGATGACATTCAGCCTCCACACATAATATTTTTATAAAATAAAAATGAACTTTTATTTCCTCATTAGTAGCCTCTGATTGCCCAACCTCCTCTAGCATGGATTATGGCAGCAAGTGAGCTCCACCAAGAACTTCATCAATGCTACAAAAGAAAGAGAGGGTAAGCGATCACCACCATCAATGCTTAGTGAGCTCCCTGCAATAAGGACACTTACATTACTCATCTTCCACTAGGGGCACATCATTAAAGCTTAAAGAGAGGATGACCCTAACCTAGATCTTTCCAACCACCAGTTCCCTGCTCAGCTTAATCTTTTTGGAATTACATGGCACCATTTTTGTCACCTTGCTTAGCTCCATTCCAACAAGCCCACTTGCCTCAACAGTTGTTGCCTTTTTTTAATAGGCGGGCTAGACTTCGTATCTTCTCCTTCTGACTTGCATTTACTGAGGAGAAATTTCCTCAACTTCTTGATACCCAAATTAACATACTTGAAAGGATTTAGATTAACCCTTTCAGGAGAGAAACTAACAAACAATAGAGGTAAAAGTAAGGGAGTGCATCAGCACTACCTCTCCTTATTACTGTTTATAGTCATCGATAGTGTAGAGGTAAAATTAATGTCATATTGAAAATCTTGTGGGAGGGCACATCACTTGAGGTAATAATAATAATTGGGTAATAATTCTTATTTACTCTTCCTATTATCATTTAATAAATATAATAAATGCTTATATAATAAATATAAATTCTTAAATTCACTTATCATTTTTTGTAACTCATATAATAACTCAAATATATGAAATAAATTTATTTAAAAAAATATGAAAATTATGAAGTTGAGCGCTTTGGCGTTGATCTGGTGAGTGCTCCGGCACTAGGCCATGAACAGTATATATATATATATATAGCTCAGTTTGACTGTAAATTTGCAAAAATCAGAGTTTGGATTGTCTCAATTTTAATTTTTGAAGCTTCCAACTTGATTTTGCCTCAAGATTCGTGTTTGATCAAGATAATTTTTTGATGATGTATCAGTTGCCCCCCTATTTTCGGACATCGAAGTTTCAGAAGTCTAAAAATATGTAATATAGCCTCTGAGGAATTTTTATATTTGATCTGGATTAAAAAATAATCTACTTAATGATGCCCTTTTGAATTTTAAAAATTAATGAATTTTCATTAATTTCAAGTGACTCTTTATCTCTCCCTCATCATTATTCCACTTAATGATGCCCTTTTGAATTCTAAAAATTAATAAATTTTTATTAATTTGAAGTGACTCTTCACCTCTCTCTCATCATTATTTCACTTAATGATGCCCTTTTGAATTCTAAAATTAATAAATTTTTATTAATTTGAAGTGGCCATTCATCTCTCCCTCATCATTATTCCACTTAATGATGCCCTTTTGAATTCTAAAAATTAATAAATTTTTATTAATTTGAAGTGGCTCTTCATCTCTCCCTCATCATTATTTCACATAATGATGCCCTTTTGAATTCTAAAAATTAATGAATTTTCATTAATTTAAAGTGGCTCTTCATCTCTCCCTCACATAACTATAAATACCCCCCTTTAGGGTATGAAGATTTGCACCCCCCTCTCTTATCTTCTTTCTCAAGCTGAGGCCTTCCCCTAGCTCTGTTCAGATGGGTATCCCCTGTTCATCCCTAGGACCCTGTTGACCTCATTTTTGTATGAGGTCATTAGAGCCTAATCCAGACTTCAAATCAATCCTGAACTTAAGTCAATCCAAAACCTTGATTCAGTTCTGACCTCGATCAAAATTCAGACTCCAGCCTAGTCCAAGATTCAAACCCTAGTTCAAATCTTGATCCCACCTTTGATCTAACTCAAATCACTTTCAAACACTTATGATCACTCCAAATGATCATGAATGATTGAGATGATTCAAATCCAGATACTTAAACTCAAGATCTACATCAAATCCAGATTCCCAAATCCAGAATTCAAGGCCAAAGACCTGAGTCCTAAAAGCCTTTTTCAGGGAATTTTCAAACATTTCAAACCCCAGTCAAATGACCTCCGATTCATGATCTGTCAGTTGTATACTGATGTGATACGTCTCTAGAGGCAAACCTCCAAGTTTGAGCCCATTTTGGAGTCTCTAACCCCATAAACTAAATTTAAATCCAAAGGCTGTAAAACCTTCAAATATTTACGGCCTGTGCCACTAGACCCATTATTTTGGGAAATTTGACCTTGGAATTTCCCCCAAACCCTCTAATCACCTCCAGACCATTGATATTGATGTGTTTAACATTAATCTACATCTTTTGGACCCACCTCGACCCAGGATTCATCCAGGCTCAAAATGACCAAAATACCCTTTAAAGGGATTTTTGGACTTTTGACCAAAATTTAACATCGTTCAACATTTTAAACTTTTGAAACCCCTTCCAATGAATGTTTTATGATATTTGAGACCCATTGAAATCAAACCCACTCCTTGGTTTGACTTGTTTGACCAAGTCAACTATGGTTGACCAAATCCACCTTTAACCCAACCATTGTTATTTTCAACATTTGAATCCATCTCAAACCAATCTAATGCTTCAAAATCATTTGTTTGGACACTCATGACATGTCCAAAGATTTCCAAGTCAATCCTCCCTAGGTTTGACTTGGTCAACCCATTTGGAGGGGTCAAAACCCTCTCCAATTTCATGTATTCACTTAAAGTCTCAACACCATGGCCCCATGTCCCTTGATATTGACTCCTACAGCACATTTGACTCCTCCCATGCACATCCTAGTCATCATTGACTAGTCAACAAGTCAATAGGTCAAGTTGTGTTGAAATGAGGCAAAGTCATGGGCTTTTGACCATGCCACATGGGCAAACCCTTTCCCTCTCCCAAGACCTGCTCCCACCTGCTCAAAAGGGACTAATTTCCCTCCCTAAGAGGCCACAAACCAGCTCCCTAAACCTTGCTTAGGCTTGGTTTAGCCAAATGAGGGAAAAGAGGTGTGGTCCCCCCCCCTCTTGGCTCAAGGCAATCCCCCTCAATCCCCCAGCCTTTTCCTAGTCTTGGGCTGCTCATGGGACACTTGGCAAGCATCCAAGGCACCCATGGTAGAATCCCAAGCATTCATTTCAAACCATGAGGGTTAAGTGGGCAAAATTTGCCCTAACCCTCATATTGCTCATTTCTTGGCCTAAGTCCCAAAACTCCAGCTTCCCCAAGACTCTCCAGCAGCTCCCCATACTCTCCAGCACCTCCCAAGGCCATTCCAAGCCTTCCCCCACCATTTCCACCATTAAAACTTTCATTTTAGTGAAAAAGGAGAGAGAAAAGAGAGAAATACCTTCTCTCTTCGATATCTTCAAATCCAGCCGTCAAAATCTGTTGGGGTCTTCTGCAAACTTGAGCGTGGACAAACTACAAGTTCAGAGAGCCCAAGAACGCGAAAATCCACCGGGTAGATTGTAAGATATCTTCACTTTTAGATAGAATTTAAATTTAAAACTGTACAAATTTTGCAATGCATGGAGCCTCCAAACTCCAGGCATTGCAAGATCATGTTGCCCCTAGCTACAGTTCAAATTTCATCAAATTTCGTTGAGTATTTTGCAAGATATGGACGTTTGAATTTTTTTGGTTCTGGTTGGCGTGATCGGACGGCTCAGAACCGGCCACGCCAGCCGGCTCGACCGCGCGACGGACCTGGGACTCGAACCCGGACGGCCTCCAAACCGCGCGCGCATACGTGGCGCGATCTGGACCGTCCATTTTCCCGCTGTGGATCGGACGGTCCGATCTGCGTCCGACGTGTTTAAGTGGCGCGCCGTTGCGCGCCACGTGTCAAACACGTGTCAAAATGGCGCGGCGGCGGCGCAATCATTGCCGCCGCCGATCCAATGATTAGATTTGAGTAAAATTAATTCAAAAAATGTCCAGAAACTTCCAAAATTCACAGAAAATTCATTTTTCCACCAAAATTAATTTTCTTGGACTCGTTGGAAAGGTAATTAAGTGTAGAATTTATTAAAATTAAAATCAAGATGTTTTGAGCCCTGGATTGTGGTAAAATTGCAATTATCTGATTTTAGTTTTTCTTAATTTTCTTGCAATCCAGGGATCAAATGGATCCCAAATTTTGGTGGAATGTTCATGAGCATCTTAAGCATGTCCTGTAATTTTTCTAGGGTCAGATGCTTTGTGGTTTTCTGTGATGTGAATTTTTAAGGTTATGGGTCCAATTTGGACCCAAAACTTTGAAAATTCATAACTCCTTTCCTGTGTAGAATTAGGCTGCATGTTTTGTGCTGTGTGTGTGCATTTGGGTCAGGGTTAGTCACACCAAATTTCAAGCCCATTTGAACAATAGAAACACCTAGGGAAAATATTTAGGGAAAAGTCTAGAAAACTTAGAAATTGCCTAGGGGATTGTACACACACCCAATAGGGGTGAAATTTGAACACAAAAAACTTAGTGACATAATAAGCCTTAGGTCCAAATTTCATTGAATTTGGAGGTCATTAGGTCAGAAAATTAGTTACCCAAAGTTTTAACCCTTTTAAGGACCCAAAAAATTCAAAAAAATACAATAAATCTAAATTAACTCCAAAAATTATAAATAATACCTCAAATTGACCAGAACTTAATCCTCTACCTAAGAAAAATAAAAGCCCCTTAAATGGACTCCTAATTAAACTTTAATTTGACTTTTAATGAAAATTAATAATTAATTATATTAATTAATTAAAAATTATTAAAAATCCAAAATAATTTCCAAACACTTGGAAACACTCCCATGGGTCATTCCTGACCTTTGGGATTGATTCCATGTAGTTTGGGATGAGTTTGGATCAAAATGATCAAAACCTTCCTAATTAAACAATTTTAAAAATTCAATAATTAAGGAAACTTTGAAAATACATAACTAATTACAGAAAAATCCAAATTGAGCAAACTTAGTGTCAATCAACTCCAATTAAGGTCTAGTATTTTTTAAAAATGTCAAACCTCCCAAATCTGGTCAACGTAAAAAATTCAACTTTTCAGTCAACCGTAGTTCAAAATTAGGCTCGAACTTCGAAAAATCATAACTTTTCATAGAAAACTCTAAATTGAGTGTACTAACAGTCTAACAACTCATCATAAGGTCTAATATTTATTAAAAATCTGAAACTTACAAAATTAATTTTAATTTGAAAAGTCAACTTTGGACCCCTTAATTAACTAATTAAAATAATCCATAAAATTCTAAAATTCAATAAATCATTCAAGATTCCAGAAAACATCAATTTTATTTTAAAACCAGAAACAAATCAATTTAATTAAAAGTTAATTAATCTTCAAACTTTAATCAAACTCAAATCACTTAATTGTATCGGGTACCACTGGGTAACTCAGGCCTACGAGGCTATTAAATTAGCCCCAAGGAAGGTGAAATAAACTTCATGGCCTCGGTGTGCAACAAAGGTGGTATTCAACAAACAATTAAAATCAATTTTAAAATCAAATTTAAACCATTAAGACTTAAACTTCAATTAAAATCTCCCTTAAGCCTTTCAACCAATCAGGACATCAAACAACTTCAATCAATTACCAATCCTAGGATCTACCCCAGCCACACGACCTTCTACACACACTTTAGATGATTTGCTAGGACAACCAACTCTAGATTTAGGCTAGGCCGATGTTTCTTTTTCTGCTGTGTGCTGAGTTTTTCGAGTTTTCATTACATGTTATGATTGAAATTGATTGATGTGTTTGTTTACTTTCTTTACTGCACTCTGTGAATTGATGTGATGGGCGATTAGATTACCCTTAGGTTAGGAACGATCTGGATGCTCACTAAATTTTCTGCAGGTGGCCACGCTCATGCAGGGCAACAAAGGGGGCTAAATAAATCATAAATATAAATGCTACAGGTGCTTCAGCTGCTTAGCCCCCAAATAAAAAGAGCGTGGCCAAGTGTGTTTACTTTTACATGCACATATATATAACTGCTTGGGATGTATTCTAATATTTAAATGCTTAGGATAACACTGCAGGAGAGTCTAGAATTTTTATTTTTATATTCATGTAATTTGTTTGAGTATTGAGTTGTGAAAGTGACACTTTAAGTTTGGGATACATAGATCCAAAGGTTGGATTCCAAAGAGGAAAGGATACCCCTTCGGGGGATAGTCCTTATCCATTTGGAACTCCAAATTTGGATCACTTCACTACCCAAAGTGGAAAGAGTAACCTCCCCCTCAAGGGAAGAGTTCTCTTTTCCATTTGGGTATCCAACCACGAAGAATCTAAGGAGCTCGAGGAAGAGAAGACCGAGAAGTTGAAGACATAGAGTATCCCACTCAAGATCACTTGCGTCTGTATTAGGATTAGAATCCGGGTTGTTGTTAGTGGCGCCCGGCCACTTTTAATTTATGTAAATCTGGGTTGTAATAAGCAAGACAATTTGCCTATGGACATTTACTTGATTAATTTGATTATTTAATGTATTGTGATTTCATTTGATCGCGTATAGGATTGCATGCTTTTCTTAGTTTTTTTGGGCGGTTGAATGCCGTTCTTTTTGTTTTAGCCTGGAATTCGTTAGGCTCTTTAAGGACCAAAAATATTTCTATTCATAACCTATATTTAAAATTTTAAGATTTAAATAACATAGAAATTTAACGACCTAGGGAATAGCCGAAATCATCCGGGGTCGCATGCATATTACTGCATCTCTCTCCCTCCTTGCTATAAGACACTTCCCCGCCCGTGGGTAGAGTCCAGATAATCCGACCTATGAGGATGAGGTGCTGGATCTGGGGAAGTCTAGTCTTTTCAAAAAAAATTATTATTTTATAAGCCTTTTTTAAAATTTCATGCATACCAGATTTGGATACTTTAACCAGCATGCATCGCATTAGAAACTTATTAAATTAAAATTTTAATTGCATTTTAGTCTAAGCATTCCACCCGACATAAGTCAAGGGGTCAATTAGGAATCTGCTCTAGATGTCGACCCCAACTTCTTAAACCAATCTTAAATAACGCCCCTGATCACTCTGCATCAAAAGACCGGACTCATGGTTTTGAAGCGTTTAGGTGGTTTAGCTGGCTCCCCAATCCAGGCTGGGGTAAGTCCAGATTTTACACTGCATTAGTTAGGTTCGGACTACTGTGTTCCAGTGTCCAAATTTAGATCGAAGATCTGGGGCAGGTCTCTTTTTGAATCATAAGACCCCAACCTCCGGGAATGTAATCCCAAATTTCTAATAAAATGCTCAACTCAAATTAAATATTCTTTCAATCTAAAATTTAAAGCCCAACACTTAGCTTAGATCGGGGCACTTCTGAATTGTTTCAGAATCCTAAAGTGTCCCCTACCCTTTCTCATTTGATTCCAAAATAAGTGTTCAATCTTGCTCCAATCCCCTTTCAAAATCCAAATTCACCTCTTTGGTATCACTCATAGAAATCTCTAAACAAAATTTCTGCCATTATTTTAATCGAAAGTTTTCGTAGGGGACTCCGGTCTCCCACGATGTAATTAACTACGAGGGCTTGCGCTCGTAGGAGATTTAGAACACACATCTAATTTTTTAAAATTAATTTTTAAAACTCGATTAGTTATTTTTGGGAAAAAATCAAATCACTAATGATCGTTATCGTTATGTTCAAACGATTATTAACAAATGATATCTTCTCCCTTCAAGGAGATATATCTTTTGTTAAAATGAATTCGAATATAAAATTAACGATCGCTCCTCTTGATTATTGTGGCTCGATATTTGACTGAACCTTATTTTGACCCTTTAGGGGCCATATGAAGTTCTCTCTTGAATTTGGCTACGATATTCAAGATAGAATTCTTAATTCTAAATCTGAACCCCATCCTGAAATTTTATTTTCACCTCCCGAGGTGGTATAATATTTTTGATGGGATGTTTGATTTTAGAATTAAATTTTAATGTTAATTCAAAAATTTCCAAAGAAGACTAAATTTTTCAAAACCCGCTTTTCATACACAACAGACCCCTCACTGAGTAGTAATCGTCTCCTCCTTCTTCTTCTCTTCCTCGCGCTGAGGCATTCCCATAGTCCTATTCAGGCCTAGGGCCTCTCACTGAGTAGGAGTCTTCTCCTCCTTCTTCGAGAGATCTTGCAGAGGTTTGACATTATTCGATAGAAGTCTTTCGACTTTGTGAAGAAGTACGGTGACGAGTGAAAATTTTACATCGGGTAGAAGCCCAATGAAAGTATGATGACGAGTGGAAATTTGGCATCAGGTAGAAGTCCAGCAATGGGAGGAAGCTTGGAATCGGGAAGAATTTCGACGAAAGTCCCACAATGGGCATAAGTCCAGTAACGGGAGGAAGTTCGATGTCGGGTAAAAGTCCGACAAAAGTCTCACGACGGGCAGAACTCCAGCAATGGGAGGAAGCTCGGTGTCGGGTAGAATTCTGATGAATGTCGCACAATAGGCAGAAGTCCAGCAACGGGAGGAAGTTTAATGTCGGGTAGAAGTTAGACGAAGGTCTCGCGATGTGCAGAAGTCTAATAACGGGAGGAAGCTCAACGTCGAGTAGAATTCCGACGAAATTCCTGCAATTGATAGAAGTCCAACAATGGGAAGAAGTTCGGCGTTGGGTAGAAGTCCAACGAAAGTTCCATGATGGGCAAAAGTCCAATAATAGGAGGAAGCTCAGTGTCGGGTAAAAGTCCGACGAAAGTCCCACGATGGGCAGAAGTCCAGCAATAGGAGGACGTTCAATGTCAGGTAGAAGTCTAATGAAAGTCCCGTGATGTGCAGAAGTCCAGCAATGGGAGGAAGCTTGGCATTGGGTAGAATTCTGACAAAAGTCCCACGACGGGCATAAGTCCAACGATGGGAAGAAGCTCAGCATCGGGTAAAATCCCTATGAAAGTCCTGTAATGGGCAGAAGTCCAACAACGGGAGGAAGCTCAGCATCGGGTAAAAGTTTGACGAAAGTCCCACGACTTGCAGAAGTCCAGCAACTATAGGACGTTCAGCGTCAGGTAGAAGTTCGACGAAATTCCCGTTATGGGCAGAAGTCCAGCGATGGGAGGAAGCTTGGCATCGGGTAGAATTTCAACGTAAGTCCCATGAAAGGCATAAGTCCAATGACAGGAGGAAGCTTAGCATCGGGTAAAATTCTGACGAAAGTCTTGCAATGGGCGAAAGTCCAATAATGAGAGGAAGCTCATCGTCGGTTAGAAGTCCTAAGAAAGTCCCACGACGGGCAGAAGTTTAGTGTCAAAGGCTTCTTGATGATGTTAGCCTATATGAAAGATGTCGAGAAAATTCACCAAGGATGAGTGACATATCTGAGGTTATATGTCAGAGCACTGCTCGATGACGTTATCTTATATGAAAGAGGTCGAGAGAATCCACCAAAGATGTGTGACCTATCTGAGGTAGTATATCAGAGCACTACTCGATGACGTTAACTTATGTGAAAGAGGTCGAGAGAATCCACCAAGGATGTGTGACCTATCCAAGGTTATATATTAGAGTACTGCTCGATGATGTTAACCTATATGAAATAGGTCGAGAGAATCCACCAAGGATGTCTGACCTATCCAAGGTTATATGTTAGAGCACTACTCGACGACTTTAACCTATATAGAAGAGGTCGAGAGAATCCACCAATGATGTGTGACATATCCGAGGTTGTATGTCAAGGCACTGCTCGATGACGTTAACCTATATGGAAGAGGTCAAGAGAATCCACCAAGGATGTATGACCTATCTGAGGTTGTATGTCAGAGACCTGCTCGATGACGTTAACCTATATGAAAGAAGTCGAGAGAATCCATCAAGGATATATGACCTATCTGAGGTTATATGTCAGAGCCCTGCTTGATGATATTAACATATATGGAAGAGGTCTAGAGAATCCACCAAGGATGTATGACCTATCTGAGTTTGTATGTTATAGCCTTTAATCGATGACGTTAACTTGTGTGGAAGAGGACGAGAGAATACACCAATGATGTATAACTTATCTGAGATTGTATGTCAGAGCCCTGCTCGATGACGTTAACCTATATAGAAGAGGTCGAGAGAATCCACTAAGGATGTATGACCTATCTGAGGTTGTATGTCAGAGCCCTACTCGATGACATTAACATATATAAAATAGGTCGAGAGAATCCACCAAGAATGTATGACGTATTCAAGATTGTATGTCAGAGCATTTGCTCGATGACGTTAACCTGTGTGGAAGAGATCGAATCGAATCCCCCTTGGATCGATTATGCCTTGATTGGGAGGGGGCGAATGCAGCGTATATCCCAAATCAAAGGTGAAGAATGGTCTATCTTTAGACCATTATTTCTATTTTGAGGTCGAGATTAAAATTTTGCCCAATGAGTAGAAGTCCAGCAAGGGACTGTATGATGCTTAAAATTTGTTGGAAGCATCCTTGCATTTGCTAGAAGTTTCTTGAAATATCATCTTGATATTGAAAGCATTGGAGGAATCTTCTTGGAGTTAAGTTTGCTCCCCAGTCCGCATCTGATTCCCATAAAATTGATACAACGATAGCTGATGTAAGGAGGTTGACATGAATGACCTTTTGAGGATGGAGCGAAAATTGCCCCCCCCCCCCCCCAGTCGGGAACCACATTCTCACAGACGGCGCCAAACTGTTGCGGGCTAGAATATACGCAGCGATAGAGTTATAATTCTACGTCTTATCATTGTATAGATATCCAGCTCACACACAAACAACAACAACAACAACATCAAGCCTTTATCCCACTACGTGGGGTCGGCTACATGAATCCTTTTTCTCCATTGTGTCCTGTTAAAAGTCAAATTCTCGTTTAAATCTAATAAAGAAAGATCATTTTTAATATTTTCTAACCAAGTCTTTTTAGGTCTACCTCTACCTTTCTTAACATAAGTCAAATCTAAGACCTCTACTTTCCTAACCGGGTCATCGGGAGGCCGCCGTTTTACGTGACCAAACCATCTAAGGCGACTCTCTCTAATCTTATCTTCCACTGGAGCTACTCCAACCTTTTCACGAATATGCTCATTTCGTATCCTATCTCTAAGGGTAAAGCCACTCATCCACCTGAGCATCCTCATCTCTGCAACACTTAACTTAGAATTATGCTTCTCTTTTAATGGCCAACATTCGGCACCATAAAGCATTGCAGGTCTCACCACCATCTTATAGAATTTTCTCTTAAGTTTGAGAGGTACTTTTCTATCACACAATAAGCCTGATGCATTCCTCCACTTCAACCATCCAACTTGGATTCTGCTGATAATATCCCCATCTATATCACCATCACTCTGAATAATAGATCCAAGATATCTAAAACGTGTACTCTTATTAATGACTTGATCGGCCAAAGTCACAATGCCCTCACTAGGTCTATTATTACTAAAATTACACTCCATATATTCCGTTTTAGATCTACTCAAGCGAAAACCTTTAGACTCTAAAGTTGACCTCCACAATTCTAGTTTACCTTCAACTCCCTCTCTAGTCTTATCAACAAGAAGAATATCATCAGCAAAAAGCATACACCAAGGTACATCCTCTTGCAAATGTCTAGTGAGAACATCCATGACTAAAGCAAAAAGATATGGGCTTAAGGCTGATCCTTGATGTAATCCAACCGAAATAGGGAAATACTTGGTCAAACCACCTTGTGTTTGAACACAAGTAATAGCTCCTGCATACATATCTTTAATGATTTGAATATAAGCGTTATTAACTCTTTTCTTTTCAAGAACTCTCCATAGCACTTCTCTTGGAACTTTATCATATGCTTTTTCTAAATCAATAAATATCATATGTAAATCCTCCTTATTCTCTCTATATTTCTCCATCAAACCTCTTAATAAATGTATGGCTTCCATAGTAGACCTACCCGGCATGAATCCAAATTGATTATAATATTTTTTACATGGAAAATCCGGGAAAGGGAAAAAACCATGGGGCCTAGCCCAGTTAAAAATGATTCCACTAGAATTTGAGTAAAGTACAATGGTTTGACTCATCCTTAAAGATGACCAGATTACAAATGTCAACTGAAAGTTTTGCAAAAGTCCAGGGTCACTCCAACGTCAGGTGGTGGTCCGGTAGCACTCCAGTGTCACGTGGTGGTCCGGTAGTGGCAGTTTAGCGTCAAGGGGGCAGTCCAGCTTCAGGTGGCACTTCGACATCCTTTGATGGTCTGGTGGTGGTTTGACAAAACTCTGGCGTCCCTTGGTGGTCCGACGCTGGTGCGACAGAACCTGACGGTGGTGCGGTAGAACTCCGACGGTGGTCGAAAAGGAGCTAGGTGGCTGGAGCTTTCTTCATTTTCTTTCTTCTTCTCTCTTGGCTTCGATCCCCCTTTCAAGAGGAAATGACGTTCTATTTATAGAATTCTTGAGTGGCATAGCATATAAATAAGTGAAAGATCAAGGGTAAATTGGAAGTGGTTCGGATGGACGACTGATCTTGATTCCTACGATTATGCACCATTTAATGGACCTTTGACTATCTTAATGATATCAGAATTTGATGATATTGGGCTTGTTGGATTTGTTTCATCAAGTCGCTCGATTCGACTATAAGCATGTCACGATTGGAGACCGTTTAGTAACCCAAATTGTGATTTGATCCTTCCAAAAGTGCTTTGAGTCTTTGATTTGGACTCATTTGGGCTCGGATTGGGTCGATTTTGGTGTCGTTGGGTTCGTGTTTTCGAGAAGCTCAGTTCGACTGTAAGTTTGCAAAAATCAGAATTCAGATTGTCTCAATTTTAATTTTTGAAGCTTCCAACTTGATTTTGCCTCAAGATTCGTGTCTGATCAAGATAATTTTTTGATGATGTATCAATGCTCATTACGTGGTTTTACATATTTTCAAAAAAAAATAAGGATCCTATGATATGAGGCTCTAGACAACATGCATAATTTTTCTACCTATAATTCTCGATAAAATGTAATCATGTTTCTTCCGCTGTTCATTGATAAGCTCTAGTTAAATAGTTAAAATAAAAAATAAAAGTAATTATTTCAATATAGATTCTGAAGTGTGACAACTCATCCCTCAAAAAAATAGTAAGTGAACTAGGGAACTAAATATATGAGCATATATGCCCATATAGGTAACTAGTAAGTATCTCATCAGTTTTCAATTCATAGAAATCAATCACAGAAGCAAATAGTCAAAGTAGAGCTTATTCAAAAGAGGCCTTACCCTACAAAATTGTAAATATTACTAGCCTATGGGTAAGTAGTTTCTTACCCTTATAGAGGTCATAGTGCATAGACTCGCTTTGGAAGAGCATATCAAGGATGTAATTATCCCTAGTGGGCTCCTTATAAGGAGTAGTTCTAATATGGTTCAACTCCCAAAGAGCATTCGCTTTAAGAGAACTTGATCCTCCACATTAAATTTTCATAATTAAAGGCATTTGCCTTATATGGGTGTCTTAGATCAAGCTATAGGAAAACTCCCTTGTATAGAATCTATAACCATAACTCTGTAGTTATAACTCATTCCAAGCTAGCAGCAATTCCACCAAGGTTCCTACATGTTTGTATGGACTCACCATATGTCATGCCCCAAGATCAAATTTAAAAGAATTGTCTATTTTAATCCCTTAATTAATCTACAAGAGCTATTGATAATCCATTAGTATAAATCAGTCTAGTGAAAGCAACTAATAATCTTATTCATTAAAATATAAAATTGTATTCATTCCTTAAAATTCATATACACTAGTTAGGAGTCTAGTCAATACATACATTAGTCTCTTTCTACTCCTAACTACAAAAGAATAAACTAAAATACAAAAAAATGCATTTTGATCTACCTCACTCTACTGGATGTTATCTCCTTCATAAAAAATATATAAAATCACGGAGTGAGTTAACAACTTAATAGATTATGAGAGTCTACCATTAAAATTAATGAAAGACAGTAGAAATAGTATGCATGTAATCATTCAATCAATATGAGTATAAATATGTAATTATAAAAGCATGTAGTAGTCATTGAGAAAATTACTAGGTCATATGAGCAATAATAATCTATATAACTGTATATCTAATGAAAAGTGATTAGACTGATTAGTAACAAAATAAAGAATCAATAGATTATACCATATCTATACCTAATAGTTACAAAATAGTTTAGTTCATATATTCGCTTAGGAAATTCATACACATGTTGTTAGCATATACGTGTCATATGATGTCTATATTATGTATGAATATCATGTAACATATCTAATATAGTCTTTGGCAGTGTAATATATCATGTAATACACACACACCATATGCTCTTGTATCATCTTATTAGTTATATCACGTACATGTATTAATCATATCCTATATCATGTATGGATCATATTATGACATGTTATACATGCAATCTATCATATATGCTCATATCATATTATTAAGTAAAAAATCATGTTCATTTTTATTATCTTAAATATATCCCAGAAAAATATAAAATTTTATAAAGTTAAGAACCAACATCACAACGCCTCAAACATCAACGTCGTAGAGCTTAAATGCCCTTGCATCGGAATCAGACATTATAGTGTGACAGCCCCAGGAAAAAATGCATTTAATTCAAGGCCCAGACGGAATAAATGTTAGCACTGCTGCGCTATGAGTGCCTCATTTCCACCAGAGGAGCACCACATTACCAAAGCCTAAAAAAAATTATATTTAATTCAATGTCAAAGCATCAACCTCTGGAGTGTCGCAACGATGGATGAAGGATCAAGTGTCGTAGCACACATCTTTTTACAACACCATGAAAAAGCAATTTTGAAAGGAAGCTTCGCACCGGATCAGCTAAGGGTCACGCCGTGTCAACCAGTTATTACGCCTGGTCAGCCCAACATCACGGCAGAGTCAATTTAGCAGTGCCGAGGTGCTAGTTCATACTTCAATGCCGCTGCGCCACCCTATCAAGCGCTGTGACACCTGAGTCTATTTTTATAAAATATAAATAGTTTTTTATGCTTTTTCTTTTGAGAGTCATGATAGTATGTTGTAAGAGAGACCAAGGTATAGTGAGATACTTTTAGTGGAGTGATTGGTCATTATAGTAGTGAGCAAAACCGCACATAGGAGTGAAAAAGAGTGTGGAGAGTGAAGGTTTGAGGAGGGATTAACCCTGGGAAGAGTTCATCTATAGTATATGTTTGGGATTTCCAGTGTGATACATTACCTAGATTGAGGAATATTAGAATAATTAGGAGAATTGTGATGGAATACTTGCATGCCTAGACATAGGATATTTAGTATTCGAGGATCTATGGAGATAAAACCATTGTAGAGAAGCCATAAACTTTTCTTTACATTTTTACAAGATCAATAGAGATTTAAGGGTGCAAATGCTCTAATTCACAATTAGTATAGAGGAGTCTACTTAGAAGAACATAGGATCATTCACATCATTAGTCCACAACATATTTTATTCTTGTTATTCTCGCTAATTTCTATATTTCTTAGTAAGATCATAATTAGTCTTTATTTCATTGCCTAGGATAAATTTAGTAGCTTTAGTAGACAATACTAGAGTTAGTTGTGGCATAGTATTTCTTCATGAGATCGACACTCTCTCATACACATTATTTAATCGACACATGCACTTGCATCATTATTGTTGTTATATCATAACACAACCATAATTTCCAACACATATGCATATGAAAGCAATGAATCAATATAAGCAAAATAAGCAAGATAGGACACCTGGCTATCGTGGTGTGTTCCTGTATCAAGTCCTGTAGGTCAACCTTACAAGAGTCAATCTCAATCATATTAGTTATGTTCTCAAGAATCAATCTAATATCACAAGTCAGTTAGGTGACTTTCATGTAAGAATTCATCGCTTACTGCCTCTCAGCGTATCATATCATATAAATCAATCTCTTTATACCTATCTTTTCACAACATTTAGGATTACACCATAAACTTTATTTAAAAGAAAGCTGTCATCCCACCCTCATATACATGATAACATGTCTTCAACCAATTTAAATTTGTTAATTAATTCTAGCCAGGCTTTCTAGCCCTTTTTCACACATATCATATCATATGAAGAATAATTATTAACCAGTCAAAATGATCATGATGAAGGTGTCAATCACACATCAAAAGTTACATAATAAAAAATTGTTAAAATGAAAGAGAATGAATTTTAATCACTTTCAACAGAAATAAAATCTGAGAAATTGAAATGATTGAAAACACAAGTCAGATTTGGGTTACCACGATCAAAAGATTTTTTTTAACTAGAGCGACGGACAAAAATGACCCAAAGCAGCTTTTTTCTCTCTCCTCTGCCCTCCTCTCTTCTTTTCCTCTCCTTTCCTTACACGGCAAGCCAAGAAATGAGGGAGGTGGAGGAATGATGTGGTGATGAAATGGAGATTTATATAATAAAAAATATTTTTTTAGTGCCCAACGTACCAACACGACAGCGCTTTGAATCTGGCATCACAGCCTTACATGCCTCTCCCAAAGTTACTATAAAATGGAGAGCTCAGCACCGCAGCGCTTGCAAGCATAGCATCACAGCACCGCAATGCTTGCAAGCATAGCGCCACAGTGCTCCATCCCAAATTTTTTAGTTTTCATTTTAAATTTATTTACAAAATCTTTCAGGTCATTACATCGTATGTTTTAGAGGACTCACCTTCACATTGCTTACCCTTTATGCCATGTTCTAAATACTTGCTCAAAGCACACCCTCGAAAACTTGTCTAAGACACTCGTGGAGGAGGAGCGGACCACATGTACACTATTTAGCTAGTTTACATGTCAATGTCAATCGATCGTGATCACATTATACACTATTTTTTCTATTTATTTTAGGAGTAATTTTTTTTGTTTGTAAGGCTCATAGCTCTATAAACAAATGATAGATTATACATATTTTGGCCTTCATGCTTTGCGGATCAATTATAGAGATATTAGAACTTTTCACTCAAAAAAAAAATAGAACTTTCGCTTAATTTTCTAGTTCTAATCCGTCATATAAATAGCTATTAATACGATTGAGTATCCTTCACGAATAAATTTGAATCCAAAATTTATCATATATTTTTTTAATTTTAAAAAAATCAAATAACATCTACTCAATGCTAGGATAATTAAATTAATATATTATACAAATGATTTTAAGTTAAGTCCAACACTCCAACTTAATTATGAACTGGGCGCGGGCGCGTCAATTTTAAACTCCATTAATTTAAATTTCGGGCCCACTTATGGCCTTACGCTAAACTATTCCTCACGCAAACGCCAACAGGCTTCCAAATTACAGTCCCCGCTGCCAAAGACATCCTCAGCTTTATAACGTCATAAAAGAATACAAAACAAAAGCTAAATTTTTTTCTTTTCGTTATCCCACGACAAAAACGTCTCTGACCAAACTCCTTCGGTCCAATAAAAAATCAAACTTTGGCATTCAAAACTCGGACACTCCATTCTTGACCTTCTTTCCGCAGCATCCCTGGCGTTCTGCTCTCCCTCTTTCCTCGGGCATCGAACACGGTTTCCTTTCTTGCAAGCTTGCTCGGTTTCATCTACTCTCAAAAACTTGTCCCACTTTGTTAATCCTATTTATAAAGTTCTGAACAGAGAGGCGGAGAGGATGGCGCCGCACCACCACCACCACCAGCACCATCATCGAAGCCTTTTGCCTCACTCGAGAAAAGCACAGGAAGAGGAAGATGAGCACGACGACTTCAAAGTTGTACACATCTCCGCAACCGAGCACTGGCTAGCTCGCAAGCCTAGGTCGAGCCTCCTCCGCCTTCTTTTCATCTTTCTTTTCTTCACCTTTCTACTCATTTTCATCTCCCGCTTCCCCCTCCTGTTCCTCTCCGACCTCTCCTACCGTGAAGCTATTTCCCCTCTTCCGCCAGCTAACTTCTGCTCGCCTTCTTCTGCCCTCTGCTGCGACCGCTCCGCCTTCCGCACCGATATCTGCTTTCTTAACGGCGACATCCGCACCCGCTCTTCCTCTTCTTCCTTCCTTATTTTCTCCAACTCTTCCTTCTCCGAGGAGCGCGTGAGACCCTACACGCGTAAATGGGAAGCACCGATTATGTCTACTATCAACGAACTCCGCCTCAATCTCCGCCCCGCCAACCTATCAGAAACCGGCCCCAACTGCGATGTGCACCACAATATCACTGCTGTTGTGTTCTCCACCGGCGGCTACACTGGAAACGTCTACCATGAGTTCAACGATGGTCTTATCCCTCTTTATCTCACCTCCCGCCGCTTCAATCGTCGCGTCATCTTCCTCATCCTCGAGTACCATGATTGGTGGGTCTCCAAATACGGCGATGTCATCTCCGTTCTCTCCGATTTCCCCGCAATCGATTTCTCCGCTGATAGCCGAACCCACTGCTTCCCACAGGCCATCGTCGGCCTCCAAATTCACGACGAGCTTGCCATCGACGCGAATCGAACGGCGGGGAACGAAACCATGGCCGACTTCCGCCAAGTCCTCGACGAGGCATACCGGCCGAGAATCCGATCAATCCTGCTGGAGCAAAAACAAGAAGATGGAGAACAAGGAAAACTGGAACAGAGGCCGAAGCTGGTTGTTATCTGCAGGAATGGGTCCAGAGCGATAGAGAATGAGTCGGAACTCGCGGCGTTGGCGGAGGAGGTAGGCTTCCGAGTAGAGCTGCTAAGACCAGAACGAACGACTGAGTTGCCGAAGATATACATGGCTTTGAACTCATCAGATGTGATGATCGGAGTGCACGGAGCGGCAATGACACATTTGCTGTTCATGCGGCCTGGATCAGTGTTTATACAGATTGTGCCGCTGGGTTTGGACTGGGCAGCGGAGACGTACTACGGGCAGCCGGCCGCGAAGGCGAAGCTACGTTATGAAAGCTATAGAATACTGGCAAGGGAGAGCTCGCTCTCCCGGGAGTACGGCAAGGATGATCCCGTGTTGAAGGATCCAGAAAGCGTGAATGCGAAGGGATGGGAGGCGACCAAGAAGGTTTATTTGGACGGGCAGAGGGTGAGACTGGATATGGTTAGGTTCAGGAAGAGGCTCGTTCGAGCTTATCGCTACTTGGTCTCCACTGGGAAGGCTGGGAGGCGGCGGAGCTCCGCCGGAAATGCGAGGTGAATCGGGGACTGTAATTAGGGTTAAGTTCCTCTGATTTTTCTTTAAACGGATGCAGAAACGAATGTTATCGAGAAAGATTTGTTCTATTCATTATTTCATTTAATGTTTAATAGAAAAAACATTTTGGCCAACTAAATTTCGAATTATTATTATTGTTAGAGCTAATATAAGATTTGGGTGCAATCACAAATGATTGATATTTAGTAGTTGTCAAGTTGAGTCGGGCAAATTCTATTAAAAGAATATTTTAAATTCTATATGTAATTATTGTCTCCATATAGTGTAAGAGGTTGTTTGGTATCTTTAAGAGGCAATTTAGTTGGAATATAAAGTGATCTAAAGTATTTTAAATGCATGATATTTAGTTGGAATACAAAGTGATGTAAACCGAAAAGTAAAATAAAATAAATATATTATAAATTATTTTTTAGTTTATTTTTAAAGTAAATCAAATTGGTCTAATTTTGAGCGAGAATCATTTACACCACAAACAAGCTCGTTTAATCGTCGTCACCCGCCGGTCATCATTGTCGCCGCCGCTGCCTCCACTACTACTGTCGGCGGTAGCCACCTGCCGCCCATCGTTGGTTGCTATCTACCACCACCGTCATCCATTACTGATCACCGCCGGTTGTTATCGACCACCACCGCCTTTAAATGTTTTAATAATTAATTTAAACTATATAACAGACTTTCTTTATATAATTTTATATAAAAAAATTAATTAAATGAATATGTAACTTTTAACTATATATAAATTTTATTAATTTTAATTTATTATGTATGAATAATTATTCTTTATATATATTAGCTCTTTTTAAAAATTTCAACCACCGGCAAAATTTTTAAAAGGATTTAAATGATAATTAGAATCTATGAAAGGAGCGAAAAAAAAATCAAGAGTAAAATCATAAAACACAAACTTTGTATTCAATCGAAATCTAGAAACAATTACCCTTATATGAAGAATATAAGAAATGATTTCCAGTTTATTAAATTTAACAGATCTTATTATTATTGCGTACTAGAAAATTTGAGTCGATAGAAATTGAAATTCATATTTCAGCAATGCACAAAAATCCAACATGAACAGAAATAAATGATAGGACTAGAAAATTTTTTACGTCGAAAATCTGGAAAGGGAAGAACCTCGGGGCTTGGCCCAATTGCAAAATTCACTGTGTAATAAGTGATACAAAAATCATCCTTTCTTCACTGTTGAAGAAGAGGATAATACAAAGATCAACAACAATTGGATACAATTTTGATAATGTTTTAGAAATGTTGATGATTTTTTATGTCGATCGTCGATGATGATAGTATCATTGATGATGATGGTGGTTGTATTTTCCTATATTTTAGAAAGGTTGCCTATTTTTAAACTTATTTTTTATACTTAATTACATTATTAAAATTTTAATAATACTTAGTTTAAAAATTCTTGGTCTCTTTTAAATGTTGTTTTACCTTAAGAATTATAAGGACTTGAAGGGGAAAGATATTAGCAACAAAGGAGCATAAGATGATGCACATACAATGTGAGACTAGTAAGAGGAAGATGCACATCTAGGATAGACACCAATAAGTATTATAGAGTAAGGATCCTATCAAGTGGCAACCTACTGTAAATGTGTAAGAAATTGCATGTCAATTAGTACCCTATTGACACAGTAATTCTATTTGTGCAAAAATTATGGTCACTTTGTATGTGATTGCCATTAGGGAATCATCATGAGATGATTAAGTGGAGCTAATTCATCAATAAGGAGTATAAGGAATCAAATTGATTGGTCCAATAAGACAGTTAAGATAAACCTAACCACCTAATCCCAAGTGTACTCGATCACCTCCTTGGAAGCATGCGAAGAGCCAAATTTTGTGACATTTATTTTTTTTATCATGATAAGTCCATCTTTTCATTAATAGACATGGGTTTAAAAATTTGCTTGATCTCTGGCAGATAAGCCAAGTATTAGAAACCATCAAACTTATCTTCAAAACTAAGTTGACAATCTTGTTGTTGATCAAATTTAGCATTCAAGTGTCTTATGTGAATTCTCCACGATGCTCTCTAATTTAGAATGCTCCAAATAAATTGAATTAAGACATATTTATAAATGTTAAAAGAGGTACTTTGATCATTATCTTGAATATGTCAGAATATTTCCTTTAAATATCCACCAAATGGTTTATATCATATATTTCAATAATTGAAATATGATGTGATGATGATGCTTCTTAGTTGGCTAAATGAACTAGTATAAGAGATGGTTGGCTAAGTTAATCGAAGGTGACCTAGCATTTTGTGATATAAAGCTATCATTATTAGCAAAATCTTCAATTAGCAATCTAAATATAACATTTTATATATCTCAACATCACAAGTATAATAAACATGACATATGAAACTTCTAATCATCAAATTGACAAGACTAAACATTAGAAGATTCATTGAAACTTGGCATAACTAGAAAGCAACATAAAAGAAAGATATGTGTATGTTGCAATGATTTCAAGTAATTGAAACATTCAAGGATGCACTATGCAAGATAAAGTACACATAAAAAATATCAGATAATGCAAGTGCCTTACTTGTATAGAGGAGACTCCTGAAGGGTGGTTTGGCACACCTTCCCCTCCTATCGAAAGCAGTGGTGTCAGTAACTCCGCTATATCCTTCCTATCATGTGCACACATGTAAGAGGGGAGATATTGACAAAAGAAATTGATTCGATGCAAGCTAATTAGTCCTCCTTACTAGCTGGTTTAGCCATTTTGATGTATTGGATTAATCATGATGAATGAACTTTTAACTAAGCTTCCGTTATTTCTAGCTCTTTTGGTTTTTTTTTAGAGAAATAATCACCAATTTAGCTCCTTAAATTGCTTGGAAGAATATGATTTGCATCAAAATTTATACTCGATATTCTTACACCCTCAATAATAATAACTAAAATTCACTAAAAAATATTTTTGAGAAGCCATCTAAATTATAACATAAGAAATCTAGTTTTTAAATTTCATCTCATGGAACTTGATTCTTTTTGTAATGTTAAATAAAGTATCTTAAAATTATTTATACTATTGAAAAAAAATAAAATTATCCTTCATCTTCCACCTATAATACAATTTATTTTCCACGACGCATGCCATGGACGGTACAAGGCGCGTCGGATTGAGAGCGGAATCCAATGACGAGGCTTTCCAGGAGATTCCCAAACCTCAAGGATTATGTCCTATCGCCGTCCAAAGTCTCTTCTCAGCCAGCCCGGCCCTGCTCTCCGTCCACCCTCAAAATCGCCGGCAACCTTGGACGAAGAGGGGGAGCGGAAGGAGAGACAAGTCATTGGATAGACAAGAGCTCGTCGAAGTGGTCCGTTTATTTAATCGCCTCTACGCGGGTGCCGAGGACTTACGTCGGGGTCACCACTAACTTCTTCCGCCGGTAATCCATCATTACCTTGTTTCTATGATTCATGAGCTTCTGGATACATAGTTTGAACAGCTACTATATATTGTGCTCTAAGATGCCTTGTTTAAAAAAATGATATGTGGAGTTTTAAGATTTGTTGAAAGTAAGGCAGCATTAAAAAATTTTCCAGTTAATTTACCTAATTGAAATCAATAAAGAAGTATATTGCTTTATTGTTTTTTGTCATGTATTATCCTATTGAGAATGGTTTAAACAAGGATTCAATAGCTCATAGATGCTAGGCTTAAGTTATCACCAGATATCTGCTCAGGCTTCTTGTTTTAAAAAAAAAAAAATTTGGTCTTTCTGTATATAAACGAAAGTGTTGTTGCATTTTTTTCCATCGTTCCTGAAATAAAGTTAGTTGTGCTAAAGGCTGCTCTCATGGTCAAACGGACTATGTGATGGAACGCTGGATTGAATCTCTTCTTCCTTGGGGAAGAAAGAGATGGATGTCTTTGTGTAAAGTTTAAGGGCGCGGTTTGCACTTGGGAACATTTTGAAAAATAAGATGATTGAAATTTTAAATCACTAAATTAAACTAAACCTTGAGAAGTTACCTTGATTAAGAGAAAGAAGGGAGAGGGAGCACTCCTTGTACCCAACTTAGATGGTTCTCACACACAACTTGGATCAATGTGTAGGAAGTGGGAGGAAGCCACAATCAACAATTTCAGTCAGTTATATCATCCAATATAATGAGAATGTCCAGACATGTGGTACGTATAAAAAAAGTAAAATGCTAACTATGGATCAATGTACCCATATTCTTATTGCATTCAAATTACTTCAATATTAAAAACAAATTATGTAAAGTTCTGCCATAAATAGTAATAAACCAATAAAAATATCAAAATAGGTCTTGATTAACCCTTTTGTTGCCTGAGTTGATTCCTTGTAGTTAGCCCATAAGAAACTAAACATGTGTAGGCTAACTTTACTAAATGCTCATTTAATACAAATGATACTACTTCAATGCTCTTGAGATACGAAGAACTCTTTTCGAGCGAGTTTACAACAATATAATCATTAACAATGTCGGATGCAAGCTTTTGAAGTTCTTTCTTTGGTAGCTATGAGTCCTGCGATAGGATATGTCTTTCCACCTGATCAAAAATCTTTGCTCTACACTTACTCTAAGTGTAACCTCATATGCTCTAATTCCTTCAATGCCAAAGAAAGCACGTGTGGTCGGAACAATGAACTCAATAGTAACGGTTACATTAGCAGAAATTTCTTATGTGGATGAATCAACTGAAAATTCTTGAGGCTTGAGAGTTCCTTTTTTTTTTTCAAGGCTTGAGAGTTCCTTGATAATGCATGATATCATTTACTTATAAATATTTTAGGAGTTAAATCTGAACTAATCTTCCTATTTATTTGAAAAGAACTACATGCTTATATGTCACAATTTTTATATATGGTTTGCATGAATCATTTAGGACATATATGCTCTAATGCCTGCAATGCCAAAGTAAGCAGGTGTAGTCGGAACAACGAATTCAATAGTAACAATTACTTTAGTAGAAATTCCTTATGTAGAAGAATCAACTGAAAATTCTTGAGGCTTGAGAGTTCCTTGATAATGCATGGTATCATTTAGTTGAAAATATGCCTTATAAATATTTTAGGAGTTAATTCTGAACTAATCTTCCTATTTATTTGAAAAGAACTACATGCTTATATGTCACAATTTTTATATATGGTTTGCACGAATCATTTAGGGGATATATAAGCCATGAAAAAATCACCTTCATTATGTTCTTAGGACTTCTTTTGGCAGTCACAATATTAAAATATTGTTCATTATGTAATTCAATTTGCTTTAGAATGCCATCATACAAATCATTTATATACTATTCAAATAATGTAGCAAGATTTCAAAATACATGCATTGGTGTTAAGATAACATTTATTTGATTTACAGGGTTTATCCATGAATAATCTCAAATGCTTTCTTTCCTATAGAATTATATATAATGTTATTTGTATGCTAACTTAGTGGTAGGAAGATGTAAATCCCAATTTTCTTTACTCCTTATGAATATACATCTAAAAAAATTTCTTAGGCTTCTATTCACTACTTTGATTTGACCATCTGTTGTAAAATACTCTACCTATACCCTTTCAAAATTAGGCAAATTAATATTCTTATAAGTTGAGAGTAAGATGCTGGAAAGAGTATATGCAAGTTGTTTTAAATGATAGTTGTATGTTTTAAGGCAAAGATGTTGTTTTGAAGAAACTCACTCCATTGACATGCATAGTGCCATTTTTTTTAGTGTTTATATATTTCAGTGCTTGATGACCAGAAATCACAATAAATTTTTTTGGTAGCAAGGCCTTATAACTCGCATTAAGGTGTATTATTCTATATTGTAAGTATGTTATTTTTATCTAGCCTCATTTAGCTTCCCATCAAAGAAAGCAATTGGGCAGCCTTTTTTTATAAGAACACAACATAGTCTAGCATTAGAAGCATCATAAATGCCTAAAAAAATCTTCCGAAAGGCATGAAGACTTGGAATTGATGTAGTCATTAACACCTTTATTTACTTAAAGGCCCTAGAAGCTGTATAGTCAGAGTTGTCCTTATTAAAACTATATGTCAGAGAGGTAGTGATCAAACTGAAATTCCTAATATATTGTCCATAAAATGTTGCCAGCTCATGAAAACTCTTTAAATTAAAGAAAGAAGTGGGGTCAGCCAATTCTTATCTTGATTTTTGTTAAAGATGCTACAAAGCCTACACATATGGCTTTTGACTGCATAAGTATGCACTTCTTGATATTGATATTTATATACATGTTTTATCCCTTAAGGAGTATAATGCCCAAAACTTGCTCAGGAATAGTTTAAGCACTTTCCTCAATCTTTGAACACATTGGGCATATTAGAAATCTAAAAGGCATAAAAGACGCTTCGTCAGGCTCAATATCTCTTTTAAACGACGTCTCCCATTCATTTATAGGATTGTTCTGTATCCGATGATACTAATTGCATGAATCAATTTTTGAAATGTAGAATAACTCAAATATCATGTCATCCAATATATCTTTAAAAATCATGTAATTAAAAATAATATTATTGATTGCTTGATTGTTAACACACGTACATAAAAAATGATTTTTCCTTAAGGCTAAAAGTGCTAGAATAACATATGAACTCAAATTTCTCTCACAGAAATATTTCCTACACCAGTCTATCAACATGATACTTAAGCTTCAAATGCTTTGTTGTGCTCATCTTATACTGTTGGAGATTTGGGACTGTTAGAAGTCTATAGTTTGTTGAAGAACCTTCACACAACTGAGCATGTTGTGCAACTCATATAAATAATATTCTCGAACTCAGAAAGAGGGTTTGTGATCACAACGAGTATAGGATCCTCAATAACTAGAGGTAAAATATTTATATATTTTGTGTGATAATTAGCAGAAGCATAAGGGAGTCAATAGTAGTTCTCTAGATGGTCTTTCAAACACAAAGCATTAGAAGAGGAGTGGAGTTTTGGATGGTCGAAATTATGGAGGTTAGAGTCATGACCCTGGATGCTTTGACCCACATCGCTAAGTATTCCATATAATTATGTTTCCACATGTTTCGGAAACATGCTCTAGTTTTAACGATGGAAATTTGCTCTTACCCAAGAAGAGAGGAATTAAATTGTTCTAGGTTCAAGAAAGATAAGATTTGAGAAATAATTGCACTTGATGTATTTTACATGGTGATGCGGACATCCAACCGTCCATGCCTATTCGAGGAGGACTTGAAGATCGACGGCCGAGATCGTTGGAAGTTATCTTAAATTTCTATTTGTAATTTTTATTTTAATTATGCAGTTTTCGTTTTTACCCTTACTTAAGGGTTTGGTCTTATGTAAGCCCTAAGGGCATGTTCGTCTTATGGTAGTCTTTTAATTTTTGAGGCCTATATATAGAGGCCATTGCTAGTGTAATGGGATGATGAATCATGAATAAAATTTTAGATTTCTTTGCTTGATCTCTTAGTGAGTTCATTGGAACCTTTGTCCAGATCTCTGTGTGAGTTCTGGGGAGGAAAAGTCCTATGGGAGGACAACCTTGTTTCCACCAGTCGTAGGATGGGTTCGGGCTCGTGGATTTAAGTCCCTCGGGGAGGGCAACGCATCACCCGTCAGTCTTCGGAAAAGTCCAAGGCTCGCGGTTTTATACTTCATTTCTTTGTTGTATCTTTCTTTTCCCTAAATTACCTTTCTCCTTCCTCCCTTGACCGCCGGCCAAAATCCCTCCATAGCAACCGGCCAAGCTTCCTTCCTCCTCACTTTCCCAACCCACCGGCCACAACCTTCCCCAAGCACCCTTCCGCCATCCTCCCCTAGCCGCCGGCCCCAACCGGCCACCACATAGCCGCTGGCCACTCTCCCCCCTCCCTTGGCTCCACAAATTCTTTCTCACATTCAAAGCCTTTCCTATTTTAGCCCTCTAATTTAGTAACAAATTTAAAATTAAAATTCAAATTAATTTGAATTTGAATTTGTTTCCTAAATTAGGATTCCTATTTTAGGAAAGTATTTGAATTAGGTCCAATTAAATATTTAATTGGATTTGATTTAAATTAATCCTCCCTAATTTAGGTTTCCAATCAAAGTCCTCTTTAATTCTCTCTCCCTTATCTCTCCTTCCACCTATGGCTGGCCCCTCCCCTTTCCATATCCTCTCCCAATTAATTCCCCCCATTAATTAAGACCCCTTAATCCTCCCATAAACCGCCACCCCCTCTCTCATCTCTCCCTTAATTTCTTCCTCCATTAAGGGATGTTTGAAATTCAAATTCTCCCTCCTTCCCTCCCAAATTAATTCCCTCATTAATTTCTGCCCTAAGATAATTAATCAAGGAATTAATTCTTTCTTTCCCTTGACCCCCTTACTAACCAAATTCCCCCCTCACCCCACGGTTCTCCCTAGTTGGTCGAAACCCCTAGCCCACCTTCTCCCATTTTCTCTCTCCCCAAATCCATGCATGCCGCCGGTTTCCCAGATACCCCCCCTGTTCGTTTCACATTTATGGGTGTTCAAATACCTGCGTGTTCGAACATGAGGGAAAAACGATCAAGCTTTTGCCATCACAGCCTCGGGTTACGGATGATCCTAAATCCAACCCTGTCAAATCCAAGAAGGGTCTGAACCTGATAGTTCCTATAGCCCGAAGCGCACCCTTGTATACCTTAGTCGGTCGTGAGACCCCCACTGAGTCTGACGGACCATTCCCTCAGGAGATTCAGCCCATACTTAGTAAACTTGTTGATATCTTCCCTGACGATCCTCCCGATCAATTGCCTCCGATTAGAGACATCCAGTATGTTTTAGATCTAGTCCTTGGAGCCTCCCTATCCAAACTCCCCACAGTTGAGTTCACCTACCTTGATTGGATGACCCGTACCACTGGTTTAAGTCCCGCCAAAGTTGTTTATAGGTTCACACCTAGGCCGACGATAGATCTTATACCCATGTGTCCTAGGTATAGGATTTCTGAGTCTGCATCTACATTTGCATTACATTTGCATGATTTACATAAGGAAATTGCACATGAAATTGAGCAGAGCAACATTAATTATAAGCTTCCTGTTGACCTTAAACAAAGATTTAAAACTTTAGAGGTTGGTGACTCAACGATGGTGCGAATTCGTCCAGAATGGTTCCCACAAGGAACTGTTAAGAAGTTGCATGCTGAAAGTGCGGGTCCATTCAAAATAATCAAGAGAATCAATGACAATGCATACGGGGTGGATCTGCCTGCGGAATTCAACATTAATTCCTCCTTTAACATAAAAGATCTGGTTGCTATGAGGATCTGGAGTGTAACCCGCCAAATTCACCTCAATTTGAACCTTGTGTGACCCCACCTTGTGAGAACCCAAGCTTACCTCCACTCCCAAATGTTTCTAAAATACCTATAGCGGAGAAGGTTGGCATGATTTTAAGTGATGATATTATTTCTGCAAAAGAGGATGGTCGAAGAAGGTATTTGATTAAGTGGAGAGGCAAGCCCGAGTCAAAGGACATCTGGTTAGAGTGCGAGGAGCTTCAGCAGATCGACCCAGACGCACTAGAGTTCTACGAGAGCACCCGAGACGTGTACTCGACGGAGTCGAGCTCTTTCTCACCCCGGGACAATGATGAGGACATCAAGACATGAAAAATCTACTAGAGGCGTGGTTGTCGATCTACGACCACGATTACATCATGCTACTTTTGATTTTCATATTTATGATTGATGTATTATTTTTATTTTTTGAAGTTTATTATGCTTTTCCCTTTTTTACCCTTACTTAAGGGCTTAGGTATGTGTAAGCCCTAAGGGCATTATAGTACTTTTTATTTTCTCATTGTATGGGCTATTTAAAGCCTCCCTCTTCTTCTTTGAGAGGTAATGAATGAATGAATTATAAGAAAATTCTTGCACATGTGTTCTTTGAGTTGTGAGAGTTCTAGGAGAGAGCTTTGGAGAGATCCCTAGGGAGGGAAAACGGATCACCCACCCACCTTGGAGACGGCCGGGTTTGTGGTTTGTTTTGTCGTTCTTTTCTTTCAATCTCTTTTCCTCCCAGCCGTCGGATTCCTTAGCCACCCCCACCTTGCCGCCGGCCAACGTCTCCCACCACCACCACCACAAGCCACCAACCCCCCCCCCCCCCCCCCCCCCCCCCCCCCCCCCCCCCCCCCCCCCTTGGATTTTCTCTCCATTATTGCTTACAATTATTCCTTTCCTAATTTGGTTGAGTAATTTAGGTAACTTAATATCTTTGCAAAATTCAAATTTATTTGAATTTGAAAAGTTACCTAAAATATCATTCCTATCTTATGAAAGTTCCCAAATCCTTTCCTATTGATTTTAATTTAAATTAGGATGAAATATCTCATCCCAAATTTGATTCCCTAATTTAAGGAAGCATTAAAAGCTTCCTTAAAACTCCTCCCTAGCCCATTAAGCTGCCGGCCCCATCTTCATTAAGTCGTTGCATTTATTTCCTAAACCCAATCTCACCTCTTGAAAATAATTCAAACCTCCCCCCAAATTCAAATTCCCACTTAATGTTTCCAATTATTTGATGTCTTAACTTAGGAAGGTTTCCAAATTTTAAATTCACATTAATTTGAATTTAGAAAAGTGTGCAAGGGCCGCTGCATCGGCGCCCGGGTGCAGTGTTAAATAGGCAAGGGTTCCCACATCAAGGACGGATGTGGGCAAAGAAGCTAGTCCATGATACTAATATTAGGATAGGAACTTGGAATATAGGTTCCCTTACAGGAAGATTAATGGAATGAATAGATATTATGATTCATAGGAAGTTAAATATTTTGTGCATTCAGGAAACTAAATGGGTTGGAGAGAAGGCTAAGGAGATTGATAGTTTAGGATTTAAAGTTTGGTATTCAGGTAAGAGTCGTACTAGAAA
Organism: Dendrobium chrysotoxum; assembly: GCA_019925795.1. NCBI lineage: Eukaryota > Viridiplantae > Streptophyta > Magnoliopsida > Asparagales > Orchidaceae > Dendrobium > Dendrobium chrysotoxum. The sequence continues at coordinate 48,649,187 of CM034307.1, forward strand.
TGGTGTAGGCGTGATTATAGATAAGAGTTTGAAGGATAATGTTATAAATATTAATAGAATTGGAGATAGAATTATGGCTTTAAAGATTGTTGTTGATGCTAAGATTATTAATATTATAAGTGCTTATGCTCCTCAAGTAGGTTTGGATATGTGTTCAAAATTAAAATTTTGGGAAGATTTAGAAGAATTAATTCAAAAGATACCTCTCGAAGAAAAAAATTTTATTGGAGGAGATTTAAATGGACATGTTGGTAGAGAGGTAAATGATTTTAAAAGCATTCATGGTGGATATGGGTTTGGAATGACTAATGAAGGTGGTAAGACCATACTAGATTTTTCTTTAGCTTATGATTTTTTAATTGCTAATACCTTATTTAAGAAAAGAGATGAGCATCTCATCACTTATAAGAATGGTTATAGTAAAACTCAGATTGATTATTTTCTTATAAGAAAAGTAGATCGTTTAGATTGCAAAGATTGTAAAATTATTCCGAGTGAAAGTTTATGTACCCAACATCGCTTATTAGTTTTAGACTTTAAGATGAAAGGACAGAAAATAAAAAATAAAGTAAAGCGATTTTCTAGGATTAGATGGGGGCATTTAAAGAATAGTAATAAAAATATTTTTGAGAGTAAGATTTTAGATTCTAAGATTTTATTTGTGCATGAGGATGCTAATGTTATGTGGGAAAAAGTGGCTAGTGATATTAAAAATATTGCTAAAGATGTGTTTGGAGTATTAAAGGGAAAAGCCCCTAATAGTAAAAATAGCTGGTGGTGGAATCCAATTGTGCAAGAAAAGATAAAAAATAAGAAGATTTGTTATAAAAATTGGTTTAGATGTAAAAATTCTGATAATTGGGAAAGATATAAAGAGGCATGTAAGGATTCTAAGAAAGCAATATGTGATGCAAAGATCTTAGCTTTTAATGATTTATATAATAGATTAGATACTAAGGAGGGAGAAAGATATATGTATAAGCTAGCCAAACAAAGAGATAGGAGTAGTAAGGATTTAATTCAAGTGAAGTGTATTAAGGATGAAGATCAAAAAGTACTTTTCTTAGAAGATGATATTCAACAAAGGTGGATGAGATATTTTGATAAACTTTTTAATGAAGATTGTAGGAATACAATTGACTTTAGTGATCTTAGCATCCTAAATGAAAATAAAGATTTCTGTTTTTATCGGCGTATTAGTAAAACCGAAGTTAGAGAGGCTTTAAAGAAAATGAAGTGTGGAAAAGCTGTTGGACCTGATGATATCCCAATAGAGATGTGGAAATGCTTAGGAGATGAAGGAATTTCTTGGCTAACTAAACTTTTTAATAATATTTTGAAGACTAAAAAGATGCCAGATGCGTGGAGAATGAGTGTATTGATTCCTATTTATAAGAATAAAGGTGATGCACAAGATTGTGCGAATTATAGAGGAATTAAGTTAATGTGTCACACTTTAAAACTATGGGAGCGAGTTATGGAGCGTAGGCTGCGGCGTGATACTAATGTTTCTCAAAATCAATTTGGATTCATGCCTGGTAGGTATACTATGGAAGCCATACATTTATTGAGAGGTTTGATGGAGAAATATAGGGAGAATAAGGAGGATCTACATATGATATTTATTGATTTAGAGAAAGCATATGATAAAGTTCCAAGAGAAGTGCTATGGAGAGTTCTTGAAAAGAAAGGAGTTAATAATGCTTATATTCAAATCATTAAAGATATGTATGAAGGAGCTACTACTTGTGTTCAAACACAAGGTGGTTTGACCAAGTATTTCCCTATTTCGGTTGGATTACATCAAGGATCAGCTTTAAGCCCATATCTTTTCGCGTTAGTCATGGATGTTCTCACTAGACATTACAAAAGGATGTACCCTGGTGTATGCTTTTTGCTGATGATATTCTTCTTGTTGACAAGACTAAAGAGGGAGTTGAAGGTAAACTTGAAGTCTGGAGATCAACCTTAGAGTCTAAAGGTTTTCGCTTGAGTAGATCTAAAACTGAATATATGGAGTGTAATTTTAGCAGTAATAGACCTAGTGAGGGGATTGTGACTTTGGGCGATCAAGTCATTAATAAGAGTACACATTTTAGATATCTTGGATCTATTGTTCAGAGTGATGGTGAAATAGATGGGGATGTTATCAGTAGAATTCAAGTTGGATGGTTGAAGTGGAGGAATGCATCGGGCTTGTTGTGTGATAGAAAAGTCCCCCTTAAACTTAAGGGAAAATTCTATAAGATGGTGGTGAGACCTGCAATGCTTTATGGTGCAGAATGTTGGCCATTAAAAGAGAAGCATAATACTAAGTTATGTGTTGCGGAGATGAGGATGCTTAGGTGGATGAGTGGATTTACTCTTAGAGACAGGATACGAAATGAGCATATACGTGAAAAGGTTGGAGTAGCTCCAGTGGAGGATAAGATTAGAGAGAGTCGCCTTAGATGGTTTGGTCACATAAAACGGCGGCCTTCCGATGACCCAGGTAGGAAAGTAGAGGTATTAGATTTGACTTATGTTAAGAAAGGTAGAGGTAGACCTAAAAAGACTTGGTTAGAAAATATTAGAAATGATCTTTCTCTATTAGATTTAAACGAGAATTTGACTTTGAACCGGACACAATGGAGAAAAAGGATTCATGTTGCCGACCCCACGTAGTGGGACAAAGGCTTGTTATTGTTGTTGTTGTTGTTGTATTAATTTGAATTTAGAATCCTTTCCTAAAATAAGAGGGGTTAATTTAGAAACTTCTTAATCCACTCCAATCTGAAAATTAAATAAGGATTCTCTTCTAATTCCCTTTCCTTAATTAATATTCTTAGTTAGGAAAGGAATTTCAATCCCCCTAATCAACTCCTATGCTTGGCCGGCCCACCCTCCCCCTCTCTCTACCGATACCCCTCTCTCTCCAATTTAATTTGGGGGTCCAATTGACTTGCCACCTAAGCAATCACATTAATCCCAAGGCTATTCCTGCTGCCTTTCACTAAATTCCCCACGATATTCCCTTATTTCCTGCAGCCAGAGATCTGGAAATCCGAAGTTCCCTCAGTCAAGCTTCAGTTTAGACTTTCGAACAATTCCTGTGAGCTGTCCAAGGGTTCCATAGCTTTACTAGTTGCTGTCCATACTGCTATAGATGCTGTCCAGCATTCCCAGGATTGGGTAACTTGCTGTCCAAAATTTTCTGGACACAAAGAGGTGCTGTCCAACTGATTGGAGAAGGCTCCAACTGTGCCTGAGGTTTTCCAGATGTTGAAGTGTGCTGTTCAAAGGTCCCTGCAGCCATGAATTGCTGTTCAAACTTGCGAAGAGGTTGAATCTTAGCAAAAAAGGGGTGAACTCTTTCCTTCTCTCTTACCTTCCTCATTGATCATTGTAGTTTAATTGATTCATGCAAAATCTTGCAACAATCCGCTAAAGCTTAGTGTGTAGTAGGAATTGTGTGAGAGATCTTTCATAGCCCTACTCTTATTGTTAGATTAGGGATATCTTGTTGAAACCCATCATGTATGCAACGTTAAGAGTAATTGATCGTTTTGTGGCTTTTACTTCACGCAAGTAGCCTGGCCTAAGCTAGTGTTTACCGCTCTTTGTGTTTTAATTCATTGTTTGAATCAACATCAAGTCTAATTAAGTTGCTCTTAATCTTCTGACGTGCAAACTCCTTATTTAAATCATAATTTCATACATGTCCTGCATGACATGGAGGTTGAGAAATTACAAAACCAAGAAAAACGAGATTTTAAAGTATTTTGGTCTTATAACTTATATCCACTATGTAACGAGTTAAAATAAGTATTCACTATCAAAACAAAAAGAGTACATAGATATTTTTAATAAGAATAATAAGACTCAAGGAAGAATTTATATGCATGATTGTATTAAGTTGTAAGAGATTTCAGATCCTAGATGTTAGATCCAAATATTAGATGCCCTTCGAGAGTCTTGATTACCGTTATTTATAGCATTGCTTGTTTCTGGAAGATGAACTAAAGGTTCATTGAATATTAAGGAAGGTTTATTGTTACGAGTTGCCATTCGTGAATGGCTGAATTAATTTGTCTTTTGTAAAGTATAAAAATTTATCCTTTGTATGTAGCATCATCCTTCAACAAATTCATGTGTTTATTTTCTTAATGTTATTAAGAACTGATGTTTATGATTCTCCCCTGAGGATTTGTAATGGCCAAATGTTATTTGAGTAATTTTGTGCTCACGAGTGAATTCCTCGGAGAATTTATAGTCTTTTTTACAAGGGATTGTTATAGAAGTTGAAAAATCCCAGCATTTAATGTTTTTGAATCTTATTGTGTAAGAACTGATTGGACCGGTTCAATTGAACTGACCCTAATCAAATTACGGGCGAAGCAACGGATGAAGTAGACGAGTTGAGCAGGCAAAACAACAGACGCGGACATAGCTGGCGGAATCAGATCGTGTGCATGAGCGAGGAAACGCGTTCGAATGCGAAAAGCAGCGACTCCTCGTGGGAGTTAACTCCTTCGTTCACTCCAGTGGAATCACACGATCGAATGAAAGCAACAACTAAGGGGAAGCCGTGACCGAGAGGAAGAAGGAGAAGGGAGGAAATAGAGAGGAGTTATTTCTTGATTCAACCCTTATCTAGTTACTAGCTCTCCATTTTGTAATTCCATTAAAGTTCTCTCCCGTTGTTTATCTCGAAGTTGGTCACGACGCTTGCATGAAACACCAATAATATTCATCATATTCCCAATTACTGTAAATAATAGAGCAATTTGAACATGATTTTTTGCAAAAGATACTAAGGCTAACTGGAGTTGGTGTGAGAAACAATGAATGTAATATGCTGCCTTATTCTCAGTGAGAAATAATGCCTTTAACCCATTAAACTCCCTGCTCATATTACTTGCTCCATCATATCCTTGACCACGCAATTTGGATACACTTAAACCATAAGTTGAAAGCAATTTTTTGATAGATCTTTTGAGACTTCTAGCTGTTGTATCTGGAACATGAACAATGCCAAGAAAACGTTCAACCACCTAACCTTTTTTATTAACAAATCGCACCACAATAGCCATTTGCTCTTTTGAGGAAACGTCGCGTGCTTCATCAACTAAAATAGAGAAGTAGTTTTCTCCAATTTCTTTCTTTATAAAATCTGTGATGGCAATCGATGTAGCTCTGGTGATATCCTTTTGAATTTCTGGTGCAGTTAACTTTAAATTTTCTGGAGCATTTTTTAGCACCACATTATTTATCTCATTGTTATGTTCAGCTAAAAACTGCAACAATTGAAGAAAATTTCCTTGATTTCTGGATGTGTCAGACTCGTCATGGGCACTAAAAGCTAGTCCTTGCCTTAAAAGAAAACGCACGCAATCAACTGATGCATTTAGATGAGTACGATATGTAGCTGTCGCATAATCTATTTTCTTTTTAAATACAAAACCAATATGTTGACTTTGATTCATTAAGTCTTCACAGTTTCGTCGTGCAATATTGTGCGCACTATTATGACTCCCAACATGAAGTTCAAATCTATCTGATTTTTTCCAATTTGAAAATCCATTCTTATTGAATGCATCGTCATCCTCATTTTCTCTACCTGCTGCTTTAAATAGATAGCAATATAAACAGTACGCCTTATCTTTGCATATTCTGTATTCTAACCAATTAGAATATTTATCAAACCACGCAGCATTGAATCGTCTATCTTTTGCCCCAAATTTAGTTTTAGGAAATTCATGAATGCGAGGTTGGAATGGACCTCTTTGCAAGTAAGCCCGATGAACTTGATCTTGAATATTAGGAGAAAATTCATAGATAGGAATTCGCAAACCAGGATCAGATGGAAGGTTCTCTACATCTATTTCTTGTTTTCTTAATGATTCAATTTCTATGTGAATTCTTTTTTGACTTTGTTTCTCGTCTTCTTTGTTTGTCTCCTTTGAACTTTGTGAAATCTTCTTAAAATATTTCTCCATAACAAAAACCTAGTTATTATTTTGCAAAGTCAACCGGTCAAGATCTTTATAAAGTATAAGTCCTATGTTAATTTACACATAAGATCAACATGAAAACTCATAAGATCGACATTCAACAAGAATGCAATGGAAGAAAGAATACGAAGATTAGTGCACGAATAACTCATAAAATCGATCAAGAATGCAGAAAAATTTCAGATTACCTCAAGCTTGAAGTGCAGGTTGAACGAAATCAGCAAATATAGATCGGCTTCGATTACTAGCGAAGGAGCAAGTGAGCAACCGAACAGGGCGGCAGTCTGGTCGTCCCTTTGACCTTCTTCCGGCGGCGGTCTGGTCGTCCCTTCGACCTTCTTCCGTCAAATAGAGAACAAGCCGATTGGGAGGCGCGAACAGGGTGGCGGTCTGGTCGTCTGTTCAAGCTTCGTCCGTCGACCGTCGGGATGGGAGGCGCGAACAGGGAGGCCAAATATGTACCTCGAGTTCGTCGGGCGGCAGTCTGGTCGTCCCTTTGACCTTCTTCCGGCGGCGGTCTGGTCATCCCTTCGACCTTCTTCCGTCAAATAGAGAACAAGCCGACTGGGAGGCACGAACAGGGTGGCGGTCTGGTCGTCTGTTCAAGCTTCGTCCGTCGACCGTCGGGATGGGAGGCGCGAACAGGGCGGCCAAATGCTTACCTCGAGTTCGTCCCTATCGCATCGCTGGGAGGCGATTCCTGGAGCACATCACCTGGAGCACGAACACTCGAGCAGTCGGGCAAGGAATTAGGTTTTTTTTTTTAGACGGGCTAATACGAAGGCATATACGCAGTTTTCAATTTACCGGGGGGGCACGTGCCCCCGTGAACCCCCCTTCAATCCGCCATTGCAAGCAAAGGCATCTACAAACAAGCATAGAAGTCTATGATGAATACCACAATATTTTACGATCAATGTCAATACATAAGCAAATGCAAATACTTGCGGGCCCTTGTCGCTATACGCACTAGATGTCATCTACGAGCTATCATAAAAGACTCATTGTACATCCAATATGTCATCTATGAGCAAATACGGAAGGATCACAATAGATGCAAGCTTCTACAAGATGCTGTAGAATACTCACGTACCAAAAAATGCCCCACAAATGCACCGTAATATGTTTGCACATAGATACACAAAAGGGGCAAGTGTAATCACACACCCGCATGGGTGCCGACGAGCGTGTTATTGGTACACGCGTGACGTCTAGAGATGCTACGCAGGCTAATAAGTGAATTCAATTCTGAGCTCGATCTTTCTATGTGGATAAATAAGAGTCGACACGGCTCGAATTATCAGACAAATATACGTTCACGACGTCAACTGGAATATTTGTTTTAATGCGTTCATATTAAGCCTTCAATGCCTATAACCAAGAGAATTCAATAACAAAATCACAAAGCTGAATAGAACCCGATCCTCTGTCGGCAAGTGGACAAAGTCGACAGGATTCAACTTATAAAATACAATGACCCCATATACCTCGATGATGACTGTGTTGAATAGAAAATATCAATCGGAGGGGTTAATTTCAAATATTCAAATGCCTTCCAAGCTCCACTCAAATACCCACAAAAATCCAAAAATTCAAAAATTCCAATACTCGACATATTTAAAATTGAAATAATCCATCAAATCACTTAAAGCAAAACCCATCCACCCTCCATAATAGTGTGCCAAGGTGGACAAATTGAAAAGTACTTTAGCTCACAAAGAACTAATATCTGGTCGAGAATATTACTAGGATTCATTCTCAAAATAATCTTTTGCCAGTAAGGACGTGGTACGTGTCCTCTGACCGGCAATTTTACCGTTAAATGGCACCACAGGATAAACGGTTATGACCCATGGCCCTCTGAACCGAGTGATTTTGCCGCTAAATGGCACCACAAAATTACAGTTATAGCCAAAGGCGATACGTTCTTTAGTAACATCAAATCCTTGAGATATGAGTAAATAGGATATGATCGATAGGACACAAAGCCCTATGTTAGCTAAGGTGGATTCAAATTTGTCCCCTTAAGCAAATACCAATCTCAGGTCTACAAGGTACCCTTGGACGACGCAACCCATGGCTGCCGACAAGGATTCTTCTGTCAGTTTGGGTCGACTACCTCCTTTTACTAAGTAGACCAGGGACCACGATGGCCCGGGACGACTAAACCATAGGATCTTGATCGGGTCCATCATCCATTCCCCCCATCATCCACTTTAAGTGCAAGATGGTGAAATTTCTATTTTAAATATCAATTCTCCAATCATTCTAAATGCCCATTGCTGCTACTATATGCCAGATAACACGTATCTTTACATATCTGATTGATGACTAGCCTTAATCGAAAGTTCTCTCTCACGATCGGGAGGGGTAATTAACTATAGGGGCTTGCGCCTATATGAAACTAGAACTCAGATCATAAAGTCCTCATAAAATAAGGACGAAATCTTTGGGTAGTGTCTTATCTACAAACTCATTTGCCTTCCAAAATTTACCCCGAAACTTATTCCGTTAAAACTCTCCCCAGAAAAGCATAGCGGGGGAGGTTGGGGCCAAATTTTCGGAGCCCACATATTCTTCAATACTTTCTTTCATAATTCTTCTTTTTTGGTCTCAGCTTCCTTAAGTTCTTCCTCTTTGCTCTTCAACATTTTGTTCTTGGACATTTTTTTGACAAATGTTTGCTAAAGTGGTAATGCTTTCTTTTACAAGTGACTTACTTCCATTGGTTTTTTGGTGAGTGCTTTGAATATTAAGTTTTTGGAGAGAATGCAGTTCAAATATTCTATTATTCCCAATGAGTTTATTCTTTGCTTCCCAAAGAAAGTAATGAGATGAAACAACACCTATGAGAAGAATAAAATATATTTTTTTGAGCACTTTTGAGATAGGTCCTATCTTCCATTCGTTGAAGAGCTTGACAACATCTTGATGACTTTTCAAATAGTTTACGTAGCTTTTCTCTGATGCCTTCACTATCTTGATAGGATTGAGGTGAATGTTCAAGTAGTGCAACATCCATTGATCCGTGTAACAATTTATGTGCTTCTTCAAGGTCAAATAATTGGATTGGATGGTATTTGTTTGTTCTCAATATGACCTTCTTAGCCGTTGAGCATTGAAGGTTTGCCTTCTTTTAACAAAGGTTGGAAAAGTAACTTCTTTGTTTTTTTTTTTTTTTGTGAAATATGACAAGGATTGGACAATAATAAAAACTATCTTGGTTGTCAATAGTGTAGTATAATTATGTCTTCATTGTGGGCAATAATGAGGCAGCTGTGCCTTAGTTATCGAGAAAGGGTAGTGTATTTTTTGCTTTGGAAGGCTATAGAGATGTTCCACTTTTACAGTATCTTAGAAGAGAGAAAATTTATAAAATGACATAATGTAAATGAAATGATAGCACTAAGGGTAGGAGATCCACATATTACAATCATTGATCATATTATAAATTACATTTATATTTTTACTCATGAATATTGACAGTAAAAGAAGTTGTATCATTAAATATATAATCTTCTTTCTTCACTAGCTAGAATTTTGATGTGAAACCACTAGGAGTTATTTAAGAAATTAAGAAGTACAATTGATTAAACTTGCCAATATAAAAATTATTGTTCACAAAAGAAAGAACGTGGGGATTCAAAGTATTCAACTTGCTTAGGCAAAGAAATACATGAGAGATTAACCAAACAATTTAATCAAAGTTCAAAGACGAAAGTGAATGCTACATGCACATAACAAAAATCCACCATTTAATAACGAGATGATGTGGAACATACATGCAATAAGAGTTGCTTTGGATTATAACAATAAAATTTAACATGAACTTTGCTAGCTAAAACTTATGTTTCACTCAAGTCAAATTCTTAGAAATTCCGTTGAAAGATTAAGTGATGGTAAGCGGTTACGATGAGGCTAGCAAGACAATCGCAATAACAATGAAAACAAGATAGTAATACTAATAGCAAATAAACAAGAATCCACGGCGTAACATCAAGAGATAGTCACCATGAGTTCCTTCTCACTTGCTCTTGAAGTTGGGTTTAGCTGGTCCCAAAATTTCTCCTAAACGGGGGAGACGCCGGGAGGTTGCCAAAATTTTTTCTAAAAAGACAAGGACTTGCACAGAAGCAAAGGACCTAAATGACAATAAATTGAATCTAAGTGAACTTGAACATTAAGAGAAATATAATTAATGAGGATTCAATTTGTACTCAAATGAATAAGTACAAACTTGATTTGGACCAAATGACAAGAACTTGAATATCAGGGGACTTGTACTTGAACTTCTGGTCATAATGCAAATGACTAATAACAAAGATTTAGATCTACATAAAATGAAATTGGAATGAGAACTTGAGCTTGAACCATAACTTGAATGAAAAGAAAGAACCTGGACCTAGATCTAATTTGAACATTGCATGAACTGAACTCGAATCGAACAAAGACATAAATTGAGCTTGAATATAAATGAATGATTGATAAAAGGCTTGATTCGAATGATAATGCAAAGTCCCAATGGGATTGTCATAATTGATAATTGAGAAAGATGTGGTTCTTCCCAATTTAACAAAAGCAAGCAGAGTCTCATATGCAAGCTCATTACAAATGGAAATATGAAATTTATGTGAACAATAACAATCAAACTATAACAATCAATTCACTTGAGAAAGGATTGATGCGTTTGATACCAAGTTCATTGTAAAGAATGTGCAAGTGTGATTTAATTGCAAGTAACAAGAGGGGCCTGGAGAATAGGGTTTTATGCCAAAGTTGTGGTATGAAGGGGGCCTTTGAACCATGATAGTTCACTTGCAATGTTGGATAAGAGTTGCAAGGAAGGCGGCGATCCACTTACATGTTATAATGCAAAAATCTTCAATAAATTCATGAAAGCTATGAGGATTGGAGTGCAACTGCCAACTAGCATCAAAGGCTAATGATTTCTATCATAACATGTGAACATCGTAGAGGATGCAATGACATACTTACAATCAACAATATGAAGATTTCCAATCAACATTAAGGGATTCTCAGATGCATAACAAATGCCACATTCTATAGTTAATGTGAAGTCAAGTATAACATACCTTGCAAGAAATGCAGGATATGAATACACATGTCTTCAACAATATAAAGACAAGGTGCGATGAATGTACCAATGCTCCCCAACCAGTATCAAGATACAAATAAAGGCATTCAACCCCGCAAGCAATAGAAATCAAGAAAGAATACACAGCTTGATTGCAGTTAAGTATGTAAGAATTCTCAGTGAGTGCCAGAAGTATCATGACTCCCTTTCAGTCGACGACAGTCGACTCGTAGACAAACATCGCCTACAAATGCTGAAGGTCGACACACAATGAGCTTGATGGATGACTGATGAGCATATGAGGAGGATATCAGCGATGAATACAACTCATAAACAACAAATTTCCCAAGGGACATGGACGAAGGAGTACAATAGCATCCATGTACGAATTTTGGGAAAAGAAAGAAAGATCAAATCATTACGGAGCGAATGAGTCTCAATTCAACCAGGTTATGAACATTGAGTTAAAAAAAAGATTATTGAGGCTTGCAAGCTTCTTGATGAATAATAGTCGTGCATCCAACATGCTACCTACGAGCAAATACAAAAAGGCTGCGATAAGCATGAGCTTCTGTGGGCTGCTGTAATACACCCCTCAAATGTCCAAAACACCTCGCACATGCACCTTAGTTTGTATACATATAGGTACACAGCAGAGCGTGTGTAACCAAACACCTGCATGGGCCTCGGCAAGCGTGTTGTAAAAACACACGTGACGTCTAGGGATGCTGCGTGGATCAATAAATTTGAACCTGGTCCTCCTAAGCGGGTAAATAGGAGTTGACAAGGTTCATCAAATAATTATAAAATACCCCCGAACACCCGCATGGGCCCCAGCGAGCGTGTTATTGGTACACACGTGACGTCCAGGGATGTTGCGCGTGTTAATAAGTGAATTCAAATTCGAGCCCGATCCTTCTATTCAGGTAGATATGAGTTGACATGGCTCGAACTATTAAACGAATATACAGTCGCAGGGTTGACTAGGATATTTATTTTATACGTTCATATTAGGCCTTCAAGGCCTATAATCAAGAGAATTCACTTATAAAGGCATAAAACCTATGAAACCAAATCCTCTATCGACAGCTCGATAGAGTCGACAAGGTTCAACTCACAAAATCAAATCTGATTTTAATTTTAGATTTAAATTAAATTAGGATAACTTCCTAATGGGGTTTTAATTTTATAGGAAGGTGTTTGAAATTCAAAATAGATTGAATTCCAAAAAGGATTCTTTCCTAAATAGCAAGGCGGTATTTTAGGAAAGTAATTATGGGTAATTTGAAATTTGAAATTCAAACTAAGGGGAATGGGGAGTGGGGGGCCGGCGGGTTGTTCGTGCGAGGGGAGGTGGTGTTTAAGTGGAGGCCGGCGGTGGGTTGTGGGGTGGCTGGTGGCGTGAGGGACTTAGGAGGGGGCTCGGGCTAAGGGAGAGGGGCCGGTGGGGACAGCAGGCCGGCGGACACTTGGGGAGAAGGGAGGGGAGGAGGATGATAAAAGAAAATAAAGAACCAAGAGCTCACCCGTTGGTGGGCTGTTGGGTATTCCGTTGGCCTCTCCTAGGCTTCACCACTCTCTAGAACTCACAAAGAGATCAACAAGAAAGCAAATAGAATTGTATTCATCAAATCATCATCATCTTACAATAGAAGAGGCCAATATATATAGGCCTAGAAAATAAAAACAATGACTCAAATGCCCCTTGGGCTACAACTCAAAGCAAACTAACAAAAAGGGTACAATCGTAAGTAAAACATAAATAGGCTGCAATACATAAATGCATCAAAAATAAAGACTGGGAATCGTAGCCATCGATCTACGATTCCTATGCTGATAGACTCGGCGATATCGTCTGTCGATGTCCTCATCAAATTTGTTTCTCTATAACAAAGCCCTGGAACTTCCATCTTGATTCATAGCTTTAGATTACTTGCATGTACTCAAGCACATATTAAGTCTTTTAGGGATAAAATAATTTTAAATCGTTCGAGTCTTATTTCAGTTGGATTACATCAAGAATCAACTTTAAGCCCATATCCTCTTGCTTTAGTCGTAGATGTTCTTACTAGGCATTTGCATGAGGAGGTTCCCTGATGTATGTTTTTTGCTGATGATATTTTCTTTTTGATAAGACTAGAGAGGGAGTTGAAGCAAAACTTAAATTATGGAGGTCAACCTGGGAGTCTAAAGGTTTTCATTTGATTAGATCTAAAATCGAATACATTGAGTGTAATTTTAGTAGTAATCTATCTCGTAAAGGAATTGTGACTTTGGGAGATCAAGTCATTAATCCGAGTACATGTTTTAGATATCTCAAGTTTATTGTTTAAAGTGATGGTGAAATAGATGAGGATATTATAAGTACAATTTCTTTTAACTCACTTCATCATGCCAGGTTAATGTGATTTTCGTCTAGACCTGGCGGGCGGGTTGTGACAATTTTTTGTGGGGTGCTTTGCTTATTGCACAAATTCTTTAATATTAATAAAATTTGCAGCATTTCTAAGCAAATCCTTTATGTTGCCCAAAGGATTCTTCACCATCGAGAACTGAAGCTTCAAAACTTTAGTTTAGAATGAAGAGGCTTTAGCCAGGAACTTGTCATTATTCATGATCTCATGAAAGGCCTTGTTGAATATGGCCATATAATCTCTTTGGCTCTCGGCTTTCTGTTTGATTAAAAAGAGAGACTTTCTTACAAATGGTGGTGACCAAGATGTAAACAACGAAAATTGACTCTCATTTGGGATGGGAGGAGTTCGATCGTTTAAGTTTGAGGAAGATAAAGATTTGTTAAAGAAATATATTCGAGGTATTTTAGAAGATGGCATAAAATAACGTTCAATAAAACAATATCAAAAGGGATTTCTAAGCGATTTAGTCTTGTGACATACGTCCACTGTGCAGAAAGCTGAAGAAGTATTCAGTATTAGAAAAGAACGAGTATAATGATGTTTCTTGTTGGAATACAAATGCTCAACAAAGAATTTATTTGTATAACTATGGTAAATTATTAGAGATTCAAATCTTATATGTCAGATATCTTCTGAGAGTCTTAACAACTGCATTTCACAATTATATACTTGCTCATAGAAGATAAATTGAATATTCATTCAATGGTAGAATATATCCAATCCTAGCTCTTGTCGTCCTTGAATTTTTGAATCAATTTATCTTTTGTAATGTTTATCTAATTTGTCCTTTGTATGCAATATCTTCATTCAATGAATTAACAAAATCTTCATGTCTTCAACGTTATTGAGGATTTGTGTGTAGGATTTTCCTAAAATGATTTATAATTGCTGAGCCGAATGAATGTGTTCCCGAGAGAATTTTTAAGAAAAAACTCTTGTGAGGGGTTACTGTGGAAGTTGAAAAGTCTCGGTATTTAATGCTATAGAACTCTATCCACCGCGTATATGCGGTCATGATGTCTTCTAACATTTTGGAGAATTTCATGGATCACTTGAGGGTTTGTTGGATTAGAAACAACTTCTCTTCTTAACGTTCTTGCAATTCAAACATGTTTTCTATTTTTTTTTCTTTTGCAAACAAAGAAACAAGAGCTCCTGCACACATATCTTTAATGATTTGAATATAAGCGTTATTAACTCCTTTCTTTTCAAGAACTCTCCATAGCACTTATCTTGAAACTTTATCATATGCTTTCTCTAAATCAATAAATATCATATGTAGATCCTCCTTATTCTCTTTATATTTTTCCAACAAATATAGAAAGGTGGAGGTAGACCTAAAATGACTTGGTTAGAAAATATTAGAAATGATCTTTCTTTATTAAATTTAAACGAGAATTTGACTTTTAACAGGACACAATGGAGAAAAAAGATTCATGTAGCTGACCCCACATAGTGGGACAAAGGCTTGATATTGTTGTTGTTGTTGCAAACAAACAAACAAGAAAAAACATCCAATCATGAATTTGTTTTACGCGTAAACAAGAGCATGACAAAATAAAAAATAAAAAATAGAAATCAAAACATGTCATCATTAATTTTTTAAGCCATATTTGCCTAATTACACAGATGTTTTTATTAAATTATGCAAGTGAACATGCTGTTCCGGTAATAAATGATTATCCACAGACTAAAACAACATAATGGTGAACTGAAGGGTGGAGCAAAAGCATCATCTGCTGGAAGACCATGGTCTCTTGCATGCATAATACGCGGATTCAAAGATCGCAGTGAAGGTAATCGACCATGCTTCCTTTCTTTATTTCTTATCTGTATGAAGCTGAGCAGGGTATTTACTTATATATTTTATTTAAATTCAGCGAGAGATGTTCAATAGAAAACAAAGTCATTTTCTTTCAATTAAGACGCAAACAATGAAATGTAGTTCTCGACGGTAACAAACATCAAAGTTTCTCGAGGCTTGCACCATATAAGTATGTAATGTCCGTTGGACATGACGAAAGAGTCTGCTTATTCTGATGACAGAATAAATCGAGAAACATGCAGGAAAGCAATATCCAACAAAATCACAGTAGATGATCAATACAATGTTGAAAGTGTAATAGAGCTCGTAAGTCTAGTAGGTCGAAGTTGCCAAGGGTTTCATCATATTTTTTCGCTTCATAGGATAGTATGGGAGGCTTGAGAAGCGTCTTAAGGGCATGACCGGGCTTATTTAGGATTTCTTAACTCATCCCTGGGCTGACAAAAACCTAGGATTTCCAATGATAATTGGAAGAAGTGACGTTATGATAGCAAGGACACCTTGACAGCGATATACACAAAGAACTTCTCTTGATGTTTAGATCGAAAATAACAAAGAAAATGTTAGGTGACGAAGGAAATTTTTTTATTTTATTTTTAACGTCGTAATAACTGATAAAGCTTAAAATTAAAGAGATGGATTTTAGAGAATTTGTCCAAGCGTTATAGGTGTTGATATGCCACTCCACCTATCACAATATGCAAGCAGTTTGCTCACTATTTTCTCAGATAATTCCTAAACCTTGTACAGGGTTATGCCCTACCATTACACTAAAACAAATTATTACAAGCTCTGCTCTCATGCTGTACAGCAGAACTGTCTACTTCCTTCTTCTCTCCACTTATACCAGCTACTGTAACTAGTACATATGAGAAATTAATGCAAAGGCAACATTCCATGGCTGTTTCTATCTTCATTATACTTCACTAGCTAACGTAGTCTATCATGGTATCAGAGCAGCAAAAGCCCAACGGCTACCCTGCTATTCATCTTCTTCGATGGCTGACTCTTATAGTACCTCGGAAACGACACCAACCGCTGAAAAACTTGCGACCGTCATGTCAGATATCGCTATACCCCCCTCTTTGAAATTCTTGATGTCAACCATCAAGAGCATCATCCATGTCCAACTGAGTACCAATAACTACTCAATCTGGCGTCCACAAGTCCTAAAAATTTCCTCAGCCAACAACTTTGACGGTTTTCTCACCGGCACCTCCGAATGCCCTCCCAAACTCACCTCTCCCCCACCAATCAACTTCAACCGAACCTGCTATACCATTCCTGGCAACTACTATATCAAAACCTATCCTTAGCCCTATGCTCCACTATCTCCACCTCCATCCTCCACACATACTCAATCTTACAACCTGCAAAACCATTTGGACGACAACAGAGAAGAGATTACAACCAACCAATAGATCTCATGTAATAATGAGCTACACAGCATCACTATGAAGGATCTCACCATGACCCAGTATCTATCCAACATCAAAAACTTGGCGACAACATCACCGTTGCAGGTTCTCACATCAGCCCAGAAGATTTTTTACTGTTTTACAATAAGAATCAGAGAATTCATCAGAAGTAGGGAAGGTAAAACGCAAGTTGCTTACTAATCTGGTGCTGATGAAAGGGCTGTTGGGTTCACTCCTTTTTGTTCAAAATCGTGAATGCTTCCCACCTCTCTAATGGTTTATTAAATAATTTTATTTCGTGTGCAATTTGGAAGGGGCAATTTTGTGATGGCAACCTAAATAATAATTTTTATTTAAACAATTTATTTAAAATTAATACTATGTTAATTATTTTAATATTTATTAATTTACACAAAATTATTATTAATGCCAATTTAATTTATTAATTATAATTAAATTCTAATTAATATAACATAATTTTTTAATCAATTATTAGTTAAGAATTTGTAAATCTGGTTAAATATAATGATTAGTTAAGAATTTATAAATCTAATTAAATATAAGAATTTCTATTTAATTTAATTAAATCATCAATAATATTGGGTTATTTAATTTATTATCTTTTTTAATTAACTAATATTAATTATTACAAAATTAATTCGAAAATTATAATAAAATTATATAAAAGGCGGCAGGCCAAGCGACCGAAACCCTCGACGGAAAAAGAAGCGCGAAAGCCACGACTGGAGTCTCCTCCCACTGCCGTTCCCATCCGAAATCCTCGAAAAGAAGCAAGGAAGTCGCGACGCCAGCTTGCAGGCGAAGGCATCGACGGGCATTTATCCTGTTCGTCTTAATCTCTTAAATCCGCCGCTGCCAAACAGCAACTAGCCCTCCTTTGATCACCCCAAAAATGGCGGCAATTGCCGAACTCCCTCCGGTGAATCAACCATCGAGCGATGCGGAAGAACCTGGCGAGCCAGGATCTGATGCTGGTGTGCTGACCCCTTCATTTCCGACGGGGAGGGTGAAGAGGATCATTAAGGTGGATGAAGACATCAAGAAAGTGAGCTCTGAGGCTCTGTTCTTGATTTCCCTCTCAACCGAGCTCTTTATAGAATTCATGGCGGAAAAATCTGGGAATGCTGCTGCCCGCAAGCGGCGGAAGACCGTCAAGCTTGAGGATCTGCGAACTGCCATCACCGGGCACTCCCCAACTGCTGATTTCCTCCTTGACTGCCTTCCTGAGACATCAAAGCCACCGCCTGTGCCGGCTAGTAAAAAGAGCGATTCGGAGAAGCCGCTGCCTCCTGGTGCGCGCCGGATAGATGAATTCTTCTCCAAGTCGGCAGAGATAGTGCAGTAGAGCCGCTGATTTCTGTATTCGTCTTTGATCCGCTAGTGGTTCATAAGGTGATATATTGATCAAGCATGTTAATTCTAAACAAAATCATGTAGCCCCATGTGGCCCTTTAAAGATTTGTCTCCTGCTAGTGTTGTCAACACCGGCATGCCACGACTTGTTTTTCTTTTGGAGTTTGATCTATCTTCTATCTTCTCTAATGAGGAAGAGCTCGATTACCTTATGTATGCCATATCTTTTTTCATGTCCTATCATTAGCAGCAGACCTGTATTTCTTGAACGCTTAAGCCATTGCAGATTGTCTATATTTTCTTAGAAGTGTACTTGGAAGAATTTTTGGTGGAGGCATTTGTTTTGCTAAAAAAGAAGCATCCTTGCGTCAACTTCTCAAGCCAGACCGATGTATGGGCTTGCTCAAGCTTCTGTCTTTTTTTTTTTTTGCGGGAAAGAGATGCAATCGATAAAGATTAAAGAAGAAAATGGTGGAGCACCAAGCACAAAACACATTAACATAATGGTAAATTGAGCCGTTCAATGGACTGGGGCACTAACTGATCTACAATCGAAGGCAACAACAAAAATATTTACAAAACGCCTCAGAATCCTTACAAAACCTGAATGGCCATACAATCATAGCTATTCGGTAGGACAAATATCAGCCAAAAACAATCATTATGCAGTATGACCTTTTATTGTTTTTTATTCAGTTGAGTGTTGAAGTTCAAAGAATAATCATAGCTTGATATCAAAAATTATTCGAATATTATGAAATCCATAGACCAAAATTTCGTTTGGATGTCCTGATCAATTTTTTTCTTATATCAGGAACACATTATTTTTCTTGATACAAGCTGCATATGTGAAATACCTGAAACTTGAATATCTTTCCTAACACTATTTGAAGTAATCACTAGAAGAAAAACCTGTGGCAACATAGAGCTACAGCTCATTGATCTTCTGTTTTATATTTTCTTGTACTTATGCCTAATTATTTTGTATGAAGTCCGGACGGGAAGAACCGTCCGGACATGTACATATTTGTACACAGTGTGTATGAAATTTTTATATAAATTGTACATTTACATGCACAATCCGAATAGTTCTTCCCGTCCAGACTCCGCTGAATCTGAATAGTTCTTCCTGTCCGGACTCCGCACAGAATAATTTATCCAACCAAAGGAGTGTTACTATAAACTTGATTCGTTATTTCAGCTACTTTCTTTTCTTGTAGTAGCCTGCAAGTTTGAAACGAAATGGAAGAGTCTTTCTCGGAAAACTTCTAGGAAAAAGAACAAGGATTGCCCTTCCACAAATTTGCTATTGCAGCACCGGGAAGCAGCTTTGATCCAAGCTAAAGCATCATTTGATTGCCAATATTTGCATATTGAATGGCGAATGAAGCCCTAACTTACATGCATGGTGGTACGCATATTTTATGAGTGAAGATTCACTCAAATAAATACACATTTTAATTTGGAATTTTTTTTATTATTGTGATTGGGCGGGATATAAGTATTATTCTTTGTGATTGGAGCACTCAAGTTTTGGGCATTGTGAGTAAACTGAAGCTTGTGAATAATGGGATGTAATTAATTACGCGTGTAAAATTTAATTCTGTTGATATTACAGGCAATCAAAGGAGTCTTGAACCATTCAATCTGTATATTATTATTGTTTACATTACTGCTGTTGTTGATAGTTGCAGCATCCACTTCTTATTCTTTACCTTCCTTAGGCCTCCGATTCTATTTGTGGGGTGTAAGTGAGTTGAGCTGGTTTGAGCTTGACTCAATAATGAGTTTGCGAGCTAAGCTTATCGAGTTGCAAGCTTGAACTCGTGCTTAAATTCGAGCTCGAGTTTGAGCTTGATGAGGCTCAGCTCGCGAGCAGGCTTGAGTGTGGAAGGCGGAACTGTGAAGGAGTGGAAGCGGGAGCGGAATCCTGGAAGCAGAAGCACGGGCGCGGAAGCGGAATCTCGGACGCAAAATCGCGTGGAATGCGGACACAGAAGCCGGAATCGGAACTGAAAGCGGAAGAGAATTTTGGTCTTATGCCTCGCATCCATTACCATAAGCCGAGCTCAAGTTAAGCATGACTTGAATGTGACTTGACTTGTTTACACCTATGGTGGGGCGCCTTTCTTTAAGTTTTCTTCTAAATAGGCAATTGAGCATCTTTCATTTTTTTTAAGACTAATTATTTTGGTAAACTAAAATAGTAAATACATACATCTTTTCTTCTTTTGTGCAATCTTGGGTGTAAAACCCAACCTTAGGGTGAGTTCATGGCAATGATGCACATCACTAACTTTTCGGGGCCAAGTTTGTGGCGACCATATGAATATCATGCTTCTTGGACTTTATTTAAGATGTAATATCTAATCCTAGCTTGAGTTTATGGTAATGATATGAACACCAAGCATCTTGGAAGTAAGGCTCAATCCTAGTTTGAGCTTTTGTTGAGTCTTTTGCAATTTTCATAGGATAAATTCTAGCACTAGGCTAAGTTCATGGTGATGATATGAACTCCAACCCTAGATCCAACCTTAGGTCAAGTTCGAAGAACCAATACGAACCTTTGGCCTCTTGGGACTTCCTCGAGATGCATGATACATGTAAATCCTCATAATTAACATCTGAAGTGTGATGCTGACAAATATTTTTGATTAAGGATGCTTGTTTTAATTCTTGCAATCCAATAAGAATATCAAGTTCATTTAGCACATGGTTTGGAGATCAAAATCCTTTAAGCAATTAGGGTTTATAGGGTTGGTTCAATAATGGGAGGCTATATAGAGGCTCCAAACAAAAGAATAACCAATCATGAGTAAATGATTAAAAAATAAAATCTTGATTAGTGTTTTGAAAATCAGATCGGATTGACCAGTATGACTGTTTCAATCGTGAACCAATCAAGTATTGGACTGTTTCAATTATGAACCAATCAAATTTCTAGTTCAATCACGTTCGAAATTCAGAATCTTAGTGAACTAGCTAAAGTTTATTGAACACCTGTTTCAACCAAAAAACTATCAAATTGATCTCGATTTTGTAAAACCGACAAACTCAATTGTAGACTCGAGCCAAGCTTATTGAGCTTTAAAATACTAGATTTTATTTTAATAAAAAATTTTGTAGCAGGTTTTACTTTTATAAAATATTAAAAATTTTAAATTCATTTAAAAGCATATTATAGGCAACTTGCCTTATTGTGAGTGGCATATGTTTTGCATAATATAAAGACAATTATCTAAAGCTCTCTTATGATATGAGACTAAAAAAATTATGTGAATGTTATATGTAAAGGATTGATGTTATCCACCAAAACAAAGCTCAGGATCACCACCTTTTGAGTTATCTTCTCGCATAATGAAACTTTTATTGACTTCATCATAATATTTTGCTCTCGAAACGATCTTTCTAATTTGGTTTTAGAGCCATTGTCGGGGTTTGCCTATTTAGCATACCATTGCTATTGAAGGATGTGGCTTGGTTAGCCATGTCATTGAAGGTTTCTCCCTGTGATGTCAATACGAAATGCATTAGATTTCTCATTGAACACCCAGTGCTTTGATGTCAATCATGTGTGCATTAATGAATTGAAGAAATGTAATATGGATTTTTATTTTTAGAGCTAGAAATACACAAATTTCATGATAAGAGAATTAGATAAATAACAAAAATGAGGAATTTTAAGCTTTCTTAAATGCTCTCTGCTAGCTCTGTAGCTTCATAGTGTCTCTCTATTCCTTGATTCCTGGATTTCTAGTAGGCTATGGGATGAATTCTCTATATAAGATGCAAATTAATCAAGGGATAGTAGTTGAACCAAAGAGTCTAATCTAAAGAAATTCATGTTAAAAGACTTACATTTTGTCTCCTTCAACCCTCCTTTATATATGTTGGGTATGTCAATCATAATAAATAAGTATTTGTATTTACATGACATTTAATATGGTGTCATAAATGCTATATGTATTCATGATCATTTTGGGGCAATTAGGAGTTAATGCTGAATTCAAAATTGAAATTATGGACTATTGAAAGTATTTTAGCATCATTACTATGTTATTGTTGGTCTTCTCGGCTTCAAGTTATTCATCACATGTGTAACAACTCGAAAATAAAAAGAATTTTAAAATGAAATATTTGAAGTTCTATTTGAATTAGAGCGCTACGACGCTGAGATTGTGAGCGTTGAGGCACTGGCCTCTGAGTGCGGCAACGCTAGAAAATGTCGTCGCGACTTTAAAGCCATTGTTTCTACTGTAATTATGGATTCAACATGCGGCACTATGGTGTTGATTCGGAGCGTTGCAGCGTTAGGCCACTAACAGTGTTTATATATATTTTTATTATAAATATTCCTACTACCCTCACCGCTCTACTCATTTTTGTGTGGCTTGGCAAGGAAGGAAAAGAAAGGGAGGAAGAGAAGTGGGGAGGGAGAGGAGAGAGAAGAAGATAGAGGAAGCTCTCTAGGGCTTTTCTGTCTGTTGCTTCTATTATAAAAAATGTTATGATCATTGTAAGTAACTATTATCTTATTTCTATTTTTGATAATTTTGATTTTTACGAATTTTATCTCTCCTAAATCTTTCAAAAATATATTATCTCCTAATTTTTAAAACTTTGACCATGTAACTTTTGATATGTTATATAAGTGATTATTATGAAGAATATGATATTATTTATTATATCTTTATCTGTTAAAAATATGTATATGAATATTTCTATGAAATTAGTAGGGATTAGGTATAATGAAAAATGGGTTGAAAAATAATGTACTGTAATTTAATATGAAAGTACTAAAATGTGAAATGAACTAAAATGATTGATGTGAATGAATATGAGGATGTGATTGGGAGATTGATATCAAAGACATATATCAGCAGGAAGATGGGAACTAAGTGCCATACATGACAGTGCTACACTATGGATTCACCCTTTGAATCCTATAGGGGACAAAGTGCTACGTGACTAGAGACACCACTTGAATTTGTAGGGGTCACCTTTAGAATCTTATCTGTCTCGTGGATGATTTTGATACTGATTACTGATTATTAATAAGAGTCATAAGAAGCTGAAGATTAATTGAGAGTTATAAGAAGTTTGAATGATTGTAACTGATTCACTGAAGGGGAGTTATAAGGAGTATATTGATTGAGATTCATAAAGGGTGATTGATCGAGAGTCATAAATATAACAGCCCAAACTCTTAACTATTGATGTATTGTCTGCTTTGGCCAAAGGGCCTCACAGATTTGTCATATGAGTGTCACTTTTTTAGGAGATCACCCATCCCAAGATTTCTCCAGGATGAGCATGCTTAACTGCTAATGAAATTCTGACTATTACATCAAAATGTGCATTGATGTTTAAAAGTTTAACTTTTACTTAAGTGGTTTCAAAATCTCCCCCACATAAGTAATTTATGTCCTTGTGAGTATCTTTATCCTAGAATCATCCACAAGGCGGATATGATTCTAGAGGTGGCCCCCCTCAAGTTCAAGTGGTGACTCCCGCCATGTAGCACTTTATCCCATACAGGGTTCAAGAGGTGGCTCCCATGGTGTAACACTTTGTCTTGTATGACACTTAATTTTCATCTTCCGGCTGGTGTATTGCTCTAATACAATTTGTAAATAGCTCAAACTCTTAATAATCAAGGTATTGTCCTCTTTGGCCTAAGGTCCCACAATTCTGTCTTGTTGGTGTAACTTCCCAGGAGATCACCCATCCTAGAATTTCTCCGGAATGAACATGCTTAACTGTGGAGTTTCTTAATGAAATTTCAACCATTACACCAGGCGTCTCTATGTTTAAGAGTTTAGCTTCTTTTACTTAAGGGGTTGGATTTCAATAATTTTGTGTTTTTGATATTTTTTTCTATCAAATTTGTATTTCCTTTACTGAAAAATTAGGATAATTTTATATTCGCAAAACTTTTTCCGCGTAACTTCTTATATATTATAGAGCTTGAGATTATGAATGTTTTGAGTATTTATTTGAGATTTTTCGCCAAGTGATTTTTAAAATGCAGTGATTTTGCCAATTCAGAAATTTATTTTGACACCTAAAAATAATGCTTTGGTTTAATTAAATCTTTAGAATGTTATTTTAAATAATCTCTGGTAAATGGGTTATCACAATAAGGGTAGGAGCAAGATACAAGATATACTCATTTGAGCATTTGATAAAATATTGATTATTGCTACTGTTTACTGTAATTGATTACAGAAATTGATACTACTGTATAACTGTATGATTGATAGACTGACGAGAATGATTGAAGAACATGACTTAATGAAACTGATTGAATGGTAAAGATATAATGATTGATTAATCGATAGAACGAGATGTGATGTGTAATAGAAGTTATCAATTGACATAAATGATTGGTACATATAACATATGTTGATGTATTAACTTTTTTATATGATTTACAGCGTATTGTTTCTCTTTTGCCTTACATTGATTTCAGTAGTAAGATTTTAGTTCTTTCTAAATTTTTTATGTTCATTACGTGATTTTATATGATTTCAAATAAAGATAAGGGCCTCGCAGCATGAGACTTGGCAATAGTGCGTTTTTGTTTTATTTTAAGTTTTCTAATTATATGTATTCTTTTGTAATCAACGTGGCTATTGTATATATTATGTTAGACTTGAGATTTTATAGTAGAATGTAAATATTGACTGTAGAAAATATAATGATATTTTTTATGGTGCTATTTGTTTTCTTTAATGCAATTAATCAGTTCTGGATGTCAAATTGATCTGGTTGTTAATTGAAAGAAAAAAAAAAAAGAAAATATAATGAGAATAAAAGATAATAAAGGAAAAAAGAAAAAAATTCTTCCACTTTAGATCTTGAGGTGTGACAACATGGGTGCCTTTCAAAGTCCCTCTTGACACTTTGGCTCTTGGACTCTTCTTGACCCATGTCTATTGAGCATCATCTTGGCCTCGACTTCTAATAGCAACAACATGTAGGATTCTCTTGAGAGTCCCTTTTTCCATTTTTTTCTGCTTTGCCTATGCGATTAAGTTTTCCGATCTCCTAATCATTGGCGTATTATATTACCCTTTTCTACTTGGATATAAGAGAGGAGACAAACAATTTACTTTGCTAACTATAACTTAGGTGGATTGGGTTTATCAAGTTGATTAAGGATGCTAAAACTAGTGGATTTAATCGATATATCATTCACATTCATCTATCCCCTCTTTTTGATGGTCTCGAATCTTGGCGCACATTTTTAATCATGCTCTTTAATGATGCAAGATTTTCTATTCCTTGAATTAAAATAAATACTAGTTAATTTGCAGAGGATGTTCAGGTGGATGAGTAGCTTTACTCTTAAAGATAGAATGTGAAATAAACATATACGTGAAAAGGTTGGAGTAGCTCAATGGCAGATATGATTAGAGAGAGTCGCCTTAAATGATTTGGTCACATAAATGTCGGCCTTCTGATTACCCAGTTATGACTTTAGATGTATTAGATTTGACCTATATTAAGGGAGGTAGATGTAGACCTAAAAAGACCCCGTTAGAAAATATTAGAAGTGATATTTTTTATTAGATTTAAATGAAAACATTAGCTTTTAATCAGACACAACAAAGAAAAAGGATTCATGTACCCGATCCCACGTAGTGGGATGAAGGCTTAATTTGTTGTTGTACTAGTTCATTTGCTAAACTAGATAGAGAAAATCTCTAACATGAATTTTTCATATATATATATATTGGAAATTCTTCGTCGCTCTTCTCTTATTTCTAAAAGAGATTTTTCATATATATATATTTGAAATTCTACGTCGCTCTTCTCTTATTTCTAAAAGAGTTTAAGGAAATCTTCTCTACATAATAGAGAGTTACATATTTTTTATAGTTCATAAGAGCAAGATTTTATTTCGCTTAGAAAAAATTGGGATAAACTTGCTTGCATATAATGTCACTAATATCAATATAATTTTCGGCCACATATAAATGCCACCTATGATACATTTTTTATCGTATTGCTTCTTTATTTCATAACATATTTACTTATGCATAAAAAATTATAACGGTGATGCAATATTAATATGTACTTTCTTATTCCTATAATAAATCATGTCTCATACATCATTTTATATCCATGGATTAAAAAAAAGAAGACAAGAATGAAGCCTCCAATTTTCCGTAACGTTCAATCATTGATGATAGTGATGGAGATTTTTTACATCATGTTGAATATTATCAGCTTAAGAAGAATACATCAATTGAGTTCGACTATGACACATGAAAAAAATATTCTCTTTTATTATTCTTGAATAATTATAAAATTAACTATGGGGGCACAATTAAAATTAATGAAAATGACTTTCACTCATCAAATAATGAAATGCCATTTTTCATCCATTTTTTTTGCAAATCAAAATTAAATTTTTTTTTGCAAATTTCTATCAAAATTACACAATTCAAATTATTGTATTATTATATATATATTTTTTGAAATTACTTCAGATTCATTATTTGCGAAAATTCAATAGCACTTCGCAGGCTTGCTAGTCGTATAGTGAGAAACGATAAAATTTTTTGTCCAATAAGGAAGCGCTAGAGGATAAATGAGCAGTCACTGTGCGCAACGCCGTACCGGATGCGTGTCACGCTTTTCAGCGATGCCTTTTCCCAGTAAATCTGCCGGTCCACCGGCAACCCGTGGTTGGAAAGTTCAAAGACGCTGTCGTGATCGACGAGGTTAGGGTTTTGCATCATCTCAGGTTTTCGGCTACTTCAATTTCTTAAGTTGGAGTGAAAATCTAATTCAGGAAGCGAGGGATTTAGGAAGGGGACGGGCTAGATGGGCAGTTCGTGGCGACAGCTGAGAGCCATGCTCCACAAGAACTGGTTACTCAAGATTCGCCATCCTTTAACTACTCTAGCTGAGGTAATCAATCGATTCTTTTACCTTCAATCAATTAATTATGCATGTGCCCTTCTCATGGATTTCTTCGACCTTTGATCGGGATAAATTCAGATTCTGCTGCCGACGATTATCATGCTGTCGCTGATTGCCGTGAGGTCGACTGTGGATACTCAAATACATCCAGTGCAAGCGTAAGAATATGCAAAGCCTCGCTTCCGTTTGTACTTCGCTAGTTCTACTTATGTTATTGTTGACGATGGTTCCCACGGTCTACAACCGTTGGGTTCTTTCAGCTATATTCGCAAGGGAATGTTTGTTGAAGTGGGAAAAAGCGAGGTCTCTCCGAGCTTTGAAAGCTTATTGCAACTGCTTATGGCTAGAAATGAGTACCTTGCCTTTGCACCGGATACCAATCAGATGAGGAAAATGCTGGATGTGCTGTCATTGAGGTATCCGCTTCTTCAGGTACGCTTATTGTTTTTGGTTCTTTAGGTTTCTTTAAAGAATTTGAACTTTTGTCATCTTATAGAGAGGCTAAGGATGATGCCAGATGAGCTGTTACCAATGGCTGGTTGTTTAAATACTTTCATCAATCTTCTTGGGGCTTATATTTTCTTGGATGAAATTTCTAATCCCTGTGCATTTGGTAAACATATGGGTTGAGATTATTTAGTTGAAAATCCAAGGTTGTTTGGTTGCATGTTGATTGAACAATATACTTCAAATCCATTGTTTGGATGGGTTTCTTTTGAACTCTTATTTTCATATATCTTTGGATTTTCATATTTGGGGTTATTGGAACCAGCCTAAAGTTCCAGGAGCGAAGTTGAAACTCCTTGGGGATTCACCGAAGATTGTCAGCTATAGTTGGAAATTGGCTGTATATCACTGAACTCTGACAGGAGTTTGCCCAAGCCATGCCATGCTGCTGGAGTTTGCCCAACCCCTGCCGTTGCCACTGGAGTTTGAACTTTATCAGAGAGGAATAAGTTTTTCAGGACATATTTAGTTGAGCAGATGCAAATAGCACAAGATTTGTAGAGTCATTTTTGAAAAGAAAGAAGATCTTTTTCATTATGGATTCCTTAGTATTATTAGCTATTTTGAGCAGTGTAAAGTTGATGTTCTATGAGGCGAAAGTTTACAATCTCATTGTGTTTTTCAAAGAGCATCCAAGTAGTTTTGGTTTCCACACATGGGAGTTTTATGAACATGTTATCTTGATGAGCATGGATGACAAATTGATTAGCTAATTCTTAAGCCTTTTAATAGAGAAGAGCAGATCTTGGAGAGCATCGAGCATACTCAAATGTAAGAGTAAAGGAAAATTAGTGGAAAGTTTTCTTTTCTTCTTGCTGACTATGGTTGGGAGAATGTGATGTAGAACTAAATGATGCAATAATGATTATTAAAGAGTTTGCACGCTTTCAAGTAAGAGCAATAACGAATTAGAACTCTTAGTCAATTAACGAAAATGGAAGACAAGAAAGGGGTGCCTTAGTTTAGGCTAAGTCAGACAATAATAGTTAGGATCACAAAACAATTATAAAATTCAACATAAGCAAACATAGGGGATTTCCAACAACATTCCTAGATTAACAACAAGATTAGATGCATAGAAGTCTATCACTCATTCCCTATGTTTACTAGGCTTTGGTGGAGAGCTTTGAAAGATTCTTTAAGCTTGATACAGAACCACAATCGAAGGAAAACAAGAAGGAAAATGAGGAGGGGGAAAGAGTTCACCCTTGTCTTGGATTGGCGGTGATTTGCCACTGAACGGTGGAAAGCTGTTCCTCGATGGCTTCTGAAAGAGTGAATAGGATGCGCTCCAAGTATTCCTCGATAGAATTATCTACCTCCGGATTGATGTCGAAGAAGGATGACTGGAGGATGTTGACAAAGCCTTATTCGTTGTAGACGAAGCCGGAGTCACGTTCAGGATCGGCCATACATGAGATACGTGGTGTTGGAATATTGTGGATGACGCCCTTGTCTGTCCTTGAAGATTCTTGTTGCGAGAAAGGAGTTTCTCCAAGGAATCCAAGAGGAAGAGGGGATGGGAGGGTGGTCGGCCAAAGGTAGGAGGCTAGGGAAAGTTTAGGTTCAGATTTGGGTGGAGTTAGGGTTAGGGCTTGCTAGGTTTAGAGAGGAAGTGGGGGGAAAAGGTTCAGATTTGAAAGGTGGAGGATGGAGGGAAATTTGGGAAAATGTTTCCCTAGTTAATCTTCTTGATTTGGGAGGAATTAATGAGGGATTGGAGAGAGAGAGGGGGCGGGTAGGAGAGAGGGGCCGACGGCTTCAAGAGGAGGGGAGGGGATTGTGGGAAGAGATTTCGGGTTTCTTGTTTTGGAATTTGAAATTAGGAAGGATTTAAATATTTCCAATCTAATTTAAAATTTAAATACGGCTGATTTTGGAAACTTTCCTAAAATAGAATTTCGTAATTTAGGAAACAATTCAAATTCAAAATTGATTTGAATATGAATTAAATTTATTGCCTAAATTAGAAAGACTAAAGTGGAAAGGTCTTGATTGGGGGATTCAAAGGGGCGGCGGGTAGGGTTTGGGTAAGGGGTTGGCCGGCGGTTATGAGGTGGTGGTGGGGCCGTCGGTGGGGAAGGGGAGGATTGAATGGCCGGCAGTTTAAGGGGGTTTGGGGTGGGGTTCGGCCGTGGGAGGGAGGAGGCTAGGGCCGGCGGTCTAAGGGGAGGGGGAAGGAGAAAAATTAAGGAAGAAAATGCCACGAACCCGAATGCTTCCATGGTTGGTGGGTGATCCGTTTCCCTCTCCTAGGAATTTCTCTCCACAACTCTCAAGTTCTCACAAAACAAATGATTGCAGGAATTTCTTGTAATAATCATTCATCGCCTTCAAAAGAAACATAAGGGGCTTTATAAATAGACTCATACAATGCAAGAAACTAAAAGACAACTTTGCCCCTATGACTTACATATGACCCGGCCCTAAAGTAAGGGAAAAAATGAAAAATACAAACTAATAAAACAAATACATATAATAAAAAAAAAATAGATCGGTGCGATCGTTGCCGTAGATCGTCGGCCACGTCTCTGATATACTTTCTATGATCGGATGTCCTCATCAGAATGGGTACAAACCTAAGAGAATGAGGTGAGGTTGGAGGAAGGACAGATAACCATTGGGAGAGGGAGAGGAGGATGTGCCATGTTGAATCCAAAGAGGGTGTTGCACTTCATATAATACTGATCGCTGATCGTATTTTGAATATTCTATAATTATCATTCTATATATTTGAATTTATTTTGTTGAATTTGGTATTAACATGCTTCCTTATTTGGATAAAGTGAATGTTTTAATTGCCATATGCTTTTGGAGGATTTTAGATGTCTTATTAAGTGACGATTCCTTTTAACAAATACTAAACCTTGAAACTTGATCTTGTTCCAAGGAGAATGGAAGTGCTTTATCTAGGAAGGGTGGAAACATTACTAGTGAGGACTGAATATACTGTGTGACCTGTGCGGGGAACCTATGGCTTCCTTGGCGATCCAGTTCCTAAGTTTGCAAGGTTACTAATGATTGACTCTTAAACCCATTTGCTTTTTATTGCAAAGCCTTTTGATTGTTCATTATTAGTCATTTTAGTTGGCATGTCATGCTTACTGTAGCCATCCCTCAGATTGTATGTTTATCATGAAAAAGTCCTAACACTAGTGCTCTGGTGAATGAGCTACATGATTTGACTTTAATATGTTAATCACATTTGATGTAAGCTCTAGAGGTTTGCTCTAGCATTTTATCTTAGTGCTCTAATATGGTTTTCATAATGCTATATTAAGGAGTATCATCTCGGACCAGGGTGAAGCTTTGTTAGACATCGGATGAATTTAATAGGTGATGGAACATCTCCATTTACAATTTATTTCTTTTGCCTCTATTTACTGGCCAATTATTTTTACCTTCTTCAGCACTTCCCTGAACGTTTATGCATATTCAGCCCTGGCTTGAGGTGCTATGCATGTTAAGCTCTTGGCCTTAGCAGTTGCTTAAGTTAATCTAACCGTCATGCATGATGGGCTTGGCCTCAACACTAGAGTTAGTCAGCTAGCAAGAAGCCTTTTGTATCATATAGTTCATTTCATCCTCATTGTTTGTTACTTTAGGAGGAGTTGCATCAATTATTAAGATATTGATACAGTATTCTGTCCTTTTGGCTATACTAGTATCACACCCCATTTTAATCTTCCCTACAATCAACCTGGGGTGTAACAGAGAGTGAGATTTTGGAGAGACATATTGATGGGGACATAAGAGCTTGGAGGGTTTATCATCGTAGAGGCCGGAGATCTACGGCCTTGATTGAGTCTTTATATTTTTAGTTTTCATATGTTGTAGGAGATTTATGCGGTGTTATTTATTTTATTACAGTTTTACCCTCTCTTGAGGGAGCTTTTGTGTTGTTTGGCCAAGGGCCTTCTTGTATTTTATTCCTTTCATGTTTTGGTGCCTATATATATGACCCATTGTTCTCTTGTAAGGATGATGAGTATTTTGATATAAAATTTCTGATTTTTATGCTTCTCTTCTCTTGGTGAGTTGAGTTTGTGTGTGAAGTCTTTTAGAGAAAGGCAAAGAAATACCTAATAGCGTGTGAGCTCTTGGTTTGTATAATCTTCCATCTCTCTCTTATTTTATTCTTCTCTAGCTGCCCAAACAGCCCTTCCCCCTGCTGCAGCAAACTGTTGTCCTCAAGCAGCCGCCACCCCCTTCCCTTCCTCTCTAATCGCCTCCACCTTCTCCCCAACTCCCTTGACCCTTGGGCTTCCAAAATTCTGCATTTAATTCACATTAATTGAGCATTTATCTCAATTAATTGTGACCTTTGGAGATCCACATCCACTTTAATTTTTACCCTTTCCCATGCTGACTTTTCCCTTTCCCAAGACAACTACTCCCCTTCCCAAGCAAGCTACATTAACCTTCTCCCTTTCCCAAGCTAACTACTTCCCTTCCCAAGCCAACTACTTCCCTTCCCAAGCAAGCCACATCAACCCTCTCTCTTAACCATGCTAACATTTCCTATTCCCAAGCCAACTACTTTCCTTCCCAAGTAAGCCACATCAACCCTCTCTCTTCCCCAAGCAACCAACCCCACCTCTTCACCTCCCAAGCTGACTTCTCCACTTCCATTTTCTCATATAGCTGAAACATTCTTTTTCCCTCACTATTCTACATTTCCAAGGAAACCTAGCTTCTTCTAAAGCAACAAGGACATCGATTTAACAAAGAGCAAGGGTTTCAAGGGAAAACCAAGGAGGAACTTGCCGATGTTTCATCAAGGACTCCATTCCTCCCATTCATGAGCTAAGTATCAAACCCTCCCCTTGTTCATCTAACTAAATATTGGTTTTCTCATTTCATCTATAGTAGCATCATCTCATATGTGTTGATTAATCCGTCAAACTCTACTTAAATTTGAGCGATCAGAAACTCTAGTGACTAGTCCCTTAATTAAAAGTTGGACTTGTGCCAACCCATGTTAGTTAGTCTAAATTAATTCACCTATTTTTAATATTTAGCCTTTACTTGTTAGTTTCTTGCTATCACATGATCTAATAATTCAAATTTTTTTATTGTTCTTAATTTTTTATGAAGTTTATTTTGCTGTCTTTAATGTTATCTTAGCATAAATCTCTAATTGCATGACTTATTTCGCTTGGTCTTGCATCATTTGGTATCAGAGAATGGTTACCCTAGTTGTATGTGCTAGGATCCATCCTATTTACCTTCATTTTAGCCTCTAGTTGCATTTCTACATCAACATATCATTGACCTTTACTTGTGTGCCATTTTGTTTGCAAATTCTAGGTGCTGTCCACTTTCACATCTAGAGTGTTACCTAGTGTATTCCCCATGGACCCGGAATAAATACAGCGGACCTTAGACATTTTAGTTGGTGAAATTGACACCCTAACTCAGGTTGTTAGGGAAAACCAAGCCGATGCGACCGAATTACATCGCCTCACTACAGAAAGGCTTGACAATCTGGATAGGGCAAGGAGTATGCCTTCACTCTACACCTCGTCTAAAATTTCTTTAATGGTTGGTGATGACTTGAACCCCAATGATAGATATCTCCATGTCCCCCCTCCTCCACAACAACCTAGGTATGACCAAAACCCCCCTCCTGGTCATAACCCTGTTTTTGGCCAGGGAGTACCCCTGGCACATGGTGGACGCCCACGTGGATACCACCTTGCCCCTGTTGGTCGGCCATACCGTGAGCATCCCCGTAGTCATGATCCCATGCATGATCCTTATACTCCTTTGCCGAAAAATATTAGGGTTGATGCTCCCACATTTGATGGCAACTTGGATCTTCAGCTCTTTCTGGATTGGATCAAGGGTATGGATAGTTTTTTCAAGTGGTATAACATTTCTGAGGAGAGGAAAGTTAGATGTGCTGAAATGAAGCTTATTGGGAGAGCTAGTCAGTATTGGACTAATCTAGAAAATCTTAGGGAATCTCGAGGTGAATATCCTGTCACTGATTGGAGAACTATGAAGCAGGAACTGAGACGGAAATACCTCCCATCATCATATTTCCCGAGATTGTTGGATATGTGGAACAGGTTAACCTAGGGTAGTAAATCGGTAAAAGACTATATCGCAATATTTGATGATTTTATGATACGCTGCAGTGGAGAGACCACCACTACTCCTGTACAGATCCTATCCATGTTTCGTGCAGGGTTGCGCGAAGATCTCCACAATGAATAATTTGTGAGGAACATCACCACCTTAGAGAGTGCCTATAACGTAGTCTTGGATCTGGAAGAATCTAGACCAAACCACACTGTTTGTCACAGAGTCTAGACCCCCATTTAAGCCTCCTGGTGGATCGACCCCACATGTTTCTTCTCCTAGGTTGACTCGTAGCCATCCCAACCGACCACCTTCTAACACACCCCAAACTCGGCCTGATCTGAAGGGCAAGTCTCCCATGGTGGAGTCACCTAAATCCCACCTCGGGACTAAGTGCTTCAGGTGCCATATATATGGCCACATCGCTGCCCAGTGCTCTAGCCCTTACAAGGTCTCCATTATTGAAGAAGTGTCTGAGGAAGACCTTGAGCCTGAGGCTAACCTCATTCACCAAGTAGATGTTGATGGTGAATTCTTTGAGGAGGATAAGGATGATACTGATGTCATCCATTGCATCCAGAAATGGGACCCCTCTCCCCTATATGTGGTGAGATGTGCTCTGTTACACCCCTGATCTGTTGATGACTGGCATAGGACTTCCATTTTTACACTTACACTAACTTAAAAGATAAAAATTGCAAAGTCGTCACTGATAGTGGCTGTTGCATCAATGCTATCTCGTCTAGCTTGGTGACCCGCCTTGCCTTGTCTGCTGTTCTCCACCCCAGTCCATATGATAGCTTGGGTCAACTCCACTGCCTTGGAGGTGAAGGAACAAAGCCTCATACCCATCTCCTTTTCTGATTATAAGGAGAATGTTTGGTGTGATATCCTCGTTATGGATGTGGGTCAGGTTATCTTGGGCCGCCCCTGGCTTTTTGATAATAATGTCCATATTTATGGTCGTTCAAACATCTGTATGTTTGAACATGGTGGAAAGAAGATCAAGCTCTTGCCTAGTCAGCCAAAGTCTAAGGATGAACCTAAATCCAATCCTGTGAAACCTAGTAAAGGGCTCAACCTAGTATCTACCAAGATTATTGATTCCTGTGTGGCCCAAGGCGCACCCCTTTATGCTTTAGTGGGTCATGAGGTTACTGAGGAGCCTGAGAGGCCCATTCCTCAGGAGGTCCAGCCCATCCTTCAGGAATTTTCTGATATTTTTCTTGAGGACCTTCCTAACCAGTTACCACCTTTGAGGGATATACAACATGCCATTGACCTTGTCCCTGGTGCTTCCCTCCCTAACTTGCCTCATTACCGTATGAATCCCACTGAGCATGCTGAGCTCAAGAGGCAGGTGGATGAACTCCTACAGCGGGGTTTCATCAAGGAGAGTTTGAGTCTTTGTGCTGTACCAACCCTTCTTACCCCCAAGAAGGATGGTACATGGAGGATGTGTGTTGATAGCCGTGCTATCAACAAAATCACTGTCAAGTATCGTTTCCCTATCTCTAGACTGGATGACATGTTGGATATGATGTCTAGAGCCACTCTATTCTCCAAAATCAATCTTAAGAGTGGATACCACCATATTAGGATTCGTCCTGGGGATGAGTGGAAGACAACTTTCAAGATCAAAGATGGTCTCTATGAGTGGTTGGTCATGCTATTCGGGTTGAGTAATGCTTCGAATACTTTCATGAGAATCATTACCCAGGTGCTGAAACCCTTCTTGGGTAAGTTTGTTGTCGTCTATTTCGATGTCATTCTTATCTATTGTCAATATGTAGACCAGCGCTTAGACCATCTCAGCCAGATATGTGAGGTTCTGAGGAAAGAACTGCTATATGCTAATCCTAAGAAGTGCATCTTCCTCACTGGCTAAGTTGTGTTTTTGGGCTTCATAGTTTCAACCCATGGGGTCTCTGCTGACCCCGAGAAGGTGAAAGCCATAGCTGAATGGCCTGTTCCCAGGAACATTCGGGAAGTTAGGAGTTTCCATGGCTTAGCTACTTTTTACAGAAGGTTCATTAGGAACTTCAGCTCTATTATCTCCCCCATCACCGATTGTCTGAAGAAAGGAGAATTCCAGTGGTCTGTGGCTGCCACCAGAGCCTTTGATGAGATTAAACAAAAGATGGTGGAAGCCCCTGTGTTGAGACTTCCTGACTTTTCCAAAGTCTTTGAAGTGTCATGTGATGCTTCGGGAGTTGGTATTGGAGGGGTCCTATCCTAAGAGGGTCACCCTGTGGCCTATTTTAGTGAGAAGCTGAATGAAATTCGCCAGCGGTACTCCACATATGATAAGGAGTTTTATGCTGTGGTTCAGTCCCTGAGATATTGGTGACATTATTTGCTCCCGCAAGAGTTCGTCATCTTCTCTGATCATGAAGCACTTTGTTACATAAACTCCCAGAAGAAGCTGAATGCCCGCCATGGCAGATGGGTTGAATTTCTCCAAGAATACACCTATACCCTTAGGCATAAGGCTGGAGTTGAGAACAAAGCTGCTGATGCCCTTTGTCATCGTATGATAACTACTGTCGAGATGAGGGCAGAAGTCACTGGATTTGAGCAGTTGAAGGAAGAATATTTAGAGTGTCCTGACTTCAAGGAGATTTACTCCATCCTCTCCTCAGGCCCTAAGCGCATTGTTAATGATTATCTCATTGAGGATGGGTATATATTTAGATCCCAGAAGCTCTGCATCCCGTGCACCTCCCTTAGGGAATTTCTGGTTTGGGAGCTTCATGCAGGGGGTCTTACTGGCCACTTTGGCCGTGATAAGTCCATAGAGGCTGTAGAGTATCATTTCTTCTGGCCTAGCCTGAAGAGAGATGTTGCTAGGTTGGTCAGTAGGTGTCACACCTACCAACTAGCCAAGCAAAGGAAGCAAAACACTGGCCTATATACACCTCTACCCGTCCCTAGTTGTCATTGGCAGGATGTCAGTATGGATTTTGTCTTAGGCCTGCCAAAGACTATTCGTAAGAATGATGCCATTTGTATTGTAGTAGACAGATTATCTAAGATGGCTCACTTCTTACCTTGTTCTAGGACATTCGATGCCTCAGCTATTGTCAAGCTTTATTTCAGTGAGGTGGTTAGACTACATGGGTTACCCAAATCCATTGTGTCTGATAGGGATGTCAAATTCACAGGTTATTTCTGGAAAACCTTATGGCTGAAAATGGGTATAAAATTTCAATTCTTCACAGCTTTTCACCCTCAGACTAATGGCCAAACTGAAGTGGTCAATGGAGTTTAGGAAACCTTTTGAGGACTCTAGTTGGTGAGCATGTTAAAGATTGAGATTCCAAACTTCCTATTGCTGAATTTGCCTACAATAACTCGATGAACCGCACCACGGGTCTGAGTACAGCTGAGATAGTCTATGGTTTCAAACCTAGACAACCTATAGATTTGATTCCCATGAGCCATAGGTCTAGAGTTAGTGAGTCTGCATCATCATTTGCATGATTTGCATAAAGAGATTTTAACTAGGATAAATCAAAGCAATGCAACTTACAAACTTCAAGTTGACATCATGAAGCGATTCAGAACTTTTGAAGTAGGTGATTATGTGATGGTTCGGATTCGTCCGGAATGATTCCCGAAAGGGGCTATTAGGAAACTACATGCTAAGAGTGCTGGACCTTTTAGAGTGGTGAAGAAAATTAATGACAATGCTTGTGTAGTAGACGTTCCTTCATATTTTGGCATAAGTCCCTCTAATATAGAGGATCTCGTAGCCTATGAGGGACTTGATTTTAACCCACCCAACTTATTTGCTGAGCCTTGTGTGAACCCACCCAGTGAGCACCCTAGCCTACCTCCACTACCCAAATTACCCAATTCACCCCAAGTAGATAAAATTGATATCATTTTGTATGATGAAATTATTTCTACTAAGGATGGAGGAAGAAGAAGATATTTGGTTAGGTGGAAGGATAAGTCGGAGATCGAAGATGCATGGCTTGAGCGTGAGGAGTTGCAGAGGATCGACCCGGATTTGTTGGAGCGATATGAGAGTTCACATACAGCTGACTTGATAGGGTCGAGTTTTCTCCCACCCTGGGAGAATGATGGGGACATCAGAGCTTGGAGGGTTTATCACCGTAGAGGCCGGAGATCTACGGCCTTGATTGAGTCTTTATATTTTTAGTTTTCATATGTTGTAGAAGATTTATGCGGTGTTATTTATTTTATTATAATTTTACCCTCTCTTGAGAGAGCTTTTGTGTTGTTTGGTCAGGAGCCTTCTTGTATTTTATTCCTTTCATGTTTTGGTGCCGGTGCCTATATATATGCCCATTGTTCTCTTGTAAGGATGATGAATATTTTCATATAAAATTTCTGGTTTTATGCTTCTTTTCTCTTGGCGAGTTGAGTTTGTGTGTGAAGTCCTTTAGAGAAAGGCAAAGAAATACCCAACAGCGTGTGAGCTCTTGGTTTGTATAATCTTCCATCTCTCTCTTATTTTATTCTTCTCTAGCCGCTAAAACAGCCTCCCCTGCTGCAGCAAAATGTTGTCCTCAAGCAGTCGCCACCCCCTTCCCTTCCTCTCTAACCACCTCCACCTTCTCCCCAACACCCTT
Organism: Dendrobium chrysotoxum; assembly: GCA_019925795.1. NCBI lineage: Eukaryota > Viridiplantae > Streptophyta > Magnoliopsida > Asparagales > Orchidaceae > Dendrobium > Dendrobium chrysotoxum. The sequence goes on from CM034307.1 coordinate 48,687,438, forward strand.
GACCCTTGGGCTTCCAAAATTCTGCATTTAAGTCACATTAATTGAGCATTTATCTCAATTAATTGTGACTTACTTTTGGAGATTCACATCCACTTTAATTTTCACCCTTTCCCATGCTGACTTTTCCCTTTCCCAAGACAACTTCTCCCCTTCATAAGCAAGCCACATCAGCCCTTTCCCTTTCCCAAGCTAACTTTTCCCTTTCCCAAACCAACTACTTCCCTTTCCAAGCAAGCCACATGAGCCCTCTCCCTTTCCCAAGCTAACATTTCCCTTTCCCAAGCCAACTACTTCCCTTCCCAAGTAAGCCACATCAACCCTCTCTCTTTCCCAAGCAACCAACCTCATCTCTTCACCTCCCAAGCTGGCTTCTCCACTTCCATATCCTCATATAGCTGAAACTTTCTTTTCCCCTCACTATTCTACCTTTCCAAGGAAACCTAGCTTCTTCTAAAGCAACAAGGATATCGATTCAACAAAGAGCAAGGGTTTCAAGGGAAAACCAAGGAGAAACTTGCCGGCATTTCATCGAGGACTCCATTCCTCCCATTCATGAGCTAAGTATCAAACCCTCACATTGTTCTTCATCTAACTAAATATTGGTTTTCTCATTTCATCTATAGTAGCATCATCTCATATGTGTTGATTAATCCGCCAAACCCTACTTAAATTTGAGCGATCAGAAACTTTAGTGACTAGTCCCTTAATTAAAAGTTGGACTTGTGCCAACCCATGTTAACTAGTCTAAATTGATTCATCTATTTTTAACGTTTAGCCTTTACTTGTTAGTTTCTTGCTATCACATGATCTAATAGTTTAAATTTCCTTATTGTTTTTAATGTTTTATGAAGTTTATTTTGCTGTCTTTGATGTTATCTTAGCATAAATCTCTAATTGCATGAATTATTTCGCTTAGTCTTGCATCACATATTTTTTACTAACACTCGTCATGAAATACTTCTACCAGGATCAAGTGAGTAGGAAATAGCCTATGCAAACTATTGCAATACATTAAGTTTTTTATATCTGAATTTGGAATCAATATTTCATAATTGGAAGCATATTAAAACACATCAAATAAAAATACAGACATTACTGAAATAACCAATAACATTTACATACCCAGAAGTTTGTCTGTACAGCTTTTACGTTGACCTCTATGTACGTCCAAAACGTATGTATACAAAAAGTGTAGTCAACCTTCCTGCCTAGCCCCACTGGTTCCTTCCCCTTTCTTGTAATAAAATCACTGCTAATGAGCTATAGCCATTGAAATACACAAACAACGTTTAAGAAATAAGAAACATGTTTACAATTAATTGAAAACAATATGATAATTTCTATAATAATCATAAGCTATACAAGACATGAATGTATATCTAATTTTCCACATTTCCTGTCGGTTTACTGTTCAATACATTAGGTAAGTTATATGATGACTGTAGTCTTTTTGCACGCTTACAACTATCAAATTCAAGGTTGGGTCCGAATTTCTAACTTTTAGAAGTGGGAGAATGTAGAGTACCTTTTGTACGGCTTTCCTAAGACTTACCTTCTCGGATTTTTTATCTTTACTTGTGCGGGCCTATCCCCCATATATGATTTATCTCATTGCTTTTCATTTTCCCTTTTAATACGTTTCACTTTTTCATAACAATCATCAAAATTGTTATTGAAATAAATACTTGATGAATCAGTTACAAAATACATAATGAAATTGAAAATAATGAATTCGCAATCACATAAAAATGCAGTCGCAATTATGTATATTGTTCCATTTCCTATACCAAAGTTTGAGTATGTCACCTCATTTTCTAGAGTAGTCGGGTAAATTTGATCACCTGAAGTATCCCTGCCTCTTTTCCTCTTATATACAACCTAAAGAATACATTCTTATGTATTCAAATAAAATACAACATGTTATATAAAACCTTACAATTTTACCTCAATTGCACTCCTGATTCAACCCAAAATTCCTCACCTCCTACTCCCTTCTTCCTCTCTTTTCTTTCTCCTTAATTCCCTACTGGTTTCAGCTATAGGGTTTCAGCAATTTTGAGCAATAACAACATCATTTATCTCTTCTCCTTACTGATTTCCACAAGTATTGATTTCAGCACACAAACACTGATTTCAGCAATAACAGCATCATTTATCTCTTCTCCTTACTGATTTCCACAAGTATTGATTTCAGCACACAAACACTGATTTCAGCAATTAACTTCAGCACACCTTTGTTTGCTAACCTTCCCCTTCACCGCAAACAGCAGCCCGCAGCAGTTTTCCACAACTCTTCCACACAGCCAGCTTCTGATTTTCAGAAATTACTAAATTCCAGCAACACTGATTTCAGTACACATTAATTTCAACTTGTTTCTTACAGATTTCGGCAATAATAGTAGCCCTTTTCTGATTTTCCTTACCTTTGTTCTCTGAAATTTTCTTTCACAGCAGCCTACAGCAGCATCCCCCAGCAAGCAGCTCCCGCTCCTCAGCTCGCAGCTTGCTTCAGATCCAGAGAATGTTGGGTAGGGAAGAATGGAATGGGATGCAAAGGCTTAAGGCTAGTGCTTAATATACTTATTATTTAATACACTAACCTCCACTATTAATTTAATATATAAACCAAAATCCACTACTACATCTTAGTTGTTCCCAGACGTTGATTACAGCTTTCCAGAAATCAGCCCCTTGCATGCCCATATTAGTGGAAACCGGAATTTTGCATTTAAAGAAATATCTATAGGCTACAGTAACCTTTAATTTCTGTTAATTAAATACTTAGGGTTAAATACTATTAACTGAATATATATATTATTAGGCTTGTAATCAAGTATACTTCTATATATCAAAATGATCAAAATGAAAAATAGAATTTAATAAAAATAATTTTGACCTTTCCCGTATGAGTGAGAAAATGAGGTCTGATTTTGGGGTAAATTTTAGGCTTACCGTTTGGAAAATTTGGGGTATTATAACTAGCACCTGTCTCTTTTTTTTTTCCTTCTACAACACAAAACACTGTCAAGTATTACTAGATTGGTATGGCATTAGTACTCTCATTCGCTTAGAGTTTTTCAATTGATTTGGTTGTTAAGAGCTGCTTGGAGGAGTTGCATCAGCAGTTAAGATATTGATTTAGCTCTATAAGCATAGATTTTGAAGGAATGTTTTTGTAGAGTTACCAAAAAACATTAATTAGCTAACTCTTGTTTCAAAAAGATGTAATTTTAGGATCTTACAAAAATGATAAATCTTTGTTTGAATAATAATTATCATTGCTAATTTTTGTATTTTATTTTTATTCTTTTGTTTTATGATTGCGTTTTAACCTTGTTAGTCCTTTCTCTGTTTTTATAGATGGTGGCTAAAGTATTTAAAGATGAGTCAGCCCTAGAAACTTATATACGCTCTGATCTATATGGGTGTAAGGATCTTACCAGGTTGGTTTTGTTTCCTTAGACCTTTTTTCTTTATATTCTTTTTTCTTAGTATGCATGGTTTAATTACGAGAAATGAATTTTTTTTAGTTAATTAAGCATTGATTTGGTACAGGTTGTGGAAAGAATTTTATTGCCTCTGCTAGAATGCTCCCTGATTTTAGAAATGCTAGATTTTTAGTCTCAATTACCATTCTGCTATAGAAGTTGCGGTCAATTTTTATGTTAGATGCAGAATAATTGTAGATAATTTTAAGTTTATTTTTTATGTTTCATTCTTGAAGTAGGTAGCATATTTATCGTTGTGACTGCTAGCCTTATCACAATTATTTTGGTTGGGCTTTCTGAATATACTTCTTAATTTTCTTATTGAATGGTTGATTTGGTGTTAATTTTATTTTGCGCAACACTTTTGTGCAACTTCTATCATTTACCCCTCTTCCTTTATGATATTTTTACATTAATTTAATTTACTTTCCTTCTTGTTACATCATTTTCCTTTTGCTTTGCAATGGTTAATTCACTTGAATCTACATGCCAATACCTTATCTTCAATATATACTACTTCAACTAGCCGTATATCCATCCTTTCAGATTTTGACATATATCCATCTTAATATTCCTTTTCTTTGCGTTATTCAACTTATTTATAAGTGTCTGCTTTGCTCTCCTAAACTCGGATTCATATAACATAAACAATATAATTTGGATATTGTTCTCTTATCACAGAGTACACCTAAAGTAGTTTATCATTTAACCTCAAAAATTTAACCAACGCATTATCTATATTTTTTCCGTTTTTATAATCAATCGAAACTTCCTGAACCTGTCATACCTAGGTCACTATAACTGATAATGATGACCTCTACTACTACTTGCTTTTTGTGTGCTAATCAAACCCAAATTCATCTAATAAAACTCTAGCTTAACAATATCTTCTTTGGTAAATTGTTATATAAAAGTCCTAACTAAGGATCAAGCCATTGTCAACGATGAATTAGTGATGCGGACATCCAACAATGAATGCTTATTAGAGGAGGAGCCAAGATCGACGGCCGTGATTGTCCCACGTTATCTTAATTTATTATTTGTAATTTTTATTTATTTATTTATGCATTTTTTCGTTTTTGGAAGTAGTCCTATGTAAGCCATAGGGGCATGTTTGTCTTTTTTTTGAGTTTCTTTTAATTTGAGGCCTATATATAGAGCCCCTTGCTATTGTATTAGGATGATGGATTATTAATAACAAAAATTATTTTGCACTTTTGTTCTTTGGGAGGACTTTGGTGAGATCCTTATCGGAGGGAAGCGTAGTATCCACCAGTCGCAGGAAGGGTCTAGGCTCGTCGCTTGGAGTCTCTTGGTGAAGGTCAATGCATCACCCGTCAGCCGCAGGAAGCATCTGAGCTCACGGTTTATCTTTCTTTCCCTAAACTTCTTTTCTCCTTTTTCCTTAATCGCCGGCCACTCCACCTTTCTCCACCTCTCGGCCAAAACCCTCACCACCTCCCCAATCCCGGCCGGCTTCCCATCTTCTATCCCAAACCGCCGGCCCCAATAGTCCTCCCCTCCACCAAGCCGCCACCCCCCAACCTTAACCCTAGCTGCCGATGTCATTCCCCAATCCCCACTTGCCTCCAAAATTCCAATCCCCATTTAATAATTGCCATCTATTAAACATCTTAATTTGGGAAAGTTTTCGAAATTCAAAATCAAAACTATTGAATTTGAACTCCTTCCTAAAATAAGTTGATTTGTTTTGAAAATCTCCCCAATCTCCTTAAATCTGAAATTAATTAGAGATTCCCCTCTAATTCCCTTTCCTTAATTAAAGTCTTATGTTTGGAAAGGTTTTCAAAATTTCCCCAATTAACCCTCCCTCTTGCATGGCCGACCCTCCCTCTCTCTCCAATCCAATTAACCCATATTAATTCCTCCCATTAATTCTCCAAATCAAGTTTCTAAATTAAGTTGTTTTAATTTTGGTAAGTTTTGAATTCAAAATTCAAACGAATTTGAATTTCAAATCCTCTCCTAATTGATAAATCTAATTTAGGAAGCCTCCCTAATCACCTCAAATCTGAAATTAAATTTCAGATTTAATTTTCCCATCAACAATTAATGTTTGGGTCCACATACACATACACCACATACATTGTATGTGGACACTTTTTCCTCCCCCCAATAGGCCGACCCCCTTCTCTCTCTCTCTTAATTAATTGATTCCCCAATTGGATATCCCATTAAGGAAATTAGTTAATCAGCCCCTATTTCCCCTCCTCTCTCTCCTATCCGACTTAAACACCTCAAATCAAGGCCAATCAAGTCTTGATTTGGCCGACCCCCTTCCCTCCCTTTTCCAATTACTTAGGCAATTTTGAAATTCACATGACCCCTCCTTCCCATTCTACATCAATTTGGTATCAGAGCATGGTTGCTCGGGATGCGGACTCGATGGAGTCGAGCTCTTTTTCACCCCGGGAGAATGATGTGGACATCCAACCGTGAATGCTTATCAGAGGAGGAGCCATGATCGACTGCCGTGATTGTCCCACGTTATCTTAATTTATTATTTGTAATTTTTATTTATTTATACATTTTCCATTTTTACCCTCACTTGAGGGAGTAGTCCTATGTAAGCCCTAGGGGCATGTTTGTCTTTTTTTGAGTTTCTTTCAATTTGAGGCCTATATATAGAGGCCCTTGCTATTGTAGTGGGATAATGGATTATTAATGAAAAAAATTATTCTGCACTTTTATTCCGTGTGAGGATTTTGGTGAGATCCCTATGGGAGGGAAGCGTAGTATCCACCAGCCACAGGAAGGGTCTGGGCTCGTGGCTTGAAGTTCCTTTGTGAAGGGCAATGCATCACCCGTCAGCTGCAAAAAGTGTTCGGGCTCACGGTTTATCTTTCTTTCCCTAAACTCCTTTTCTCCTTCTTCCTTAATCGCCGGCCACTCCACCTTTCTCCACCTCTCGGCCAAAACCCCTACCACCTACCCATTCCCGGCCGGCCTCCCATCTTCCAGCCCAAACCGCTGGCCCCAATAGTCCTCCCCTCCACCAAGCCGCCACCCCCCAACCTTAACCCTAACCCTAGCCACCGGTGTCATTCCCCAATCCCCACTTGCCTCCAAAATTACAATCCCCATTTAATAATTGCCATATATTAAACATCTTAAATTAGGAAAGTTTTCGAAATTCAAATTCAAAATTATTTAAATGCATAAATAAATAAAAATTATAAATAATAAATTAAGATAATGTGGGACGATCACGGCTGTCGATCTTGGCTCCTCCTCTGATAAGCATTTACGGTTGGATGTCCGCATCATTCTCCCGGGGTGGAAAAAGCTCGACTCCGTCGAGTCCGCATCCCGGGCAACCATGCTCTGATACCAAACTAATATAGAACGGGAAGGAGGGGTCATGTGAATTTCAAAATTGCCTAAGTAATTGAAAAAAGGGATGGAAGGGGGCCGGCCAAATCAAGGCTTGATTGGCCTTGATATGAGGTATTTAAGTTGGATAGGAGAGAGAGGAGGGGAAATAGGGGTTGATTAACTAATTTCCTTAATAGAATATCCAATTGGGGAATCAATTAATTAAGAGGGAGAGAGAAGGGGGCCGACCTATTGGGGGGAGGAAAAAGTGTTCACATACTATGTATGTGTACCCAAGCATTAATTGTTGATGGGGAAATTAAATCTGAAATTTAATTTCAGATTTGAGGTGATTAGGGAGGCTTCCTAAATTAGATTTATCAATTAAGAAAAGATTTGAAATTGAAATTTGTTTGAATTTTGAATTCAAAACTTACCAAAATCAAAACAACTTAATTTAGGAACTTGATTTGGGGAATTAATGGGAGGAATTAATATTAGGTTAATTGGATTGGAGAGAGAGGGAGGGCCGACCATGCAGGAGGGAGGGTTGATTGGGAAAATTTTGAAAACCTTTCCAAACATAAGACTTTAATTAAGGAACGAGAATTAGAGGGGAATCTCTAATTAATTTTAGATTTGAGGAGATTGAGGAGGTTTCCAAAACAATTTAACTTATTTTAGGAAGGAGTTCAAATTCAAATAATTTTGAATTTGAATTTCGAAACTTTCCTAATTTAAGATGTTTAATAGATGGCAATTATTAAATGGGGATGGCAATTTTGGAGGCAAGTGGGGATTGGGGAATGACACCGACGGCTAGAGTTAGGGTTAAGGTTGGGGGGTGGCGGCTTGGTGGAGGGGAGGCCTATTGGGGCCGGCGGTTTGGGGTGGAAGATGGGAGGCCGGCCGGGATTGGGGAGGTGGTGGGGGTTTTGGATGAGAGGTGGAGAAAGGTGGAGTGGCTGACGATTAAGGAAGAAGGAGAAAAAGAGTTTAGGAAAGAAAGATAAGCCGTGAGCCCGGACGCTTCCTACGGCTGATGGGTGATGCATTGCCCTTTACCAAGGGACATCAAGCCACGAGCCCGGACCTTTCCTGTGGCTGGTGGATACTATGCTTCCCTCCCATAGGGATCTCACCAAAGTCCTCCCAAGGAACAAAAGTGCAGAATAATTTTTTTATTAATAATCCATCATGCTAATACAATTACAAGGGCCTCTATATATAGGCCTCAAATTGAAAGAAATTAAAAAAAAGACAAACATGCCCTTAGGGCTTACATCGGACTACTTCCTCAAGTGAGGATAAAAACGGAAAATGTATACAACAACAACAACAACATCAAGCCTTTATCCCACTACGTGGGGTCGGCTACATGAATCCTTTTTCTCCATTGTGTCCTGTTAAAAGTCAAATTCTCGTTTAAATCTAATAAAGAAAGATCATTTTTAATATTTTCTAACCAAGTCTTTTTAGGTCTACCTCTACCTTTCTTAACATAAGTCAAATTTAAGACCTCTACTTTCCTAACCGGGTCATCGGGAGGCCGCCTTTTTACGTGACCAAACCATCTAAGGCGACTCTCTCTAATCTTATCTTCCACTGGAGCTACTCCAACCTTTTCACGAATATGCTCATTTCGTATCCTATCTCTAAGGGTAAAGCCACTCATCCACCTGAGCATCCTCATCTCTGCAACACTTAACTTAGAATTATGCTTCTCTTTTAATGGCCAACATTCGGCACCATAAAGCATTGCAGGTCTCACCACCATCTTATAGAATTTTCCCTTAAGTTTGAGAGGTACTTTTCTATCACACAATAAGCCTGATGCATTCCTCCACTTCAACCATCCAACTTGGATTCTGCTGATAATATCCCCATCTATATCACCATCACTCTGAACAATAGATCCAAGATATCTAAAACGTGTACTCTTATTAATGACTTGATCGGCCAAAGTCACAATGCCCTCACTAGGTCTATTATTACTAAAATTACACTCCATATATTCCGTTTTAGATCTACTCAAGCGAAAACCTTTAGACTCTAAAGTTGACCTCCACAATTCTAGTTTACCTTCAACTCCCTCTCTAGTCTTATCAACAAGAAGAATATCATCAGCAAAAAGCATACACCAAGGTACATCCTCTTGCAAATGTCTAGTGAGAACATCCATGACTAAAGCAAAAAGATATGGGCTTAAGGCTGATCCTTGATGTAATCCAACCGAAATAGGGAAATACTTGGTCAAACCACCTTGTGTTTGAACACAAGTAATAGCTCCTGCATACATATCTTTAATGATTTGAATATAAGCGTTATTAACTCTTTTCTTTTCAAGAACTCTCCATAGCACTTCTCTTGGAACTTTATCATATGCTTTTTCTAAATCAATAAATATCATATGTAAATCCTCCTTATTCTCTCTATATTTCTCCATCAAACCTCTTAATAAATGTATGGCTTCCATAGTAGACCTACCCGGCATGAATCCAAATTGATTTTGAGAAACATTAGTATCACGCCGCAACCTATGCTCCATAACTCGTTCCCATAGTTTTAAAGTATGACACATTAACTTAATTCCTCTATAATTCGCACAATCTTGTGCATCACCTTTATTCTTAAAAATAGGGATTAACACACTCATTCTCCACTCATCTGGCATCTTTTTAGTCTTCAAAACAGTATTAAAAAGTTTAGTAAGCCAAGAAATTCCTTCATCTCCTAAGCATTTCCACACCTCTATTGGAATATCATCAGGTCCAACAGCTTTTCCACCCTTCATTTTCTTCAAAGCCTCTCTAACTTCGGTTTTACTAATACACCGATAAAAACATAAATCTTTATTTTCATTTAGGGCTCTAAAAATTACAAATAATTAATTAAGATAACGTGGGACGATCACGGCCGTCGATCGCTCCTCCTCTGATAAGCATTCACGGTTGGATGTCTGCATCAGTAGGTCTTATAGCACTACTCACATTCTCATCATTAGAAGTCAGCTCTAGAACCTAAAACCCTAAACCTGGCTTTACCAGCATGTTTGTCATGCATGCTGCCCTGATAGTTGAACTTGATTCTTTTCTTTACTAGAAATTGTTGTAGTTTGTTTTTTTCTCTTTATTAGATCAATTCAAAAAGTAATACTTGTAGTATAATATAAATGTTATTTTTATGTAAAAAACTGTTTATAAATTCATTCTACATTAGTATGTGCCCCTCAATGAGATAGAAAGAATGCCAAAAGCTCTAAAAACCATGGCCGCTGCCTTATTCCACCGCTCACATGCATTACTATGTCAGCTCTAAACATTGTCTGGTGGCCATGGTTACATCTACGTCATACCCAATCTCATTTTCTTCTGCTTACTTTCCTAATGCCTGAAAATGATTTTTGTCTATGGGCATACCAGCAAAGTTGGCAAGCATGCTTCCCTTTTCGTTGACTTTGGTTCTGGCATTTTGTATAATTGTGACAATCTGTTTTTTTTTGTTATAACATCAACTCCAAGAGGATTCATGTAGCCGACCCACGCAGAGGGATAAAGGCTTGATTTTGTTGTTGTTGTAGTATCAACTCCAAGAGGGTTAACATCCTGAAAATTGTTTAAAATGTAAAGCTAGAGATAAATATATCAGGATTAGTGAGGGTTATTTATGGGTTCTCCCTGTAGTTACTGGTGTTACTTCTTGTCTCCCTTCTTTGATGCTAATGCTCTTTTGCTTTCCCTCTCTCTCAAAACCTTGCTAGCTGTCATAAAAATGTCTAGGATTTAGGCGTCCCACTGAAATGCTGTTTTTGTTGCCTTTCCTAAGTATTGTGCTAATCACAATAATATCTCAATATTATGTAGTCACATATTATTGTTCTAAAGATTGGGGTATTTCACTAATTGTATTTGATACACCATGTGATGCATCTAATTTAAAATTGTAAAAAACAGTTGATTACCATAATAGAATCCCAAATGCTAAGTTTATAATAGATCTCTGAGCATATGCTTGTAATTTAGGCTGTGATTTTCACTTTGTATGGCTGCTACTATTTGTGCTGTTCTGCAAATTTTCTTTTAGTAACATTTATATCCATATTATATCCTACATATCCTGCTTTCCTAATCTACATGTATTCCCATCATGTATATTTTATTTGCTCATTGCTTCGTAGTTTATGACTAATAAATTGCCAAACCACATTGTTTAGAGTTCCTGTCTTGAAGTTTGACATCTACCACTGCGATGCTTATGATCATTATAATTCAATCCTTTATCTATGAAGTTGGTCTTTCTGTTGATTACGCTTTAGGGCCTCGATGCTTAATGCAAATATATATGTATTTTGGTGCTTGTCTGTCTGCTTGTAGTCAGTATGCTTAATGGTCATGTATCTCAATGTAGTGAGTTTGGAACCTGTAGCAGCTGTGATGTTGTTTCAACAAGTTGATAAACATGCTGTATTTGCAGGAATTTATCAAATCCAAAAATCAGAGGAGCAATAGTATTTCATGAGCATGGCCCTCAAATTTTTGATTATAGCATAAGGCTGAACCATACATGGGCATTTTCAGGATTCCCAGATGTTAAAACCATAATGGATGTGAACGGGCCATATCTTAATGACCTTGAATTGGGCGTTAATATCGTACCAACTCTACAGTATGGCTCAAGTGGCTTTTTGACGGTAATTTTTTCTTTTTGGTTTTTTTAGTTGCTAGCTTATCCTGTTTTTAATTTTGGTCATTATATTAATTTTTGTTTTTAGTTTAACCATTGTGTCTTCTTAAAACAAACCCACTCTAGTTGCTTGATGATTATATTTTTAAGCTTGTCTCATGAACTTTTTTTTGAAATCCCTAGAGTTTATTTTGTCAATGCTCTTATTTTCATAATTTGGGAAGTATGCTTTATCTTTTGATGATCAGTTGCTATTTTCATATGGCGATTTTAAATATGGTTTGTTTTAAAAATGTTTAAACAAACAGTTTGTTAATTCTCTTTTGAACCCATTGAGTGATATCAACATTTTTTAATTCAATTTTCATGTCACATTTAGTTAAGTGTGGGATTTATGTTCATGGAGTTTTCTTCAACAGAAGCTACTTAATCAACTTCATCTTTAGAGGTTACTTCTCTTCGTGTGTTCAATGCATGGGTGTGCTTTGAAGTTAGAACTTTTTGATTTTATTTATGTTTAACTTGGTTGATAGTTTGAGATTGGCTTGGTTAATAAATCTTCATTTGAACATATTTTTAATGTTTTTGGTTAATTGATTTAATTATTCGTCATGGTCATCATCATTAGCCTTGTCCTAATTATTTGTGGGTGGTTTTGTGAATCCTTATTTCCCATTTTTTCCTATTTGCAAAGTACTGCTAATGTTGTTAAACTTATTCTTTTCAAATCACTTTCAATTATTTTAATTCATATAACCATTTATTATGATATCAACTTATGAAACTTAATTGTATCAATCTTATTTACATATCAGATCTAAATCTATTTAGGTATGTTATGCCTATTTACAGCTTCCCTCACGACTGTCCTCATTCGTCGACGGCCCCTTGCGGATGCCTTTTCGTCCATGTATTGTTAGCTTGCCCTACGGTGCTCAATTGGCATGTATTCATTTGTGTTTCATCCTTGCTTAGCTCTTGTCGTCAGCTTGCTGTCACGTTCACTGTGTTAGTCCGTGTTCGGCTTTGCCCTTGCTCTATTCGTGATGCTCGCCTGGTCAATGTTGCGCTTACTCCTCTTCCACGCTAGTGTGTTTCCTAATGCTGTCCTCTTTCCCCACTTGTGATGTTGAGCTATTCACCGTTTTTCCTAAGTACTTGAACTATGGGGCGCCATTGCCTCCGTGCGTTGCATTTGCACTCATGCCATATGTGGCCTTGGTGCTTAGGGTGGCACCCTTGCTATTTCAGTCTGCCTTGGAACTTGTAAATTTTTGTTTAACATCTCATGTTTGGCGTTGTGTCTTTTTTCCACTGGCTCCAAATTATTCATCATTACCCATGCCATATATTCCGTCAACTGCTTCTCAAGTAATCTCACAATGTGCAGTTCCCTATGGCTGCTCCTACACCTAGGATTTTGAGTTTTATGGAATCACTCTTGACTTGTGCTCCTCATTCTTTCGGTAAGGTTGTGTTAGGGGGATAAGGTGATGTAGAACCAAGCTAGTCATAATTGGGGTGGGATTATTGATTTAATAGAGTTGCCAATTATGATCTCTCAATTAAGGAAATATGAATTAAATCAAATCCCAAATCTGAAGTTAATTTGGAGTAATTGATTGAGAGACTTAATTGGGAGGAGCAAAAGGGGAATGAGAGAGAGGGAGGGGCCGACCCCTTTGATGGGGACTTGATTGGAGTGTTTTATGACTTGCCAATCCTAGGCTATCAATTATGGGAGGGGAAATTAAGGCCAATCTCCCATTAAATTCAAATTGGCATGATTGGGGAAAGTTTTCTAATATAGCTCATGTTATTTTAGGAAAGGAATTTCAGATTTTAAATAAATTTAAATCTGATTTGAAAACCTTCATAATTTAAAATGCGTTAATTATGGAAAGTAGTGACTATGCGTTTGAAATTTATAATTTGAAATCAAAGGGGAGATGTGAGGTGTTTAATGAATTGCCAATCTTGGAATATTTATTAGGGAAAGAAATCATGGTAATTATCTATTTGAATTTAAAATAGCATGATTGGAGGAGCTTTCCTAACATAATTATTTTCTTTTAGGAAAGATGTTTCAAATTCAAAATTATTTAAATTGAAATCTTTTGACTTTTCAAATTTACAAGAATTTAAATTAGGAAAGTAATGAATGCTTGGTTTTGAAATTTTGGAGCCAAGGGGAGGGGAGGGGGGTGGTCGCCGGCGGCTAGGAAGGTAGTGGGGTTGGTGGTTGGGTGGAGGAAGGGTTCAGCCAAAGTTTGAGGAAAGTGGAGGCCAACGGCTTGGTGGAGGTGGTTGGGCCAAGAGGTGGGGCAGGACTGAGGGAAGAGGAATGGTATTAGAGCGAGATGAAGGTGGCAGCAAGGGGAGGAGGAGAGGGAGTCGGTGGAGAAGATAAATCACGAGCCCGGATGCTTCCTGCGGCTGATAGGTAATACTTTGCCCTCACCTAGAGACTTCAAACCACGAGCTCGGACGCTTCCTGCGGCTGGTGGGTAGTACGTTGCCCTCACCTAGGGACTTTAACTCTCATAAACAAGGTTTAAAATTGTGCAATTGGGTATTGAGGCGAGGCGTAAGTCTCAAGGCGTTTTGAGGCGTAAGCCTCAAAATCTAAAAATTGTGTAAAGTAAAAAATAAAAGTTAAAAATGATTTTTTATATAATATCCAAATAATTTGTTAAAGGATGACATATTAATTTTCTATTGAACTATGAAGTAACAAATTTACATACATATGAAACAAAAAAATTATACAAAATGTAAAGTGGTAAGTAATAATTTATGTGAAATAGAATTGAAATCCAAATATTACATGAGAAAAACAACATAAAATATATGAATTACATAAACGTATCATATAACATCAAGTTTAGCTCTAAATTTCTTCTTTCAGTTCCCTACTCATCTACATTTAATTACTAAAGAAAGTTAAAAAATTGACAACTCAGAAATCATCTGTACTATCATTACTAAGGGGATTTTTATTTGAGTCGTCATAACAAATTGGCCTCTCCCTTGCCACATCCTGTAGGGTTCAATACATCCCAATTTACTTCTTTATTTATTTCAATCATCTTTCTCTTTCATAAATGTTTGTCATCAACATAAAAAAAGAGTAATACTTAAATTTTTAGAGGAGATGGTGGCCGCGTGCGGATTTCAAGTGATCCCAAATGGCGGCTATGACGGTGGTGGCTACGGCGAAGGCGGTGGGCTGGAGGTCGAGGCAGTTGAGAGGAAGTTGTTGTGGCTTTGGAGCGCAAGTGGGCATGATTTTTTTGGGGCTTTGTATAGGATTTATCTATGTTTTAAATAAAAAACATACATAAATAGAGGGAGACGTATGCCTCATGCCAACGAGGCGAGGCGCGCCCCAAGGCGAGCCTTAGCCAAGATGAGGTGTAAGCCTCATAAAAAAAGCTTGAGGCGTAAGCCTCGAGGCATTTTTTACTGAAATAGCGCTGAGGCGGGCCTCATATTGCACAATTTTAAATAATGCTCATAAGAACTCTCAAAGCTCTTAAGAACTAAGTGCAGAATTTTCTCTTAATAATCATCCATCCCCTCAAAAAGAAGTGGAAGGGGCTATAAATAGTCAAAATACAATAATCAGACAAATGACAAAATTGCCCCCTAGGGTCACATAGGCCTATTTCCTTAAGTGAGGGTAAAAACGGAAAATTGCATAAATAAATCAAAATACAAATTTTTAACTAAAAATAAAGTGGTACAATCATGGCTGTCGATCTTCGGCTCCTCCTCTGATAAACTTTCACGGTCGGATGTCCTCATCATTCTCCCGGGATGAAAAAAGAGCTTGACTCTGTCGAGTACGCATACCGGAAATGCAACTATACTTTGATACCAAAATGATGTAGAACCAAGCTAGCCATGATTGGGGTGGGATTATTGATTTAATAGAGTTGCCAATTATGATCTCTCAGTTAAGCTAATAGGAATTAAATCAAATCCCAAATCTGAAATTAATTTGGAGTAATTGATTGAGAGACTTAATTGGGAAGAGCAAAAGGGGAAAGAGAGAGAGGGAGGGGCTGACCCCTTTGATGAGGACTTGATTGGAGTGCTTTATGACTTGCTAATCCTAGGCTATCAATTATGGGAGGGGAAATTAAGGCCAATCTCCCATTAAATTCAAATTGGCATGATTGAGGGAGGTTTCCTAATAGCTCATGTTATTTTAGGAAAAGAATTTCAGATTTTAAATTAAAATCTGATTTAAAAACTTTCCTAATTTAAAATACGCTAATTATGAAAAATAGTGAGTATGCGTTTGAAATTTAAAATCAAAGGGGAGAGGTGAGGTGTTTAATGACTTGCCAATCTTGGAATATTAATTAGAGAAAGAAATCATGGTAATTATCTATTTGAATTTAAAATAGCATGATTGGAGGAGTTTCCTAAAATAACTATTTTCTTTTAGGAAAGAGATTTCAAATTCAAATATTTAAATTGAAATCTTTTGGCTTTCCAAAATTACAAGAATTTAAATTAGGAAAGTAATGAATGCTTGGTTTTGAAATTTTGGAGCCGGGGGGGGGGGGGGGGGGATGGTGGCCGACAGCTAGGAAGGTAGTGGGGCTGGTGGTTGGGTGGGGGAAGGGTTCGACCAAAGGTTGGGGAAAGTGGAGGCTGGTGGCTTGGTTGAGGTGGTTGGGTCGAGAGGTGGGGAAGGACTGAGGGAAGAGGAATGGTATCAGAGCGAGATAAAGGTGGCGGCTAGGGGAGAAGGAGGAGAGGGAGTCGGTGGAGAAGATAAACCACGAGCCCGGATGCTTCCTGCAGCTGATGGGTAATACTTTGCCCTCACCTAGGGACTTTAAACCACGAGCCCAGACGCTTCCTGCGGTTGGTGGGTAGTACGTTGCCCTCACATAGGGACTTCAACTCTCATAAGAACTCTCAAAGCTCTTAAGAACAAAGTGCAGAATTTTCTCTTAATAATCATCCATTCCCTCAAAAAGAAGGGGAGGGGGCATAAATAACTAAAATACAATAATAAGACAAATGACAAAAGTGCCCCCTGGGGTCACATAACCCAAAACAGAAAATTGCATAAATAAATCAAAATATAAATAATAACTTAAAATAAAGTGGTACAATCATAGCTGTCGATCTTCGGCTCCTCTGATAAACTTTTACGGTCGGATGTTCTCATCATAAGGGTTCTAATTTTATCAACTCTTTACGACTCGCCACATATTTTCAGTAAGGATATGTACAAACTTATCATAACATGCACTCTACTTATCAAGGTAAGCCAACACTCATTTTTTTTTGACAAAGTGATCTCTGTGTTGATAGTCCTTATTCTTTTTTCCCTTGTTGGCAACTTTTGGTTTCCTCAATATGGAGATTGTTCGCATATTCATGGTCAAATTAAGATTGGTTGTGGATTATGTTGACCCCTAAAATGTATTCAATGGAAAATACAAAACGTTTGATAGGATCGAAGGTCAACCGATGTGATGTTGCGTGAGGCGAGTTTGATGTGCCTCGACCCTTCGTGAAATCATTCCAATCATCATCAGCTTGCAAAACGAATTGCAAAGTGTGTTCAGAATGCAAAAATTGCCAAAGAGGTGCCCTTTGTGCGTAGCTAGGTTGGACGACGAAAATAGTGAACTATGGGCATGACATTGTGTGATATTTTATGAATGTCCTATGATCGGGAAATAGATTGCGTTGTTGCATTTACAATATCAAAATTATCCAAGAAAGACCCAAGAAAGACCTCTCGTGATCAATTTGAGGGAAGCGGTTGAAACGTCAAATCACATTGCTTAAAGTTGCCCGAATGCTCTTTGTTTATGAAATAGATGGCCATTGCGTTCGGAACTCCCAAATTTCTAAGAATGGATGCCCATGTTGGTCGGTTGCCCGCACAAAAAAATGGGGAAAAATTCCACTTGCGGCGAAATGAGGTGAAATTTGATGCGCTAGAGTAATGAAGTTTCAGCTAGTGAATTAGCATGCATTTAAAATGAATATTTATTAAAAAAATTTTAATTTTAAATTTATCTTTTATAGTTTGTATTTAATATTTAAAATAAAATAATTATAAAAATTAAAAAATTTAAATTGAAGTATCTTAGGTTGCAATGTACCCTATCTTGTTTCTCATTAAAAAAATAATAAAAAAATAAAAAGGCTCTAAAATCCCTAACCTAATTCCCGCTCAACAAACACTCTCAATCATCACTAAAAACCTCAGTAGCCATCTAAGACTCCATTCCCTCACATACTCCTCACACTTAACATGTTCCCACGCTCCCAGTCAAACCCATCGCATTAAACTAGACGCTTGCTGTGCCGACCACACGTCAAATTCGTCGCTATTTTGCCACCCGATGCCCTTAGCTACTCGCTCGACCTACCGCTCTGCTAGCCCTGTGATGGCCCCTGCTTGCGACTTAGGCTGTCATTGAGCTCCTTTGCCTGCCACCGAGCTGCTAGTTGTTGTCGACCGGCCTTCGGCCAATTCTTCCCCCTTCTTCTCCCTCTACATCTCTTCTCCATAAAACCTCCTTCTCAAACTCCCAACCTATCTCTCTTCTCAAAAAAGAGAAAAAAATGGAAAGAAAAATACAAAAAAAACCCCAAAAATATTGTGTTTGCTTGTAGCCTCGTCACATCGTGGTCATCACTGCTTCGTCTTTGTGCGCGTAAGTATAATTCTCTTGAACTCAAAAAAAGACTCAATTCCTGTCGGTGTTGTGTTTGACATGGCGAGTGGGGCCTTGTACATACCATTTTTATCGTGGTAGTAAGAAGCTCATTAGTGATGGCGTCGCAATAGGTCAACCCCTAAAGCCCATTGGTGATGCATTTGGTGTGGAGAATGGAGCATAGTAGGAGTAAGTTCATAGGCGACATTCGCGACGTTGAGGGTGGACTGTGATAGCGATGTGTTCGTCATGTTGAGTGGAGCCTGTACAAGGTTTTCTTTGCGTTGCGGGAGATAGCTCGTTAGCGATGTTCGCGACATCATTGATGGATCTATTAGTGATGTGCTTGAAATTATGAGTGAATCTGTCTACATGCTTTTATTAGCATGGCGGGAGGAATCTTGTCAGTGGTGTAAGTGATGTGAATAAATATTTTACTTGACACATTTTCTCATATGGTACCCCACCCATACACGCTTTTTTACATGGTTGATAATTTGGGAGAATTTCTGTTGTGGTGTTGTAAGACACTGAACATACACGCCTTTTCTAGGTGTAGTGGGTAGGACCAGACTTCCCGTAGTTTCCCCATATGTGGGGGAGATGCGGGGAGGTTGCTGGAATTTCAATTGAACAAGTCCTATAAATTGCATTATGTTGATCTTTAGGCTTGCAAAAATATAACTAATCTAAGAAATGAATATAAAAATTAAGCACTAAAAAAGTGATGTAAGTAACATTAAAAGAAGATAATGAGAATGATGAACAAAATATATAAGATTTATAGGGGATGGAATTGGACTTGCTATCTCACTATGAGTACGAACAAAACCAAAAACCCTAAGAATACCCACAAAGAACTCAGCTGAAACCCCTTGGAAATGCCATAAAATGATCTCCCACCTCTCCTATTTATATGAGGAAGTTGCCCCCTATGGGCTTGCATCATTAATAAAATACTATCAAAAGGTCAGAAGTACAAAAATATGCTATATGCATGTCCTCATTTTTGCTTTCTTTGCCATCGGATCGACAACCCTTTTTCTTGTAAGCAAACAAAAGGCAATCTTTAATAATATTCAAATTGTAAAATATGAGCACAAAATTAAAATTTGCATGACTTTGTTGCTTATGTGAATTTTTCGATAATTCTTAAATTGTTATGTGTAACCCTCAAAATTCGTGCAAGGATTGTGAAGGCGAATAATTTAACCAAATCGGGATAATTTCAGGTTATATGCATGTATTGTCTAAACCCTATTAAAAATGCCTTGAGAAATGTGTAAATGCATCAAATGCACTTGGTGTTGTATATACATTCATGTGGGTGCAATAAAAATCATATAAGTGCATGACCCAAGTACACTTAAAATTGCACTAGAAAATAACTCCTCTTGAAAATGAGTAGTCTGCATGTGCTCCAACAAGTGTGAAACTGTATAAATGTGGCATCTAAGAATGCTGTGCGTATTGAGTAATAGATGTTTTTTAAATCCCACTTTCAAAACTTGTGCAAATGTGATGAAATTTTACAAATAATTTTGAAATCTCATCTCTCTTTTAAGAATGACAAGTTCGCATGTGCATCCACAAGCGCCATTAATGTGTAAGCGTAAGTTTGAGAATGCTGCCTTGACTGAATAAGATATGCCTTTTTAGAATCCCACCTCCAAAAGGAGTGCAAATATGCCAAAATCTACTGTCTTTTTTTTAATTTCCAAATTTATTGCAAAAGAAAAGCCTACATATGCTCGACGATCATGTGTAGACTTATCGTTAGAGAATGCCGTGGATTGAAAAATTATGAATGGTTTTAAACTTTTCACTTTGAAGTTTGCAAACTTTTTATGTAAATGCATTGAAATGCGTGTAAGTGTATTATGTGAATGCTTGAAAAGCATGCCAACATAGTCAAAGTATGTAGATGCACCATGTAAGTGTGCTAAAAAGCGTGCAAGTACAATGTGCAAATGCATAAAAAATTGTGCACGCAATTTAAAGAAACTTTAAAAACTCTGCATGTGCTTCGATAATGCTAATCACACCAACACTATTGTCTGAGATTGCTATCCAGGGTCAAAAGTGAGCTAAATTAAAAATTATATTTTCAACGTAAACACCCGCATGTGCTCTGACCATTACATCAAAGTCATAAATTCAAGGTCTAAGAATGCTATGCAGATTAAATATAAATTTAAATTGTAGGTCCATAAAGTCATTACAAAATGAGGGTGAAATCACTGGGTAATTTTTTTTATCTTAAATATAATCTACATTCTAAAAATTTAACTCGGAACATTTTCTTTTAAAACCTACTTCGAAAAAGAACACGGAGAGAGCATAGCAAGTCTTGTACGCAGAAGCCTAGTCACGCGAGTTCACCCTTTCTTGACCCGTGCATCGCCCTGCATTTGTGCTCCACGCGACCACACAAGCGCCTCTGATCGGTTCGGCGCAATCCGCAGTGCTCCTGCACGCGAGATCTGAACCCATCTGCCCGCTCCTACTCTTGGCTTCACAATTGCAAGTAGCCCGACCTCCCTGCTCCTGTGCGTCACCCTGCCAACCCGAACCTATCCGACGCTTGCCAGTGCAACCCGAGCCAGCGGCAGCCCGTTCTTCCGCGCTCGATCCGAATTCACTGTCCTGATTTCCTGCATCTGGCCTCCATCTCTTTCCCGTGAGTAGTGAGTGTAGAAGTGTGTGGGAATGTTTGTAAAAAATAAATGAACAAATTAATATATATATATATATATATATATATATATATATATATAAAATAGGTATTCATTGATTTGATCCAGGCATGAATGTTTGATTCGAAGACCCGCATCATTATATCTTTGATCTGGGCGGGAAGATTTTGATTTGGAGACCTCGCACTGTTGTATCTTTGATCTGGGCGAGAAGAACAATGACAAGTGCCGTCCCAAGCTCCCTTTGCGGGGAAGGGATGCTGAGAGACTGCCAGGTTCCTAAGAAAAAATATATATAATAAAAAAAATAAATAAAGTAAAAAATGAAGCAACAAGTACCTGCCAATTTGAAGACCTGCGCCGTTGTATCTTTGATCCGGGAAGGAATGTTTACTTTGAAGCCCCTGCGTTGTTGCATTTTTTATCCGGGCGAGAAGATGTGATTTAATGTCCTCGTGCCGTTGTATCTTTGATCCGGGTGAGAAAAACAATGGCAAGTGCCATCCCAACCTCCCTTTGCGGGGAGGGGACGACGGGAGGCTACCAGATTTTCAAATGACAAAAAATCTCCCACATAATTAATTATTATTAAAATTTTGTCAGTTTCTATGATTAAAAAAATGCCTTAGAGTAATTGAGTAATTACCTTGAGAATAGTTTAATTGGCAAAAAATTGATACAAAAATACCGATATCTTCATTAGATGTGTTCTACATTCTATAAATTTAATTGTGGAAGACATTCTCAATTTCAAAAGCTCAGGAATGTGTTTGAGAAAGTGGTGGAGTGCATAGCTTTCTATATGCACAATCAAGAAGGATTGGTTTGATATGGAGATGCGCCAATAAGAAATCATTAGTCAAACAAACTAAGACCTGATATATTATTGCTATCATGATGTTAAAGAGATTTTATGTGCAACAAGGATATTCACTTGTGAAGAATTTTTCTTTAATCTTTATACAAAGGAAGCAAAAGATTGGAGAACATGTCAAATGATCTTAGAGTAGATTTTCATGAATAATGGGTATATTGAATGTGTGCCAACTGAGAGAATTGGTTTCAACATTTCTTCTTTTCGGGGACATGTTGCTACACTCTCTATGCGTCCTTATGTCTGCCTAGTTATTTAGAGAGTTTTGGAGGATTGTACTGATAAATTACAAAGTTCTTGTATTGTGGATGAGATTTTGCAATCTGCTTGTATTCTAGCTTAGGATCAATATGGAAATTATGTCACTCACCACGTTTTGGAGAGGGGAGAGCCACTAGAGAAGAATTAAATCATCAACAAACTTTCTGGTGAAGTGCAAATGAGCCCGCATAAATTTTCTTCTAATGTTATTGATAAGTGTCTAGAGCACGGTAGCTTAGCTACTGTTGAAAGAGAACTCTTGATTATGGAAATAATTGATCAAACTGAAGGGAATGATAATTTGCTGACCTTGGATGATTGATGATGCTTGCTTTGGAATGACAAAAGGGATTATTCCAACATATGAGGCCAATGAGAAAAGTGAATTAGGCCCATTGGATTATTTATTGGTTTGGTTTTTTACATGAAGTACTCTTGGTCTTGTGGACACATTACTTGGAGCTTCATAAAATGCAACATGTAAAAGACATTAAAAAGACGACACAAATGATAATAAGTAAGAATTTAAGTAATTAATAGGATTGCTTTATCGATTTACCTCACAAAAGAGTGCTAAATGCCTTTAATAACTTTAAATGAGTGTGCCTTGTACCCTTCCATCCATATTCAGAAGATCAAATTTAAATTGTTAAATTTGATAACAACAAGGGATGCTTAATCACACTTAAAATAAGATCCACATGTACTCCAATATCAACTTCAAGCTCCTAAAAACAAGATCTAAGAATGCTTCGCGGATTTATTAAAGATGCTCACAAATCCCGATGTTGGCCGTATTGACAGAAAATTTTAACCGGAGAGGACTCTACCTTTTAAAATCCTCAAATCCAAATGTAAAATACAAAATATATTTAAAATGACAATAAAGTCACCCTGAGGATGGCCATGTTGACAAAAAATTTCAACCGGAGGGATTAATTCTCAAATCCTATTAAAATTTTAAAATCTAATTCTAAACATTTAAATGGAAATTTAATCCCCAAAAACTTAAAACTAGAATACATTCGTCTTCCGCAACCGTTTTTTTAGGGTGATAAATTTGAAACTAACTTAAGCTCACAAAGAGCGAGTTTTGTGTCTCAAATAATCTCTCGTTAGCAGGGACGTGACATGTGCTCTCTAATTGAGTAGTTTTGCTGCAAAATGAAAGCACTATATTATGTTCACGACCAAAGCCCGTATGTTCCCTAATGACTTCAAATCATTGAGTAATGAATCATAGGATATACTTGATAGGCACAAAGCCCCTTTATCAGCTAAAATGGACTTAAATCTACCCCTTAGATAAACATCCACCCCAAGTCTACAAGGTACCTTTGGAACGAAGCAACTCATGGCTGTTGATAAGGATTCTTCTGTCAGGTTGGGTCGACTATCTCGTCTGACTAAGTAGATCAGAGACCATGATAGCTCGAGATGACAGAATTATGAGATCTTGCTCAGGCCCATCATCATTCCCCTCTCACCCGTTTTAAGTTTATGATGATGAATTTCAAATCTTAAAAATCCCCAAATATTCAATTTTAAAATTCTTAAAGTTGCTGCTACTATATGTTCGATACTCAGTGCCTATCTCACGACTAGCCTTAATCGAAAGTTCTCTCTCGTTATCTAAGGGTAATTAACTATAGGGGATTGCCCCTATAGGAAACTAGAACTCAAGTCATAAAGTCCTCGCAAAATGAGGGCGAAATCTTTGGGTGGTGTCTTATTTAAAATTCAATCTGCCTTCTTAAAATCTACCCCGGAACCTAAATCTTTTAAAGCTCTCTCCATCAACAAAAGCAGGCGGGGATAGGTCGGGGTGCGAATTTTCGGAGCCCACACTTCTAAGACAATGGTTTTAATTTTGACAACTACTTATATGGTTTGTTCAAAAAAAGATTGAATCAACTTTAGATCCTTTATTGTTTTCATTGTTTTTCTTGGTTCTTAGCCCAATAGTTTTGATTCGGTCTGCACCTGCTCAAAAGATATTGAACGAGATTGACGAGAGATTTTTTGCTCCTAATAGTCATCATATCTTTGGCGATATTGGTGTTTCAGTTTAGCGGTCTGTTGACTCTGAGGTTTGCATTTCCAGCCCAAAAGATTTAGTGAACAAAAAAATTCAAATTCTCTATACCAAGAGGGGCATAAATAGTAGGAAAATAAATATATCTTCACTCTCAAAAATGTGCTAGACTTTAACTTAGATATTCTTAATGAGGACTCAGGGTTGTCCTCTTCTATCTGACTAGTTTGGCTTGTTGGTGTATTTTGTTTTTACATTTTCCTGTTGCAATTTCCTGCATTTGGTTCGTGTTGTACTATTTATATGAACTGATAATAAAATTTTGCCTTAAAAAACCTTATTTGCATATTTATACTCAGTGTGTTTCCATCTTGCTATCTTGCAGTTGCAGCAGGTGATGGACATATTAATCATATCTGTTGCAAAGGAAGATGTAAATTATTCGTCCCTTAATTATCAAGTACACGGATCATCCCAGTCAGTAATATATCCAGGAAGACCAACTTGGAGTGAATATATCCCAGCAAATATTAGAATTGTTCCATTTCCAACTCGAGAGTACACTGATGATGAGTTCGAATCCCTTGTGAAGGCTGTAATGGGAGTACTGTAAGTATAACTCGGCCTACTTCTCAGGGATCCTTCGAAGTGCTGTTGCTACTTTTTGAATATGAAACTCGTGATCCTTCGGAGTGCTGTTGCTACTTTTTGGTACCAGCAGTTTGATTTATGGTCCTCATTTGCTTGCAATTTATTTTTGTTTTAATTGGTTAACGTCTTTGTTTCTGTTTAACCTTGAGTTTATGCACCGAGCAGAAAATATTTTGACTTCTTTTGAATGGAGCAGGTACCTTTTGGGCTTTCTTTTCCCAATTTCACGATTAATTAGTTATTTTGTTTTTGAAAAGGTATGCCAACATGGTTGTTTTTGGTGATTTCTTTGACTGCCTTTTTTTTTTCTGTTCTTGTTGATGAAATTATATTTTTTGTTTGTAATTGTTTCAGGAACAAAAGATAAAAGAGGGCCTCCAGATGATGGGTCTTCCAAACAAGATATTCTACCTATCGTGGTTCATTACATATACTTTGCAGGTAACTACTACACCTGGTGTCTGTTAGATGCTTTTGCCTTTGACTGAAAATTCAACATATTCATTGACTGGATATATGGTTTGATATCTTTCCCCTCAACAAATCAAATGGGCCTATACGCCTCCTGCTTCTTAGCTGATGTTTAAGCTTGTGAAGCTTTTAGCTGCTATATTCCCTTTATAGCACTACAGATCTTGACAAAACAACTCAATTTTTGCTCTCCAAAAACTTCCCTTTGACTATTTTGTATGCTATTCTGCTTTCTGCTTTCGATGGGATCTCTTAACATTTTGTTTTTAAATCCAATAGACATAGTGTTTTTTTTTTCCGGCTTGACTGTTGCTTGCCTGAGGTTGAATAACTCTGCTAATTGGGAATCTGTTGATCTATGCTTTTTATCAATTTCTTGAAGCGTTTCATGGCATGTTATATCATTGTTGGCCTCTTGGTGCAAAGGTGGCTGCTATGAGCCTCTTCTTGTTTGAACCTTGCCATTGCCTTGAATGTTGTATCATTGTAGGTTGCTTCTACAAAGAGAAGCCTTATTGATTTATCATTGAAATGAAGCTTGATTAATATCTTTTATTGATTTGTAACGTTGTTACTAGAAATTTAAATAATCATCATGCGATGGGATTCAAACATTTTGATTCTTACGTGAACCTTGCCATTATCTTAAGATACTCTTTCTTATGTTCAGACTCCACATTCTGGTTATTCACGACACATGAGCTATTTCCACCACAATTTCCTCCATGGACATTGAAATTCCAAGCGTATGCTTTTGCATTTTTATTTCGTGGAAGAGTTCCATCGGTGCTTAGGAAGTTTGATCCTATACAAGACATGGTTTAACACTAATATTTGAATTGTTCTAGCATTTTTATTTGCTTTATGTATCTAGTTGCCATGAAACACAATAGTTAGAATTAACCTTTGTCACACCCCATTTAGACCCCTTACAGTCTTCTTGGAGTGTGACAGAGCTCTCTCCTTCAAGGCTGGGTCAAAATTTCCAATTTTTAGAAGTGAGAGCTCTCTCCCTCAAGACTGGGTCCGAATTTTCAACTTTTAAAAGTGAGAGTGTCGGGTACCTTCGGTAAGGTCCCTCAGGCTTACCTTTTCAGGTCTTTCGCCTTTACTTGTGCGGATCTATCCTCCATAATATAATTTTTCTCCTTCTTCCTTTTCATTACATTTCACATTTTTCAGAACATATAACTGTATATACGTTAATTCAGCTAAACAAGTACTTGACTCAAGTAATTCAGCAAATAATCATCATGCTTAATATGTAAATAATTGCTACCGCAATTATATAGTAAATTTTTGCTATCATAAGTATATCAATTGTCTTCATTTCTTACATTACAGGTTGAATATTTCACCTCGTTAGGAATTTACGCTCCTACAATTTCCTGGTCTTCTTTTTCTTCTGTATACAACCTCTGTCAAACTTCTTCTCATCCAACCAAATTCTTTTCTTTACTCTTCTTTCTCCTTTTCTTACTAAAATTCAGCAAGCCCTACTGAATTCCAACAACTAATTTCAACAACATTTATATCAGAAAAATACAGATTTTAATAAATCTTTCAGCCTTTAATTGAATTTCTATACCTACTCCTTAATTTTCATTTTACTTCCTTCTTCCCAACAGTTAAAAAAAATCTTAACTCAGCAGCAACCTATTTCTGCATTTCCTTCACAACAGCTGCAGAACTTCTTCCCAAATTCAGTAACCAGCCGCAGAAATTCTCCTAGAAGCCGTAGCAGTTTTGCTCTAGCAGCAGCAGCCACTCTATGTTCGTAGAAATCAGTAAGAACATGCAGGAATTCTCTTACCCGAGTCCAGAAACAGTTGCATAATTCCTTCAGCAGTACAGAAATTTCAGAATCCCTCTCAGTTCCGTTTCTCTGTTTCTCCAATACTAGCAATATTTGCTCTATTCGAACTCCAGAGACAAAACTGACGGTTGAGAGAAGGGTTTAGATGCCTTATCCATTAATTATCCCTTAAGCACCTTTTCACTTTAAATATTTTCTACAGTTAATTTGTTAACTTAACTCTTAATTAAATACTGAAGATTACATATTATTAAATACAGATTTATTTATTATAAGACTTGAAATTTGGATATATATATATATATATTATATTGCTCTGAATTAAAAATAGAATTTAATTAAAATAAATTTTTTTCTTTTTTTTTATGCGTACCTTTAAGAGAATTTTAGGTGTTTTAACCTTGTCTTTAGGGTTACTTTACTAGTGGGAATTCTCTTTTCATTGGATATAACTTGCTTTAAATTTGAATTTGTTTGATTCATAGGAAGATAAATATTCTGTGCATTCAAGAAACTAAATGGGTTGGAGAGAAGGCTAAGGAGATTGATAGTTTAGGATTTAAACTTTGGTATTCGGGTAGGAGTCGTACTAGAAATGATGTAGGCGTGATTTTAGATAAGAGTTTGAAGGATAATGTTATAAATATTAATAGAATTGGAGATAGAATTATAGCTTTAAAGATTATTGTTGATGCTAAGGTTGTTAACATTATAAGTGCTTATGCTCCTCAAGTGGGTTTGGATATGGATTCAAAATTAAAATTTTGGAATGACTTAGAAGAATTAATACAAAAGATACCTCTTGAAGAAAGAGTTTTTATTGGAGGAGATTTAAATGGACATGTTGGTAGAGAGGTAGATGATTTTAAAAGCACTCATGGTGGCCATGATTTTGGAACGACAAATGAAGGTGGTAAGTCTATTTTAGATTTTTGTTTAGCTTATAATTTTTTAATTGCTAATACCTTATTTAAGAAAAGTAATGAGCATCTCATTACTTATAAAAATGGATATAATACAACTCAGATTGATTATTTTCTTATAAGAAAATTAGATCGTTTAGATTGCAAAGATTGTAAAGTTATTCCGAGTGAAAACTTATGTACCCAACATCGTTTATTAGTTTTGGACTTGAAGATAATGGGGAAGAAAATAAAAAATAAAGTAAAACGATTTCCTAGGATTAGATGGGGGCATTTAAATAATATTAACAAAAATATTTTTGAGAGTAAGATTTTAGATCTTAAGATTTTGTCTGTGCATGAGGATGTTAATGTTATGTGGGAAAAAGTGGCTAGTTATATTAAGAATATTGCAAAAGATGTGCTTGGAGTTTCAAAGGGAAAAGCTCCTAATAGTAAAAATAGTTGGTGGTGGAATCCAAATGTGCAAGAAAAGATTAAAAATAAGAAGATTTGTTATAAAAATTGGTTTAATTGTAAAAATT
Organism: Dendrobium chrysotoxum; assembly: GCA_019925795.1. Lineage (NCBI taxonomy): Eukaryota > Viridiplantae > Streptophyta > Magnoliopsida > Asparagales > Orchidaceae > Dendrobium > Dendrobium chrysotoxum. The sequence goes on from CM034307.1 coordinate 48,715,897, forward strand.
CTAATAATTGGAAAATATATAAAGAGGCACGTAAGGAATCTAAGAAAGCAATATGCGATGCAAAGAGTTTAGCTTTTAGTGATTTATATAATAAATTAGATACTAAGGAGGGAGAAAGATATATGTATAAGCTAGTTCAAGTGAAGTGTATTAAGGATGAAGATCAAAAAGTACTTTTTTTAGAAGATGATATTCAACAAAGGTGGATGAGATATTTTGCTAAACTTTTTAATGAAGAATGTGAAAATAAAATTGACTGTAGTGATCTTAGCACCCTAAATGAAAATAAAGATTTATGTTTTTATCGGCGTATTAGTAAAACCGAAGTTAGAGAGGCTTTGAAGAAAATGAAGGGTGGAAAAGCTGTTGGACCTGATGATATTCCAATAGAGGTGTGGAAATGCTTAGGAGATGAAGGAATTTCTTGGCTTACTAAACTTTTTAATACTGTTTTGAAGACTAAAAAGATGCCAGATGAGTGGAGAATGAGTGTGTTAATCCCTATTTTTAAGAATAAAGGTGATGCACAAGATTGTGCGAATTATAGAGGAATTAAGTTAATGTGTCATACTTTAAAACTATGGGAACGAGTTATGGAGCATAGGTTGCGGCGTGATACTAATGTTTCTCAAAATCAATTTGGATTCATGCCGGGTAGGTCTACTATGGAAGCCATACATTTATTAAGAGGTTTGATGGAGAAATATAGAGAGAATAAGGAGGATTTACATATGATATTTATTGATTTAGAAAAAGCATATGATAAAGTTCCAAGAGAAGTGCTATGGAGAGTTCTTGAAAAGAAAAGAGTTAATAATGCTTATATTCAAATCATTAAAGATATGTATGCAGGAGCTATTACTTGTGTTCAAACACAAGGTGGTTTGACCAAGTATTTCCCTATTTCGGTTGGATTACATCAAGGATCAGCCTTAAGCCCATATCTTTTTGCTTTAGTCATGGATGTTCTCACTAGACATTTGCAAGAGGATGTACCTTGGTGTATGCTTTTTGCTGATGATATTCTTCTTGTTGATAAGACTAGAGAGGGAGTTGAAGGTAAACTAGAATTGTGGAGGTCAACTTTAGAGTCTAAAGGTTTTCGTTTGAGTAGATCTAAAACGGAATATATGGAGTATAATTTTAGTAATAATAGACCTAGTGAGGGCATTGTGACTTTGGCCGATCAAGTCATTAATAAGAGTACACGTTTTAGATATCTTGGATCTATTGTTCAGAGTGATGGTGATATAGATGGGGATATTATCAGCAGAATCCAAGTTGGATGGTTGAAGTGGAGGAATGCATCAGGCTTATTGTGTGATAGAAAAGTACCTCTCAAACTTAAGGGAAAATTCTATAAGATGGTGGTGAGACCTGCAATGCTGTATGGTGCCGAATGTTGGCCATTAAAAGAGAAGCATAATTCTAAGTTAAGTGTTGCAGAGATGAGGATGCTCAGGTGGATGAGTGGCTTTACCCTTAGAGATAGGATACGAAATGAGCATATTCGTGAAAAGGTTGGAGTAGCTCCAGTGGAAGATAAGATTAGAGAGAGTCGCCTTAGATGGTTTGGTCACGTAAAACGGCGGCCTCCCGATGACCCGGTTAGGAAAGTAGAGGTCTTAGATTTGACTTATGTTAAGAAAGGTAGAGGTAGACCTAAAAAGACTTGGTTAGAAAATATTAAAAATGATCTTTCTTTATTAGATTTAAATGAGAATTTAACTTTTAACAGGACACAATGGAGAAAAAGGATTCATGTAGCCGACCCCACGTAGTGGGATAAAGGCTTGATGTTGTTGTTGTTGTTGTTGTATTAAGTGATGTAACTTTATTTTCTATAAATATTGTTATGAAAATATATAAATTTAATTATTATTTTATGATTTCTCTTATTCATACTGTCTTCTGCCTCCCTTTTTCCTCTATCATTACAACACATCCTCTATCTTGTTGTAATTTCCAAATCTCAAGGCTCAAACTCTCAATTTTTTCGTCTGTTGAATGCTGAACCTTTTATCTATGTAGAATCCTCTCTATTAATGGTGAATTCAAGGAGAAATTCAAGAGAAGATAAGCCTTCAAGGCATTCAACATGGGCCTATCATTGGATTCTACAATTAGACTGCTCTTCATACATGAGCTACTTCCCATTATTATTCCTTAATTACATAAGATAAGCTATCCAGTTATTGTAATTGATGAGGACATCCGTCCGTAAAGGTTTATCATAGGAGGAGTCAAAGATCGATGGCCATGATCGCCCCACTTTATTTTGAGTTATTATTTGTATTTTGAATTATTTATGCATTTTTTCTGTTTTTACACTCACTTGAGGGAGTAGGCCTATGTGACCCCGGGGGTACTTTTGTCATTTGTCTTATTATTGTATTTTGGCTATTTATAACCCCCGCCTCTTCTTTTTGAGGGGATGAATGATTATTAAGAGAAAATTCTACACTTTGTTCTGAAGAGTGTTGAGAGTTCTTATGAGAGTGGAAGTCCTTAGGTGAGGGCAATGTACTACCCACTAGCCGCAGGAAGCGTCCGGACTCGTGGTTTGAAGTCCTTAGGTGAGGGAAATGAATTACCCATCAGCCACAAGAAGCGTCCGGGCTCTTGGTTATCTTCTCCACCGACTCCCTTTTCTCCTTCTTCTCTTCTTTTTCCACCTCCATCATCCTTCTTTTCTCTTGGCCGAAATTTCCCCACCTAAACCCTAGGCCGAAAACCCTCACCCTTTCTTTCTCCATTGGTCGAAACCTTCCCCCCCTTCCCTTCCCATCCCTCCTAGCTGCTGGCCCTAACCCTAATCCCCTCCTAGTCGCCGGCCACATCTCCCCTCCTTTGCCTCTAAATTTTTCTAGTCTTACTACTTTCCTAAAATAGATCATGACGAATTTGGAAGGATATTAATTCAATTTTGAATCAATTTCAAATTTGAATTCTTTCCAAATTTAACATGAGTTATATTTGAAAGGTTTATTCAATCGAGCCAATTTGAATTTGAATTCAAATTAAAAGAGATGTGGACATTAAATCTCTTTTATTTAAATTGGCTTTGCTTGGAAACTATTTGAAATCCTTCTTAACTCCTCCCTCCCTCTTTTAGCCGTCGGTCCTACCTCTCGTCTCTCTAAATCCTATTTCCATTAAGGCTCGTAATTACATTTCCAATTAATGTCCATTAAAGAATTTTAAATCCCTAATTGATTACTTTCCATATGTGATGCATCTTAAATTAGGAAGGTTTTAATTTAAGATTTTAATTCAATTCGAATTTGAAATTCTTTCCTAAAATAAGAGAAGTTATATTAGGAAAGTCCCTCCAATCAAGGCCAATTAAATTCAAATTTAATTTAGAGAGACAAGTGCATTAAAGCCTCTTTCTCCATTTAGATTGGCTTTGATTGACAATCTTTCCCAATCCCTTAATTCCCTCCCAAATTAATTTCAAATTTTCTATTTGTTGGAATTCATTTCAGATTTCGAATTGTTAATCATGGCTAGCTTTTCGTCCTACATCAGTTTGGTATCAGAGCATGGTTGCGCACCCGGGATGCGTACTCGACGGAGTCAAGCTCTTTTCCACCCTGGGAGAATGATGAGGATATCCGATCGTGAAAGTTTATCAGAGGAGTCGAAGATCGACGACCATGATCGCCCCACTTTATTTTGAGTTATTATTTATATTTTGAATTACTTATGCATTCTTTTTTCATTTTTACCCTAACTTGAGGGAGTAATCCTATGTAAGCCCTAGGGGCATGTTTGTCTTTTTGTTTTCTCTCATTATATGTTGGCTATTTAAAGCCTTCTCCTCATTATTTGAGGTTAATGGATGATTATTAAGAAAAAAAATTCTGCACTTTTGTTCTTAAGAGCTTTGAGAGTTGAAGTCCCTAGGTGAGGGTAACATACTATCCACCAGCTGTAGGAAGCGTTTGGGCTCGTGGTTTGAAGTCTCTAGGTGAGGGCAAAGTATTACCCATCAGCTGCAGGAAGCATCCGGGCTCATGGTTTATCTTCTCCACCGACTCCCTCTCCTCCTCCCCTAGCCGCCACCTTCATCTCACTCTGATACCATTCTTCTTCCCTCAGTCCTTCTCCACCTCAAGGCCCAACCACCTTCACCAAGCCGTCGGCCTCCACTTTTTCTAACCTTTGGCCGAACCCTTCCCCCACCCAACCACCGGTCCCACTACCTTCCTAGCCGCCGGCCACCATCCCCCCTCCCCTTGGCTCCAAAATTTCAAAACCAAGCATTCATTACTTTCCTAATTTAAATTCTTGTAAATTTGGAAAGTCAAAAGATTTTAAATTTAAATAATTTAGAATTTAAAATCTCTTTTCTAAAAGAAAAGAGTTATGTTGGGAAAGCTCCTCCAATCATTCTATTTTAAATTCAAATAGATAATTACCATGATTTCTTTCCCTAATTAATATTCCAAGATTGGCAAGTTATTAAACACCCCACCTCATCCCTTTGATTTTAAATTTTAAATTTCAAACGCATAGTCATTACTTTTCATAATTAGCGTATTTTAAATTAGGAAGGTTTTGAAATCAGATTTTAATTTATTTAAAATCTGAAATCCCTTTCCTAAAATAACATGAGCTATTAGGAAACCTCTCCCAATCATGCCAATTTGAATTTAATGGGAGATTTGCTTTAATTTTCCCTCCCATAATTGATAGCCTAGGATTGGCAAGTCATAAAACACTCCAATCAAGTCCCCATCAAAGGGGCCAGCCCCTCCCTCTCTCTCTTTCCCCTTTTTCTCCTCCCAATTAAGTCTCTCAATCAATTACTCCAAATTAATTTCAGATTTGGGATTTGATTTAATTCCTATTTCCTTAATTGAGAGGTCATAATTGGTAACTCTAGTAAATCAATAATCCCATCCCAATCATGGCTAGCTTGGTTCTACATCAGTACTTACCTTATGAATCAGGCTGCCAAGAGCTTCTGAATGTCCTTGTTTTGATGGGAATTTTCTGTTCTCAATGGACCATCCTTAGAAGGCTTAGGAAAATGTTAAAAGATAATCAGAGTGTGGGTTGGACTACTTAAGCCAAATTTAGCTTGATTTGGTTAGATTTGACACAAAATGATTCGTTCAACTAGGTTTGGCTTAATTTAACTCGATTCGACTCGATTAAGTTCAATTTGACTCAATTCAACTTGATTAAGTTCAATATGATACGATTCAACTCGATTAAAATCAATTTGATGCGATCGATTCAATTACGTATAATTTGGTTCGATTCGGTTTGATTTGACTCGATTAAGTTCAATTTTACTCAAATAAGGGATTTATGAGCAAATTGAACAAATAAGTTCTCGATTAAATAGAATCAATTGATTCAATTTAGTAAAATTAAATTGTGTTGAGTCAACTTTGAATTGATTACTCAAATTTTATTAAATTGAGTCATCTTGGGTCAAAATTTGAGTTGGAATTAAATTAATTAATTTAATTTGATTAAATTGAGTTGACTAGATTTTAAAGTTGAGTCAACATGTTATTTTTCTTGTCACAATTTTGTTGGCCTCTTCTATTTAATAGGTTTGGGATTAGGATTAATGTTTGGCCATAGCCAAAGTGTTGACCTTATGATTACAAGCTATGCCATCTCTTACTACAATTTTTTTTTGGCGGGCATGATTTTTTGATAATGTGTTATAATTAGAGACTCTCATATTTTTTTTAATGATGTGTTATAATTTAAGAAAACACACACACACACTATATATAAAGCATTATCATCAACCTTCAAGCAAACCTAGTCTATAAAGAAGGGAAATGATGGAGGCTCTTGGCGGTAACGACTAACGATTTCATACCCCTATGGGTTGCTTTCTAATGGGGGATAGATTTTGGTTTGGTTGGCTTAGCAAGGAGGGGCTTATTGAGATTCATTACTATTCTGGCAAAGCAAAAGGTGTTGGACGAATCTAATCTGTTGTACTTAGTAAGCTATGGAAGAGGAAAATATAAGCGATTATAGGTATTTTGCAGAAAACTGTAAGAAATAGATTAAAATTTGAACAACTCTTGCTTTGATATCAAATAATATTGAGAGTTGTGGAAGGAAGTTGTTTTCAAAGTAATGTAGGTTAATTACAATTACATTCAAGAAGGAGAAGAAGAGAAATGACGGATAAGTCTAGGAGAAAACTTCATACACAGAACTTGGTGAGGGGGTGAAGGAGAACTCTGTGTACGCCACTTTTGAAGGACTCATGCGAACAACTTGGATCAATGACAAAGTCAAACAATTCCATTCATTAATATTCTATCTACAAAAGTCCCTACAACCAACTCTATTTATAACAAGAATAGACTTTGATGATAAGGATGAAATCATCCTTATCCTATGGCCTATAATATGGGTGAGATTACTCTAATCTTCTTATATTTAAAAAATAAATTTAGGTATGAAAATTTTGGCCAAAAATTAAAATGAGCCTAAAAAGGCCTAGAAATTTGTTTGGTTTAGTTCCTTTGTAATTTGGTTCGATTCCTTGGTGGCTTATGACAAACCAATCTTACTTTGGGATTATTTAAGTTAAATTTGTTGATTTGCATTGCATCAATTAGTAAGTTGTTGACCTCTAACCGTCTAACTAGCCCGATTGGCCTCACTCGCAACCGCCCACCTCATGCACAATCTTCTGAAACGACAAAATGATTCATAGAACTGCTTGCTTGTTTCTTATATATCACATACAGGAGTGGTTAGGGGATTTCATTCGATACAGACCTCACGCAGAAACTGCCCAAGAAGATTAGACATTCGAACTTCTTGGCTCTCTCGATCTCCGTATTTATTCGTGCATCCTGCAACCAAAGCCACAGCCGACCGTACGCTTTCGCGTGTTTGCTTCCACATCCGACACCTCCTTTTGACCTCACTCTTGCAAGCGATCCTCCAACCGCTAACCCGATTCCCAGTCTGCTCTACATCCCGCAAGAGGAAGCCCAGTCCGCTCGACCGATCATACCCATTCGCTCGACTCCGGCCTCATATTCACCCGCAGCCCGATCCTAGCCAAACCCGCTCCCTTTCTCTGTTCTACACACAACGATCGACTCTACCTACACACAACGATCGACTCTACCTAATCTCCTGAACCGATCTTCCTCTACTAACTTGATCCAGACCTAGTCATTTGAAGTACGCACACATAAGAGATACTTAAAAAAAGGAAAAAGAAAGATAAGAAAGTAAAGATGAAAGGGATTTTAAACATGTATCGTTCACTTGAAGACCTACACCATTGTATCTTAGATTTGGTTAGGATTGTTTAATTTGAAGCCCCAACATAGTTGTATCTTAGATCTTGGCGGGATGATTGTCAATTTGAAGACCTTGCGCCGTTGTATCTTAGATTCGGGCGAGAAGAACCAAAGGCAAGTGCCTCTCAACTTCCCTTCGCGGGGAGGGGGCACGGGAAGGTTGCCGAAATTGGCTGAACGAAAATTTGAACAAAAATAATTTTTGAGAGACTTGTTGAATTTGAATTAAAAATAAATTGATGAAATTATATATATATATATATATATATATATATATATATTTGAATTAATTATTTGAAAGGGTGAAAGCAACGTTTATTTGCCCCTAATCTTATATTAAGGGAATTTTTGGTGAAGAGAAAATGTGAATATAAGAAAGTAGTTCAGTTTTGAAATAGGTAGTTCATATATTTGTAATTTTGATTGAGAGAAAGATGCAAAATCAATTATGCCTTGCTCTGTTGATGATTTGACTTTGTGGAAGGATTTTCCTAAAGGATTTAGTATCCTCCTATGTAATTAAGATAGGTAATTTGTAGTTGATACTAGAATGAAATTTGAAGCCATAGGTTACAAAGTATATTCATATTGCAAAGAAGATGCAGGAGAAGCTATTTTGAGGAAGGCTGGGAACTACCATATTGCAATTGTGGAGGTTACTACTATCAATGGTCATGCTAGCTTTAAGTTTCTTTATATGGTTAAGGATATTCCTATTATAGTTATTTCTGAAGTTCATTATCGTTAAGGATATTCCTATTATAGTTATTTCTGAAGTTCATTGCTTGAACACTCTGATGAAGTGTGTAGCACTCGGTGCTGCAGAATTTCTTCAAAAACCACTATCTGAAGAAAAGCTTAGAAATATATGATAACATGTTGTCTGCAAGGTATTCAATGCAGGGGAAAATGCTATCTTAATATCATTGAAACCCATTACAGAAATAGTTACATCAGTTTTATAAATCCAGTCCAATTATGATGAACATAAAATTGAAATTCCTTCACAACTTTTGATATGGAGCATGAATATGAAGTGATAAATGTGAAAAAAGAAAGAGAATGAAAAATTTTCAACTCCCCAAGTCCCATGATTAATTAAAGGAGAGATATTGGAAGAGGCTAAAAATTTTCTAGATCAGCTTAATTGTTTTGAGAAAGATTGTACAATAGAAGATAAAGAATTATTTGAAATGTCAAAATACATCTTTTCTGAAATGAAATTCATTGACAATATACGCCACCGGATTCACAATATTTGTACAAGCGGACATAAGACTATACTTCTATAATAGTCCCAATCTATTGTTGAAAACATATCCCGCATGTGCTCTGACTGTCATATTTGATTCTTAAATCCAACTGTTCGAGAATGCTGCGTGGGTCAAATATTCAAGTTTCATCATCCTCCTTGAAAGGATCGGAGTTGACCTGACTTGAATTATAAGATGCCTCTTAAATTTCTATAAAATATATATATTTTTCAAATGGCAATCATGTCACCCTAATGATGGCCGTGTTAAAATCTCAACCAGAGGGGTCAATACTCAAACCCTATTAAAATTATAAAATTCAAAATCAAATCAAAATCGGAATTCTTAAAATGAAATCTATCACCTAACAACTTTAAAAACTAAAATCCATCCGTCTTACGCAACTGTTTGTCGGGGGGTGATAAATTTGAAATTAACTTTAGCTCACAAAGAGTGAATGCCATGTGGGGTGTATCATAAAGATTCATCCTTAAATAGTCTTTCGCCAATAGGGATGTGGTACGTGCCCTCTGATTGGGTGGTTTTGATGCAAGATGGCATCACTATATTACAATTACGGCCAAAGCCCTTGAGTAATGAATCATAAGATGTACTTGATAGGCATAAAGCCCGTTTGTTAGCTAAGGTGAACTCAAGTGTATCTCCTTAGACAAACACCGCCTTAGGTCTACTTGGTATCATTGGACGAAACATTTCATAGATGTCGACAATGTTTCTTCTATCAGGTTGGGTTGACTACCTCCTCTGATTACGTAGACCTGGGACCATGATAGCCCAGGACGACGGAGCCATGTGATCTTGGTTGGGTTTGTCTTCGTTCCCCCCATCATTTATTTTAAGTTTGTGGTGATAAATTCAAAATTTAAAAATCTCTAAAATTTGATTTTAAATCTCTAAAGTTGTTGCTGCTATACGTTGGGTATTCAGTGCCTATCTCAAGACTAGGCCTAATCGAAAGTTATCTCTCATTATTGGGAGGGGTAATTAACTATCAGAGTTTGCGCCTATAGGAAACCAAAACTCAGATCATAAAGTCCTCGCAAAATGAGGGCGAAATCTCTGGATAGTGTCTCATCTAAAATCTAAGACGTTGCCCATCTTGGTAGGCATACCGATAGAATGTTATGATTGATAACTTCAACTCATGCAATGGAAGAGCAATGTCTCTGCCTGAGTTATGTAGGCTTATGTTGCATGGCATGGACTACTCTTCCAGGAGTTTTCAGAACAAATCAGTGCGTCCTAGATGGTCCAAATATATTCCAAATATTTTTTTGATCTATCTTTACCTTCTAAAATTAGAACTAATTTTAACCACCTCATATTATTATAGCGAAACGTGTGATCCATACCATAACTCCAATGGGGCATAACTTACCGTAGGAAAACTGAACAATTAATCCTTGATTAAGGCTTTGTTTGGTTTGATTTTTGCTTATGGAAAAAGGAGTTTCAGAAAAGGAGGTTGAGAAAAAAGTTTAATAAAATGGAGTTTCAATAATTATATATTGTTTGAGTAATATTTGTTTTATGTTCTTATTAATACCTGAAAGTAGATCTAAATTGTTTGTTTAGGATTTCAGCTTTAACAATTTTATTATAAAAGACTAAATTACTCATCTATAAAATTTAAGTATATATAATTAAATTTTTTTATTTTGAAGGGCTGAAATAAGTAATCAGAATTTAGATACAATTTAACTTTATTTTTACTATGAACTTCTTCAAAATATTTAAATAATAAAAATTGTAATGTATAAACCATTAGAAATAGAGGAAGGGACACTAATAGAGCTTCGAGATTCCAAACTCAATCAGAAAGAATAGGGAACACAAAAAAAGTATATGTAATCAAAATTATTTTCTGGTAAACTAATAAGACCTGTAACGAGGAAATAATTAACTAAGATGATTATCAAAAAAATGCAAAACTAATCAAAATTTCTATAAAAAATTAATTTGGAGATAAAGTTCTTAAAAATATGATTTATAAAAAAAAACATCATAAGAGATGGAAGAAAAATTTGAATCTCTCTACATGATAAAACCACCAACAATCATTATTGAAGCAACAATTATTCATGCTTTGGATGAAAGATGTTAACTTAATTGCAAAAGCATTGGGAATTTATTATAACAATCACATTTCGGATTTAACAAGCCTGAACGTGAAGACAGAGTAAAAAATATATAGTTTCGATCACATTTTTCTCTCTACCATCTACATAAGAGCACATTATTAATCACTTGACTGCATATAAAGGACATACTATAAATAATAGATGTAAAATATACCCTTATGTCGAATAAGTTGCAAGATAAGAAGCAAAGAAAAATTCCAATTAAAGGATTCTTTCCAACGCACAACTTGAAGATTGGCAAAAACAAACCAAAAATAAGGAGATCAAAATCAAAGCCTAAAAGAAAAAGATGATGACACTATTGAAAGAAGCTGGGAGAGTAATTTGAATAAAGTATTACCAAGAAGCTTCAAAAGAAAAGGTAATAAAAAATAATTCATGCTCTAAAGCAATATCACAAGAACAGTAAGATGGTATGATTTAGATTTCAAACTATTATATTTATTCTACTAAAAAATTGCAAGTCATATCACATGACACCCCAATATTATTTAGTTTTCTCATAAACTAACCAAGTTTGTGGTAGAGAAAATATCGAACTAACAGGCAAGGGAGAATACTAACTAAACTCCAACAAATGAGATGGTAATTCTTCTACTGTGCTTAAAAGAAATGATATCACACTTCCAAAAGCAATAGTTGGCATCAGCAAAATCTAGACAATGCAAATAAAACTTAAACGCTAAAGTTGGAATCTAATTGAATATGTATGCTACATCTTGTGAGTGCTGTAGCAGTGGCTGATTCTTCCAGTTATTATGTTTTTATTATTTATGAAAAGATTTGCTAACCTCATTAGGAAAATTTTTATGCACATGCTCAGATATTGCACTCCCAAATTAATTATTTGAACTATATTCAAATAATAATTGTTCGTGGTTTCCTCTCACGGACTAAGTGACATTTTATTTATAGATATCTAAAAGTTGAAATATCTTAATCTAGTAAGGATAATAAAACACAATTGAGTAGCATCCAAAAAATGCAAAACACACCTAAAAATCTCCAAAACTGCAATGATTCTAAATCATGCAACTTAAAAAAAACAAAAAAACACTAAAGGTTTAAAATTTGTCTTAACTTATGAAATGCATTTAAAAGTCCTGTGAGCATTTTGCTTGTCATACTGATTAACACATTTTGCAATAACTTTCCTAAATTAATCATTTAACTAACATGTCATTATCTCCTTCTCGGTACCACATCTTTAAACTGAAAATCCTTCTCAGGTTGATAACTAAATTGTATTCCTGTTACAAAACATATAAACAAATCTTTTAGATTTTTTTATCATATTGTTTGTAAAATAATATTCACAAAAAAATAATTTTCATATTCATTATACCTGTTATAACTATAGTTCAAATGCAATTTTATCTCTCAATTCAATCATTTCATTCACCCCTTCCCCATCACCAAACACTACTTTGACATCTAACCCATTAATTTGTTTAACTTTCTCTCCTACTTTGCATTCATATGCCTCTGGATGAATAAAATTTTTATGAATGTCACAATCTAAAAATTCTGGATCACTCCGTGATACATGTCGACGAATATAATCATGTAATCCCATGGTACCAACAACAATAAGGCGTTGCTTCTTAAAGCTATAATTAGGCATATCTCTTAATATTCCCCATTTTTTTCTCCATACACCAAATGCCTGTTCAATGACACTTCTTAGTGAAGAATGTCTATTATTAAAAAGCTCCTCACGTCCACTTATCGTTCTGCTACCTCTTCTAAAATCTGGTATGTCATATCTTGTCCCCAAGTACGACTTCAAATATCCCCTTTGTAGAGGGTAACCAACATCAACTAAGTAGAACTTTCATGTTCACAAATTTGTTGTTTAATATACAACATAAAAGAATAAATACAAATAATAATTTAATTCTATAAATTATGAATACCCAAGGGTGCTGCAGGAAAATTATATCTTGGATCCATCACCGCATGTTGAAATATACGCGCGTCATGCGCCGAGCCCTCCCAAACAGGTGCAACAAACGTGAAACACATGTTGAAATCACATGCAGCCATCATATTTTGTGTTGGTGAATGATGACATCCAATATAAGTAACCTATTCTTCAACAGGTATGCGTACAGCCATCAATAACACCAATACAATCTTTGAAGTATGGCATGTATCGTGTGTCATTCCTAATTTGTGCTTGAATATCATGAAAACACTTATCTACAGGTGCAATAATCTGCATGGATTACCGAACTAATGCTTGTAGATCAAAAATCTACTAATCGTCTCTGTAGAGTGCTGAAAATGTTCACATGTCAATCTAATACTCTCATTATGTCCCAAAATGTACAAAGTTATTGCAAGGATCTCTCTACTAATAGTTCTGCGAGATCCATGTAACCCATATGATGATTCCAGCAAAGAAAGTAAGTCCATAAAAATAACTTGTGACATTCTGAATATGCTATGAAATCTATTTGGATGGCCACGCAATAATTCACGCACCCATTTATCCCCAGTTTGACCTAATGTCATGCAAGAACTCTTACAAACATACAATGCAAAGTAATCATGAATTACACGTCGTTGTAAGTAATATACGAGTAAATTCTGCCATCCCTTCACTCTTTTTTGATATATCAACAACTTCGCCTTCCTCAAAATTCAATGAATCCTTTGATATGATTGATCTGAAACAATATAAATGATACATATTAAGAAATAGGATTACATATATATATATATATATATATATATATATATATATACCACAGGATCTTCGAAAACATGATAAACTGAGAAGGGAGTTAAGGAATAAGGGTTCTTTAAGAAGATAGATACAAATTTGTCATCTCAAAATGACATGAGAAATTGTCCTTAGCATTGACACAAAAAATAAAAGGTAAAAAACATGTGTAAGTTAAAAAACAAGTTGGTAAAATGGTTATCCGACAGCACAATTTGTTTTTTTTAACCACTAATTAGACTGCCTCAATTGTGATATGGAGTTCACCGCCTAAAAACAGAGGAAATCCTGAAATATATTAAAATGACAATTATATCAACTAATCTGTAAAGTACACGTTAATGGGAAGAAGTTGCAGGAAATACTAATGATTGAGAACAAGTTAATTGAAAATGAATGTGCCTGACCGAATATTACCTGAAGGTTCTGGGCAGAGTCTCCCCTGTTAAGGCATCTGTGGATGTATGGCCATTGTGATCTGCTCTAATGAGCACTCGTGTAGTAGCAACAACATCAATAATTTGGGATGCGAGTGCAAAATTTACTCATTTTTTTTTCTCTTTTGGGGGAGGATAGTGATAGAATACCCCATACATAGTTGTATGTTTTGTACTCTCTTTTAATTTTGATTAATGCAAGATGCACTTTCAGCAACTAACATTATAAACAAAAAAAATTAAAATGCAGCGGAATCAATACAGAGAAAAACCTATCTTCTATTTTTGGCAATATCAGTGAGTGTTCCTAAGTTTTGATCTCTTTTTTATGTATTCTCAAAAGCAGTTGGTCAGTTGAGGTGGAATGCTCAATAAGATTTTGGTAAAGTATTTGTATGTTTTGTATATTTTTGTGCAATACTCAATAGTAAGGAAAGAAGAATTAGATTTTCTGTTAACCTCAAATAATTAGTATAAGAGTAATGAATGATGATAACCTACTATACTTATGTAAAAATATTTTTATTTAATATTTATGTTTGGCTAATAGAGCTATGTGAGTGTCATCTCCATGCATTAACTTAATCTATTGGTAGCAAAGAAGGAATTGACTTAATTACTTGTAATATTGTAGCTGTGCTTCTATTTTGCCATTGCCATTTCTTAGCAGGTATTGCTAAGCAACAGAGTTATTTAGGCTGGCAATATAGATTTGTTTGATTATTTTGCAAGGTGAATAAAATATAAGCATAAGTTGAAGGCCACTTTCTATATATCCCAGGCTTGCCAATATATTTTATCAATCAAAATTGTATCATGTTAGCCCACAAGCTCATTGAGATCAGATTAAAAATATAGAACAAATCTTGTTCATGGCCAGCTAGTGGATCTAAACATTTTGATCTCTAGATATATATATATATATATATATAAATAAAGAAACATCTTTGCCAGCTTTAATTTCAAGTAAGAAAGGAAGATAATAGAAAATTTTATGGATTATCAGCTCATTGCACCAATTTGAGTCAAATTGGGCAAAACAAAAAAGTATTATATATCAGCTTTTATTATTTTGTAAAATTTAGTTCTATTTATACTGTAGCAAGATAATGGAAAAGCTATAGATGGCAATTAAAGTTAGGTGATATGTTATGACAAATGGAGGGACGAATGCATTATGGATTTCTCAATAAATTAAAGTAATATCTATGTCCCATGTTGCAGGTGCATATCCGTCTTTTTGGTTTTCCATTCTAGATGTTAAAAAAGAAATAGTAATATCTTAGTAATATACAAGTCCTTATGTAATTAAAAAAATATTTTGTTGATTTTTAAACAAGAATTACTTAAGCATACAGATGCGTGGTGTAGTGGTCATAAAAGAGTTATTATTAGTACTGAATTGGTTAAATTTAACTAGAATTTGGAAAAATACATTATTAAGATTAGTGTAACCTAAAGATTAGGAACAGTGGAAGAGTACATTATAGGATTATGTTGTAATACATATCTCAAATATTTATTTATAATCAATTAAAAGGTGAAAATTTCCCCTTAATCACACATAAATAAAATAATGTAGGAGTTACTCTTGATAAGCTGCAAATGTCAAGTAAAAAATTGCTAGAGCAAAAGACATAATCAGTCGATTATAGGAGATGCAAAATAGGAAGCCGTAAGAGCTAGTCATAGAATGAATCAAGTCACAGAGAAGCGACTACAACAACACCTGCTCAACTTCTGAAGAAAGTCATCGGAGAAAAAGAAAGCATTGGCATAGAATGTGGATGACTCGATCATAAGAGTAGGTAGTCATAACCTATAGCATCACTACTATTGATCCAAAATTCTTTGCTCACTACAAAGTACTTGTAATACTACTCAACGCTCTAATATATATTGATTAAAAGAATGTGCAAAAGTAAAAAATAACCTCTTATAACTTATATGCATACCAAATGTTATCAAAATCTCTACGATTTTTCACATGTCCTTAATGATATGTTATGTAAGTGGTGATTTGGGTTCATTAGCAACAAGACAAACAAAAAAAAAGCAGAAATTGGAAGTGGGGAAGAAGAAGGAGAAGCATAAAATACCTAGGGCACAATAGAGGGAACAAAGGAACCTTGAAAGGGCATTTAGTTGCCGATCTGGTTGGAGGTGAATCTGGTCTAGTGAGGAACAGTGGGGGTGTCAGATGGTAGCTGTGAGGTTGGGTTTGACGGTTTGGATAAGCAAATGCAGATGGTGGTCGGTCGGGATGGCGTCGGGACGGAGCTGGCTGAACCAATCGACGTTAGGGATGATGTTGGCTGCTGTGGTCAGGCAAGAGGAGTGGAGCGGGTTCAGCCCTAGCGTGCGAAATAGAGGGGAATGGGGAATCCGGATGGAATGAGCTGAAAAATAACAAAAGTAATTTGCGGTGCAAGTTGCTGAAGAAGACGAAGGTAGCGTGGTCGACATGCGAACGTGGACGGTGTTAATTAGGACATTTTGCTGAAGAAACCGTGTTTTGTAACCGAATAAGCAAGCAGGAAAAAATTGTGTAACCACCCCAAAAATGAGGTTTTATAAAAAGTAATTACCATTAAGTTTTTATTCCAAACATATAATACTAACTGATTACAGCTTATTCAAACAGAGAACGGAGGAAAAAAACCCAATCAAACGAAGCCTAAGATACTTGAAGGCCTTCAGTTTTTAATTCTAGATTCTTTTCAGAGCTTAATTGAGAGACTCATATCATCACCTATGTTTTGAATCATATATGGATGTTGCTATTCCATTATGCCATTATTCCTGGGTTAAATGAAATTAGTTTACATCTGGGTCTGCATGCTTAGGTGGTTTACTTGTGTTATGAATCTTATGATTGCTTTCCTTATTAGAAACATGATATGGGCACATCATATGTATAATTACTTTAACATAATGCTTAAATCCTCTAACACGTGTTTTCTGATACCTGTTCTATCCTCATATTTTAACTAACACGAGTGACTATTTGTGCAGTTTGCGATCTCTTCCGCTATCATTACGGCATCTACGATGAACAGTCTTTTTATGTATAGTGATAAGTCGCTGGTCTTCGTCTACTTCTTTTTATTCAGTTTAAGTGCAATCATGCTTTCCTTCCTTATCTCAACATTTTTTTCGCGATCAAAGACAGCTGTGGCCGTTGGGACGTTATCTTTTCTTAGTGCCTTCTTTCCTTATTATTCGGTCAATGATCCTTCTATTCCAATGTTAGTAACTTTGCCTCAAGATGTAACCCTCCCCTCGTTGACTGCACTATGAAATGCTGACATGCTGTTATTTTAATCTGATTTTATGCTACTAGGGTATGGAAAATATTAGCTTCTTTGTTATCACCAGCAGCATTTGCACTGGGTACCGTTAATTTTGCTGACTATGAGCATGCACATGTTGGTGTTCGATGGACAAATATGTGGCAGGTATTCAAAAAAAAATTTTTTTTTTTGGTCGCTTTTCTTTTATGATCACACATTCTAATACTTTACTATGTTAACTTGAAATTTATAGGCATCATCTGGAGTTAATTTCTTGGTCTGCCTCTTAATGATGATGCTTGATGCAATTATATACTGTTCCTTTGGGTTGTTGTTTGACAAGGTAATCATTTGAAAATAACTAAATTTATGTCTGGTTATGCGAGCACAATCATGATTTGATTTGCTTTCGGACAATTTATTTGATATTGTAGATCTATTATAAAGGTGAATTCAATCTTTAGTATGCGTACTCTATAGCAAATTTAAATGACTCTGCTTTGTCCTTTGGAGTGTAGTTTATGATTAAACAATCTGTCCTTATATTATTTGAATGATGAATTTTTCAAATGTTAAAAAGAATAGATGACATGCATGCGTTGCAATTCTCAAAGAAACCAAATAAAGATCTACCTTTAAGTTTGTTGAATTTTTTGCAAATGCCAAAAAATTCTTTGCAAGCATAATTCTTGATTTCTTGTGGGCTTCTATCTATGCCTGGTTTCTATTTTAAGCGTTGATCATGTGTTCAATTCACTCCTACAAAGTTGGCTCCACCATTTCGTGTGTTTTTTCTTATCTGTATGTGAATGAAAAATGATTTTGAGGGGCTTACACATCCACATATAGTAGATATTTTTCAGAGGAGAATGAAAAATTTCCTCTCAACTTTGTTTTTACATGGTAGAGTTTTTGCATCTACCATTTTATGAGTTTTTAAACTCATGATCACAGCATTGCTTGTGATATACAACATAAGATTGGGGTTTCATCAATTTTATGATGATTTAACTATTCATAAGATATATGAAAAAGCAGAAGAATGATCCGATGACATATGTAAGCCATTGTCATGAGGCATCTATGTTAAAGATAGCTCGGTGCTAGCTACCTAACAACAAACCTAGAGGGATAGGGAAGAGAACTCTCACCTGGGAATGCTCATAAGTCCTATACAGCCACTGCAAAATTGTGCCAAAAAAATGCGAGATGTCTACACATAATGTGAGGGGAGATGGAAGTGACATGGTGATGGATGCGAGGGTTGAGGTGCATCTGCAGGTGAGCCCTCGTAATGTGACTCTTTTCAAGGAGATCATATTATGTAGATAGATTCGTAAGCCTATTTAAAATTCTAATTTTATCCATATATTTCACCAATTAAAGCTGTCCAATAATAATCTATATATTTGATTCCAGCTATATGAAAATCTTAATGTTTTAGAACTCTAATTATCTTCTTATGCAATCAAAGATATCCATTTTGAAAATTTTTACGCACTTATTGACATTCAAAAGATCTTAAAATTTTTGAAATCTTGATTGCCACTTGTTTTAATGATGTTAGAGAAATCTACAATTTTAATTCCGCATTTAAAGATCATGAAATCTATATCTTACTCTATAGAGAATGGTAACTCGTAGGAGAAGAATAGTCTTCTCTCTCTCTCGATATATATATATATATATACACACACACACAAAAGGTATGTGTATGCATATAGGTTCTTGTTGGATAAATTATAAAATATTTCTTGATTGGTTTATAATAGCAGATAAAAATGTAATGAAAGAATTTATATTTGATTTCACGGCATCCTATGATCTTGCAATCATGAATGCAAAACTTAAGAAATGAGAAGAATACTTAATTATTTGTAAAAGTAGAGTTATCAAATTATAACAAACTTCTTTAATTCTATTTAGAATGAATAAACAATCTTTTTACAAGTTTGTGAGGTGATTATAGGAGTTTTTAACCGCACAACATAAATGGCAATTTTGGATGCATATTTTTTTTGTATTAAGAATTCATTTGAAAAGAAATAATTTCCCTAAGTTTTGATGGTTGAATTTAAATTTTGAGAAATTATTTTTTTTATAATTAATTGCTAAGAGTGGCAAAGTGGGATTCCTTAATTTTATTTATGCTTCTGAAGCAAAGTCCATAGGAGCTTAGTTAAAGATCATTAAGATAAGATGGAAATTCTTCTTTTCAAAATAAAAAAATGGGTATTTTAGGAAAGTGGCAGAACGTAGTAAACAAAATAATTAGTTATATTATTGGTTGGTCAAAAAAATAAATTGGAGCTAGCTTTGAAGAAGATACATAATGGTAAAATTTTTGGTCTAATGAAGATGACGATTAAGATTTGGAGAGTTTTGAGGTATGTTGTATTTATTTGCTGAACAGATTATTTTGATGGAATTTTGTAGACTAAGAGTTGTTGTTTTCTTAATAACTCTTTTCAATGGAGTTTTGTAGATTAAGAGGATACCAGATAAATTAGAGAAGATGTATTTTGACACTACCATTTAACAACAAATGAGAGGTTTATGGTTGTGCTAACTGTAAGAACGAAGAAGTAGATGGGAAGTAGGGAGGAATAAAAGTGAAATACGCCATGGTATTATTTGGCTGAAATATGGACCAATTTATAGAGGTTTATAAGGGGTAAAAATAGTGAAGAAATAATGCATATTCTACGAAGCAAGAAAGTACATTAATTTGATACAATTCCTATGAATAGCCTAGCAATTGCAGCCTTCTAAATCTATCAAACTGTGGCCTACATGTCATCAATTCATGGTGCAGTCAAGTTGGTAAGTCATATGTAATATTCAAAAACATCAAGATGGGGAGATCTTTTTTTACATCAAGTTCATTTTCCAATTTTTGCATGTCATGAACATGGTTAAAAATAATTTCACAAAATTAAGTATTTTATATAAGGGCATGCTTTATAACGAGTTATGTTATTGGTTGATTCAAAAAATAAATTAGTGCTAGCCTTGAAGAAGATATATAAAGCAAAATTTTTTGGTCCTGCTAAGATATCTATTGAGATTTGGAGAGTTTGAGATATTTTATAGTTGTTTTCTTAGCAAATATTTTTGATGGACTTTTGAATACTAAGAGTTGTTGTTATTTCCTTCGCAAATCTTTTCAATGGAATTTTGAAGACTAAGTAGATGCCATGTGATTTAGAGAAGTTGTATTTTGGCTTCAATATATAAGAACAAATGAGAGGTTTAAGGTTGTGTTAATTGTGAGGAAGTAGCTGTGGCCTACATGTCAATAGGGAAGAAATAATTCATTTTCTAGTAAGCAAGGAAATACGTTAATTTGATAGAATCTCTAGGAATAGAACAACAACTGCAGCCTTCTAAATTTGTTAAACTGTGGCCTCTAAGTTATCAATTCATGTGCAATCAAGTTACTAAGTCATCTTCAATACAGAAATATTAAATAGGTGAGCTCAAATTTACCTAAAATTCATTTCCCAATTTTTGCATGTCATGAAAATGATTAAAAATAATTTTACAAGTTTAATATATTATTTTGATTATATATATATATATATATATATATATATATATATATATATATATAATATTATTATTAATTTACTTATTTAATTGAACAACCTGAAGTCTAGTTAATGTGTTTACATGATTTAGTTAACCATACAACCAACCGTTGTATTTTAGCTGCTCTTGCTTTTTCACTTATATTGACATGCATTGGATGTTCTTTTCGATGGCTGTGATGGATTTCATTTAATGGAAATTAGACTTGCATACATTAATAAACGTGACTATTAAACATTACTTTTGATTACCATGTCACTTTTTGCCATTAGTTAGCTGTAGAGTTGGCCGTTTGCTGAGCTGAGGGGCAAGAAAAGGGAAGGAATTGGGAGAGCTTGGTTTCATAGGTATAATCCCATTTTTTTAAACTATTCTGTATGTTAATTTCAAATTGAGATTAGTTGGCTTTTAAGGGCTTATATGAAGAGTACTTATATTGAGTTAAAATGTTTTGAGGTTATTTCGAGTTTTATTTGAGTTGTTAAATAAGGAATTGATATAAATTGAGCATGTTGATATTTTTATTAGGTTGTATATAGAGACAATTTTGAAACGATAAAAATAAGGAAATACATTTTGAGGTTGATCCATTGTTTGCGGTTAGATACTCAATCTGTAGCATAGGAAGAAAATTATTTTACATCTTTTGCTTGTTAATTCTTTAAATTAATATTGAACTTATATATCTGTGCTAGTAGACAATTTTTTCATATTGAGCATATTAATCGTATATGGTATTATTAATATGTTAAACATATTGCATATTTATGAGTTTAAGATAATTACATGTTATTCTTCATTTGAATAAACCTTTTGATCTATCATACACATTCAGATAGTCAGATAGTATTTACACATCTTGTCATGCGTTTGCCTTAGTTATAAGTAAAGTGGAACTTTGAAAAAGATTTTAGGTTCAGATTAAATATCTATTGTGATTTGGAAGAAATATAAGTGGTATTGTATTAGTTTGGTTCACAAATATTTTGGAAGTTTGAAAATTTTAGTTTCATGTGTTTTGATGTTTTCTTTTGTAGATGTAATAGCTATAATTAGTGAGAGATCTATTAATATGTACGTATAGTTAGAATGATGGAGATAATGTTTGGAGGATTAAAGTGCCTAGAATTTGTAAGATAAAGATTAATAAAATGATATATTATTTTAATGGGATTATTTTAACAATTGTCATTTAATGTTTAGAAAAAATGTGTTACCTAATGTGATATACTCAAGTATATCAAATCTATTATATAGAAGAATGTGGACATATATATAAGGATATAACTTTTAGAGTTAAGGCAACTAGGTGGTTAAAATAAGGATGTGCCTTTTTAACAGCATTTTTTCAAAAGTGGTAGGTGCAATCATGGTGATATGATCGTTTAATGCCCAAGTTGTTAAGTAAAATTATTGGCGTTCATATGAGTGAATGGGGCATTAAAAACAAATAATTATGACACTCAAATTTATTTTAATAATCTGGAATCCTTTTAAAGAGCATGCAAAGCTAATCACATATTATATTATATATGCGAATTTATACATTTTGTTTTATTATATTCCATGTTAAAAAATCTTGCTAAATAGATTATGTTAACCAAGTAAATTTAAGTTTGTTGCAAATGTAGGCTAGGGATAATGTTATCTTTATTATTATCTATTACATTTGCTTCATCATGCACACTTATTTTCTAGTAATAGATTTGTATCTGATCATCTTTTCCTCTATTTTCTTGCTTTTTTTATTTTTCATTTACATGATTTACAACTCTAGAATTTAAGTTCTTGCATATATATTTAATTGACTTCTTGTTATGGGATTGTGCTCTTCCAATGCTTAATTTTCATTTTTACTTCATTCCAATTATTAGTCCTCTTTAGCATTTGAAGTATTACCACAAATTCTCATGTCAAGGCAAGACGCTTGGTTTAATGCCTATGACCTAACTAGTTAGGCTAAGTACATCTTGGTATAGATGCTCGCTTGGGAAGTGTGTGAGGTGATTTTCCCTTTGCGGTGTCTTGCCTGAGGGGGCCCCTACTAGCCTTTAACAACATTTGTTAGGACTTTATGTAAAAAAGAGAATATCATAGAAACTTATTTTTAAATTTTACGAAGCAACAATTAGTCTAGATATATTGCATGGATTCAAGTATTGAATAACAAATAAGTCAATGATAGCGAAATTGAGTGTAATATAGAGATTGTTTATATGTAAGATGATATGTGGCAAAATTAAGATGGATAAGTTTAAGAATGATTTTATTAGAGTAGCATTCATTGTTGAAAATAAGTTGAAAATTAACTTATGTTAGTTGAACATATATAATTAAGGGTAGAAAATATACCAAGTTGAATGGTAGATAAAATTAATGTTGATGGATTAGGATGCTAAGGGGGAATACCCAATTTAATAAGAATAGGTATGAATGAAAAATTGTGTAGTGTATTCATAAAGCTAATTTTTAGTACTTTGGATTGGGCTAATAATGATGATGATGATTTGTTAAATTCAAAGAGTTGGAGAGGGAAAAGCTTACTTTTATTGCACAAAACTATCCCTATTTATAGATCTATACAAGATATCTTCATAATGAAACAAATAATTACAAAATCATGCATAATTACTCTAATATAATCATTCCAAAATCAGCCAACTAAATATGAAAGGAAATCGGCGTGATCCAGTTGAGCCTTCCACGAATTCCCATTCTAGCCGTGAGATTAAAATGCCAAGGGACGGCTAGGATTTAACAATCCCCCTCAAGCTGGGGAATACATATCTGTCATTCCCAACTTGGAGTCAGTCCCAGAAAGATAGAGTTATCGAGTCCCTTGGTATGAATATCTGCAAGCTGATCTTTTGATGAGACATGATCGATACATGTAAGACCAATGTCTAATTTCTCCTTTATGAAATGTCTGTCCACTTCTACGTGCTTGGTTCTATCATGTTGAATCGGATTATGACTTATGCTGATTTGTTGTCACAGTGTAGCTTCATGGGTTCTTCCCACTTAATCCTTAGGTCTTTTAGAATCATCTTGATCCATAGTAGCTCACATATTCCCAAGGCCATAGCTCTGTATTCTTCTTTTGCACTAGACCTTGCCACCACATTCTGTTTCTTGCTCCTCCATGTAGCAAGGTTTCCTCCAAAGAATGTGTAGTATCCTGAGGTAGATCATATATCTATTGGTGATCCTGTATTATCTGCATCAGTATATGCTTATGGGATTATTCCATAGTCTCTTCTAAAGAGAATCCCTTTATCCGGGTCCCATTAAGGTAGTGTAGTATTCTGTCTACAGCTTGCATGTGAGTTAGTTTTAGATTTTGCATGAGCTAGCTGACCATGCTTACAACAAAAGCTATATCTGGTATGTTGTGGGAAAGGTAGATTAATTTCCCCAAAAGTCTCTAGTAAGATCCTTTATCTACATTTAGATTTTCTTTAGCTTTACCCAATTTGAGATTTGGTTCTACTGGTGTTGGTGCTGGTTTAAAAGCTAGTTTGCTTGTTTTTTTAAGGAGATCATTAATATATTTTTATTGTGAAATGAAGATTTTTTTACTGGAGTGGGTCACTTCAATTCCAAGAAAATATTTTAATCTACCAAGATCTTTGATCCCAATTTTCCTGGCAAGACATTTCTTTAAAATCACTTTGATGTAAAACAAAGACATGCGTGGATGGAATGCTTAATGAATTTGCACGTTTAGTATTTAGAGAACGAAATAACTATACCCTTCAAGTGAGTTTGAACGACGAAGTAAAACACAATGAGCGGTGAAACAAGTTTAGGCTGAATTACATGCGTAGAAATAAAGGTCATAAAACAGTCAACTTAATCTAACGTTGCTTACATGAATGTTTCAACATAAATCCCTAGATTAACGATGAGATGAGTACTATGAAGGACCCCTCTCACAACTCTTCCAATTATTAGGTTTTAGCGGAGAGAAAGATTAGCATCCCCCTCATGAATCAAGATATCGCCACAATCGAGAAATAAACTAGGAAAGTAGAAGAAAGGATGAAGAGCTTTACCCAAAGGAAATGTAATACAGGGCTACAATGTGACTGTTTGGATGCTCCAAAGTTGGCGGACAGCAGTACTCAAAGCCTAGCTGCTTGTGGACAGCAGTTTGATAACTTCTGAGTGGGAAATGACCATCAAGCTGGATCAAGAATCCTTGGATAGAAATCTGGAGACTCCGGCCAGCAACTTTCCTGTTATAACCCTCAAAACAGCAGGGAGAATGCTTCCAGAATTTTGGACAGCAGCTTAGCTTGGTGAAATTCAGGTTATGTTGAGATGTTGGGAGGGGAAGAGAAAGATATTATGTGATTAAGTGCTTTCCTCAATTGGGCATTAATTCTGGGAGCTGGAGAGAGGGTAGGCGGGTAGGGAGAAAGGAGGAAGGAGCTTGAATACTTAATCAAGAGTTTCCAATTAAGAATGGATAGAATAAATCTAACCCAATTTGAATTTGAATTGGACTTGATTTGGGGAGTCAATTAGGGATCATTAATGACTAAATTTACTAATAAAGAGGGAGGGGGTGGCCGGCCCTATGGTGGGGGAAATTTGAGTGATTTAATTACTTGGAATTGTGGGCCCCAAGCAATTAAATAAATTAAAGGAGAAATCTGAAATTGATTTCAGATTTAAATAAATTGGAAAGTTTCCTAACTTAGGTTTAGACAATAGGAAACTATTTGAATTCAAAATTAATTGAATTTTCAATAGGAAACTTTCCTAATTGACTAGGGTTTAAATTAGGAAAGTGAATAATGACAAATAGAATTGGAAATTCAAGTTTGGGAAGCCATGGGAGGGCAGGCGGTGGGGACTTGTGTGGTGGGGCGGGTGGGGTTCTGGAGGCCGGCGGCTGGAGGGGTGGTGGCCGGCGGGTGGGGCGGCCAAGCTAGGGGGAGGTGGAGGTTACGGCTAGGGTGGTTTGGGGGCTGTGGGATGGGGAAGGCGGCGGCTGTGTGGATTTGTGGATGGTGGGTTCTAGGCCGATGGCAAGGAGGGGGAAGGGAAGGGAAGAAGAGATAAGGGAAGAGTGAACCACAAACCGGGGACGCTTCCACCGATTGATGGGTATTGCGTTTGGCCTCTCCTAGGCCCTCTCCTCTCATGAACTCACCAAGAGAACAAGGCACAACTAGAACTCACAAAGAGATCTTAAACAAAGCTGAATTTCATTTTAATAATCATCATCCCCTCACAAAGGAGAAGGGGAGGGCTTTAAATAGCCCAAAACAAAGAGACAATCAAAATACTAAAATGCCCCTTGGGCTTACATATGTCTAAACCCTTAAGTAAGGGTAAAAATGGAAAAGACAATAACATTAAAATTAATCTAATACATCAAATAATAAAATAAAAACAAAACTAGAGTGGATGTCCTCATCGCACTTTTTCCTTTTCATCATTCCCAGTCAAGATGATATTATCTATACAAACTAATAGAATTGTGACTTCCCCTGAATCTTAGTGCTTGAAGAATAATGTATGATCCCCTTGGCTCTGTCAATAATCATTAAGTAGCATAACTTTTGAGAATCTTCAAAACTAAGCTCTGGGTGATTGCTTTAGCCCAATAGAGTCTTTTTTAACCTACAGACTTTGTTACCCTTAGATTTCTCCTTGAATCCTGGTGGAATCTCCATAAATATTTCTTCTTCCAAGTCTTTGTGTAGGAATGCTGATGCGGACATCTAACCGTGTATGCCTATCCGAGGAGGAGCTGAAGATCGACGGCTGTCATTGTCCCATGTTATCTTAAATTTTATTTGTAATTGTTATTTTTATTATGAATTTTCTGTTTTTACCCTTAAGAGGGTCATCCTATGTAAACCCTAGGGGCATATGTGTCTTGTTTTAGTTTCTGAGGCCTATATATATAGAGGCCCTTGCTTGTGTAATGCAATGATGGATTATTAATAAAATTTTGTTTGCACTTGTGTTCTTTGGAGAGAACTTGGGTGAGATTCCTATGGGAGGGAATCAAAGTTTCCACCAGCCGCAGGATGGGTCTGGGCTCGTGGCTTGAAGTTTCTTGGAGAAGGGCAACGTAATACCCGTCAGCTGCAAGATGTGTCCGGGCTTACGGTTGTATCTTTCTTTCTCTAAATCCTTTTCTCCTCCTCCTTTGACCGCCGACCAAAATCCCCCACTTTCCACCGGCCGATTCTCCCACAAACCCCTCCAAAGCCACAAGCCTCCTCCATTTTATCCATATCAACTGCCGGCCATAAACCCCTCTACCTCCATAGCCGGCCGACTCTTCCCCACCACCTAAACCCGACGGCTTTCCCTTTCCCCCCTTAGCCAACGACCCACTTCCTCTACAATTCCCTTGATTTCAAAATTCAAATTGCATCTTTAATACCTTCATAATTTAGCCTATTATTAATATGGAAAGTTAATTAATTTGAATTCAAATTAATTTGAATTTCAAATACTTTTCTAATTAATACAACTATTTTAGGAAGCATCCCCAATTGATGCAAATCTAAAATTAATTCAGATTTGAAGTCATCAATCAATAATTAATGCAAAGATCCACATACGTTGAATGTAGACGCTCCCCTCTTCCCTCCGTTGGCCAGCCCCGCTTTCCTTCCTTTTCTCTCTCCAATTAAACCCATATCTCATAATTAAATCCCATTAATACCTCCCATTAGCCGCCCCCCTTATTCCCCATTAAGGGTAGTTTGAATTTCAAATTATTCCCTCCCTCATTTTAGGAAATCTAAAATTATATTCAGATTTCTTAATTTCCCTCCCTCCCCTTTCGATATTCCCTCTCCAATTAATTCCCCTCTATTAATTAATTCTCTAATTGGATATCCCTTTATGGGAATTAATTAATTCTAATTTCAAATTTTCCCCACCCCCCATATCCGTTCTACATCAAATGCATTTTTGACCTAGTTATTCCAGATGCCAGTTGTAATTAGCTGCAAGTGAGAGCAGGATCCTCATGGTGTTCATCTTGGCCACTGGTACAAAAGTTTCCTAGTAGTCAATGCCGTACGTCTGAATGTACCCTTTTGCCACCATTCTTGCCTTATATCTTTCCAATGTACCCTCAACTTTGTATTTCATAGAGAACACCCATTTGCATCCAACTGGTTTTTTTCCTATTGGTAGGCCGGTGATCTCCCATGTATTGTTCTTCTCCAGGGCTTGCATTTCATCTTTCTTGGCACTTTTTAAATTTTCAGTAGATAAGGCCTCATAAATATCATTAGAAATATGAATATCATTTAGTGTAATCAGAAAATTTTTATGTGAAGGTGAGAACTTATTGAAGGATACAAAGTTGTATAGGGTACAAGAGGTTTTTTTGTGAACTTGTGTTTATATCAATTTCAGGAGACGGTTCAGATTCTTGGATCTGCTCTAGAGCATAATTTGGATTTGTACGCCTGAAATACACTTGCCCAAACCTCCTGTTATTCATAATAGCTTTGTCCTCAGTTTCCCTGGCTTTAATTTTAGATTTTTGTGGATTGATTTGAGGTGGAGTTAGAAGGTCAAGAGGGGCAAGCTCACTTTCCTCATCTTCCCTAATTTCAGTCTCCCCCTGAAAATGAGGTTTGGTGAAATAGGATTTTTATTCATCAAAGGTGCCGTCAAAAGATACAAGAATTTTCTTGGTGGAGGGATGATAACACTTATAATCTTTTTGGGTGGATGAATATCCAACAAAGATACATTTGAGTGCTCTTGGATCTAAGTTTCCTCTATTTTGGTTCTGAATGTGAACATAGGTAGTGCACCCAAAGATTCTGAGTGTAAGGTTATTATGGGTTCGAAATTCGAGGTAAAAAGAGGATAGAATATCCACTGGTGTTTTTAGTCGTAAGGTTTTTTAAGGTAGTCGATTTATGAGATATGTGACAGTCAGAAGGGGGCTTCCCTCTGTATGATTTGGGTACATTGTGGTGGAATAAAAGTGCACTGGTGGATGCTAAAAGGTACCCGATTTCTGCAATTCCGTTTTGTTGTGGGGTGTGAATGTAGGAAGACTCATGAATGATAAATTCTTTTTGAAAGTATGAGGATAGGGTTTGGTTAAAGTAATCTTTAGCATTGTCTGAATGAAATTTTCTTATTTTTATCCTGAATTGGTTATGGATCATGATATGAAAAATGGGGAGGATAATGCTAATATCGGATTTTTTTTTAAGGAGAAAGATCGAGGAGACTCTAGTGTAGTCATCAATGAATGATACAAACCATTGAGCTCCTGAGATGTTAGTGATTTTTGAGGGTCTCCAAATATCACTATGAATAAGGTAAAATGGAGTATTACATCTCTCATGTTTGTTTGGAAAAAAAACTCGTTTATGCTTGGCTAACTCACAGGTTTCACAATAAAAAGATTCATTTTTCCAACTTACAAAAAAGTTTTGGGTACATATTTCTTAAAACATCAAAAGATGGATGTCTAAATGATGAAGACATCAGCAGGAGATTCTGGCGCGTCTATTAGAGGAGACATTGTAGATTGACGGCTACGATTAGGAGTCTTTACTTGTGATGCATTTTATATATTTCTTAATTATGTTCTAATTTTTTACCATTGTACCCCTAAGAGGGATTAGTTCGTGTTGTAGCCCAGAATGTAATTTAGTCTTTGTGTTTTGTTCCTTGAGGCCTATATATGAAGGCCCTAGCTTTTGTATTGAGATGATGATGATTTTGAATGAAAAATTTGAGCACTTGTTCCTTTCTTTTGTTGTGAGCTCTTGAGAGAGGAGAGAACCCTAAGAGAGGGCCAAGCAATTCCCATCAGCCGCCGGTATAGTCTGGGCTCGTGGTTTGTATCCGTTCGTATTCCTTATTCCCCTTTCCTCTCCCCCATACCGCCGGCTACCCCCTTCCCCTCCCGAATTCAGGACACACCCCCTCCCTCCACCCAAACCGCTGGCCAACCTTCACCAAATCTCCCACCCACCGGCCCCCAATCCACCCAAATCCCCAAACCGACTCCCTCTATAGCCGTCGGCCCCTCCCTAGCCCAACCCTAGCCGCCAGCCAAGCTAAATCCCCAATCCCCTTGATTCCAATTTCCAATCGCCCCTTTAATACTTTCCTAATTGAGAGCATTCTAATTTGGAAGGTCCCCTAATTCAAATTCAAATGAATTTGAATTTTAAAAACTTTCAAATTAAAATAAATCTATCTTGGGAAGTAATGAGGACATCAGCAGGAGATTCTGGCGCGTCTATTGGAGGAAGAGTTGTAGATCGACGGCTATGATTAGGAGTCTTTATTTATGATGCTTTTTATATATTATTTTATTTTGTGTTTTAGTCTTTTCTATTGTACCCTTATAAGGGCTTAGTTCATAATCTAGCCCAAAGGGCATTTTAGTCTTTGCATCTCTTTTTATTGTAAGGCCTACATACAGAGGTCTTTACTATTGTATGAGGTTAATGATTGATTAATGAAATTTCAGCTTTTTAGTTTCCTTGAGTGTTGAGAGCTTTAGAGAAAGGAGAAGTCTCTAGGTGAGGGCAAGAGCAATACCCGTCAGTCGTCGGAAGAGTCCGAGCTCACGGTCTACCCTCCCTTCCCTTTCCCTACCACCAGCCACCCCTCCCTTTTCTTCCAACCGCCGGCCTCCTCCCCATCTCCACCCCAAACCGCCGGCCAAGACCTCCCGTCCACCCAAACCAGTCGGCTAAACCCCTTCCCCAACCCAAACCGCCGGCCAACCTCCACCCCTCCTCCCACACCGCCAGCCACATTTCCCCAAACCCCTAGCCGCCGGCCCACCCATCCCTAAACCCCTTGATTCCAATTCAATTACCTCTTTATGACTTTTCAAATATAGCCTTTATTTAATTTGGAAAGTTTCTTAATTCAAATTCAAATGAATTTGAATTTTAAAATCTTTTCTAATTAACCTACACTTATTTTGGAAGCTCCCCTAATTACTATCAATCTGAAATTAATTCAGATTTGATTCCCCAATCAACAATCAATGCAAGGATCCATATACATTGAATGTGGACACTCATCTTTCCCCTCCTATGGCCGGCCCCCCCTCTCTCCCCTTCTCTAATTTATTTCTTTCTCCAATTACAACTCTAAATTAGGGGATAATAATTACCCCTTCCCTACTCTTTTCCCCTTCGTTTGAAATTCAAATTTTAAATTCCCCCATTCAAATCCAACCTAAATTTCAGATTTTGAAGTTATTTCCCTTCCCCAACCAACCCAAAATCAGAAATTGAAAGTTGACCCCTCCCATAGCCTTGGTCGACCACCCAAACTTCTCCCTCCTCCTCCCTTCTCTTCTCCCTTACTTCATACACCTTCCAAGGAAGAAGATACACAACCTCGGCCTACCTCTCCATGAATGGCCGATCTTGAACAAGACCATGGGTTCGTATACGATCATCAAGGACGAGTAGATGTGTTGAGATCACCCTTCTTCGACATCAACTTGGAGATCGACCATACCGTCGACGAATACGTTGATCGAATCCTCTTCACCTTGACGACCGCCATCGACGACATCAACTTCCTGGTCAGTGGCAAATCTTCCAACATCCACCAACTTCTTCTTCTCCGGGTAACTTCTCTTTGAGCGATGTTGTAAGCACCTTCTGTCTTATGGTGGCGTCATTAATTTTACTGACATTATTCTTCCGCTAAATAACCCTCAAGAGTGTGAGGGAAATTTGAGGTGAATTTTCTAATTGTTAACCAGTGGATTTATGTTACTTGCGCATCTAGCTTTATTATAATTTTGTTATTATTTTGAATTGTCCTCCTAATCTAGTTTGTAACTGCATGCCAAAGCAAAACAACTACAAATCCTAGAATCTAATCTTGTGAAACATTAATTTTAAAATTGGCTTGCTTAACAAATTTTTATTGAATTCCTGCAATTCCTGTACTTGTTTCACATCAGGAAGTTCTCTTAATCACTACAATCTGAAATTAAAGTAGATTTAATTTCAAATCCCACATTCATTGCATGTAGACACATTCATTGAATGTGGACATCCCTCCCCTCCCTCCTTTGGCCGACCCTCCTATCTCTCTCTCTCTCTCTCTTAATTAATTCCTCACCATATTGCTCTCATTCAAAGCCCCTCCCATCAAGGTGTGCTGCCCCACATATTCGCAATTAGAGGAAATTCGAATTTCGAATTATTCCCTTTTTCCACACCTTGAAATTTGAAATTAGATTTCAGATTTTTGGATTGGTTTTCCCCTCCCCACATGAAACCCTAAAATTTGAAATTAAGGCTAGCCTCTCTCTTAGCCATGGCCGACCACCCAAACCCCTCCCTCTTCCCTTCCATCTCTTCTCCCTCGCTTTATACACCATCCAAAGAAGAAGATACATCATCCCTCGGCCTCCTTACCCATGTATAGCCGATCCCGAGCAAGATCATTGATTCGTCTACGATAATCAAGGACTAGTGAATGTTTTCCGTTCCCTCTTTTTTGACATCAATTGGGAGATTGACCAATCTGCCGAAGATTACGTCGACCGGATCTTCCTCTCATTGACTACCGCTCTCGACAAACATCGATGTCCCGTCCAGTGGCAAATCCTTCATCATCCACCGACCTCCTCCTTCCCGGGTAACTCTTCCTTGAGTAAAACTGTAAGCGCCATCTATATTTTGGTTACATCATTATTGTTGCTCAAATTATTCTTCTGCTAAAGCCCTCAAGAGTGTGAGGGAAAGTCAAGGTGCATTTTCTAATTGTTAACCGGTGGATTTTTGTTACTTGCGCATCTAGCTTTATTATAATTTTGTTGTTATTTTAAATTGCCCTTCTAATCTATTTTATAACCGCATGCCAAAACAAAATAACAACTAAGAAATCCTAGAATCTAATCTTGATGCAGTCAAAAGTTTATCATTTTTCATTTTATTTATGGACTATATGTAATTTGGATTTTATATTTTTGTTTCCCCACTGATGGAAGGCAATCAATGATCATGTGTAGGTAGAGTGCTCTTGGGTCATGTCCACCTTTGGTTTGCTAGCCTACTTTGGTTCTTTGGGCATTTATCTTTGGGTTGAATTTCACCTAATGGGCTTGGCCCATGTGCCTTCGATTGTTTGGTGAGTTGTGGTCGATTGGGGCTGGCTTTGTGTGTTGCCTGTTGGTTTCCTGAGCCGTTGGCTCCCTGGCTATTCCGCTTCTCTGGCTGTTCGGTTCTGTCGTGCCTTTTTCTCTTGGGATTCTTTTCTGGCTGTTCGGTTCTGCCGTGCCTTTTCCCTTGGGAATTTCCTTGTTTTGGTTGGTTGCTTGGGTGTCTTTTGGGCTCCTTTTTCCCTATTTATATGATAGTTTGCTGCTGTTGGAAGGTTGTTGAAGTTTGATAAAAGTTTCTAAAAACCTGAGAGTTTCTTCCTTAAGCTTGAGAGCTTTTTCTCCACCTATTTCTTCTTCTAAGGCTTCTATCTATTTCTTCTCTCCACAAGTTTTCATCCCATTATATCTTTCTTCTCTTCAAACGTGTAAGAGGTGTTGTTGGTGGCTGGTTTGTTAGTATTTGCTGGAGGAGTTTCATCAGGTGTTGGATCGGGCTTGCTGTGGTGGACCACTGGTTTGCATGTTCTTAAGAGCACTCTAATTTTCTATTTTATCGTTACATGTGAGATGACCACTAATTGGTTGTTCTGAAGGGTTTTGTTTTAGTTTTAAAAATTTGATTTCTTTTTATTTTTTTTTTCTTTTGATCTTTTCCTTTCTTCTGAGCATCTTTAGTTTCTTGCATCGAGTTTGTTTTATCGGTGGTTGTTCTCTTGTTTTTGGATTGAGTCCTGTTCCGTTTCTCTTAAGTGTTCTCCTTTGGCTTTAAGTCTCTTTTGGATCCCATCAAAACTTGTGAAACATTACTTTTAAAATGGCAAGCTTAACAAATTTTATTAAATTCCTGCAATTCCTATTATGTTTCACATCACTTAATCTAAAATGGTGAAGCCAAATAGTAAATTTTTTGTCAAATAGGGATGACATAGAATAGCCATTATTGATAATATTAGATTTGTTCAGCTCTTCCAAGTAGTACAGTCAATCTCTCTCCTTAGCCAGTCCAATCTTCTTCCCTGATTTCTGGTCCTTAAATAAGCAACAAGTAGGGTTAAATAAGACTTGACAATTATGGTCACTGGTAAGTTTTTGTGTGGAGATTAGGTTTGTGGATAATTGAGGTACGTGGAGCACATTTTTTAGAGTGAGGGAAGGAGATAAGGGTATGTCTCCTTTGCCTGCTACTGTGGTAAGAGAACCATCAACAATGATGATTTTTTTGTCACCTGGGCAATTACTATAGTTAATGAAGTCAATTACTATAGTTAATGAAGTCAGTAGTGGAGTGCGTCATGTGATCTGTTGCTCCTAAGTCAATGATCCATAATCCTTTCAAATGATTTCTAGAGGCACTTAATCCAATGGATATAAAAAACTTACTTGAAAGTGAAAGAGAAGAGATGTATGTGATTTTTCAAGGGATATTATAAGTTATTTTAGTTTATGAATATCTTATTTATTGAGATCTCTAAAGCTGGACTGCATTTTTGGGTTAGGCTGATTTGTTGTAGTGTTGGCTTGTGATGTGCCCTTTTGTCAACTTCTTTGATTCCACTCCTTGGTGGCTTTTAATATATCTTCTAGCATGTCTCCTTTGTGTCTTGATTTCTTGTAATAACTACACCAAAGAGATTTCTTGCAATAATTGCACCAAAGGGAGTCTTTGTCTTTAGGTTTTGAGGAATCTTTATCTTTTTCCTTCCATGACGCCTCTTTGGTTGACACCATTGCTGAATTTTCAACTACCTTTGGCTCTAGCATTACCCCTTATCAGCTTTCCTCAGCACGAATGAGAGAAATGATCTCGTTTAATGAGGGTGCCTTCTCTTTTCCAAGGATCTGAACTCTAACCTGATCAAACTCCGCATTTAATCCTGCAAGAAAGTCATACACTCTATCTTTCTCAATAGCATTTTTGTAGAATAGCAGCATTTTCTGGACAGTTGGTCTCTATGCATCTGTAATGATCAAGTTCTTGCCATAAATTTTTAAGGAGATTGGCATATCCATTACTGTTTTGCTTCCTTGTTTTGTGCTATTCACCTTGACCTTAATTTCAAAGATCTGGGTAGCATCCCGAGCCTTTGAGAAGGTTTGTCTGTCAGCTTCCCATATGTCCTTTGTAGTAGATAGGAACATTAAAATATCACTAATTTTTTGAGTCGTAGAATTCCATAACCCTGACATAATCATGGAGTCCGCTTCATCCCATGCCTAAAAATTTGGATCTCCTTCTTTTGGTCCTACCCCAAGGAGGTGATTCAACTTTCATTTCCCTTTCAAGTAGATCTTCACAAATTGAGACCACTTCAAGTAATTCTTCCCATTTAAGCGATAGGAAGGTTACATATTTTGGAGATCTCCTCTTCCTTGGTGCATCATAGAGTCCTCCATTTGATCAAAGCTTTGGGAGGAATTTGCTTCAGACATTGCGGCGACAAATAGTAGCGATGAAGGCTATATCAAGCAGGCCAGCAATGAAGCCTGCGTTGGTTATAGATTGGATAACAACAAGGGAAGGTTGACAATGAACGCACGGTAGTACAAAAAACTCAAAATTCCGGCAATGGCAATGAAGGCTCTGATACCATGTTAAATTTAGAGAATTGAGGAGGGAAAAGACTTAATTTTATTGCACAAAACTATTCCTATTTACAGATCTATATAAGATATCTTAATAAAGAAACTAATAATTACAAAATCATGCATAATTGCTCTAACATAATCCTTCCTAAAGCAACCAACTAAATATGGAAGGAAATCAACGTGATCTAGGTGAGTCTCCCACGGATTCACATCCTAGCCGTTGGATCAAAATGCCAATGGACGGTTGGGATTTAACAGGTGTGCCTCCCACGGATTCCCATCCTAGCCGTGAGATTAAAATGCTAAGGGACGGCTAGGATTTAACATGATTTTGTATGTATGTATGTATAACTAATGATATTATTACAAATTAGTTCGGTATATACAATTGACCTCCTTTCTCTATACGGTAAAGTTTCAAATGAAAAGCAATGAATCATGTCTATGGCCAGATGATCTTATTACTCATTATGTTCTACAAGTAATTGCTTATATATATATACACGCGCGCGCACACACATTTATATGTATGTATGTATGTATAACAATGATATTGTTACTGTCACGACCCGGCCCGGTAAGCTCGCATAGGCAAGGCGGGAACAAAGGTCGGACGATAGACTAAAATATCTAATCAATACCTAATTCCCAAAACTATCATCTTAACATTTGAGAGAGCCTCTAAGACATCAAATTTAAAAAAAAAACATATAAACATAAAACTCAAACATATTCATTTGATTACCTCCCTTCCGGAGTTCCTCTCCTACGATAAACATTTCCGCTCCTTCTACTCATTTTTGATTAATTTAGGCTTACCTGAAAAATGTTAACAACTAACATTAAGCCGAAGCTCAGTAAGTAAGACACAATTCTAAACTACAGTAATCAAGAGAAACTGTATAATATGCTGGATGTCATAATTCATATGAACATAACATAAAATAATTTTCTAAGAACATGCAATTAAGCATATCATATCATAAAACTATATCTTTCATTTTCATTTCCATATTCATATCAATATACATAACTTTCTCATTTTGTATATATTACAACCGTCACAGGAGCCACCGTCTAGTACATAAAGGTACTCCTTTACCATTTTTTCTCCTTTTCCATATCTTTTATCATTTTAACGTGCACGAGTACAACATCCCCAACTAGTACCATCAGGGGGTGAGCTCCATCATTTCAGCATGCACATTCAAGCATTCAATATAACATTCATATCATATCATATCATTTCATATATCACATAAACTCTATCATATAAGGCCATAAAATATAATATATAATTTGCATGATCAACCATTTGATGAGAGTAAAGAAGCATGATTGGTCTATCAAATCATATAGCATGTGAGAAACAAGAAACATTACTGTAATTAAAGAACCATGCATATTTACAGAAGTTAGGAATTTGATTCCCTTGCTAGTCCTTCTTCCTTCGATGTCACCACGATTAATCACCTATAAACATTAATTTCGCATACATAAGTTATTTAATAATTCCAAACTTAGTTCTTCTTTTCTTATAAATATATCCCAATCTCTCTCTCTCTCTCTCTCTCTTAATATATATATAAATTTGTATAATTTCACTAATTACCCAAATTAACCTATTTCAAAAGCCTAAATTAGTTTAAAATAAATTTAATTTTCGGATTTATTCAAGATCCCTAATTTTGGAAACATGATTTTCATTATTTCCCTTATATTTTCATGCCAAAACCTTTCCATTATCAATTTAATATTTAGGGATTTCTATTTTCTGATTTAAATTAATTAGAAATTAAGAAAAATAATATTTTATAAAAAAACCTAATTTTTATTATTAAAAACTCTCCTAATGTCATTTGAAACAATAAACATGAAAAGAGTTTTCTTAAAAATCCAAAATGTGAAAAACCCTAACTTTCCAATCTCAAAATAATTTGGGGAAAACATCTTATTTGTGGTTAAAATATCCTCCATATCCTTCCCTATTGATTTCGTAAAGGAATATTAAGTTTTTGCCAAACCCTAGATCCTTCTCGTCCAAAAATCTTTAAGAAAAAAGGAGGAATAGTCATTCTAATGCATACCTTAGCCTTCTCTTAGTCTCTACGTTTTTCCCCAAGCTTGGCCGCCGGAATCTGCCGCCGGAGCCGCCGCCTAGGCCTTGCCCGTGCGCCTCTTCTCCCTTCCGCCTTCGCCTCCTTCCTTCCTTCGGTTCGCAAGAACAAATGAGGGGACCGAATAGAATCGGTCCCCTTAAGGCTTAGGAGTTTAGGGAAATTCAAATTACCCAAATGCCCTTGCATGCATTATTTTGTTTTAATATTTATTAAGGGTAGATTCGGTATATTGAAGCTTCCGAAATTTTTAACTTTCAATTTACGCAACATTTGATATGGGTTCTTTATATCGTTTCGCTCAGAATTTTGCGCTCTATTTTATAAAATTATTTGCGTCGAATTCCGACGATTTTGAAATTTTCACTTAAAGTTCGTCGCGACGCATCGAAAAGCGTGCGAAGCCTAAAATGGCATTTTGCGGGTTTTACAGTTACAATATATACAATTCACCTCTTCTCGCTAAACTGTAAAGTTTCAAATGAAGAATACTGAATCATGTCTATGGCCAGATGATTTTATTACTCATTATGTTGGGCAAGTGATGGTTTTTTTTTGTCATTTGAAAAAAAAAAGAATATTATTTTAATGATCGTCTTATCTTTTAAGTATGATAAAAAAGAAAAAAAGTTTGATATGCAGAAAGGATACTTGCTTTCCTTTTGAAACTTCTGGTTATTTTGGCTTGTAACGTGTCTTGTTCTTCCTTTAATCTCAAATAGAATAATCTGGAAGTTAATCTTCTATTATTTCACACTGCAATAATTTTTGTTATATTTATTGGAATTTTGACTTTTATTTTCAACAATTAGGTTCTCCCTCGAGAGAATGGAGTAAGTTATTCTTGGAAATTTTTGTTTCCTAAGATATTATGGTGGAAGAAGATTCCCTTTGATCATTTTGATGGTCCTGATCGACCAAGTTTTGAGATGTTACCAGAAGAATCTCACTTTTTTGGTGAAGGATCTTTTGACCATGCTTTTGAAGCAATTAGCTTAGATATGAAACAACTAGAACTTGATGACAGGTTTGTATGCAACAAATATTGTTATTGTGTTATGTTATGTTTTTCATTTAATGCATCCAAAAGGTTTTATTAAATTTTTTTCACTAACTACCTTTTAAATTTTATAGATGTATTAAGCTCCGAAATCTTCATAAGGTTTATGAGTCCGAAAAGGGAAAATGTTGTGCCGTCAACTTCCTCAACCTCACATTATATGAAAGTCAGATTCTTGCTCTTTTAGGTATGCATATCCTTTTTATTATTTGTTAATAATAAATTTTTTGTTCTTTGAGTGAAAATTGTGATTTCTGAAAACTGTGATGGAAAATTCACGTAGATTGTTTCATAATCATTTACTTCAATGGTATTGGACTGGGGCATGTACTAAAATTTACATTCTTTTTGGTCTGGTATATGAGGCAGGCTTTAAACTACTCTACCTCTCTTTATAGAGCTATTATGTTTCTAATTTGCTTCCTTTTTATTATTTTAAATGGCATTTTCTTCCTTCATTTCAACTTGTCCACACTTCCATTTTTTTTTTGGGACCCACGCTTGATTTATGTTAAACATGCGTGATTTTTCAATTTGATTTGTGAGATTGTTTTTTGCCTAATGCTTCCATGTAGCTGAGCATCGCTTCTATACATGGGCACTTAGCTTGATCTCCAACCTTCTTGTTGGTATCTTTGTAATACTTTCTTGCTATCCCCTTGAATTTCACCCTTTTAACGTTTTATGGGAGCTTACCGTAATTGCAATAATATGTTTGATGGGGTCATGGATGCTTGCCTCATGAGTTTTGTTTGATGTCAAACTTGTAAAAATCCCTATTTTAGGTTATTCTAAGAAAAAAAATTCAAATATAGGAGGTTATTCAATAGCCCTATTTGTCCCCTTCAGTCAAACATGAGATGTGGGAGAGGTGGACAATCTAGTGCGACATATTTCTCACTAATACCCATCTTTACTCTTACTAAATAAGGCTATGCTGGTAGAACATTTATCTACCTATATTGTTGCAAAATATAAACCCTTCTTAATGATCATTCAATTGATCTAATATTACTATTCATATGGAGTATGCATAGTTAGAGGCATCAAAATGAACTATAGAGAATCTAATTAATTTCATTAATAATTAACACATGCCACATGTTTTTAATATATATCATAAGAATTCTACTTCCCTGATACAATCTAGGATAAATAGAATCACCTTAATATGACCAAAGGACCAAAGGTGCTCTTTTTCTTTACTTGAAAATAACAACCATAATAACCTTTAGTGAGATATAAAGCTCAGTGGAATAAACAAGTTTAATACATAGTATAAAATATTAGAAAAAGAGACTAATATGTCAAGCTAATCTTCAATTGATATAATTATAACTAATCATAGATATAACTAGCTAAGTGCAATAAGCATTTAATTAAGACATGATCTGACAATTGAATTAGTATATGACATTATCATAAGCGATAGTCATGGATGCTTGCAATGAATGAAAATATAATTGGTGAATATGTTTTATGAAAGTCAAATGTTAGTATTAAAATGCTATTTTTATTTTAATTTTCTATGCTCATTTTTATTTTTCATAGTCTTAAAAATATTAGATAATGTTTTTCTATGTTTTGATATATTTACATATCATATGGTCATCATCTAGCTTGTCGACTTATTATGCGTTGATAGGGGTTGTGCTTGCTCCAACATAGTAGTTATTGAACAACACCTTGATAAAGGTTAGCAGTAATCGATAGTTGAGAACCTATTTTGGCTTCTATTGGATTCATCTACTAAGAATTATTGTCCTTCCTTTTGCAGATTATCAAAATATTCCAAGATATCTGACATGATAAGACTTTTAATAGGCTTCTTCTCTTTGCATCAATAGGCATTTAAAATTATATATATAGCTTTGTTATTAGCATACTATCATAAATCTGTACCAACACATGTTTACGAAATAAGCATGTCGACATGTGAAGTAATATTTGATTACTTTAATATGCATGATAAGTCATTAAACTTGAACAACTTTAAAAATAATTTAAAATTATCTTAAATTGGTGAACATGTATAATGCGTTTGACTTCTTGATTAAATCATATACTCTCATCACTATAAGCATGTTTAATATGAAGAAAGGTCTACAAGTATACAAATAAACGTTTAATTTTATCCTAGGAAATTAGAACTATAAATTCTTTTCTTTCTATACGAGAGATTGACTATATTATTGTCAACAATGGATGTACCTCAAAATGAATTTCCTTATTTTTTTAATGTTGAAATTTTAATCATTTATACACAACCTAATAATGTTATCAATTTTCCTTAGTTGGTAACTTATAAAATGTTTATTAAAATTTAAATCAAAATATCTTCAAAATAATATTTGCACATCAATTTAATTAGTCTTCATTAAAATCTGGAGGCCTATCAACTCAAAATCAAACTCAATCCATGGAAGAAAATATGAAAAATTGGATTTCCAACCTCAAACCCAAGCTCCCGCTTCTTCTTTCCTTCTTCTTCCCTTAACCTTAAGCCCTTATGGCCTTCATTCTTAGGTACTCCGTTGAAGGTTTTACAAAAAAATGGTGAAATGCTTAGGCTTCTAGTGCAAAATTATAAATTAAACTTGTCGAAGCATCCAATTTTTGCTCCAAGCTTATTATTGATGTGAAACATGTATGAGAACATGAATTGCTTATGGAATTTTATAATGAATTGCGAAGTTTTGCTAATTGTAAACTTTATGTTTCACCAAGTTAGATTTTTAGAATTTTCAACTAGATATTATGTAATAGCATGCGGTTACAAACTAGATTAGAAGAATATATTAAAATAACAACAAATTAATAAAGTAAAGCTAAGGCAATGAATAACAAAAATTCACGGCTTAACAATTAGAAATTTCACCTTGAGTTCCCTCACTCTCGCTCATGAAAGTGGTGTTAGCGGAGGAAGAATAAAAATAACCCTAGTGATGCCACTAAGAGACAAGAAACGCCTACAGTATTGCTCGCCAAAGGAGTAGCCGGAGCAGAAGAAGTCGGTGGACACCCAATGAGTCGCCAATGTCCGACCGGGAAATGTTCTTCGATGGATGGCACAATGGTGAAGAGGATGCGATCTACGTAGTCGTCAACGGTGTCGTCAACCTCCAAGTTTTCATCAAAGAAAGGAGATCGGAGAAGATATGTACGCCCTTGAACATCATACATGAATCCATGATCGTGCTCCGGGTGGGCTATACATGGGGGCGAAACCGGCTTGCAAGTTCGAACCTTCGAATAGTATGACTTAGTATAGGAGAGAAGCTAAGAGGGGTTGGGAGAAGGGGAGGATTTTGGCTAGGGTAAGGGGTGAGTGTTCTTTGGGATTTGGATAGGGAGGAGCAGGGTAATAACTTTAGGTAAATCTGAAATGTTAATTTCAGATTTTCTAGAGGAGGGGAAGGATTAATTTTGAAATTTAAAATTATCCCAAATAGGGCTAGGAGGGGCGGCGGCTAAGGAGGGAATATGGGGTGATTTAATTGGCTGTTAAGGAATAAATTGGAGAGAGAATAGGGGAGAGAGGGGGCCGACCGTATGGGGAGGGAGGATATGTGTCTAGGTTCAATGTATGTGGGCCCAAGGTTTTAATGGAAGATTAGAATTAAATCTAGGCTTCCTAATTGGGATTTATCAATGAGGAAACGATT
This sequence comes from Dendrobium chrysotoxum, assembly GCA_019925795.1. Taxonomy (NCBI): domain Eukaryota; kingdom Viridiplantae; phylum Streptophyta; class Magnoliopsida; order Asparagales; family Orchidaceae; genus Dendrobium; species Dendrobium chrysotoxum. The sequence continues at coordinate 48,758,199 of CM034307.1, forward strand.
TGAAATTCAAATATTTAATTGAATTCAAATAAAAATACTTTCTAAATTGACCATAAGCTATTTTAGGAAGGTGATTAAGGGGACCTTGAATTTCGAAATTCAAATTTTGTAGAGTTAAGTGGCTGGCGGGTAGGGGAGGCCTTGGGGGATCGGCGGCGTGGGGAATGAAGTGTGGTGGGTGGCCGGCGGGTAGGGGAGTCCTTTGTGTTCGTTTCCTTGAATTTATTCTCAGCTGAAAATTCTCCAAACTCTAACCTAATGAAGAGCAAATTTAGGAACTCCAAATGTCGTGTTCATACCTCTAATGTTAAACACAATGGAGCAGCTTTCATCATATTGAGAGGTGAGAGATGTATAATGAACGGCCTATGTTCACTTTTTGAGTCCTCTTTTCAATATTTTTTTACTATTCTCTCATTTTACTTTTACAGGGTGGATCTGTTTATCTTTTTTATGGATAATGGAGGAATTTTACGATCACTTATACTTCAACCATGGAGAAAACTACTGCTAATCCAATTTCTAGGTAAAACATGATCATTAAGTTGTTTTTAATACCCATGATCCCCCATAGAATAAAAGAAGCAAAGGCTCTTAATCAACCTGATTTAGAAGCATAAGGAGTGGAAGATTTTGAGAAAAACGATGACATTGGCGTGTTCTATCTATTTCTTTCTCTGGAAACCTCTCTTACAAGGTTTTTAAGTGGCGGCATATGAGTTTCATATAACTTATTTTCATTGAGGGAGATTTGATATGGGGTACAAGTTCCCTGAGTTTGTCATGATTGATGACTTCGTTGGAGTTGTGGCTAAGTTCCCCAAGTATTCAAATAATTGGCCAATCTTTTTGCTTGATGCTTGTAAATGCAAGACATGGCTTCAGTTCCATGCCATCATTTCATGCTCACCATGTACACTCTTATATGCCTTTTTCAATTATTTAATAAATAGCTAGTAGGTTATAATAGGTGAACTTGTATCTCATGGAACTTGACAATAAAGATTTGCCCAAGTGTCATCAATCCTCAAACTGGCAAAATATTCAGAGAGTCGTCACCTCCCATAGGAAAGTCGTGGGTTTACACGGATCACATTGGTTGGGACTCTCACTAGCAAATTCACCCATATCTACTTGCCAGTATGCAGCAGCCATAAGTGAACTTGCCTCGAGATTTAGGGGTTAAAATAAGAGATCATGACATTAAGTTCATATATATATATATATATATAGTCTTATTGTTTCTAGTTTAGGGAAAATAGTCTTTACTCTGTTTTAAATTGTACATTTACAAAATATTTGGGGCTAACTGTAGCATACGATCTTCTACACAGTTTTCTGAGGAAGACTTGGAATCGTTGCTTTTTTTTTTTTTTTTTTCATATTTGTTCCCTCACATAAATCAGCAGTCTTCTTTGTTAAATACCGATCTTGTAATGCTGAGCAGGATTTCCCTCATTTATAAGTTGCCTATTTTAACTTTTTAGGCCATAACGGAGCTGGAAAAAGCACAACCATTTCTATGCTGGTCGGTCTTATTCCACCGACATCTGGTGATGCACTTGTCTATGGCAAGAATATAACAACCGACATGGTAAGTTCTATTTTTGACTATTGACTAGGGTTATTTTTTGGTCTGGAATTCATTTCAGAAATCCTGTCGTGCTTATATGACGATTTGGAACTTAAGCAAGTTATATTATTGGTTATTGAAGCTTTTAAAAGTAGATGCTATAGCATGCTTAGTAGTTGTTTGGACTTACCTTGTAAGCAAGAATTAGAATCCGATGCAGCTCTAAATGGGAGTTAGTGTTGCAAAGAAATCAAAAGGGAACCCTATGCAGTTAATATAAGATGTTTATAATTGCTATTTATGATTGGTAGTTAATGTTGTATTGATTCACTAACTTAATGGAGATGCTGATTCTTTGGTATTTTGAAATTTTATGTTTTTCCTTAATTTTACTGGGATTAATTTGTTCTGAAGTACAGTTTTTGATATTAAACTCTTGTTGTTTTCATATTTTTCGTTGTTTTATTTTTCTCATTGTTAGTCATGTGTGTGTATTAATGATACAAATACGACAAGGGACAATTATGAAGAATTATTACAGAAAAATATAAATTAAAGTTTCAGAGAACATCATGGCATAGGTTGAAGAATCTTTATGCTGAAATGAAAATTCATAAACTCTCAAGAGATAAACAAGACTACTTGCCAAACCAGAAAGGAGTACAAGATATTAGCACCTTGCCAACCTAGGCAATTGACACTGATTATAAGACAAGGAAGGCCAGAGGACTAAAATATGGCAAAGTCTTGGACTCTACTATGATTCCCTCTCCACCTCACCTCTCTAAGAACAGGGAGTCCATCATAAATCTCTAAGGATATCCTGAAACTAAGCTCTCTAAAAAACTTCCATTCTCTGTAAAGGCCAGCAAATTTATAGGGAATTTATCCCTAAGTGCTAAATTACCCCTAAGAAAGAAAATAAAATTAAACAGACCCTTTAATAGCTAACTTATTATAAAAGGATCTCCCATATTAATTGCAATTATAATTGTCATTCTCCTTAGGTTGAAGAAGGCTCGTCCTTGATTCTTAATCATTATCTTATTTGTAGTAGAGTAAAAGTACTGTAATGGTAAAGGTTTTGGCATGGTGACCACTTCATGCAAAAATCACCTTTGTTAGAATAAAGTTCTTTTGATCATATCTTATCCACACAATTTTGATCAAAGAGTACTGAAGAGAGAATATCTTCAAATAAGTGTATCAACAATTCTAATTTGAGCACCAGATTTATGTCTCAATTTGTATTGTAGTTGTGAAAATAATTGAACTCTCTTAAAATGGCCTGTAGTTGATAGGAAAAACATATTGTTATTGTTATAATAAAGGCTGAATTTTTTCTACGCTACATTGTTCTTCTTGCGTGAGGTGCCATCCTGACCCGGAGGAATTGGTCTTTGATTCCGTTGAATGATACTAAACTTTACTAGATATTGTACCTGCGTGAACAACCTCAATCAGCTAGCCAACACTTACCTGGTCATTCAGTTTGGTGCGTTGACACCGGTCCACCCCCGCATAGATCTATCTCAATTATTCCCATGAAAATACCTATTTGTTGAGCTATCCCTATTTATGATCGAACAAGAATATTCATCTGTTAGGCCAACCTTATCTATTCCTAAAAGAAGGGTGTAGTGTAATGACTTGATTTGCCTAATCACATAGGACGCCCTATAGATCTTTATCATTCTTGTGACTGACTGTTAAGGATCTCCATCATCCTTGTAAATGAAAGAAAGAAGACGAAAATGGTACGGAGACACTTGCTTTGACTATTCGATCCATGAGGAAATCAAGATTACTGCTGAGTAAAATGAGATTATGTTAGAAAAATGGTTCTTTCTTGTCCTGTTAGGTATGTGAATGACCTCCAATTCTAGTATTCTATGAAAATTATTTTTTGTATCACATGGCGTTTGGCACAATTCTTCAAGCACAAATTTGAGAGAGTGATGGGTGTTTTATTAACATGATTTGAGAACAAGAACGCCTTATAATAAGTTCACTTTCGCAAGATTTTAAACTTTAGTTTGAAGAAAGTGCTAATTGAAGGATGAAAGCCCATATAGTAACAACATTTCAAAGTAAAAAATCCATATTATCAGAAATTCTTCCTAGAAGGCCAAGGTGTAAGCAAACATAGATAAGCTAACCAACATACTTTCTATGTTGAATAGAAGGCAGGTATCTTTGTTTTTCAATGCATTAAACCACCCCTCCAACGCAAAGTAAGAGATGCTAGTGAATAAGTAGACGAGGACTCTAGTACCCAAAGACAACTGCTATTGGAGAGGAAAGACTCAAGAGTGGAACGAAAGAGAAGATTTAAGGAAAAAGGCTCTAGAGAGAAGGGTGTAGTAAGCTAGAAATTTGTAATTTATCTTTGTTCCATAGGGGAATGAGTGTTGATGGATTGCCCATGGGTAGGGTGAAAATGAGATCTTTTTCTTCTGGCATGTAGTGACCTTCTATGCATGGATTTTAAGCATGGAATCGACTAGCCTTTCTTTAGTGTGGAGGGGGAAACCTTGACTCTCCTTGTCATGTCAATCATTGCAATGGGTCGAAGACTGAAACGAAGAGTGAATGAGAAGATCATATAGAGGGACTCAAGCTGGATGTTAGACTTGTGGTGTGTTAAAGCGAAAGCAGATATGCCAATAGCTGGAAGGGAGTGAAATCTCAGAGTTAGTTCAAGCTTTCAGAGCGGTAGTAAGAAAGATAAGATGCCATGGTGATTTAGGCTGTAAATGAGCAATTCGTTTAAGTTGAATCCCAAAAAGAGGGAAAAGAGGGGCTAGGCTCAAGGGAAAATAAATAGCGGAGAAAGGGAAGGAGATATTCATGTGGGTCGAATTCACAAGGTCGTGATTGAGTGTGTTGGTTTCTATTTTTATAAATAGATGTGATGCACAAGAGTGTGTGAATTATAGAGAAATTAAGTTAAACTGTCATTCCTTAAAACTATGAGAGAGAGTAATTGAGTATAGGTTAGGACGTGATATTAATGTTTCTCAAATTCAATTTGAATTCATGTCGCGTAGGTCTACTATGGAAGCTATATATTTATTGAGAGGTTTGATGAAGAAGTATAGAGAGAGTAATGAGGATCTACATATTTATATTTATTGATTTAGAGATTGCATATGATAAAGTTCCAATGCTTTGGAGAGTTCTAGAAAAGAAATGAGTTAAATGCTTGTATTCAAGTCATTAAGGATATGCATATAGGAGCTATTACCTTGTTTTGAAACACATGGTGGTTTGACCAAGTATTTTCCTATTTTAGTTGGATTAGGTTAAGGACCAGATTTAAGCCCATATCTTTTTTGCTTTAGTCATGGATGATCTTACTAGACATTTGCAAGAGGATGTATCCTGGTGAATGTTTTTTGTTGATGATTTTCTTCTTGTTGATAAGGCTAGAGAGGGAGTTGATGAAAAAAATTGAATTATGGTGGTGTACTTTAGAGTCTAAAGGTTTTTGTTTGTGTGGATCAAAATCCGAATACATGGAGTGCGATTTTAGTAGTAATAGATCTAGTGTTGGGATTGTGACATTTGGTGATTAAGTCATTAAAAAAGAGTGCACGATTTAGTTATCTCGGGTCTATTGTTCAAAGTGAAGGTGAAATAGATAGGGGTATTATTAGTTGAGTTCAAGTTGGATGGTTATAGTGGAGGAATGCATTGGGCTTGTTGTGTGATAGAAAAGTTTCCTTCAAACTTAAGGAAAAATTTTATAAGGGTTGTGAGACTCGAAATGCTTTATGGCTCAGAATGTTGTCCATTAAAAAAGAAGTATAAAATTAAGTTCAACTGTTGCAGAGATGAGGATGCTCAGGTGGATGAGTGATTTTATACTTGGAGACGTAATATGAAACGAGTATATATGTGAAAAGGTTTGAGTAGCTCCAATGGCAGGTAAGATTAGAGAGAGAGTCACCTTAGATGGTTTGGTCACATAAAAAGTTAGTCTTTCGATGATCTAGTTAGGATAGTAGATATGTTAGATCTGGCCTTTGTTAAGAAAGGTAGAGGTAGACTTAAAAATACTATAAAGTATTAGAAAATGTCATTTTTTGGTTTGATTTTAATGAGAATTTGACTCTTAATAGAACCCAGTGGAGAAAAAAGGATTCATGTCACCGACCACATGTAGTGGGATAATGACTTGATGTTGTTGTTATTGTTGTATGTTCTTGTTCTTGATTATCTTCCAATCCTGCTAGAGCATAGTTGGATGGGGAGTCTTGCATTGCTCTCAAGACGTTGATTGAATAAAAAAACCCTTCTCAGAAGCGTCATCACCACCCATTACTGTTCTATGAAAATCAAACTCAATTAAAGGGAGAGAACAAGATGAACTATGCAAAAATCCAAGTATGGAAACAGTTTAAGAGCTTTAGATGGGAGAGACATACAGACAATAAGTGCACAACAAAATGTATGATAATTATAACAAAATTAGAATTATCATACAGCAAGAAACAAGTAGATAGAAATACTTAGCATTTCTCGTGCCACATACTCAAGATGTACACCAATGCTCAAGTGATCTGCTAGTTTGAACAGCTACCAAGAAGTCTTTTTGAGTTGGCAGATTTCAATGCAACATAAGAATTATTTTTTTTTTAGGGCTTGTTAGCATTAACAGATACATAATGCTTGCTAGTCTCTGCCAACTTATGCTACTTCAATGCCCCCTATGCTGCTGACTGTGCAAACTTCATAATGCTTATAAGCATTCACCACAAAACATATATATGTGCACAAGCAAGTAAGTAAATGTATACGAACAAGTAGTATGCAAAAAGATTCCAAGCATCTATTAATTAACAACAGAAATTCGAGAACAAAAGCTGAATCCAAGTATGAGTAGTGGCATTAAGATATGCACCCCTTCATTTTAACTCACTCAGCACAAACATGCAAACACCAAAACTATCCAACCATCTCACCACATTATGGAAATTCAGTAAAAGAGTGAACAAGATCTGCTAAGCTTGGACTAAGGTTATCCTATTTCTCTCATCTTATCGAATAAAAAAAGAAGAAGAAAAAAGGCGGTCGTTGATTCCCTTGACACTACGGTCAATGATTGTTAGTGTTGGTAGACTGAAACCTATTGTATACCCGGGACGACGGAACCATGGGATCTTGATCGGGTTTACCTCCATTTTTCCACCACAATTGAGACTAAAATACCTAAAAGTTATTCATCCTTATTCGAGAGTTTTCTCTTACACATTAAGAGGGGTAATTAACTATGAGTGCTTGTGCTTATGAGAAGTAAGAACTCAGATCTAACTAAACCCTGATACTACCCGCAGGGAAAATCTGGTTAACTACAATCTGACTTAAGGGAAATGGAATCCTTTGTCTGTAAAGTGGGATTCATGCCGACGCGCCATTTTTCTTAAGCCAACACAAGAACATTGATTTGAGGAATATTTAATTAGTTCTTGTATCATCTATATATTCTTCGACTAAAGGCATCAATACCCCATTCTTTTTCTTAAGCAAAATATATAAGTAGATAAAGATGAGTTACATGAGTATAACAAGCGCAATTACAAAGAATTGTCAAAGAACAAGGAACCAAGGATGAAACATCCATTGGATCAAGAAACTTAAAATATTCATTTGGATTTCTAGCTTGAAGTCTAGTGAATATTATGAGTGTCGGTAAATTTTCTTCTAATTCCATCCCCTTTAGTTTTGGCATAAAGAATATGAAATTTTTTATCCATTAGGGAGTCAACATTCTAAATGTTTGATTAGAGATAGAAATTTGTTGAGATATATGATCTTTTTCTTGTTCAGAATTAGGATGAAGTTAAGGTGTTTTAAGAACTTGAGGAGTTTTTTCAGTGATACTATTAGTATATGATGGAGTAACCAAGACCTTGAGGATAGTAGGGGCAGGAATATGGCATTATCTCTAGAATGGAGTCTGAAATTGGCTCCAAGTTTTTATAACAGACCTAAAATGATGAGGAAGGGTCTTCCACCAATTGGGTAGAAGGTTATATATGAGCTTATGGTGGAACATCATGTGCCTGATAGTTAGAATCCTCAGCCCAAGATGAGTCTTGAAATAATTAAAGAATTTATGCCCAAATATATGGCAGGATTAGTATGATGGGATGTTTTCAAATTCTACCCTTTTTTAATATTTAGACGATGGAAATGCAATCCACAACTCCTTGAAAAAGGTTGTAATGTCCAATTCTACAAAAAAACATTAGGTATAAAGTCCTAACAAGACGAGCTGTCAGAGCATCCACCTATAAACGCTTTCGAAAAATAGAAGTCAATGAGAATATTGTAGATTGGTTGAAGTAATGTAAACAAAGTTATGGAAATGAAAACTAAAATGGAGTGACAGTAGTTCCACAAAGCAATCTTTTTTTTTGTTTGGTTTTTTTTGGTGTGGGTGTGGGGGGGGGAGGGTGTCACAAAAAGGACAGTCACCCTTTAATGCCCTACAGGCTCCTTCCCCTTTCCTGCAGTACAACCACTGCTAATGAGCTATGGACCAATGAAATACGCAAGCAATGTATAAAGAAACCATAATAATTATAGAGGGAGGGAGGGGGGCTATTGATATAGTATGAGTGTCGTGAGAAAAGTTTGATGTTGCATGCCTCTAAGGATGTCTCATGATGACATGTCGGGGGTCATGAGCTGAATTGAGTGGGCACTTATCAGTTGTAGATCAAACATGAGCTTGAGAATTAACTCCAAGTTTGGATAGCCCATAGAGAATTTGCCATTAATTGAGAGAGTGAATAGCCTTGCGAGCTCAGAAATCTCCTCTTAGGAAAAGAGGAGAGCATGCTTGCCTTGAAAAGATGAATTTGCAGTGTTTATGAATTCTAGTAAGAGAGAAGTGTTTGTTGGATGGAGAGAGGTGAATGCCCACAACATTCTTAAATGAGTGTAGAGGATGTGTAGTAGGAAGCATAATCACCAGAGAGGAAAAGAGAGGAGCCTTAGAAGATCCAGAGCCACATGGGAAGTGGCAACCTTACAAGGGTCAAACAAACCCTTGAATCAATCATTGCGGGAGGAGAAGGTGGGATACGTAGAGAAGCTAGTGAATATAAAGAATAGGAATTGTAGAACATCCCTCATAAGTGTCCAACGAAAGAGAATTAGCATGATGACGAGTTTGAGAGGATAAAAAACCATCATTGGTGGAAGAATAGAAAAACGACAACACAATGAGGGCCATATTAGGTGTTGGAGGGACTGAGATAGGATGAGATGCCATTGTCATAAGGCATCTATGTTAAAGATAGCTTGGTGCTAGCTACCTAACAACAAACCTAGAGGGATAGGGAAGAGAACTCTCACCTGGGAATGCTCATAAGTCCTATACAGTCACTGCAAAATTGTGCCAAAAAAATGCGAGATGGCTACACATAATGTGAGGGGAGATGGAAGTGACATGGTGATGGATGCGAGGGTTGAGGTGCATCTGCAGGTGAGCCCTCGTAATGTGAGGCAGACGAAAAGCAATTGAACGAGATGGTCATGTAGCATCAATACCACCTTCTCGCCCACATACCTATAGTTATTATTGTCGATGTCATAGGTGGGGTGTCTATCATTTTGCCATGGTTGGCCCAATTGTAAATGACAAGCAATTTGTAGCATAACCTTGAACCAAACCTCCTTTTGTAATTTGTTACCAACAGAAAATTGCACTAAACATTGTTTAAAAGCTTTAATTTTATTTACTTTGCACAACCAAGACAACTTGTAAGGCTTGGGGTGATCTTGCGGAGGGAGGTATAACTTTTATTTTTGTAGGCACAATGTTTTCATAACTGTTAGAATTCATATTGTATGAAAAATGTAATGGCGAAGTACTACTTTTTTCTCTATCATCAACATACATGAGATACTTGAAGTCATAATTTGTGGTTTTTCTACTTTATTTTTGTTTTTGGGTGGAATTCTTCAACCAAGGATATAAACATGATGATTTGGACAATTTAATGTTGTGTTTCCAAAACCTAAGCATTTTATGTGCATTTTTAGTAATAGAAGTAATAGATACAGTATAGCATCTTGAGAAAAGTTTGATGTTGCATGCCTCTAAGGAAGTCTCATGATGACATGTCGAGCGTCGTGAATAGCCTCATCACCCATTCCCATCCAAATAAATGACAAATTTGACCCTACGATTAACTTGGTTTAGATTTTGTGAGTTGATAGTGTATATTGAACAATTAACAGAGTTTTGAACTAAAATTGATGCATCAAGAAGTCTGGTGACTATTTTGATCATTTTTTATATTGAAACTAGTGGGAAACATGATTTCATGCAATTTGGTGATTGATGCATGAAAGGTTTTGGTTTGCTGTGAGTTATGAACCTAGTTTTGTTTATGGTGTTTAAAGTTTTTATGTTATTTTAACCTTTTTTTAGCTTAAATGTTATTTTAACTTTGTAAACACAGATAAAAATAAGTTTTATCAGTACCTGAAAACAATTGAAATCTCTGATTCAGTTAATGGACTTTCTGTGTTTCACACATTTTATCATAAGAAGTTGTCATCCTTGCCCTATGTGCTTTCTGCCCGTTAGATGTGTCTATACTTCGCTAACCTTCATTTGATGTTTGTAGACGGCCATCGGATTAAAAAAACCTTAGATTAGAATTGCAGCTGTCCTGTGAAGGTCCTTAAATGGACTGATGATTTACTGTCCTTGTATTGTTTTAATGGTTGCAGATATGACTGGTTGCAATTTTCAGATTAAAATCCTTTGCGACCAAATTAAGTAGGTTGAAAATTAGAATTGTTAAACACTATTTCAACTTTATTAGGGTATAGATCACATCACTTTTACTTAAAAAAAGATTGAATGAGTAGTTGAGAGAGAAACTACAACAAACAAGATGCAACAGGGTGGGGGGAGAGAAAGAGAGTTATTTAACTAAAAATGCAGTAAAGTTAATATATCCACAATCATTATAAAAAACTTTTTCTTATGCTCATATGTGATGCTTTTTGAGCTATCCTTCAAATCTTAGTGTTGATCTTTAATTTGCTTCTTTGACAATTTTGGATTTGTACAATTTGAATCACAACTTCATATGCAATCTTTATCTTTTAATTTTTATTTTATTGAAATTCAGGATGATATTCGAAAGGCCTTGGGAGTATGTCCCCAACATGATATATTATTTCCAGAGCTGACGGTATGCCAGATTTACCTGATTTTGCTCAATATCTTAATAAGCCATCTTTTTCTACACGGTCATTCATGAAGGCTTTTTTATTACTTAATTTATTAGAGGTAACGGACATATTTATCTGGCAAAAGCGGATTCAAGTTCAAGTGTTCATAGTTTCTTTTTCAGCAAGCTTGTTTTTCTGTCTTATGCACCCACATTATTTCCTTCTATATCATCATGATTACAATTAATTTTTTATTCTCTCAAGAAATTTTATGACCACAAAATTGATGAATTTCTTGTAATGGCCAGCATTATTATTTTATTTAATTCGTACAAACAAACCTGAGCTGCAGCACCATACGTTGGAATTCTCTGATACATGCATGCTGTAACCACCAGCGGCCTTGATAATAATGGTTTTGCAATACTGAAAGATTATTGGAAAAACTAATTTTATAGCCATTTAGTCATTCACACATCCTTCAAATACTACGATGGCATCACTATTATAATCTATTGAAACAAATTCTTATAGCCCAAAATTCTAACTGTGACTGCAATGAAAAACAAAACAAAACAAAACAAACAAACAATCAATGTCCATGTGGCAAAATCTTGAACAAAGTATGGTATGCCAATCTATCTGTGTTTCAATCCCCTTCCACGGCTGCTTCCTGACGTTACTTTGTTCCTGTGAGGTTTATTATCCAAAAACTTCTAGTTGATATGGATTTTTCTCGCTCAGGCGTTGAATGAGGAGACTGAAAGAAATAAGCACTCGAGCAGGATGTGTTTTAGAATATTGGGCTCAAGTCCTTTTTTGTAGTGGAACAAGGATGATAGGGAAACTAATTGTATTCAGATTTCCTTCCCTAAGGGATTTTTGGCAAGGGTAGAAGAGTGAGAGAGTAGATAGGTTAATTAAAGGATAATAGAGAATTGGTTTTAGTTTAGTAGAGATTAAATATTTTATTGATGTGAGATGATAATCTCTAGCTTTTATCCCTGCTTAATTGTTTCTTCTTGCTACTTTAATGGCCAACTAGGATGAGAGAGAGAACGAGAGGATGGTTATCTTCTTTGAAATCCTCATTGAAGATAAGTCGTACTTGAACTTTATAGGAATGAGGGATGGAGTTAACTTTGATTACACGGTTACATTGAAGATACTCTAATTGACATATGAGATGATGATTGCTTAATGAGATTGCTAGCCACCTGATTCCTGATTTTGGAACCTAGGGTGATCATTATCTTTGATCACCGTAAATAGAAATGAAATAATCTAAAGGATAATCAATTTGCAGTAAACATTAATACGATAATCCATGGGGAAGAAGAAGAGGGGCTGACTATGCTCTTATGCATTGAAGTGGCTTTTGACTATATGGATAGAATACCTTGATGAGGTGGCACTTTGTGTTGATGTATAGTTTTTGATGTTGTAGTCGACTTGTTGTATATTATTCTTACATGTAGCATTGAATTAGTTCTATGTATGCCCATGGAACTTGAACATACATAGGAACATAGGCCATTATTTGAGTATATTTGAGTTGGCTTAATACCAGTCGTGTTAGCCTGAGATAAGCCTGAGATAACCAATTGAAAAGGAGTTGACTCAAGGGTATTGGTTTGGTTGATTAATTCATATTGATGGAATGTCCTACTATATTATGACTCCCCATATCAAGACATTTGCATATGCAAATCAACATTGAAGGGTGAGGGGAAATCTTCATTGAAACAGCTCTTTATTTTTTTTGACTTGATTTACTAATTTCTTATGTTGGAAGACTCAAAACCTACAAAAATTATTAATAATGTATCTCAGCTTTTTCAGCTTTTTTATTTATTCTTTCTTTTTTATGAATGTTGGAATTACAAATGAATTGTTTTTTTCTTGTTTAAGTGAAGAGATCCTTAAAAGAGGAGGATAAAGTTTAGAAAACTTCCACTAAGATGCTCTTAAGAAAGAGAGGGCGATCACCAAGCACAAAGAAATCTCATACGCCTAAATTTTGCAAGAATTCAAAACTAATTTTCCATTCATTCTTACTTTCTATTTATAGCCTAATACAATCTATTCGTAGTCTTTTTAGTAGGCAAAGGTAGTACCTTAACTTAATAAAGGATCTTTATTAGCAACCATGGTTTTTATTGTTCAATGGGATCTTTTAGACTTGGGAAGAATGCTTGTTGATGGGGTAATTTTGAGCTAATCATCACTAACTATAGACTTGTTTGAGCTATATTTGTTTACCCTCTCATTACGCTGTAAATTATATCCTTTTTAGTATGTGGATCTATTTTGTTGTTGTATTGAACTTCGGATACAGGGCTTCCTCTTGACTTGTTTGCTTTGTTCAGGTTAAGGAACACTTGGTAATGTTTGCTGCTATAAAAGGTGTTGATGACCATTGCTTAGAGGGTCAAGTGACTGAAATGATCAATGAAGTGAGTGTACTTGACGCATCTCAGATCTCCTTTAACCATGATTTTACTTCAATATTGAATGCTCTTCCTCCATGCCTGTTAGATTCTTTCACCTTTACTGATGTTCTTTATATATATTTTTTAATTTCATGAATTAAAACCCTCGATCTCACCTTTAGAGGCTTTATGGAAAATAGCACTCGGTCAACTAACCTATCCTTTTGTCAACATGATGTGATTGTAATATAAAGAGCCAACATAATATTTTAGGAAATTATTTTTTCACGACATTGGCTGGGAGCTTAGAGTACTTGGGTAGGAATAGATGCCCAAATGGACTTTTGAAGGTTGTTATACTTTCTAAACAAACATGTCAATTTAAATAAAATTTTCCCTTTACAATCAGACTTCCAGGCTCAAGAAAAAGCCACCAAACCAAATAGCATTGGGTTGGTGGGGTGGGGTGGGGTGGGGGTTGACTCCATTTCTTTTGCATTCTCTTCAACCTATAATATATGTTCGTAAAAATATTGTATAGAATAGTATGCGCTTTTCTTATGCAATTGAAATACAGCATAGAGGTGTACATATCCTTCATAGTAACACGAAGTTTCGTTTGCTTGAGAGACATCATTGTAAATTATTCGCGATACAATCTTGTCACCACAATGCTTATCTTATGTATCTAAAAGAGCAGGAAACATAAGCATCTCAATAAAATGCATAAGTTTAAGCAAAATGAAGCATTACGCCAATCTAGAAATGAGATTACTCACATCAAATTTAGATGAACTAACTTTTCAGTTTTAATATAGACACATCCTAAATTAACTCCTATAAACAAATCACAATGCCATAGATGCATACACGCACCAAGTCACTTATAATATCTTAATCTAGACAAAATATCACCAAATCCTAAATTAAACCACTTTTATTATTAATTACACAAGCGTGATAATCATTTTAAATAACATCATAAGCTCATATGACTGCCAAAGTCTTGGTCTCTCTTAGTTAAAAGTATTTTTTAATCATTAGTCTTTGTTTAAAAAAAAATTCATAATTGTTCTTATTTACCTTATTAGAGCGTCAAAACTAATAAAATAGTATATTTAGATCTTGGTTTTAAGATTGTTTTGCTTTAAGTGAAATGGAAACGGAAAGATGAGATTATATCTCAGATCTTTCGTTCTGATTAGGTCAAGTTTCCCACTTTTTATGAAAATCACATTAAGAACAATACATAGGGTTTCCAAATTGATTTTTTTAGTAAGACATGAATTTATTACGAAAACATGAACAATAAGAGCAATCACTAATATTTAACTAAAAAAAATACCCAAGATAATAAATATAGTTTGATGCGCTCGGATACATCAAAATTGAAAAACTATTCATTTGGATCCTCTTGCTTGAAGCCTAGTAAAACATGAGAGTGATGGATGTTTTTCTTATTTCAAATCCATCCAATAGACATAATTTAAAACCTCTTATCTACTAGAGCGTCATCACTAATAAAGCTATCATTAGAATAAGGTTAATCTGGAGTATGGACCATGATCATCGTTGTTAAAAATTTGGAGGGAGATAAGAAATTTTAGGAGTAGGAGGGATAATATCTAATGTTGCTTTTGGTTGATGTATAAACCATTTTTATATGGCTAGCATGGGAAAGCAGAACAAGCTCAAAATCCAAAGGAAAGCCTATTTATTCCAAATTCTCAATGCAAGCCTGAATTATTGAAGGAACAACAACCATTATAAGAGAAAAATAAAAATATTTGAATATCCCTGTTTAGCTTGAATGGTTTGATTTTATAGATCTGGATGAACCTTAAAACATTTAAGAGTGATTATGCCCAAGGATTTTGCATGAGTGATAGGGGGGAGACTTCAAATTCTACCATCTGCTCATTTTCACAATAGAATGAGCCAATCCACACCTTTTCAAACTTGAAGTAGTTCCCATTTTAACTAGAACTTTAACGAAAAATGGCCTAGAAAGAAGACTACAAGCAACATTTTAACTAGAACTTTGACGAGTTTTAAATGGAGGTGATATGTGGTTCCTTGGAAGAATCAAAATGAGAAAACCACTTAAGCATTTGATTGAATAGCCACTGGCATGCTAGGCTCTTCGAGAGAAAGCGTTTGGTGCAATCTATTTCTAATGATAGTCTTATAATGATATATCACAATTAAATATTTACTGGCTACGTATAAATCTTATAAGAAATTGCAAATAACATCCATGTTGGATTGGACTGTCAAGATTCGACCTGAATGCTTGGAATGCCTAGAATGATGGTCGGACTGAAATTAGATTATTCTCAAAGTAGAATCTTTTAATTTAAAAAGAGCCAACTAAATTATAATCTTTTATTTATAAATGTCTCTTAAAGTATTAAATTATCTATCTTCTACCTTCATATTTGCAAAAGAAAAAGTTTCTACTTAAGATAACGTTATTCTCCTACTACTGTACATGTGCCCTCTTCTATCGTCCATTTAAGTTAAAGGAGATTTTCAACTAATGGAGTTTAGTTAAACAACTTAGTGGCTCATTGCATTTCTAAATTATAGTAATTCAAAAAAAAAAAAAAAAAAAACAGTATGCATACAAATTTTTGTATATTAGTCATAAGATATATCTTTATCATTAGCAGAAATGAAGATGCATTTGCAATTGTCTCAATGTTGGTATATTGGAACTGTTAGTTTTTTTTTTTATCATTTTAATATCTTAACTTGTCTTATAATACACTTATCATAGGAGCCTTGTCTAAATTGTACTCTTAATGGCACATCATCTCATCAATTTTTCTGACCTAACCCTTGAGAGTAGATAATCCTTTTCCTTTTTTTTATGCATGCGGGTGCATTGCATCCAGGGAGTATCATAAGAGGGTGAACTCCATCATAAGAATGCACATACAGGCTATAGGCATACTCATATATCATTTTCTTTCTATCGTTAGTCTTTGTATACAATATATATTAGGAGGGAATATTTCATTAAACAATTGAACTATGTCATGGAAGCTTACATTTCATTTATATCAATATGAAGGATATGAGAAATAGAAAATCATTTTAGATGTCTGCAATAATCATTGGATATTAATAAGAACATTCAATGCTAATGATTGACCATAACAATTTATGCATTTCAGTATCGAAGAATGGAAATCATTGCTATAAATTTGAAATCTATTACTCACATTTCTTTTTGAAGCTTGGTTGCTACTTATTCATGAACTCGACCTTTTTTCATCTATTACAAGATGCGTATATTTTTTCATAAGACATAAATTATCTCTTAATTTTGTATTATTTTTTTGATATTTCTTTTCTAGTATTTAAATTTTGCATTTTATGAATATACTAAAATTAAATAACTAATTTTTATTCGGCATTTTATTTTTACTATTAAATCTACTCTTTCGTGTTTACTTATGCTTTTCTTATATAATTTCTTTATTTTAATTAATATTTTGAATGATGATTTGAGGGGAGAGAGGCGTTCTTTAAGAGAGAAAGATCACAAAGTTTCCATCCTTGATGGCTCACCATTAGCTATCAGTGGCCACAAAAATTGCCACACTATGGCGAAACAGCTTGCTTGCCCTGTGCACAGGTACAAGGTGAGACAGGGGGTGCGAAACTCGTGCAAGGGTTATCTATGCATGATCACTTGAGATTGAACACCAAGGTGAATTGTGCATAGGCGCAAAGAGACGAGTGAGGATGCCCTCTTACAAATTTGCAAATGGAGCAAACAAATGAGTAAGTCTCCTATAGTCTAGGGTATGGGCATTTAGGTTAGCGAAATTCGCTTATATTGGTTTTCAAAATTGATTTCATTAGGACGAAGAAGGAAACTAGGCTATAGTTGACTTTATTTAGTGTTTAGGAGAAAGGATGACTCACATTTTCTTTATCTTATTGAATTGACATAGGACTCACTATGGTACATGATGTTGCCCGAAGCCCCGCACGCATTTATAGCCAATCCACATGCCTATTCATTTCATGCATGCATGGCTATTCTTGGTCGTGTGTGTTCTCCCTCCCCTGCTTGATGGCTTGGATCCGTACCACTTGTTAGTCCGCTCACTCGCACTAGATTTCTCCCACTTGGTTTGTGTCTCTCACTCTTTTCACACTTTTTTTTGCTTTCTCTTCTTCTTGCTATATCTCTCACCCACTCTCTTATTATTATTTTGTTAGTTAGCATTGCTCAAATCCCTCTGCACGTGTTACACGAGTAAATAGGTGTTTTAGAGGAGTTTAATTAATTTACAAATGTTCCAATATTTTATATATTTATATATGTATGTATAGTCATTTTATTTATTATAAAATAAATTTAAAATAAATCTTTTGCCATTAAATTATCTTCCAAATATGCATCTTTTACAACTAATTGTTTATTTTGAGAAATTAGTTCATTTTAAAATCAATGGGGAAGTTGACTTTATATGCCCCATAATGCCTGAGTTGGAGAGATATGTTCGTTGTAATATTTCTTTGGTAAGTGTATTCAAAATTTTATTTTGGACTGAAATACCTCATTTTATACTTATATCCTATTGTATAGAAGGAATGATGTCTCTCCCTTCTTGTTTCTATTTTAGACATTGTTGTACTTTCGTCTAAGTCTCTTCACTCAGCAAGGATCATGATAGTGACATTTGATTTTTCTTTGTTTTTCTTTGATTTAAGCTTACTCATGTTTTTTTTTGTTGATGTTTTTATTTTGCATTCTATATTGGGTCATTTTGATGGAGGTCAAATGCAGAGCTAGGAAGATTATCAAATATGTGTTTTGATATTTGTTAAAATATCTGTGTAATTTATGTTTGGACTTTATTAGAAGGATGATCCAAAGTTTCCAAGACTATTGTTCGTCCAATACTCAAACCTTTTTCGACATAGTTCAATCTTAGTTTGAATAAGGTCTTAACCTTGTTTGTTTACAAACAAGGTTCACAAGTTACGACCATGTTTTCGAAAATTGTTTAATCATAAGTTGAATATAGTTCATTATGATTTGATCATGATTCGATCTTCACATTCGAATTCATGTCTGAATATGGTTTGATTCATGTTCAAACATAGTTTGAAGAACAATGATATTATATTATGATGGAATATGTTTTGTTGGTGAATCAAGCATGAACATTCTTATATTTTATGGAGGAGAGTTAAAAGAAGACTTATGAGTTGTTGGACATTCACTGAATAATGGAGCAAATTGAGTACAAAGAAGTATTTCTGTTGAAGACTTCTAAGATCTTTTATGCAAAGTGATAGAGATTGATAAGAAATTTCTTTAATTTGAAATTGATGTTGCTGTACCACTTTGGTGGAGCATCGTCAATTCCTCTATTTGAGCTACTTACGGATTATGATCTTAATTTTTTTTCATGAATAAGATGTTATTATCCATTAATCATTGAGCTTCTATATGTGTGATTTTTGCTCTTAAGAAGATTTCGACTGTGGTTTTTTATGCAAATGAGGCTAGTACGAGGTAGTAATTTTGCCATCTTCCATTGGTGGAGGTGATGATGTGAACATTTCACGTGTAAAAATATGTGATACTATGGAGTTACAAGTTGCAGTGATAGTGGTTCTATGGATGCTTCAATACTAAAGCGTCTATTGGAGATGTTAATCTTAGTTTATGATAAATGTTAAACTAGCAAATCGCGAAGGCCTTTTGATTCTTATTTACATTAGGGCTAAAAGCAATAATTCAACCTATAGAAAACCCATAAATGGGGTTGTTAATGTGCCGAGATTGAGCGAGCTCACTGTTTATTTGTGTTCTACTCGTTCGAAAATTTGATGGTTTGATTTTGATTTGTTTTTGAAATTATTCATAAATATCACATTTGTGTTCCATTTATTTTGAATTCGTTTGTTGTGTTCAACTGGAAATATATGAAAAATTAATGATCATTATTAATAATTAGTTAAAAAAATACTAAATTTCAACTATTCTTAGATAAATCATAAAAATCCAAAATAAATGTATAAAAAATAGATAAATTGTTTCTAAAATTTTATGATTACAATAACTATTTAAGGTTAAAATTTAACAAATAATAATTTTATATCTTACATTGCAAATAATAACTATATTTTAAAAAATATTTATATATTAATAGATAATTATATTGATTATATATGAGCCAAGCGCAATCGAACAAAACCTTTGTCCATGTTCAGCTTGTTTAACATTCGAGCTCAAAATATATGTTCGTGTTTGACTCGCTTATTTAATGAATGAGTTGAACGCAAGCTTCCTATTGCGCGAAAAAGAAATTACAAATGATGAGTTTTTTTAACAACCTTACACATAGATAACTGTCATCCTATTGGATTTTGTGCCTGAAAGTACCTCCAATTCAATAGTTGTTAATATAATAGCATAACGCTCAGTGGATTTTGAGAACAAAGAGGTTTGAAGCATGTGTGTGCGCATGCGTGCGTTTGTGTGTGTGTATTTACACAGATAAATGCATGCATGCTTGCATTGAAATAAAACTTTCAACTTAAGATGAAAAAGCAGTTAAAAAGGCATCGTACATCTGTTTCTCTTCAAAGACTTGCTCATGAAGCTTGCGAGCTATAAAATTGGCAAACTCTAATATTTTTGAGATATGAAGCCTTGAATTAAAACACACTTGCATTTTGGATATAAGATGAAAAGACAATCAACAAGTTTGACCGGTGCTCATTGGACCTATAATCAAAGATAAGCTTGTAGCATTTATTCTAATATGAAGCTGAAGATGATATTATCAGACTTGCAGCGAGACTATGACATTGATTTTCCCTTATCAACATTGATTTTCCCTATGATAAGGCTTGGCGGTGTGCGAGTATCCTCTAGTGGCATAAGGTGTCAATACTCAAATTTATCCAGTGTTATTTGTAATTGTGGACTAAAAAATGACGAGTCATGATTGTATTACATGATTTAGCTGAGGGAACCGATAATCATAGTAGATATCTTGCTATTTATCTCTTTAGACACAATAATATTGCAAATACTTTATCATTATACTCATCTTGTGGCAATAGTTTTTATGATGAAGTTCAAAACTAATAATTTTCATTGGTATCACATGTCTTCCAAGACTAACAAAAGATTTAATTTTCTTTAGGTACTTCTACAAAGTATGTGTCAAGAACCCAATCATAGCATCTTATCTTGAAAATGATGTTGGTTTTGAATGATAGGTTATGCTTTCTTTATTGGAAAATAATACAATTTGATGACAACGGGTTAGAGAGCTTCAACATTGTCACTAGAAGTGCATGCTACTATATAGTGACTGCACTATTAGGAGTTTTTTAGACATACAATACAAAAATGATTCTTTGATAGGCGTAGGATTGTAGTGAACTTAAAAAATATTTTAATGGAAAAAAAATTGAAGAAGCATTAGAAAACTCTTGCATAAGGGAACAAAGTTTGATCATCTACCCCATTAGTCAATTGACTTATATGTTCTCTCTCAAATTGACTTGTGAGATAGGGCGTGTACATGTAGAAAGTTTAATGTTATTTATCTCGTGTGTACATGTGTTAGCTAAAGCTTTGAGTCGAGGTGTATAAGCATAAGTTCAAAAGTTATGTATGAAAAAAGCATGGCTAGCTGCATATACTGAAAATATATATAACTTGTTGGAAAGGAGAACACCTGAGATGTTCCAGCTTCTAGATGAAGTAAAGGTAGTTTTTGATGAGGACATCACTACTTGGAAAGTTTATCAGAGACGTGGTCGTCGATCTACGGCCACGATCGAGTCATTGTATTTTTGAGTCTTGTCATGTCGTTGTTTTCTTTCATTTGATTATGTTATTTCTTTTCCTGTTTTACCCCTTACTTAAGGGTGGATTGTTTGTAAGCCCAAGAGGGCATTGTTGTCTTTATTTTGAGTCATTTGTTGAGGCTATTTGAAAGCCCTTTGATGTATCTTTGAGTTTTAATGATGATAATGAAAAGAAATTCCTGCATAGTGGTCTCTTGATGTGAGAGTTTGAGAGCTTTGAGAAATCCCTTGGAGAGGGACAACGGATCACCCACCAACCTAGGAAGAGTCCGGGTTCGTGGTTCTCTCTTCCCTTATCTCTTCTTTCCCTCCCCTCCCCCTCCTTGCCGCCAGCCTAGGCCACTCAATCCGCAAGCCGCCGGCCCCTTTCCTCTTCCTCCCAAGCCATTAATTCAAGGACCCCTTCCTCACCGAAATTCCCCCATCCCCTCATAACCTAGCCGGCCACCTTCCTCTCCCACCACCAAACTTTCAATCCACAAAATCCCAACCCTAATCCTAGACCTAGCCGCCGGCCCCCCATCTCCCTCTTTGCCTCCAAAATTCAAATCCCCTCCATTACTTCTTTCCTTTTTCCATACAACTACTTTTGGAAAGCTTTAATCCAATCACCCAATCAAAATTTGAAATTTGAATTGTTTCCTAAAATAGAGTTCTATTTTAGGAAACTCTTCCAATCAAATCCAAATTAAATTTAAATTGGATTGGAATTGATTTCTCCTCCTTAATTTGGAATTCCCAAAGAGGCAAGCACTAAAGACCTTTCCCCAAACCCCCTCCCTCCTCTTGAAGCCGCCGGCCCCCTCTCTCTACCCGCCCCCTACTCTCTCTCCAATCCCCTTGAATTATTTCCAAAGGAGAAACCCAATATTTTGGAAACTCTTAGTCCCTTCTTCCCTCCTTTATGATTAACTTAGGGATTCAAATTTGAATCTCCCTTCATCCGTACACATCTAAAACCTAAACCTAAAGTTTTTCCCAAGCCCCACCTTGGCCGACCACCCTCTTCCCCATTCTTCTACTTTGAATTCGTGAGAGAAACTTCTTTCTCTCAAGGGGAATCTTTAAGGAGAGCAAAGGAGCATCACCTTCACCACTCTCCTCCAAAATCACCATGAATGAAGGTTCCCGAATGGGACTACGGATTGATACATGACGATCAACACCAAATCGACATCCTCCGGTATCCTTTCTTTGACGTGGGTTTCGACTTCAACAACACCGTTGAAGAATACATCGATCGCATCCAAATTGTCTTGGTTGACGTGATCGACGAGTAAAGATCAAAGGGACGTTGGATCATCGCCGGCCAATCAACGACCTCCACCACTCCGGCTACCTCTTCGCATTCCGTTAAAGGTTAGATCGTTCACTTCCTATGTCTCCTCACCGGCGCTATTAGCAAGCAAGTGGATAAAATCCAGTGGCGTTCCTCTTCCGAATCACAATAAGGGTGAACTTTTTCTCCTTCTTCAATTACTTCTTCATTCACTAACCTTGTAGGTGATGACGGAATCGCAAAGGATCGAACTCCGCTTAAAATGCTAAAGCTTAGTAAACGTAGGGCTTGAGTGTACCTTTATGTGCTACTTATCTTATTGTTAATTTAGGGATTTTTGATTGAATGCCTACTATTTCGTATGTCATTGATTCCCTAATTTATTTTGCTTGTCCAAGTGCTTAGCAAGTGGTTTGGCCTAAACGTAGGCACCCCTCTCTTGTTTTATTTTATTGTTTCAAATTGCTAAATAGTTATAATCATAATTGCTTTCTTCAAGAAATCGTGCTAATTCTTATTGTTTTCATTTAAAAGCATCTTAGTGCTACATCAGTTTTCATGTTATGTGGTCGTCCAAAAAAATAGAAGACCTTCAAAGGGAGATAATGATGTGGTTCAATGTAGGTATAATTGATGTGGAGTTAGTGGCCATAATCTAGTTACTTGTAAAACTAAGTATCCAATAATTTTTTATTTACTCCTCTTGTTATTGATTGGTTGTATCAATTATAATTCTTGAAGTAGTGTCATTGAATAGTTGTGCAATATTGTAATGCTTGTCATTTTGATATATTATGATTTTTAGTTGATTCTCTTTTGTTGCTATATCTGCTGCATTATATTTATTGTAATCGCACTTTGCTGTATTAATGTTGCAGCCTAATCTATTCGGCCTACTATATTACATTCTGTTATGTCTACCTTTGTCAAAACTTATTTGAACCATATCCAAGCTTTATTCAGACCTTCTAAAAAGCTTTTTTGAACATTATTTAACCCTTATTCAAATGTTTTTTGACTAATGTTCAAAATTTCTTCAAGCCTATCTTTGAATGAGGGTTCAAATAAGACTTGGACAAGGTTCGAACTAGTTTTGAATCTTTCTTAAATATGGTTTCCACTTTGTACATACTTATTAGACGCTTATTCATTTTTTTATCAAATCAATATTAGTCTTAGATGACTTAAATAAGTACTCCATGGTCAAAAGTTGGATTTTCTTGTCTAAAATGAAATTTTGAACATTATGGGGCATATAAAGTCAAATTCCCAAATCAATTCAAATTATATAACTTGATTAAATTTTGAACTTATCTTTAAAGTTGTTTCAACTAATAATTTATTTTTATTATTTTTTAAATTAATTATGTAATATTTCGGAACTTTACACTTTGTAATTAACTTGAGGATTGTCGTTCAGCATGAATTTTAAAATCACCCTACTTTTAAAAATTATTGTAAATCGTCTCTATCATATTAACCATCCCTTAGTACCAGATGCTAAAGATGGAATTATTAACAATTATTTTTTATTTTTGGTTAGCTTGAGAAGTTTGGTGCCCGTGGTTGCATATTTATTTCCTCCAAAAATTTTCTTGCTAATTATGAGTATTTTTTTCTTGTATGTTTTGAGTGCAGGTGGGTCTGACAGATAAGGTAAACTCACTTGTAGGATCTCTTTCTGGAGGAATGAAAAGGAAATTATCCCTTGGAATTGCTCTCATCGGGAATAGCAAGGTACGATGGAACTGGTTATACCTTGCACCTTTTTTTCCGGAATGCTTCTATGTATTTTGTTTCTTAATAAGCAGGTGATCATTCTTGATGAACCTACCAGTGGTATGGATCCATATGCTATGCGTTCAACATGGCAATTGATAAAGAAGATCAAGAAAGGAAGAATAATTCTGCTAACAACACATTCCATGGATGAAGCTGATGTTCTTGGTGATCGAATAGCTATCATGGCAAATGGCGGCTTAAGATGTTGTGGGAGGTCACTGTCAACTTAAAAATCTATTATGTTGGAAGCAACAGGATATGACATTTTCATCTCTTAAAATTGATAATTGAATTTGTCTATTTGGCTGATTTAATATGATATTGTTTTTCTAATGAAATTTGTAAAAACGTCATTTTAGCTGTTGCATTCTTTTTTTTTTTTTCTCTAGATTTATGTTTTCTAAATTTTAGAGATGTATGCTAAAAGTATCATTAAAGTTCATTTCTACAGTAGAATATAACATCTAAGTATGTGGTGTAAACTTAGGAAATTGGACGAGTCAAATCATCAATGGTGGGATTCAACATATCTTAGAATATAGCTTCCTTGAAAATAAAGAAAACCTTCACTGTGATAGAAATTTTATCTTTTATAAGGGTCGATCTGCATAGAAATTTTTGAAATTGGCTCCATTGAATTGGAATAGATTAGATGATCCTTGTTGAGGTAGAATTTTCAATGACTTTATCAATGATTTTCTAATTGCAATAGCCCTGATTTGTACAAACGAGCTTGCGATGGGAATGATGATATAGTTTTACCATTGTAAGTTATCCGTTTACTTATCATGCGCAAGATTGAAAGGAAAACTGCTGTTTCTTGTGTTAAGTTTGTGAACATTTATGTAATTTCTTAAAACTTTTTTGCTTCCTGCCATACTAGAAGAAAGTTGCACAATATGACCACGAGGGGTGTGTTGCATGGCATTAGAGGTGGCCACTTGGCAAACCTTATCAGGTTGAATTGGGTTGGAGAGTTCCCAACATTTTTCCATGCCTATCAATCAATTGGGTGAGGGTTTTGGGATCGAACATTGTCTTTGATCGATTCAGGTCCACTCAGTTTATTTTACAAACATCTAAACTTTGTGGTTCAGGTCGTATCACATAGAGTAGTCAAACATAGGTCTGGCCTAGCAGTTGGGAGTGTTCTTAGAAGCCTTAAGGTCACACAAAAGAATTGTCCTTGATCAGTGGTTTGGTTACTTCCATTTTGATTTAGAGGTCTCGTTTTAGTCAACAAACAATCTCATTACAAATGTATGGATAATGCAGCGCTATTATAATCTAACATTATAGTTTTTCCTTGGAAAAAATTTTTTTTCTTGGTTTTTGTCAGTGTAATAATTTTTTTTCTTAATTGTGTTATGGCAGTTCTTTATTCCTGAAGAACCGTTATGGGGTTGGATATACACTAACAATAGCCAAGGTTATTTTTTAAATAAAATATTTTCTCTCTTCTAATTTTTACTTCTTATTCTTCTGATTTTTACCAATTTTATTTTCTTTTTGCTGCTTGGTTTGGTAATCATTAGACTTCATCTCGCGCTTCAATTGGTGGTGAGATCGTCCATCATCATGTGCCGACAGCTGAATGCATATCTGATGTAATTCTCTTTTCCCAAATGAAGTTGATATTGATTTTGAACGTACACTTGCTGTTTCAAAATGAAAATCCATACCTACATTTAATTTAATTTTCTTCTTTGGTTAGTTTAACCTAAGTTTACTTGAGTGTTTTCAAAATTTTTATTTTTATTTTGTGACGGAGCAAGTGATTGACGCCATAATCATCAAAATCATGATTTTTTTTTTTGAGCTATTTTATTAGCTGATCAATTGTCTACGAATGACACATTTTGGTTAAGGCTACGGAAATGCATAAGAAAAACCCTTTGGAGTAGAATTTCGTATTGACATTTTATATTATTTACCGTCTTTGTTACTCTCTTGCTTGTGCCTTGCCTATTTGGTCATGCATTGATGGGGAATTACATTGAAAACAAAAATGGCAAATTTTAGTCGCGACCTTGCGTTATTACAGTATTTCAATATTTTCTTGATATGGGCAGTGCAGTGTTTCGCAACATATATTTTTCCACCTACATCGTGAATCTTTTCTTTACTGATTTTTTTTTAAATCTTTTTTGTACTGATTCCTCCAGCTCTTCCAGAGCCCGATTATTCCATGTTTCTTGAGCTATATGAAGTTTTTTGATGCAGCAGAACAGAGAGTTTTCAGTTTTATGTGTTTTTTTAATTAATATTCAATGTCTTAATTGTTATTTTACTTTCGTTATGAATATCTTTATTCTGAATATTGGAAATGTTTTTTTTCCCTTCGCATTTCTTTCTCATTTAGGTAGGTTCAGAAATATCTTTCAGACTACCTCTTGCTTCATCATCGTTATTTGTAAATATGTTCCGGGAGATTGAGAGCCGTATAAGAAGGCCAAACAATGAAGATAATTCTAGCTTTGTGGAAAATGATTGTGGTGGCATTGAGAGTTATGGAATCTCAGTTACAACATTGGAGGAAGTGTTTTTGAAAGTTGCAGGGCAAAGGTTGGATGAAGTGGATTATCATCAATATCAAAAAAGTCTCAACAAGACAAGAACTACAGATTGTCAGGTTTCCCAAAGTACACTTTTTGGATCCTCAAGATCTAAAAGATACTGGGTGCATTCTTGTGAGTTCTTCAGAAGCTTGCTCTGTGCTGCTGGACAAGTTTTTGGTTTGATCATTTCCACAATCTTTGGTTTTGCTGTATGCTCTTTAATTAAAATATGTTGTTGCGGTACAATTGTAAGATCAGCTTTGTGGGTGCACTTAAAAGCCCTCTTTATAAAAAGGGCGATTTCTGCTCGAAGGGATAGGAGAACAGTTGCTTTTCAGCTGCTGATTCCTGCTATTTTCATGTTTATGGGTTTACTTTTCTTGAGGATTAAACCTCATCCTGATCAGGATTCTGTGTTACTGACCACATCTCATTTCAATCCTTTATTAAGTGGTGGAGGTGGTGGTGGTCCTATTCCATTTAATCTCTGTTATCCGGCTGCTGAAAAGGTCTATTATCACACAAAATTTTTAAGTACATGTTAATTTCATAGTTTTTCTCTGTATGTAAATTTACTTCTCTAATATCGACTGTATGCCCGATTCTTATTTATGAGAATGATTTAATTCCTGCAGGTGGCGTCACACGTGATGGGTGGTTGGATACAGAAAGAGGAATCTAGAAGTTTCAGATTTCCTGAACCAGAAAAGGCACTTGCTGATGCTATTGGTGCAGCTGGAACAGGACTTGGCCCACTTCTTCTTTCCATGAGTGAATATCTGATTACTAGTCTTAACGAATCTTATCAGTCACGGTAAGATTAATCATAAACTGATAAATCTTTTATTTGGTAAATTATTTTATATTTTTTGTTTACTATGTTCTTTATTTATTGTTATCTGAAGGTAATGTTTTGAGATTGTTTTAAGAACTCCTTTTCTTAAATTGAGAAGTTCAAGTTGTGTTCTGCTTGCAATAGTTTAATAGTTTTACAGGACCTGTTGTCATATTCTTCATCAATACCTTGATTTGTTTTTGTTATTTTAATTTTAAAATAAATTAGTTGTTAACACAACCACTCTGTATCCACTTTGTTGCTCCTAAAACGTTGGCTATAATTAGTTAATTTATAAGCTTGCAAGCTTGGCAGGGCACAAACTAATTGCATTATTGCAATAATAAGAGCTTTGCAAGTGTGTGTGCATGTGTGCGTGCATGCGTGTGTGCATGATGCAAATGTATATTGCATTGGATTTGGATATGCTTTGATTTGTTTTGGTGGTTTAAATTTGATAGGAAACACTTGAAGAATTCAAGTAAATCCTATCAATTTCAGAAAAAAACAGCGAGAAAACTCTTCCAAACTCTAGCGAAAACTAGAAAAAACCGTAATTTTATTGCAAGAAAACAAACTACGGAAGAAAATAACAAGATACAATTGATCCTCTATTAGAGAGAAGTATCGATCTCTTCCAAATCTTTAGACACCGCTAGAACCCAAAGAAATCCTATGAGATCTCAAATTTCAGCCAAATTCAAGATGCCCTAAGCCTAGAAAAACAAACTATTTAATGCATACAATTCAAAAGGAAATCTCTAAATAGTCCCTACATTCAAATTTCCCTCCAAAATCCCTCAAAAATCTTTCATAAATCGCTCCGTCTGGGTGTTCGGGTCGCACGACCTCCGCAGGAGGCGAAAATCCCGCCTCTGTTTCGCAAGCCGGTCCTGTATGGATTGGTCCAGTGGACCGGTATAACAATACTCCCCTCTCAAAGTGCCACCTTGTCCTCAAGGTGGAACGAAGGAAACTGCTGCTAAAGCACGTGGTCAGTAACACTAGACTGAAAATTGGACTGATACTGGGTTGAATGATCCTTGCTTCTAGCATCTCCTTAATCAATCTTTTGATCTCATCCTCCTGGATTTGGGGATGATGATACTGATGAACACTGAGAGGTGAAATTACTTCCTTCAAGATGATAGCATGCTTGTGTTCTTGCGGAGAAGGAAACCCCTGAGGCGGCTGAAAAGTCTCACTAAACTGCTGAATCAATGGCTGTACTGAAAGAGGAATGTCCCCATCCTCCTCCCATCTGATCCCCTCTATCTTATGTAGTTCCGTCAGATAACCTTCCCCCACCTCCTGTATGCTCCTCACTTTGGTTTTAAGTGATATCATTGCTTTGGTGAGCCCTTCATCTCGCCTGATCACTGCGCTTCTCCCATCCAGCATCAACTCCATCGTCAGTGCTCCCCAGTTGACCTTGGTGTCCCCCAAGGTATGCAGCCACTTTATCCCCAAGATGACATCAGTGCTCCCTAACTCTAATGGAATAAAATTCTCCATTACCTGAACTCCTTGTATGGTCAACACTACTCCCCTACATATCCCCTGACCTGTCTCCACCTTCCCTGTAGCCATCATCACTCCATAACACCCCATATCCACCAACGTCACCCCCAATTGGTCCTCGACCTGGTTGGAGATGAAATTGTCGATAGCACCACTGTCAATCAACACCACCACCTCCCCGTCTGCTATTTTCCCCTTCACCTTCATGGTGTGATTGGGAGGGAATCCCACCACTGAATTCAGGGAGACCTCCATCACGTCCAGATGCAGCTTGTTCTATATATATCTCTCTCTCCCCTACTCTCACCTCCCTCTTCAGTTTCCTCGTCATCACAGACGGTGAGAACTTGAAGAGTTTGATCCCTACACTTGTACCCGGAGTACTTCTCATCACATCTGAAGCATAGTCCCTTCGCCCTCTTCTCATGCATCTCCTTCTCCGTCAGTCGTTTGAAGTTCCCCCCACTTCCTCCTCTTACTGGATTCTCTCTGGAAATCTCATTAATATTGCTTGATGTAGGCCCCTTGGTTGCTAGAAGAGTGGTCTTCGTCCTGTAAGTGGCTCCTGAGCTGTTGCTCTTGGCTCCTTTCTCTAGATTCTTCTGATTTTCCATCAGCTATGCCAACTTCATGGCCTCTCTCAAGTCACGAGGCATCATGACTTTCACCGCAGCTTTGATCTCTGCTTTGAGCCCCTTCATGAAGTTTTCGGCCAATCTAGTCTCTGATAATCGCTCCACCCGACTAGCTAGGTGCTTAAAACAGTTCCCGATAGTCTACCACTGATATGTCCTGCACTACTACAAAAAATTGCTCATAGAAGTCTCCTCCCCCGTCGGTTTGGAAACGTTCTAATAAACAGTCTTTGAACGCTCTCTAGCTTCTTATAGGCCTACTCTGGTCCCTCCATTGGTACCACGACAACGCCTTTCCTTCCAAACATAGGCCCGCTGCTGCCAAATTTTCCTCATCCGTCAACCCATTGACGGCAAAATACCTTTCCCCTTTATAAATCCATCCATAAGCATCATCCCCTTAAAAAATTGGCATCTTCAGCTTCCTTACCTTTGGATCTTCCCCGTTTCCCCATATTCCTCCATAGTTTTCCCTTTCCCAAGTGCTTTGCTCTCCCCATGTCTCCCGGCCTTCCCTTACATATTCATCTTCAAACCCCTCTTTACTTTCTTCTCTCTTTTCTTCAAAATCAGCACCCCTCCTTCCATAATTGCCATCTTTTTTCTCCCAACCAACCCCCCTTACTCCATGTTCCCTATTCCCACGTCTCTATACATACCTCTCCCCTTTCTTCTCCATGATTTCTCCATCGCTTTCCCTTCTACAAAAATCAGAATTCGTAGTTCTTCCCATCAGTCCCTTTGCCTCCGATGCCGCCGTTTGAATTTGATTGTACAAGATCTTCTTCACCATCAGATGAAGATCGGAGAATTTGTCTTCCATTGATGACATCTTTTCTTCCATGGATGAAACCTTGTCTTCTACAAACGAGAATCAATCTTCCATCCTGGCTTTTATTTTGCTCATTTCCCCTTCAAATTGTTCTTCCAACACATTAACTTTCTTGGCCTCCATAAAAAATTTTGGATATTAGATCCAAAATTCAGCAAGATCCCTCCTTCTATTCAGAAATTCGCCGCTGAAATTTTAGAAAAATCAGCCCACAATGGTCCAGGAATTGCTCTGATACCAATTTGATGATAAACACTTGAAGATTTCAAGTAAATCTTATTAATTTCAGAAAAAAAAAAGTGAGAAAACTCTTCCAAACTCCAACGAAAATCAGAAAAACAGTAATTTTATTGCAAGAAAACAAACTGAGGAAGAAAATAACAAGATACAATTGATCCTCTATTCGAGAGGAGGATCGATCTCTCCCAAATCTCTCGACGCCGCTAGAGCCCAAAGAAATCCTATGAGATCTCAAATTTCAGCCAAATTCAAGATGCCCTAACCCTAGGAAGACAAACCTTTTAATGCATACAATTCAAAAGAAAATCTCTAATCAGTCCCTACATTCAAATTTCCCTCCCAAATCCCTTAAAAATCTTTCCTAGATCGCTCTGTCTAGGCGTTCAGATCGCACGACCTCCGCAGGAGGCGGAGATCCCGCCTCTATTTCGCAAGCCGGTCCCATCTGGACTGGTCCAGTGGACCAGACTAACAAAATTTAATATAAATTTGTTGTTAACAGAACCAATCAGTGTCAACCTGGTTGTTCTAAAAATGCTGGGTATAATTAGTTGATTTCGATTACCAGCTTGGATGACAAGTGCATGTGTGCGCTTGTTTGTGCATGCATCCATGATGCAGAAGTATCTCTTACATTGGATTTGGTTATGCTGCCACCACCAGAACCATTTAAATCCATGAACCTCAATCGTCATACTAATATTAAATATTTTGTTGTACACCAGATACAAGAAAAAAAAAACTAGGATATTTCCATGCTAGTTGCCTAAGCTAAAGGTGTTGAATCATTACTTCGTTAATTCAGGTCCTCTCTATTGAGTTTCCATTGAATCCATGGATTTGATTGCTAGTTTTAATGAGTTTTAACTAGAGTAAGTAAAGTTGTTCAACATGTATCAATGTTATTAAAAGTGTGCTTTAGTAGTAAAGCAATGAGTTGATCCTGCATATGACATGTAAAGCACAAGCTTGCAACAAAGCGTGTGTTGTGTTGCACCAATGCACAACATCATAGCGTTACACGCTTAGCTCCTGCTCAAAACAAAATTGTTATTTATATTTCATGGTTCAGTTTAGTATCTGCCACATCGATTGTTTGTTTCTCCTATTTCTGATATTCATTGAGTCATTGCTCATTGGTTCTTCATTCTCTTCTACTAGTGCTAGTTGCTTCTTGGTGATTCTCTTCTTCAAGCTCTCTTGCCTACTAGTTTTCCTATAAACTTCTAGTTAGCCTTTTTTTTTTTTTGCTTGGCATCTGTAGCTTCTTGCTCAGAAGCTTTTCTGGAATGCTTCTTGATCCCACATGTTAACACTGTTTCATTTCATGCTGCCTCCGCCTCTCAGTATCTAGTAGATTACTCAATTTCTTGAGCATTCTTTCTTCATTTTATTATTTATAACGTTGTGTCCTTTTTCTTTTGCTTTCAAATAGTTAGAAATTACTGTTATTGAATGTATCATTATATTTGTTGAAAATTATTAGCCCATGTTATTTAAATTTGGCTAATTAAATTACTATTATATGCTCATAATATATGCATATATAATATACCATGTGTGACCAGCTTGTTAGTAAAAGCACTGTTTTGATTTTTTCATTGTGCATTGAAACTTGAAGGGAGCCTTGCTCATCTCATTACACTTTGCATTTTGAAATACTAGTGTGTACATGACTTTGAAAAAGTACTTATTAGACTTATTATACTGAGCCATAGGCATTATGCTATGATGCATGGACACGGCATGGTCACGAGACACTTCAATTATTGAAAATATATGACATTGTATTAATTTTTATATCTTAAAAATAGTATATAGAAATTGAATAAGCATAATATTAATAATAATTGAGAAATAGTAAGTCATTTAACTAAGATTTATGCTTACAATAATTAATATTAGAATGTCAAGAGTCGGATATCGATGTCGTGTGTCAGACATCGAGAGGGGAGATGACAATGTTACCGAGAATCGGACATCGATGTTGTGCAATGGGGCATCAGACATCGATGGAGAGATAGTGCGGGGGCATGATTGTGTGTAACAGACCGGTTCAGTCTGGTCGGTTCAAGTGAACCGGCCGACCCTTAAGAATAAATCCCGTAACCACGCCCCCATTTCGCGAACAGGCAGAAGGCCGAATTCTGGGCGGACGACCGAAACCTATGAAGGAGAATTCATAGGATTTCTTTTGCCAAATTTAGCTATCCAACGTGTTTGGAGATAAGAATTAACAATTCCTTTTCATTCCTACCGTTAAAGGAGCGCTAATTTCAGAGGAATTTCAACAAAAGAGAGAAACGATCGAGAATAAGATGGAAGAAGGTTTGTTAGTTTTCTTTCCAAAATTTTTCTATAAATTGTATCATTTTACTTCATTTAAGTAAAGGATAATTTCTAAAGGAAAAAGGAAGGGTTTAAAGCGAGAAGGAAGAAGTTTGGGAGAGGAAAGGATTTAGGGATTTTGAGAAAATCCCCATTTTCTTTGTAAGTAACTTTCCTATTATACAATTTTAGTTTAATTTTATTATTAAAGTATATTTTATGGAAGTTTATATTTATATGAAAGTTGTAGAAATTCGATTCAGCAAGGCAATTCGAAGTTGAGGTTGCTCCAAGGATCGAGGAATTGAAAAGATTAAAGTGGGCAACTATATTTGTGAAAAATTTTATTTCTGTTTCAAATATGAAATTAATAGTTCATATAATTGTATACATTTTTTTTTTATAAGCGTTAATTCTTTTGAAGACTATTATAGATAATAAAATGAAAAATTTAAGACATAGATTAATATTAAAAAGGTATAAGTGAAAATGATGAATATGTGAAACAAAAGATATGAAAAGGAAATGGAATGTAAAGTTGAAACATATATCTATGTATATATGATACGTATATACATATAAGAAAATGATATGATACAAAATGACACAAAAGGGAAAAAGAATGCATGCAAATTGCAGGAGTCACCCCCGTATGGTACTGGCTGGGGAAGCAATGTACCCGTGCACGATAAAAGAAAATAGAAAAGGAAAAGGAAAAGGAAAAAAAAAATGAAATGGAAATGGTTGTACATTTGGTATGTTTAGACGGTGCTCCTGT
The DNA here is from genome assembly GCA_019925795.1 of Dendrobium chrysotoxum. NCBI lineage: Eukaryota > Viridiplantae > Streptophyta > Magnoliopsida > Asparagales > Orchidaceae > Dendrobium > Dendrobium chrysotoxum. Next base: position 48,792,053 of record CM034307.1, read on the forward strand.
ACAATTAAATGGGAAAAAGAATGAGTGTTTAAAATAAAGAAATTTAGGTATGTGAATGAATATGTTATATTATGCATAAAAGACTGGATGAAATAAAATGAATAGAGAAAAAATGTATGCCCACTCGTTAAATGAATAGATATACATCAGAAATTGATTATACATTATATGATAATGTTTACCCACTGAGTTTACTTAGTAAACTCAAACCACGAATTTCAATGTTTCAGGTAAGTCTTCTGAGATTTAGAAATTGCAGAAAGAGAAGAGTTCATCTATAGAAGACAGCGTGCAAATGACAAGAGGTAATTTATGATCTCAAAATAAACGTTAAGTATTTGAGAAATTTTTTTGTTAGTGGCTCTTCAGATAAGGAAAGAAAATGTGATGTTTAAATGTTGATTTGGTTACAAACTGAAATGATTAGATCCTACCGTCCGGCTTTTAGTTGCCTTCTCGTTAAATTGAGCATCTGGGCCGGGTCATGACAAAAGTGGTATCAGAGACAGGTTAAGATATGAATCGTACTGGGAGAGCCATTAAGATGATTCTTAATGATTTAAAGATTTAATGTAAAATGAATATCTAATTGATAACAGGAACCAAACTGATTCAGAGGAAGAGAGAAATGGAAATGCCAGTGCCTAATGTTAATGTTAATCCTGATGCACTGACATAAATGATGACGGCTATGACTCAGTTGACTCAGGACTCAAGGAATTAACCATCTGGAAGTAGCAGTGGTGGTGGAATGCCTATGAATAAGTATCTCAAATTATTTCAAGATATGAGACCACCATTATTCAAGGAAGATGAGGGACCAATTGAAGCTGAAAATTGGTTGCTAAGAATTGAAAAGATTTTAGAAGGAATGTTCTATCCAGAGGAGAGAAAAGTTTCCGTGGCAGTCTTTGCTCTTGATGGAGAAGCAGAAAGGTGGTGGAGCGGCCAGCATAAAAACAAAATGGGAGGGATTCAAGGCATGCAAATAAAGTGGGATGATTTTACAAAACTGTTCAGAGATTGGTTTGTGCCTCCTTCTGTAAGGAGGCAAATGCAGGATAAATTTGTGAGACTAGTGCAGGGGGATAAATCAGTTATGCAATATGAAGCTGAATTTACAATATTATCCAGATATGCTCCTCACTTAATCCATACTGCAGAAGAATAGTGTAATCGATTTTTATCTGGATTCAAAGATGCAATTAGGCAGCCTCATGTTCCATTTGGAATTGACGATTATACAGTGCTGGTGGAAAGGGCTCAGAGGAGAGAAATGGACCTGCAAAACACTCAAAGGAGACGTGATTTTCAGAAGAGGAAAAGTGGTGAGGTTATGAGAACTTCTTAGGATTTACACAACAAACCTCTTTTGCAAACTGGGAAGTTTAATTGGAAGAAAACCAAGTCCAGTGGCAGTGATAGCTCAAGTGTAAACAGTTGCAGTAAGTGTGGAAGGAAATATAAAGGAGAATATTTATCAGGTACAAATACTTGCTTCTGGTGTCATTAATCAGGTCATATAGCTAAGAATTGTCCTACTTTGGGGCAAAGACCAACAGGAGAGTCAAGGATGAACACTGGATCCCAGAAGAATGTTGGAAGACCAAGAACAGTAGAATCAGCTGCTTCTACTCCAGGATCAAGTCAAAGCCGACAAAATACTCTGCTTATAGTATATGCACTGACTCAGAAGGATGCTAAGGAATCACCTGAAGTGATTATATGTGATAGAAATGAAAAATGAATAAATGTGTATTATGAAAGAATTGTTAAAGGAATGATGTATGTTTATGATATATTGATTTTATAGGTGTGATCATGATGCAAGGACAATCTGTACGAATTCTTTTTGATACAGGAGCTTCACACTCCTTCATTTCGAAGGAATTTGTTAGATCAGTTGGGATGAATGTTTATGAGACAAATGTAATTTTAGAAGTTTTAATGCCAAATGGATCTATTATGAATATAAATGGTGTATGCCAAGTGACTTTCTAAATAAATGAAAGAGAGTTTGAAGCAACAATGAATGTTTTACCATTGCAAAAGTTTGATATGATATTAGGAATGGATTGGTTATCAAGACACTTTGTGATTATTGACTGCAACAAGAAAATTGTAAAGTTTAATTTTCCTAGAGAAAAAGAGATGAAATTCTATGGAGAGAGAGAGAGGAGTGATGTAGGCAAGGGGGGGTCAAATCAAGATAAGAATTTTGGGCCCTTAGGCTGCTTGCTGTTCTCGGTTTGGCCCCTTGGGCTGCTTGCTGTTCTCGGTTTTCCCCTTGCTGCCTTCTCGGTTTCCCCTCTTAACCCTTCGGTTTTGGTGGTTTTACTTCTGTTTCCCAAAAAGTTTGCTGGGTTCCGTGGCCTTCTGCCTTGGTTGCTGGTTTGCCCCTTCGGTTCCTTCCCAGCTGGCTGGTTCCGTGGCCTTCTGCCTTGGTTGCTGGTTTGCCCCTTCGGTTCCTTCCCAGCTGGCTGGTTCCGTGACCTTTTTGGCTGGTTTGCTGTGGGCTTTTGTCCTGTTTCCTGTGCTGAACTTTTATGGCTGCTGTTGGAGACTTTTGGCATTCCTTTTTCCCTCTTTTCATTGGTCTATTTGGAGTTACTTTGGCTGTTGGGTTTCCTCTCTCTTGGCTATATATTTTGGGTGTTTTTTAAGGAAAAGAGAGAGTGATAATGTGATTTTTGGAAATGGTAAACTTGCGGGTTTCTTGGAAAAGCTTGCGAGCTTGTTCCATTCTCCTTCTCCTCTTCTAGGAAGCTTGTGAGCTTCTCCTCCTTTCTTCTCGGCTTCTAACCCCTTCTTCTCTACGCAAGTGTCCACCCCACCTGTATCCTTCTTCTCCAAAGTAAGTTTAGGATGATGTTGTTTCTTATGTGAGTTGTATGAGTTGGTATCTGTCATTGTTAAGAGTTGTAAGCATCTTTATCTTATAAAAGTCTTATGTTTTTGTATTTTCTTTATCTTTATGTGCTAAAAGGTATAGGTAAGAGTTTTTTTATTTGTAAGCAAAAATTTGGGCCCTTCTCCAAATTTTTGCTTACATCAAATTGGTATCAGAGCAAGTTCTTATCCTAGGTTGTCGTATGTGTCTTATGTGAGTTTTGTATGTGAGTCATAGTTGTAATAGGTTGGTCGTAAAAATCTAAGTCTGTCTTTTTAAGTTTTGTGTTTTTGTTATTGTTTGGAAAAATGAAAAAATGAAAAAGAAGATGAATCAACAAGCATTGGGGTACCAACGCAAAGCGCCTTCGTTAGTAAAAAAACTACAGCAATTTCATCGGGAGATGAAAAGTTTCAAGAAGGGAGTCTGATGTAGGCAAGGGGGGGGGGGTCAAATCAAGATAAGAATTTTGGGCCCTTGGGCTGCTTGCTGTTCTCGGTTTGGCCCCTTGGGCTGCTTGCTGTTCTCGGTTTTCCCCTTGCTGCCTTCTCGGTTTCCCCTCTTAACCCTTCGGTTTTGGTGGTTTTACTTCTGTTTCCCAAAAAGTTTGCTGGGTTCCGTGGCCTTCTGCCTTGGTTGCTGGTTTGCCCCTTCGGTTCCTTCCCAGCTGGCTGGTTCCGTGGCCTTCTGCCTTGGTTGCTGGTTTGCCCATTCGGTTCCTTCCCAGCTGGCTGGTTCCGTGACCTTTTTGGCTGGTTTGCTGTGGGCTTTTGTCCTGTTTCCTGTGCTGAACTTTTATGGCTGCTGTTGGAGACTTTTGGCATTCCTTTTCCCCTCTTTTCATTGGTCTATTTGGAGGTACTTTGGCTGTTGTGTTTCCTCTCTCTTGGCTATATATTTGGGGTGTTTTGTAAGGAAAAGAAAGAGTGATAATGTGATTTTTGGAAATGGTAAACCTGCGGGTTTCTTGGAAAAGCTTGCGAGCTTGTTCCATTCTCCTTCTCCTCTTCTAGGAAGCTTGCGAGCTTCTCCTCCTTTTTTCTCGGCTTCTAACCCCTTCTTCTCTACGCAAGTGTCCACCCCACCTGTATCCTTCTTCTCCAAAGCAAGTTTAGGATGATGTTGTTTCTTATGTGAGTTGTATGAGTTGGTATCTGTCATTGTTAAGAGTTGTAAGCTTCTTTATCTTATAAAAGTCTTATGTTTTTGTATTTTCTTTATCTTTATGTGCTAAAAGGTTTAGGTAAGAGTTTTTTTTATTTGTAAGCAAAAATTTGGGCCCTTCTCCAAATTTTTGCTTACATCAAGGAGTTTCATCAATGATAATCACTTATATGAAAGTATATAAATTTGTATCCAAGGGATGTCAGTGTTTTCTTGCTCAAGTAAATGATACAAATAAGGAAGTTAAAGAATTGAAAGATATACCTGTAATCAACGAATATCCAGAGGTATTTTTGGATGATTTGCCAGGATTACCACCAGAAAGGGAAATAGATTTCTCTATTGAGTTGATACCGGGTTCAGAACCAGTGGCAAGGGCACCTTACAGGATGGCAGTTAAAGAGTTGCAGGAGCTGAAAAGTCAGTTACAGGAATTGCTAGATAAGGGGTTTATCAGGCCAAGTTCCTCATAATGGGGAGCTCCAGTACTGTTTGTAAAGAAGAAAGATGGGATGTAAAGAAGAAAGATGGGAGCTTCAAAATGTGCATAGATTACAGAAAACTGAATAAGCTTACTGTTATGAATAAATATCCATTGACCAGAATTGATGATCTTTTTGACCAATTGGAAGGAGCTACAGTTTTCTCTAAGATAGATTTGCGTTCTGGATACCATCAACTGCGCATTAAAGAGGAAGATATAGCAAAGACAGCTTTCAGAATCAGATATGGCCACTATGAGTTTGTGGTAATGCCATTTAGAGTAATAAATGCTCCAGTTGTATTCATGGATTTAATGAACAGAATTTTTAAGCCATTCCTGGACATATTTCTAATTGTGTTCATTGATGATATCTTGATTTATTCAAGAGATGAAAATAGCCATTCCAGTCATTTGCGGGCAGTGTTGCAAACACTTAAGAAGAACAAGTTATATGCTAAATTTTCAAAATGTGAATTTTGGTTGAACAGTGTAAATTTTCTTAGGCATGTGATTAGTGGTGAAGGAATTTCAGTTGATCAGAATAAAATTCAAGCCATTTCAGATTGGCCACGGCCAACAACAGTTTCAGATGTGAGGAGTTTTCTGGGTTTTGCTGGTTACTACAGGAGGTTTGTTGAAGGGTTTTCTCATATTGCAATGCCATTATCCAGATTAACTCAGAAAGTAGTGAAATTTGAATGGAGTGAGCAGTGTGAAGAAGCTTTCCAGAAATTAAAGAATTGTTTAATGACTGCACCAATTTTGACAATTCCATCAGGTTCAGAAGGGTTCCAAATTTTCTGTGATGCTTCATTGAGAGGACTTGGATGTGTACTGATGCAGCATGGTAGAGTGGTGGCCTATGCTTCAAGGCAACTGAAAACTCATGAAAGGAACTATCCACTCATGATTTAGAATTGACAGCTGTAGTTTTTGCACTCAAAATATGAAGACATTATTTATATGGAGTCAAATGTGAAGTGTTTACAGATCATAAGAGTCTCAAATATATTTTCAATCAAAAAGAACTTAATTTGAGATAGAGAAGGTGGTTAGAGCTCATTAAAGATGATGACTTGGACATACAGTATCATCCTGGAAAAGCAAATGTAGTTGCAGATGCACTTAGCAGAAAAGCTTTTGGAAATGCAAATTGGCTAATCACCCAACAGGAACAGATAATCAGAGACATGGAAAAATTAGAGATTTCAGTGGTCAATCAGAAAGAGACTAAAGATATGATATTAAATCAACTGATAATTCAGTCTACTTTGAAGAATAGAGTGCTCAATTCATTGTCTCAAGATGAAAATTTTTTGGAGATCATAAGGAAAGTGCAAGCAAGACAGTTAGAGGACTTTGTAATTGACGAGGAAGAGCTATTAAAGTATAAAGGCAGGATCTGTGTTCCAAATGTTGGAAGCTTAACAGAAGAGATATTGCAAGAAGCTCATCTTTCAACATATGAAATTCACCCAGGCAGTACAAAGATGTATCAGGAACTGAGAGGGTTGTTTTGGTGGCCAGGATTAAAGAGAAATGTTGCAGAATTTGTCTCAAAATGTATTCCCTGTTAGATGATTAAAACAGAACATCAAAAATCAAGTGGTCAACTACAACCTTTACTAATACCTGAGTGGAAATGGGAAGACATTGCAATGGATTTTGTGATTGGATTACCCAGGTCAAGATAGAGTCGAGATGCAATATGGATTGTTATTGACAGATTAACGAAGTCAGCTCATTTCTTACCAATCAGGCAGACAGATTTAGTGGAGAATTTGGCAAAATTATATGTTGATGAAATTGTGAGACTGCATGGAATTCCAAAATCTATAGTTTCAGACAAAGATGCCCGTTTCACTTATAAATTATGGAAGAAAATTCAGGAAGCTATGGGCACCAGATTAACTTTCAGTACAGCATTTTATCCTCAGAAAGATGGGCAATCAGAAAGGACAATTCAGACTTTGGAGGATTTATTGCGATTGTGTGTATTAGATTTTGGAGGAAATTGGGAGAGTCACATACCGTTGATTGAATTTGCATATAATAACAGTTTCCAATCTAGTATTGGAATGGCACTATATGAGGCTCTTTATGGGAGAAAGTGCAGAACACCCTTGTGTTGGGTAGAAACAGGTGAAAGAAAAATTATTGGAGTTGAACTGATAGATGAGGCTACTAGAAAAATCAGATTGATTAGAGACAGATTAAAGGCAGTACAAGACAGGCAACGAAAATTTTATGATGCAAAGCATATGCCAGTTGAGTTTGAAGTGGGAGAATTTGTCTTCTTAAAAGTCAACCCAATGAAAGGTGTGCAAAGATTTGGGAAGACAGGAAAATTGAGCCCAAGATTTATAGGCCCCTTTGAAATCACAGAGAGGATTGGAAATATGGCTTACAGATTAGATCTACTAGTGCACATGCAAGGAATTCATAATGTGTTTCATATATCAGTTCTCCGGAAGTATGTCTCAGATGAATCCAAGAGAATTCAGTCTAAATCAATTGACTTACAACCTGATTTGAAATATGTTGAGGAACCTGAAAGGATATTGGAATATGATGTGAAACAATTGAGAAATAGAACAATACCTTTTGTAAATGTTTTATGGAAACATGGATCAGAAAGAAATGCCACCTTGGAAAAGGAAGCTGAAATGAAAAGTCAATATCCTTATCTATTTAACTAAGGTATGTTTCCTTATACTAGAGTTAATTTCGAGGACGAAATTTTCATAAGGGAAGATTGTAACAGACCGGTTTGGTCTGGCCGGTTCAAGTGAACCAGCCGACCCTTAAGAATAAATCCCGTAATCGCGCCCCCATTTCGCGAACAGGCAGAAGGCGGAAGTCTGGGCGGATGACCGAAACCTACGAAGGAGAATTCAGAGGATTTCTTTTGCCATTTTTAGCGATCCAACGTGTTTGGAGATAAGAATTAACAATTTCTTTTCATTCCTACCGTTAAAGGAGCGCTAATTTCAGAGGAATTTCAACAAAAGAGAGAAACGATCGAGAATAAGATGGAAGAAGGTTTGTTAGTTTTCTTTCCAAAATTTTTCTATAAATTGTATCATTTTACTTCATTTAAGTAAAGGATAATTTCTAAAGGAAAAAGGAAGGGTTTAAAGCGAGAAGGAAGAAGTTTGGGAGAGGGAAGGATTTAGGGATTTTGAGAAAATCTCCATTTTCTTTGTAAGTAACTTTCCTATTATACAATTTTAGTTTAATTTTATTATTAAAGCATATTTTATGGAAGTTTATATTTATATGAAAGTTGTAGAAATTCGATTCAGCAAGGCAATTCGAAGTTGAGTTGCTCCAAGGATCGAGGAATTGAAAAGATTAAAGTGGGCAACTATATTTGTGAAAAATTTTATTTTTGTTTCAAATATGAAATTAATAGTTCATATAATTGTATACATTTTTTTTTTATAAGCGTTAATTCTTTTGAAGACTATTATAGATAATAAAATGAAAAATTTAAGACATAGATTAATATTGAAAAGGTATAAGTGAAAATGATGAATATTGAAACAAAAGATATGAAAAGGAAATGGAATGTAAAGTTGAAACATATATCTATGTATATATGATACATATATACATATATACATATAAGAAAATGATATGATACAAAATGACACAAAAGGGAAAAAGAATGCATGCAAATTACAGGAGTCACCCCCGTATGGTACTGGCTGGGGAAGCAATGTACCCGTGCACGATAAAAGAAAATGGAAAAGGAAAAGGAAAATGAAATGGAAATGGTTGTACCTTTGCTATATTTAGACGGTGCTCCTGTACAATTAAATGGGAAAAAGAATGAGTGTTTAAATTAAAGAAATTTAGGTATGTGAATGAATATGTTATATTATGCATAAAAGACTGGATGAAATAAAATGAATAGAGAAAAGAAATGTATGCCCACTCGTTAAATGAATAGATATACATCAGAAATTGATTATACATTATATGATAATGTTTACCCACTGAGTTTACTTAGTAAACTCAAACCACGAATGATGCGGACATCCAATCGTCCATGCCTATCCGAGGAGGACTTGAAGATCGACGGCCGAGATCGTCGGAAGTTATCTTAAATTTCTATTTGTAATTTTTATTTTAATTAATGCATTTTTCATTTTTACCCTTAAGGGTTTGGTCTTATGTAAACCCTAGGGGCATGTTCGTCTTATTGTTGTCTTTTAATTTTTGAGGCCTATATATAGAGGCCATTGCTAGTGTAATAGGGGGATGGATTATTAATGAAATTTTAGATTTCTTTGCTTAATCTCTTAGTGAGTTCATTGGAGCCTTTGTTCGGATCTCTGTGTGAGTTCTGGAGAGGAGAAGTCCTATGGGAGGACAACCTTGTTTCCACCAGCCGCAGGATGGGTCTGAGCTCGTTGATTGAAGTCCCTCAGGGAGGGCAACGCATCACTTGTCAGTCTTCAGAAGAGTCCAAGGCTCGCAGTTTTATCCTTTGTTTCTTTATTGTATCTTTCTTTTCCCTAAATTACCTTTCTTCTTCCTCCATAGCCGCTGGCCAAAATCCCTCCAACACCACCGTTGGCCACCTAGCCCAAAGTCCCCTTGCCTTCCCTAACCCACCACCCTCACCTCTACCTTAGGCCGCCACCCTCCCCTTCATCCGGCAGCCGCCGGCCTCTCCTAACCGCCGGCCATCCCTTTTGGCCAATTTGAATTTCAAATTTCAAATTGCCAAATAATTACTTTCCTAATTTACCTCCACGCTATTTAGGAAAGAAACCTTATTGGGATTCAATCTATTTTGAATTTCAATTCCCTCCACATAAAATTTTAAATCCCATTAGGAAGCTTTCTAAATTTAAATCAAATCTGAAATACAAATCAGATTTGATTTCAATCACATTAATTCCATTGAGGACCACATTCATTGAACCTAGACTTGCTTCTCTCCTCCTCCTATGGCCGGCCACCCCTCTCTCTCTAATCACATTAATTGGACCCCAATTAAGGATCCAATTAATTAATCTCTTGGCCTAATTCCTTCCCAATCCCCTTTAATTTCAAATTTGAAATTCCCCTAACCCTACATTAATTAAAATCTGAATTTATTTTCAGATTTTGGTAGCCTCCTCCATTAAGGGATGTTTGAAATTGTAATTCTCCTTCCCCCCCCCCCCCCCCCCCCCCTTTTTTTTTTGAATTTTCAAAATTCAAATGACCCCCCCTTTTCGTTTCACATCAACGAATTCAATGTTTCAGGTAAGTCTTCTGAGATTTAGAAATAGCAGAAAGAGAAGAGTTCGTTCATAGAAGACGGTGTGCAAATGACAAGAGGTAATTTATGATCTCAAAATAAACGTTAAGTATTTGAGAAATTTTTTTGTTAGTGGCTCTTCAGATAAGGAAAGAAAATGTGATGTTTAAATATTGATTTGGTTACAAACTGAAATGATTAGATCCTACCGTCCGGCTTTTAGTTCCCGTCTCGTTAAATCGAGCATCCGGATCGGGTCGTGACATTGTGGGTATAAAAATTGCTGGTATCAAGCATCAATGTCAATACAACGTTAGATTTCGATGTTGAGATGGTATTAGAATGTTGATGTTATGATTGCATTAGACGGTGTTGAGATGAGATCAAGTGTTTAAAAAGTTGAAATACAAAATATTATATTCATAAAATATTTAAAACACGTGTCGGACACGCGTATACAATTTGTTTGTTTAATCGGAAAAATATTCCAGTTGTTTGACATGTGTTGGAGGCATGCATGTCCTATATGTTTCTTTGAGGGAAATTTTCGGTGTATCATATGCGTTATGTATGAAGGTAGCAATACAGGAAGCACTGCTCATGAAAGAGAGACTCTAAACTCACTTCATTTTCTTTCATGTAAAAGCTTTTAACTTTAGATTCCATGTCTAATGATTCGTGAACAATTGTGTGAGTGCACTTTTTATGAAAGCATGAATTTTGACCTTGTATGCTGTGAGAATTAGATATGTTTTCAAATCAATTAATAACTTGTTTTATAGTCTAACATGTGAAGCTCCTTATATGTTGCTCAGATGAGACAACTAATTTGCGCCTACAATGCTATTGGGCTAAAAAATCACAAGGGAAACTAGTAGTAGTTGAAGCATTCTCCCAATTATTTATTGCATGTTTTCTGTATATTTTAAAACTAATAACTTCATTTTTTTCCAAATCCAGTTTAGCTATATTATTTTGAATAAATTTATTCATGCTTGCTTTTGGTTACCCTTTTTCTGCCTGGACATCGACCTTTATCTGTTTCCTGCCTTATTGGCTTTTGTTCTTTGTATTTTTTTTATAAGAATACTTATATTTGTAGTGCAATGGTTTATGACAGTATTGTTCTCGTGAAATATGGTTTTCTTGCTGCATATGTATGCATATCATTGATTATTTTACTAGGTGATCATATTCCATTCTCATATTAATTTTGATATTTATTTAAAATCCAAAAGGTTTTACTTCTTCATTTGTTTGAAGATATGGTGCAGTTGTCATGGATGATCAATATGCAGATGGAAGTTTAGGGTTTACAATTTTTCACAACAGTACCTGTCAACATGCAGCGCCAACCTATATAAATTTGGTGACTGCTGCCATATTGCGACTTGCGACTGGTAATAGCAACCAGACAATAAAAATCCGCAATCACCCCTTGCCTATGACAATGTCACAGCATGCTCAAAGACATGTATGCATATCTTACCCCAAGCTTTATCTTTTCTTATTTAGACTAATAATTTTCTTCATGCGTGAGATAATTTCACCCTTCTGCTGATTAATCATAAGATGATAAAAAACTGCAGGTGTAAATATTTAAATTCTGAAGCACTGTTTCAGTAAAGCTTTTATGACTCATTATCATGTCATGTTAGTAAAATTTAGCTCTCTCTTTTCCTCCTTTGCCAGCACACACACACGCTCCCTTTTCTAAAACTCTCTTATTGTCCTTTCAGTTTCTGTAACAGCAACATGACAATAAAAATCCGTAATCACCCCCCTGCCTATGACAATTTCACAGCATGCACAAGGCATGTATGCGTATCTTACCCCATGCTTTATCTTTCTTAAGTAGGATCACAACTCTTACTGTTCTTGAAGGTAAATGCCCTTGAGCTGATTAAAGCAGGAGATGATAAGAAACTGCCGGTGTAAATCTTCTAAAATTGTTCCTCTCCCCCTGGCATTTCATTCTTGTATTTCTAGAACCATTGTCTCCCTCTTTGCTTGGCATCTCCTAATATTTAACCGTTTACACTTATTATCCTTTCTTCCATAGGCTGCTACTTCAGCCTGTGTTATGTATTTATCTTAACTGTTTAATGAGTCAATGACCTCTTAACTCCCTTAGAAATAATCATTAGTTATATGTCTGCTGATTTTTTTGCCTTGTACTATCCAGGAGTTACTTTATAATTGTTTCCATTTTTTATGGAAGCATGTGACTGAGCCTACCTTTCCACCTGACCAGAAAATTGTGCTCAACATTTTCTCAAGTATCTCATTTGGAATGAATGACACTTCAACATGAAAGTTGGCAGATATAATTGGAATGATTGGATCTATATTGAAGCAATTGTTGTAGTAGAAATTCCCCCTATGGAAGAATCTAAGTGCAAATCATGAGGTTTTAACATTCCTGTATAAGGCAATAGATTATAATTGATTTTCCCCCCTATGTTGAAAGGACCATTTGTCCTTTGCATGCAATTTAAAATAAAATGGAGAAGGAGCATGATTTAATTTTCTGTAGGATTTAAAGCTATCGTTTTTGCTATTTGGTAGGATTTAGGCTAAATTGTGCTTAAATCCTACTCAAATCTATTGATGTAAGTTTTTGTAGGATTTAAAGTTGTAATTTTTGCTATTTGACAGGATATTTATACTTAAATCTTGCTTAAATCAACATATTGTTTGCTATTATATGGTATTTTATATTAATGCATTCTTTATTTAAAATTATTTTATATTATGGATCATGTTTAAAATGACGTGCGTTGTGCCGTGCATTATACGTCATGGCTCCACAGGGAACTTTGTAGCGTGGTGCACCATTCACCGTTGACAAGTATAGTGAACACTATGACAAATATTTGCCTTAATATATTTTATTGGAACATTCAAAGTTTTAATTCTATCGTGGATTAGAGATTTCTAGTTCTTTATATTAGAATGGCTTGTAGCCAGAAAAAAATCTATCAACATTCATATTTTTTCAATAGTCATCGTGTCGTATATTCCTGATGAATACTTCTTATCTTTTTGTTTTCGCTATTATATTTCTTTTTCCTCAGGCAATTTATTGTAATTGCCTTTGTAGTACTCCTATCATTATCTAATTAATATATTATGTTTTTAAAAAATTAATTAAAGAATATTATAAACAAATTTGATAAAGCTATGGAAAGTTATAGAAAATTTTAGTAATCTTATTTAGTGTCCTGGACTTTCTTAAGACTTTGTTGAAGTGCCCTGTACCCTATTTTTCACCTAGCATAAATCATGTTAACACATAAATTCTAGGAAATATAAAGAATTGATTATAAATATTGTGTAAATATGAAATGGAGCCTGCCAAGTTTGGTCCTCCACACGTAAGGGATGGAGTTGAAGGACCTACGTTCCGACGAGCATCTAAGTTGTAAAAGAATAATTATAAGATTCTTCGAGATGCATTGGCTATAAGCTAGAGTCGTAAGCTCTGACCTTCGAGATTTTATATTAGCATAGTTGTAAGTCATATTTTAAAGCTTGTTAATCTACATGTTGGGGTGAGAATGATCAGATTTTGAGTTATTTCAATGCCAGATCGAAATCAAAAGTTGCTCGATTTGATTCGATTACATGCCAACTTGGCTCAAAGTAGCTTGCTTTCTCGTCGGCTTAAATCTAAGTTGAACAGGCTCAAAATCCGTAATTTTTTCCTTTTGAATTTTTTAAAAATATATATTAATGTACAAATATGTATATTTATAATATATAAATACTTATATATGCATATATATATGTAGGAAATTTTAAAAATATACATTTTTTATTTATATTTTGATCTAATTTCAAGCGGGCTCATTTCGATAATTTCAAGCTGGCTCATTTCGATCCTGGCCTAGTTAAAAATTTTCTTGTTAATCAAACCAAGCCAAACATTTAGCTCATGGAGCGGTCTGATTAGCTTGATTTGTGCTCGATCATAGTGAAAAAAGATTTTGATCTTTAAGTGATATTCGACCTTTGGGCTAAAATGTTAGCATTATCTACATGCTAGGTATAATACTTCGGGCTTAGAGCTCAATAATCATCCAAAGCTTTGCCCTCTATATAAAAAAGTAGAGTTGACATGGTTAAGCCAATAATTGTTTAAAGCTTGATCCTATATATGTGTTGGATTAAATCAATAATCGTTCAAAACTCGATCCGTTATACGAAGGTAAAGTTGAGAGGGCGTATAAATTGCTAATTGTCAAAGCCCTAATCCTCTACATATATAGATGTAGAGTGGATGATTATATGTGGCTTTTAATACGATTTGGAACCGAAAATAGCAAGTAAAAGAGAAGAACAATGAAGGAACATAATGATAGGTGCCGATTTTTTTATTAATACTTCAATAATAATGAAAGATACAAGTGATCTATAATTCGAGAGGTAGATCGGCTCTCCCAATTAACATAGACGCCGCTAGAAAGCTCTCAAGAAGAAAATTACAATAAACAAACAAAACACACATAACCCTCGTAACATAATAACTAGCCTTAAGTAAGCTCTTCCTATTTCCCTCCTAACAACTTGACTGCTTTAATTATTTCCTTCTCTTATTTTCAATTCAAATTAGAATTAAAATAACAATTAATAACCTTATTGTCTTAATTAATTTTTCTCTCCTATTTCAATTTAAAATTAAAATTCTTTCCTTCAATTCTAATTAAAACTTTCCTAAATAACTTCTCCCATAAGAAGGGGGGGGGGACGAAATCGAAATCCCCCTTGGTTTTACTGATATTTCCACCCAGCCCCAAGGGCTAATTTGGCCCTGGTTGGCTGGTTGGGTTGGACAAGCCTCTCTGCTCCCCTTCTTCCGCCGTATCAATACTTCCCCCCCCAAAGACGCACCTTATCCTCAAGGTGGAAGAATGAGTTACTGATCATGGCTTTCTTTAGCTGCTTAGCCAGTGGCAATGATATCGTATACTGGAACTAGCTAGGGCTTGCCAATCCAGGCATATCCTTGCAGTCGTAAGCTTCTCTTCCTCATTTAACCCATTCACCATGAAATACATCTCCACCCGATACATACACCCATAGGCATCCTCCCCTTCAAATATTGGCATCATCAACTTCTTTAACTTAGGATCGCTACTACCTCAATAGCTTCTTCCTCTTCAAGTTTAACGATTGTCGTGATCCCTCCATATTTTCTTCGTGTATTGAGGGTGGGACTCCCACCTTTCTTCTATTTGTTCTTGCATGACCCGATTGGCCGTCGGAACCGTCGCCGTAGATGGCGCCGTCGCCCCTCCCGTCCGCCTCCTCCCTTCGTCTCCTGTTCGGCCGAAGAAGAGAGCGAAAGGAATGATGGGACCGAATCATATTCGGTCCCTTAAGGCTTTGGTTGGAGAGGCTAAATGTCCTAATTGCCCTCACTTGAAATATCTCCGCTTAATAGTCCTTAGGGGTAGTTTGGGTATTAAGAGACTTTTATAAATTTTAACTTCCAATTTACGCAAAATTTGATATGGGTTCTTTATATCGTTTCGCTCAGAATTTTGCGCTCTATTTTATAAAATTATTTGCGTCAAATTCCGACGATTTTGAAATTTTCACTTAAACTCGTCGCGATGCATCGAGAAGCGTGTGAAGCCTAAAATGGTATCTTGCGGGTTTTACAAGAAGCATCTTGATTTGGTTTTTGATTGCCTCTTCTTAGTGGCATTCTTGCAGTTTCTTGCTGTGCTCGGATAGCAAATGAAACTGAAACTTTTAAAGAGAAGGGAAGATGGAGAAAGGACAGCAGGTGGGATCACCTCCCGCTGCCTGTAAGCGTGTCAGATAGTAGCTGAATAGACTTTTGGTTGTTGTTGGAGGGGACTGGAAGTAGTTGGACAATCATGTTTGGCTGTTGAAATGAAGGCAGGCAATGGTTCCTGTGGCTAGAAATTAAGGGCAGTAGTTAGTCGATGGGCAACAAATCTGCAATCTGGAAGGTGGCCGACAACACTTTTTTGTATGGAGTGGGAAGATAGCATAAATCTATTGACTTCTTGATGAAGGGAAAGTTAGAAAAGAAAAGCAAGAATATGAACTGAATGGATGAGAGGCGAATAGCATTTGGCTGCGATCAGCTGGACTTCTGGGAGGGAAGATCGACGGCCTTCAGTTTGCTGCTGGCGGATGACGTGCAGGATAAAATGTGCTGGTTTAATGCGGGGGCTGAGGGTAGAACAACTGGCCTAGAGAGGGGAAAGGCGGACACCACCTGGAAACAATCCAGGATACAAAAACAAAAAAAAATACAAGAACAGAAACACAATCTCTGAATTTTATTTCAAATTAGTAAAACTAAAATACAATAGAGAGAGGAAGCTCTATTTATAAGAATTGAGCTTTTTGATGACTAAGATAGGATAATAACTAACCATTGATGACTAGGATAACTACCACTGGATAAAACATAAAATAAACCCAAATTGGGCTAAGTAACAGACTAGTTAGTTGAACCAACCGATCTTGATAGCACTGGCATCACCAACTTTGCTACACGTTGCTTCTATTTTCAACATGCTTAACGTTTAACCTCATAGCTACAACTGTGTAGTGTAGGGGTCTTTCAACTCGTACACCTACACCTCATGGCAGTAGTATCTGGCTACTTCCACATTGTGATTGGGTTGTCAATATTGTTCCATTTGCTCCTAGGGCGATAATGTTTGCACATCTGCTTATTTTGCTTGGGCCATTTGAGATGGCAAGGGCATGTGATGAGGACATCAAGACATGGAAAATCTACTAGAGGCGTGATCGTCGATCTACGACCACGATTATATCGCGCTACTTTTGATTTTCATATTTATGATTGATGTATTATTTTTATTTTATGAAGTTTATTATGCTTTTCCCTTTTTTACCCTTACTTAAGGGCTTAGGTATGTGTAAGCCCTAAGGGCATTGCAGTACTTTTTATTTTCTCATTGTATGGGCTATTTAAAGCCTCCCTCTTCTTCTTTGAGAGGTAATGAATGAATAATAAGAAAATTACTGCACATGTGTTCTTTGAGTTGTGAGAGTTCTAGGAGAGAGCTTTGGAGAGATCCCTAGGGAGGGAAGCAGATTACCAACCAAGCTTGGAGACGGCCGGATTCGTGGTTTGTTTTATAGTTCTTTTTCTTTCAATCCTTTTCCTCTTACCACCGGTTTCCCCACACCTCAACCTAGCCGAACCCACCCACCCCTCAAACCACCACCTCTACTCCTCACCACCTCCTACCACCGCCTCCAAAAATCGAAGCCGCCGGCCTCCTCCAAAGCACCTTCCATCTTTGGATTTTCAATTCAAGCAAGCCATTAATTCTTTCCAATTTGAGTTCTCATATTTGGGCAAGTCTTTCAAATTTAAAATTCAAATTAATTTGAGTTTGAATTCTTGCCTAAATTATGAAATCACATTTTTGGAAAGTTTCCTAATTTAATTCCATTTAATTTTAAATTAAATAGGATTGATTTAAAGCCTTTCCTAATTTCCAAATTCTCTAAATAGGAAGCTTTCCTATTTCCCAACCATCCCCATCTTTCCCTTTTCAGATTGTTTCCTAAAATCTACCCTTTCCTTATTTAACTCACTCTATTTTTGGAAGGAATTTGAAATTTGAAATAAATCAATTTTAGATTCCAAAATATCTTTCCTTTTCTCTTAATCCTATTTTTGGAAAGGCTCTTAATTGAATTTGCAATCAATTAAATTCAGATTTCCAATCTTTCCTTTCTCTTAAATCTTATTTTTGGAAAGGTGCTTATTTAATCAATTAATCAAATAATGATGGATTGATTAATTGGAGCATTAATTCCAAATACATCGTATCTAGACACTTGGCCCCCTTTCCCCCCCTTGGCCGAAATTTACCCATGCCCCACCTCCTTATTTCTTTCCACAAAATCAGCCCCTATCTCTTTGGAAATAATTCCAAATCCACCCCTCTCTCTCTCCCTCCAATTCCCTCTCTCTTGTCTTCCCTACTACTCAAACCTAGCCTCTACAGCCCACCCTTTTGCTGTCCCGAAGCCTTCCAAGGGTTGTTACAGGTTTTCTACCATTAAAACTGCTGTCCAGTGGATTGGAGGGATCACCATTGCTGTTCACTGTCCAGTAATCTCAAAATCAGGAAGTATAATTGTCCGGGACGACGCCATAGCTGCTGTCCAGCAATTCTGCAGGCTTCCTCCCACTACATCATCACCCGGAAGGTCCCAACTGCTGTCCAGATTTTCATACTTCTTCAGGTTGCTATCCAGATTTTGGAGACTAAGGAGGTTACTAATTGGAAGCCATCAACCGCTGCCTAATGCTTGAATTGATGAACTATTTCCCTAGTCTTTAATCTTCTTAGCTATCCTACTTTGTGACTTAATAGATTCACTTAAATCTTGCAACGCTCCGCTAAAGCTTAGTGTTTAGTAGGATTGTGTGAGGGATCTTTCTAGGAACCACTCTTATTATTAGACTAGGGATATCTTGTTGAAACTCATCATGTATGCAACGTTAAGAGTAATTGATCGTTTTGTGGCTTTTACTTCACGCAAGTAGCTTGGCCTAAGCTAGTGTTTACCGTTCTTTGTGTTTTAATTCATTGTTTGAATCAACATCAAGACTAATTAAGTTGCTCTTAATCTTTTCAACGTACAAACTCCTTATTTAAATCATAATCTCGTATATGTCCTGCATCAGCATGACTTGAATTTGGGCGATGTGGGTCTAGTATAGAAAGGAGAGGCACGAGATGGGAGTGTTTTTTTATTGATATGATAGATCGCTCACAAAACTCTATTCGCTCATGCACATCAAAATTGTGTCTTCTTCTCATGCTTGAACGAATTTTTCAATTTTTTTATCATGCGGCGTTCCAGCAATATAATTGTTCATCTGAGCGGATTCTAATGTTCTAGACGCATCTGAGATGTCTGTTTCGCAAAGAGGTGCTATCCAGGATGACTTTCATCCTCGGTTGATGCATTTTGAACAACATTTGTGTGACCTCGTGTCCATTGCTCTCCATTTTGGTTTCACTCGATCAGATAGCCTTGTAATAATTATTTAGGTCAACAAAGCTTTCACCTCAAATCTAGAAAGGCTTCTTGGATGATATAACCCATGGTTATTGACAATGATCTATTGCTTAAGTTAAGTCAACTACCTCTATTAACTAAGTAACTAAGGTACATGAAAAACTAAGATGATAGAGTCATATGATTTTGATCGTGTTTGTCATAATTCTCCCAACTGTTCGCTTTGATCTAATAGGAGTAAATCTTTCTCTCCTCAATTAAAGTTGGTGTTGCTAAAAGCAATGCATTGTAAAGGCTATAGATTAGCCTTAATCAAAAGTTTCCTTTTATTATCGAGAGGAATACTTAATTATATAGACTTGCACCGAAAGGAAACATCAAATTAGATCATAAAGTCCTTTATGATGGAAAAATCTCTAGGTATTAACTTATATAATTTCCACTCCGTCTTTTAAAAATCAATTCGAAATCACTTGATTTTGACAAGGTCAACTGAGGTTTTAGAGCCCAAAATTCATAGGCTTAGCTTTGATGTAATATTCAGATTTGGGTCATAGCTGTAATGTAATTGCATTATTATAATATGACTAATTACTGGTCAGGGAGCATGCTCCTCATGCTTACTAGCATGAGATTTTAGGATAACTGAATAGCCATGCAAGCCATTATTTCAACCCATCTCAATGGCCCAAAACAGCAAGGCCCAATTTAATTGTTGACAGAGGACCAACATATTCTAATGAAGTTCAAGACACCAAGCCAGCTGTTGAATAAACAAACATAGTCCATTGAAGTGTTTGCTAAAGTTATTCCTACGCATATTGTGGTCAAGTAAGCTTTTTTTATGTTGTATCCATTCAGATGAAGGCATTTAATGGAATGTTCCTTTATCGTTTTTCTGAATCTTGAATTTTTTTATGCTGGTTTTGATGTTATGGGTCTTTAGTTCTCGCAACTTGCTTCGTTAGTTGTTGTACAACCTTTTTTCATTCAGGTCTAATGCCTTTCTAGTTCTATGTTACCATAATAAAATTGAATGTTATTTATAAACTATGAAGAATGAACCAGAGAAATAATTTTCTAATCTTTTAGTGAAGTTCTTAGCATGAGTATATTTCATGCAATTATTATTAGCACAACTGGGATATAGTGCAAGTAGCTGAGTTAGCATTCCATATGTCTGTTCTTATCTCTTTCATTTTTTGCTAAGTTTGTATCTTTCCCTTCCATTTCCGATAGAGGTTTCCTTTTACTGGCCCATTTGCTTATTCATGGATTGGTTGTCGTTCATGTTAACGAGTTGTCTTAAAATGTATTTGTCACTGTTCTCCTGAAGTATTGGCTGTAAGATAAGATTTGTGATGATTGTTAAATGTTAGAAAATATGTATGATATTTTATTTGAATCATTATGTATATTATATTTTTTTTCTTCATTTAATGTTTCTTCTAAATTTTTTATATCTGGGATGATAGTATTTGGTGCCAGTGGTCAACTTGTGCATGCTAGTAAGAAATTCGATAGAAAGAACGTTGTGAATTTTTATCATGTGTTTCAGATAACATTCCTTTTTAAGGGTCGGGGTCTGACAAGCTTGAAATATTTGTAGGATCTTGACGCATTCTCAGCATCAATAATTGTGAGCATGGCATTCTCTTTTATTCCAGCTTCCTTTGCAGTTTTAATTGTTAAGGTAATTTCTTTTATTCTATTTGAAACATAGGTACAAGTTCACAAAATTTTTTTACTATTACTTTTCCTATTTTATGCCTATTAAGGTATAGTGATCGAAACCTTTTTTAGAGTTATTTTATTATGTTGCATCTATTTTTCTGTGAGGTATATCATTATATTGCTAATTCATGTGTGTTAGGCTTTAAATATCTTTGATTAACCGGTAATGAATGAAGATCAAGATGTGTGTGTTAAAAGATTACAAATCTTTGGGACCTATTATATGAAAAAATGTAAAAAATTACAAGAGAAAACCAGGAAAGTTTAGCTAGTTGGATTAAAGCTTTATGTAGAACATGGATATTATTTTATAAGTAATCTGTCTTTGTCTTAATACAAAATAGTCCTTAACTTTTCAGATAAATGGCGAACACTTGATTTTCTCTTCCACGCTTTTTTTTCTTTCATGATGTTCTGAAGCCCTCTTGCTCTACCTTTGCTGCTAGTGATCCCATGCAATACCACGGTGCATCTCTACACCTATGCTGCATGTGACCGCTTCCTAGTGCCCACCTCGTGCTTTCATGCCCTTGTATAAAGATATTTAATAGAATAGGATGCAACCCTCCACAATCAGCTATCCCATTCCCCAAGCCTCCAAAACACACACTCTAAAGAAGATGGCTTTATGGACCTTGCATGAATTATGGCTTCAAAAATTGTGCCAGGCTTTGTTATTGAGTTTCAAAATTTTTAATAGATAAATTGGATATCAAGATAAGGCACTACATAGAAATTTATCCCTCTAACTATGACTTAATGATTTGGTCCATTCTCATAAGCGCAAATTCCTATGATTAATTACTTATCTTGATCGCGAGAGAGCACTTTTGTTTAAAACTAATCAGTACGCTCTATATCGATTTCTTCTTAATAGCAATGAATTTATTTAGGGTGAAAAAAATATCATTAGCTTAGAGTTGATGATGAACCCAATAAAGGTCCAAATGTTTCTCGTCCTTTCATGTTGTTATTAGGGGTGTCAAAACGGGTACTTGGGTCGAGTTCGGATCGAACCCGAATTGATCCGAGTTTAAACGGGTTGACCCTAACCCTACCTGTTTTTGCAAACGGGTTAGGAATTCCAACCCAGACCCGACCCGCACGGGTTGCCGGGTTGACCTGACCCGACCCATGAACCAGAGTACGCTAGGGCACGAGCAGACGAGCCGCACACGGCACGACATGGAGGTCGGGATCTCTGCCAATCCTTGGCTCACAAACGGTGTCCTACTATTCGGCGTGATGGAGTGCAGGGTTCGTCGTTGGAGTGTGAGGTTCGTCGTCGTCGGAGTGCGGGTTTCGCCGTCGCTGGGTTCCGCTACCGCAGGGGTTCTTCGCCGTCCGTTTTGATGCGGGGTTTGTGATTCGTTGTCATTCGTCAACCGTTGAACCCGACGACGTCCACCAATGGACCAATCAGACCAATTGAAGTCCACAACGACACAGGAAGAAGAGATGTGAACGAATCACCTCGGCATCGGCACACTGCCTCCCACGCAGAGTCATAGAGAGTCGAAACTCGAACCGTCAAACGGCTCGAAAACCCAGGTTACCGGGTCAATCTCAGGTCAGTTTCGAGTTACCGGGTTTACCCGGACCTGACCTGTTTGCAAAAGGATGGGTGGTCTTGACCACAGTAATGTCCACAGTTTGTCCCAACAAAAGAGGTAGGGTGGTGCTCTAGATGACGGTCACTAGGTGTAGAGGGTAGGTATTTTAAATTAAGTTCTCGTCTCATGTCTTTCCAATTAGAAGTAGGGTACTCACCGCGAGACTCTTTATGATCTTCCAACCTCATCCAAAATTGAAGAGCCCGACCTTTTAGGTGAGACTTAGCGATGCTAACTTGGTGGGACTTAGGAATATCACATGATTCAAAATAGTCCTCTAATTTGTCTAACCCATTCCCTAAAGTAGTAAGGATCCGAGGAACCATCAAAGGTGGGTAGACGGTAAGGTGACTCTAAGTGAGGTTGTTGCGGCTTAGACTCAGATCTAGGTTGATAAACAGAGTGGGTAACCTTTCGACTAACATGATTGACCGACTGTGGCACACACCTCGAGTGGGGAGAGTCAACACGTTTCTCCTTCATGGTTTGAGTTATAGAGCCCACTAAACTAACTAGGTCATCTAACTTTTTTTGAAGTCCTATCGGATTGGGAAGCGCTAAGTGAAACCTATTGAGGATTGGGTGTAAAGGACAACACTCTATCAAGGAGAAAACGCACTTATGACTCGCTATCTGGTGCAGGAAATTATGGACAGCAAGCTCATAGTGGGATATCTTGCTAGACTTCGGCTCACACGTGGAAATTGGTGGGTGGGTAATGGATGTAGGGGTCGTAGGTTGCAAGGACATCACCTAATTGTGATGGTAGACTCACTAGAACGTCTCTAAATGATGCACAAATGTTGGGACAGCAAACTACCACAATAGTTTAAGTAGCCTAGGTGTTTAGGAAGGGTTTTAGGATGTGGACAGCACCTAAAACGCTAGGTTAGGGTTACCTAAAGCTCTCTAAATGTTGCAGAAATCGTTTGGACAGTAAGCTATACTAGTGGTTTAAGTAACCTAGGCACTTAGGAAGGTTGATAGGTTGAGGACAGCACTAAAGCACTTAAGAAACAAGCCTATTGTTTACTAGATGTGTGCAGGAATGAAGTGGACAGTCAGCATAACAGTAATTTAAACTAGGATAAATGATGATATGCATGTAACAATACATAAGAATGGTTGGGGAACTTCCTAGGATAACTTCTAGCACATGTAATGCATGCTAGCCATGCTCTGATACCAAGATGATGTAAAACGAGAACATGCAATGAAGATTTAATTAAAGAACTTGCACGGTTAATATTTGGAGAACAATATTAAAACAAAACTTATGATGATTTGAAACAACAATATAAAATGATAAGGTGATAAAGCAGCTTAGACTAAATTACACACATAGGAGTTAAGACCGTAGAATAATCAATTCATCCAACGTTGCCCATGTGAGTGGTTTCAACAATAAATCCCTGGACTAACAATGAGATTAGAAGCATAGGAAGTCAAAACTCAACTTCTACGTTTATTAAGTTTTTGGCGGAGAACGATTAATCATGATTCTCATGACTCCAAACATAACCACAAGCGAGAAATGAACTAGGAAAAATAAGAAATAAGGGAAGAGTTCACATGAAGAGCTTTACCCAATGGAAAGGCAATGCAGAGCTCCTATGCGAAGGTCTGGATGCTTGAAAGATGGTTGGCAGCAACACTCAACTCTTTGTTGACTGTGGACAGTAGTTTGGCAACTTCTGAGGGGAGAACAGCCACCAACCTTGGTCTGGAATCCTTGGGCAGTGGGTGGGAATCCTTCCAAGCGGCTGGACAGCTTTTGATCTTCGATGGACTGCAACTAGGAGGTTTTCAGGTTGGCGAAACAGCACGTGAAACCTGCTGGAGTCTCTGGATAGTAGATGGGAACCTTCAGGACAGCAAAACAGGGAATTCGGGAGGGCAGAACAGCAGCTTTCCAGATTCTGAAATTCAAGACAACAAAACAACCAGTCCAGAAATCTGGACAGCCAATTGTGGAGCAGAATTTCAGGGATTTTCCCCTACTGGGTGCATGTGAGCTTGAAGGGCTTGGTGGGGAATTGTGGGGACAGCAATGGAGGAGAGCTGGCATTAATTCCCTAAGATTTAGGCCTAGCTTTGGGAAGAAAATTAATTGGGGAGAGGGGAGGCATGGGGCCAGCCAATAGAGAGGGGGTGGGAATTTGTGTCCACATTCAATGAATGTGGTCCATGTTATTAATTGCCATTAGGAATTAAATCTGAGATTTAATCTCAGATTTAAGGTGATTGGGTGGTTTCCAAAAGGGTTTAATTTAGTTAGAATGTTTTTAAATTCAAATTAGTTTGAATTTGAATTCAATTTTTTTTCCTGAAATACAAAAGACCAAAATGGAAGGTGTTAATGAGGGGATTTAATTACTTGGAATTGTGGGCCCCAAGCAATTAAATAAATTGGGGAAGAAATCTGAAATTGATTTCAGATTTGGGGGATTTAAAGACATACCTAATTAGGAGAGGAGATTTAGAAAGGAATTAATTCAAACCTATTTGAATTTGAATTGAAAATCCCTCCAAATTTTGTCATCCTAAATTAGGAAAGTATTCAAAGCAATTAATGGGAAGCTAGGGGTTGGATGAGGGGATGATGGCCGGCCGTATGGGGGTGGGTAGGGGACGTGGTGGTGGGGTAGAGGCCGGAGGCAGGATAGTGGAGGGGCCAACGGTTTGGGGCCAAAGGATGTCGGCGGGTATTAGGGTGGGGATGGGGCTCGACTAGGGGGAGGAAGGGGATGACCGTCGACTTGAGATAAGAAAGTAAGAAGAACCAGGAACCGGGACGCTTCCACCGATTGATGGGTGTTGCTTTTGGCCTCTCCTAGGCTCCCTACCCTCGTGAACTCACAAAGAGATCAAAGCAAAACTTGAACTCACAGAGATCTTGAACAAAGCTGAATTTCATTTCAATAATCATCATCCCCTCACAAAGGAGGAGGGAAGGGCTTTAAATAGCCCAAAACAAAGTGACAGTGAAAAGTACTAAAATGCCCCTTGGGCTTACATATGTTTAAACCTTTAAGTAAGGGCAAAATTGGAAAATACAATAAACATTAACATAAAGTTAATACATCAAATAATAAAATAGACATAAAACAAAATAAAGTGGATGTCCTCATCATATAATCCCATGCAAATTTGTTGGAGATGGAATGAGGAATCTCTGTAAGCACTAATGACGTGCTACTGCAAGATCTTCAAAGATTGCGCTAGCATGATGACGAGGAGACGAAGAATGCAAGCGGTTGTGTGAGACATAGTGTTGCTACGAGACCGACGATGTGAGCGGTGCTATGAGATGAAGGGATTGCAAGCGGCGTTGCGAGACGAAGGGATCGCAAGCGGTGCTGCAAGGTTCATGTGGAGATGGAGATAGTGTTATTTCCAAAAATCCATGTTCTTTCCACAAAGGTCACATGTTGCTAGATCGATGAGGAGATGATGAGGGTTTTTGTGAATTCTTTCCATAGAAACACTTCTTTTATTATTTGTATTTTCTTCAATTAGAGGAGGTTAATGGTTTCTTTCACTATTCTATGATGAACAAGTTGCCAACCGAAGGTTATTTTGGGCGTGCGGTCGGAGAATGTTTGTCCCAATTTTGAGAGAATCGAGAAAAAAAAAGATAAACAATAGATTTCTTTTAATAATGCTGTGGAATCCTTTGGCATTTGTGTTGTGTTATGTTTTTGTCTTTGAAGTTTATTTGCATTACTACTAATTTTTTTCGTGCAATATAGTTGAAATCATTCATGGTGATCGGGAGAAGTGCTATTGACTATCAACATGAATGTTTTTGGAGGGTGTGTGATGCGGACATCCAACTGTCTATGCCTATCCGAGGAGGAGCTGAAGATCGACGGCCGTGATCGTCCCACGTTATCTTAAATTTTTATTTTTTTTGTTTTTACCCTTAAGGGTCTAGTTTTATGTAAGCCTTAGGGGCATGTTCGTCTTATTTTAGCCTTTTTTTATTTCTGAGGCCTATATATAGAGGTCCTTGCTATTGTAATGAGATGATGGATTATTAATAAAAAAATTTTTGCACTCTTGTTCTTTGGGGAGAACTTAGGTGAGATCCCTATGGGAGGGAATCGTAGTATCTACCAGCCGTAGGATGGGTCGGGCTCGTGGCTTGAAGTCCCTTGGTGAAGGGAAACGCATCACCCGTCAGCTGCAGGAAGCGTCCGGGCTCACGGTTTATCTTTTCTTCTCTAAACTCTCCTTTTCCTTCTCCTTATTTTTTCGAACCGCCACCTCCTCATCTCTCTTTCTCCTCTTGGCCGAAAATTCCACCCACACCCTAGGCCAAAAGCCACATAACCCCGGCCGGCCACCCCGTCTCCCACCTTCAAACCGCCGGCCACATCTCCACAAACAAGTAATTTTCAAATTCAATTTGCCTTTTAATTTTCCTCCTAATTTTCTTATTTCCTAAATTAGTTGAAATTAATTTGGAAAGTTTTTGAATTCAAATTCAAACGAATTTGAAATTCAAATCCTTTCCTAAATTAACTAACCTATTTTAGGAAACCCCCTTCAATCTTGGATTGATTAAAATCTGAGATTAATTTGCATTAATTGCCCCTTCTCCTTAGCGTTCTCTCTAACATATTTAGTTTCTAGAATATATATAATATTTATCTTTTTATGAATCATCATATCTATCAATTCCATTAATTTGTCTATAAGTGAACCTATTCCAAGTTCCATTTAATTTGTCAATAACTTCTCTTCAGAAAAATTTTATCTTGCAATGTGGATTAATTCTAATTTTGTTTACAAATTTCATGGCTATAATTATTGATGCCAAGGTCTTGTTATGATAGCTCCATGAAACCTACCATGAATGAATTTGTTCATACTTTGACATGTAGAGGAGAAAAGGATGGTTAGGTCTCCGGCAAATAACTCTGCATCATCTTTTAAGAACTTTATTACTTTCCATTAGCAATTGACCAATTCTGCACATCTTTAAATTCTTCCTTACTACTGCATAATAATCTCACTTCAAACTTCTACTTCTCACAATCAAGGATTAAACACTAGGGTCATCAATTGAATTCATAAAATCAATTTCATAAATATTTCTCTTCAACATTTCATTTAAATTTTAATTTTTAACTACAATCTTCTCCTTTCCCTCCTTTGTAGTGCCAACAGAATCAACAAAAGAATCCACTTTGTTTTTAAATAACTCATCATCCTCATAAATCTCATAATCATTATCTACAAACTGTTCGCTATCATCTGATAAGTTATACCTGTAATCCGCATCCTAGTCATCATTGTGATAACAACTCTGCTCATCTTCCTCTACAACCTTATCAGCAACATATGATAAATTAATAGCAGTAGGTTTAGACAAACAATTAGTTGTAAGAATTGGAGTCACCATGCTACTCGAAAACTATTGCATATGATCCATCATTTCTTGTTTGATGGCTAAAACACAAACAAATATTGAGCAATACACAATTATAAATAAACTCACCAACAAACTTCAAGGGTGGAAATCAAAATAAATAGAAGTCCCTGCTTATCAATGAAAAAAACCAATAAAACAACACACTGATGTAGAATGGGGGGGGGGGGTCATGTGAATTTGAATTTCTTGCTTTAATTGGGATCAAATATTAGGAATAATTAAATCAAATCAAATCCAATTATATTTAACTTAAGTAACTTTCCTAAAATAGGCTATCTTAAATTAGGAAAGTATTTCAAATTCAAAAATTAATTAGAATTTGAAATCAAATACTTTCCTTTTTTTAAATTGTGTGATTAAAGGAATTGTAATAAAAGGGGAACTCAAATTTTGGCAGCAAAGAGGGAGAAGGGGGGGCCGGCCAAAGAGAGAGGGGAGAGAAACGTCCACATTCAATGAATGTGGTGATTTAATCTATAATATTCAGGTAGAAGTTGTACTATAAATAGTATATGTGTGATTATAGATAAGAGTTTGAAAGATAATGTTGTAGAAATTAATAGAATTAGAGATAAAATTATAACTTTAAAGATTATGGTTGAAGCTAAGATTATTAATATTATAAGTGCTTATGCTCCTTATGTAGGTTTGGATTTGTGTTTAAAATTAAATTTTGGATGACTTAAAAGAATTAATATAAATAATACTAATTGAAAAAAAAATTATTGGAGGAGATTTAAATGAACATGTTGGTAGAGTAGTACAACAACAACAACATCAAGCCTTTATCCCACTACGTGGGGTCGGCTACATGAATCCTTTTTCTCCATTGTGTCCTGTTAAAAGTCAAATTCTCATTTAAATCTAATAAAGAGAGATCCTTTCTAATATTTTCTAACCAAGTCTTTTTAGGTCTACCTCTACCTTTCTTAACATAAGTCAAATCTAAGACCTCTACTTTCCTAACCGGGTCATCGGGAGGCCGCCGTTTTACGTGACCAAACCATCTAAGGCGACTCTCTCTAATCTTATCTTCCACTGGAGCTACTCCAACCTTTTCACGAATATGCTCATTTCGTATCTTATCTCTAAGGGTAAAGCCACTCATCCACCTGAGCATCCTCATCTCTGCAACACTTAACTTAGAATTATGCTTCTCTTTTAATGGCCAACATTCGGCACCATAAAGCATTGCAGGTCTCACCACCATCTTATAGAATTTTCCCTTAAGTTTGAGGGGTACTTTTCTATCACACAATAAGCCTGATGCATTCCTCCACTTCAACCATCCAATTTGGATTCTGCTGATAATATCCCCATCTATATCACCATCACTCTGAACAATAGATCCAAGATATCTAAAACGTGTACTCTTATTAATGACTTGATCGGTCAAAGTCACAATGCCCTCACTAGGTCTATTATTACTAAAATTACGCTCCATATATTCCGTTTTAGATCTACTCAAGCGAAAACCTTTAGACTCTAAGGTTGACCTCCACAATTCTAGTTTACCTTCAACTCCCTCTCTAGTCTTATCAACAAGAAGAATATCATCAGCAAAAAGCATACACCAAGGTACATCCTCTTGCAAATGTCTAGTGAGAACATCCATGACTAAAGCAAAAAGATATGGGCTTAAGGCTGATCCTTGATGTAATCCAACCGAAATAGGGAAATACTTGGTCAAACTACCTTGTGTTTGAACACAAGTAATAGCTCCTGCATACATATCTTTAATGATTTGAATATAAGCGTTATTAACTCTTTTCTTTTCAAGAACTCTCCATAGCACTTCTCTTGGAACTTTATCATATGCTTTTTCTAAATCAATAAATATCATATGTAAATCCTCCTTATTCTCTCTATATTTCTCCATCAAACCTCTTAATAAATGTATGGCTTCCATAGTAGACCTACCCGGCATGAATCCAAATTGATTTTGAGAAACATTAGTATCACGCCGCAACCTACGCTCCATAATTCGCTCCCATAGTTTTAAAGTATGACACATTAACTTAATTCCTCTATAATTCGCACAATCTTGTGCATCACCTTTATTCTTAAAAATAGGGATTAACACACTCATTCTCCACTTATCTGGCATCTTTTTAGTCTTCAAAACAGTATTAAAAAGTTTAGTAAGCCAAGAAATTCCTTCATCTCCTAAGCATTTCCACACCTCTATTGGAATATCATCAGGTCCAACAGCTTTTCCACCCTTCATTTTCTTTAAAGCCTCTCTAACTTCGGTTTTACTAATACGCCGATAAAAACATAAATCTTTATTTTCATTTAGGGTGCTAAGATCACTACAATCAATTTTATTTTCACATTCTTCATTAAAAAATTTAGCAAAATATCTCATCCACCTTTGTTGAATATCATCTTCTAAAAAAAGTACTTTTTGATCTTCATCCTTTATACACTTCACTTGAACTAAATCCTTACTACTCCTATCTCTTTGTTTGGCTAGCTTATACATATATCTTTCTCCCTCCTTAGTATCTAATCTATTATATAAATCACTAAAAGCTAAACTCTTTGCATCGCATATTGCTTTCTTAGATTCCTTACGTGCCTCTTTATATATTTTCCAATTATCAGAATTTTTACAATTAAACCAATTTTTATACCAAATCTTCTTATTTTTAATCTTTTCTTGCACATTTGGATTCCACCACCAACTATTTTTACTATTAGGAGCTTTTCCCTTTGAAACTCCAAGCACATCTTTTGCAATATTCTTAATATAACTAGCCACTTTTTCCCACATAACATTAGCATCCTCATGCACAGACAAAATCTTAAGATCTAAAATCTTACTCTCAAAAATATTTTTGTTAATATTCTTTAAATGCCCCCATCTAATCCTAGGAAATCGTTTTACTTTATTTTTTATTTTCTTCCCCATTATCTTCAAGTCCAAAACTAATAAACGATGTTGGGTACATAAGTTTTCACTCGGAATAACTTTACAATCTTTGCAATCTAAACGATCTAATTTTCTTATAAGAAAATAATCAATCTGAGTTGTATTATATCCATTTTTATAAGTAATGAGATGCTCATTCCTTTTCTTAAATAAGGTATTAGCAATTAAAAAATCATAAGCTAAACAAAAATCTAAAATAGACTTGCCACCTTCATTTGTCGTTCCAAAACCATGGCCACCATGAATGCTTTTAAAATCATCTACCTCTCTACCAACATGTCCATTTAAATCTCCTCCAATAAAAACTCTTTCTTCAAGAGGTATCTTTTGTATTAATTCTTCTAAGTCGTTCCAAAATTTTAATTTTTAATCCATATCCAAACCCACTTGAGGAGCATAAGCACTTGTAATGTTAACAACCTTAGCATCAACAACAATCTTTAAAGCTATAATTCTATCTCCAATTCTATTAATATTTATAACATTATCCTTCAAACTCTTATCTAAAATCACGCCTACACCATTTCTAGTACGACTCCTACCCGAATACCAAAGTTTAAATCCTAAACTATCAATCTCCTTAGCCTTCTCTCCAACCCATTTAGTTTCCTGAATGCACAGAATATTTATCTTCCTATGAATCATAACATCTATTAATTCCATTAATTTTCCTGTAAGGGAACCTATATTCCAAGTTCCTATCCTAATTTTAGTTTCATGGACTAGCTTCTTTGCCCACATCCGTCCTTGATGTGGGAACCCTTGCCTATTTAACACTGCACCCGGGCGGCGGTGCAGCGGCCCTTGCACACTTGTCGCTGTATTCAGGCCATACAACGCGTCGCTTCCAGGGGACGCCCTAGCATTAACACAATTTCTTAAAGGATTCATGTCATTATTATTCGACAAGTTTTACGCTGGCTGTCGACTACCTAACGCAACCCTCCACTTTTCTCATCCAGGACTTGGGACCTGGCAACGGCCGTGTTAAATGATTTTAAAACATTTATGATAGCTATGTGTTTGAAATGATTTATGAATGTTGTAGGATCATATTAGATTTTGCTTTAGCTTATGTTTTATAATTGCTAATACTTTATTTAAAGAAAGAGAGGAGCATCTCATCACTTATAAGTATATATATAGTAAAACTCAAATTGATTATTTTTTTAAAGAAAAATAGATCGTTTAGACTGCAAAGATGGTAAATTTATTCCGAGTGAAAATTTATGTACCTAATATTGCTAATTAGTTTTGGACTTTTTGAAGGGGTAAAATGTGAAAAATAAAGTAAAATATTGTCCTAGGATTAGATAGAGACATTTAAAAAAATATTAATAAAAATATTTTTTAGAGTAAGAATTAAAATCTATAGATTTTAACTGCGCATGAGAAAACTAATGTTATGTGGAAAAAATAGCTAGTGATATTAAAAAATTGCAATATATGTACTTGAAGTATCAAAAGGAAAAGTTCATAATTGTAAAAATTAAAATGTGTAAGAAAAGATATGATGTAGGCAAGGGCGGGGGGGGGGGGGGGGGTCAAAACAAAACTTAAATTTCTAGATTGGTGCATTGGCTCTTAGCTCCTGGTGGTTCTCGGATTGGGCTTGGCTGCTTGGTTTTGGGCTGTATTTTTTGGGAGCTACTTGGTTTTAGCTCATTAATGCTTGAGCTGATGCTTTGGCTCATTATTATGAAAAGTAATTTCTCTTGTTAGCTCATTAAGTGGAGTGGAATTTGGTCTTTTCCCTTCCCTGTGTCTCCTCGATTTTTCCTTCCTGGTGCTGTTTCCCGTGGCTGGTTCCTTCCTTTTTTGGGTTGGCTGTTCTGGTTCTCCTGCTGGTTTCGATTCCTATGCTGTCCCTTCGGTTCCTCCCCTGGTTGTTTTTCTCGTGGCTGCTTTTCTCGGTTTCATGTGTGGATTTTCGGTTGCTGTTTCTGGATGCTTGCTGGCCTTCCAATTTACCCTATTCTGATTGGCTTGGCTAGGGGATGTTTGGGCTGTTTGGCTGCTTCTTTTTACCTATATATATGTAATGTTTTTGTAGCTTAAAGAGTGTGTTATGTGACTGATTTTTGGAGAATGTAAACCTGCGGGTTTGTGTTAGCTTGCGAGCTAACTTAAATTTCTAGATTGGTGCATTGGCTCTTGGCTCCTGGTGGTTCTCGGATTGGGCTTGGCTGCTTGGTTTTGGGCTGTATTTTTTGGGAGCTACTTGGTTTTAGCTCATTAATGCTTGAGCTGATGCTTTGGCTCATTATTATGAAAAGTAATTTCTCTTGAGCTGATGCTTTGGGTCGTATTAGTAAAATCCAAGTCAGAGAGGCTTTAAGGAAAATAAATAGTGAAAAAGTAGTGGGATCTGGTGATATTTCAATAGAGGTATGAAAATGCTTAATGATAAAGGAATTTATTGGCTTATTAAACTTCTCAATACTATTTTGAAGACTAAAAGATGTCAGATGAGTGGAGTGATGTAGAACGGTGGGAGGTGGGGATTATTTGAAATTCGAAATTTGAATTTCAAATTAAGTGGAAAAGGGAGGGAAGATGGGGTTAATTGTCTCCTTAATTGGGGCCTTTAATTAGGATATCTGAAATTAATTTCAGATTTCCTAAAAGGAGGGAAGGAATAATTTGAAATTCAAACTACCCTTAATGAGGAATAAGGGGGGCGGCTAATGGGAGGTATTAATGGGATTTATTTATGAGATATGGGTTTAATTGGAGAGAGAAAAGGAAAGGAAGAGGGGGGGGGCAATGGAGGGAAGAGGGGAGCGTCTACATTCAACGTATGTGGATCTTTGCATTGATTATTGATTGATGACTTCAAATCTGAATTAATTTCAGATTTGCATCAATTGGGGATGCTTCCTAAAATAGTTGTATTAATTAGGAAAGTATTTGAAATTCAAATTAATTTGAATTCAAATAAATTAACTTTCCATATTAATAATAGGCTAAATTAGGAAGGTATTGAAGATGCAATTTGAATTTTGAAATCAAGGGAATTGTGGAGGAAGTGGGCCGGTGGCTAAGGGGGCAAAGGGAAAGCCGTCGGGTTTAGGTGGTGGGGAAGAGTCGGCCAGCTATAGAGGTGGAGGGATTTATGGCCAGCGGTTGATATGGATAAAGTGGATGAGGCTTGTGGCTTTGGAGGGGTTTGTGGGAGAATTAGCCGGTGGCAAGTGGGGGGTTTTGGCCGGTGGTCAAGGGAGGAGGAGAAAAGGATTTAGGGAAAGAAAGATACAACCGTGAGCCCGGACACATCCTACTGCTGACGGGTATTACGTTGCCCTTCTCCAAGGGACTTCAAGCCACGAGCCCGGACCCATCCTGCGGCTGGTGGAAACTCCGATTCCCTCCCATAGGAATCTCACTAACGCTCTCTTCAAAGAACATAAGTGCAAACATAAAATTTTATTAATAATCCATCATTACATTACACAAGCAAGGGCCTCTATATATAGGCCTAAGAAACTAAAACAAGACACATATGCCCCTAGGGCTTACATTGGACGACCCTCTTAAGTAAAGGTAAAAACGGAAAATTCATAATAAAAAATAAAAAATACAAATAAAATTTAAGATAATGTGGGACGATGACGGCCGTCGATCTTCAGTTCCTCCTCGGATAGGCATGGACAGTTGGATGTCCGCATCATGGAGTGTGTTCTTATTTTTAAGAATTAAGTTGATGCACAGGAGTGTGCGAATTATAGAGGAATTAAGTTAATATGTCATACATTAAAACTATGGGGAGAGTATTGGAGCATAGATTACGACATGATAGTAATGTTTCTTAAAATCAATTTGGATTTATGCCGGTAGCTCTACTATTGAAGCTATACATTTATTAAGAGGTTTGATGGAGAAATATAGAGAGAATAAGGAGGATCTACTTATAATATTTATTGATTTAGAGAAATCATATGATAAAGTTTCGAAAGAAGTGTTTTGGAGAATTATAGATAAGAAAGGAGTTAATAATGCTTATATTCAAGTCATTAAGGATATGCATGCAGTAGCTATTGCTTGTATTCAAACATAAGGTAGTTTGACCAAATATTTTCCTATTTCAAATGGATTACACCAAGGATTGGCTTTAAGCCCATATCTTTTTTACTTTAGTCATGTAGGTTCTTACTAGACATTTACAAAAGGATGTATCCTGGTTTATGCTTTTTGTTGATGATAATTCTTCTTGTTGATAAGACTAGAGAGGGAGTTGAAGGAAAACTTGAATTATGAAGGTCAACCTTGGAGTCTAAAGGTTTTCATTTGAGTAGATCTAAAACTGAATACATGGAATATAATTTTAGTTATAATAGATCTAGCGGGAAGATTGTGACTTTGGGCGATAAAGAGTATATATTTTAGACATCTCAGATCTATTATTTAAAATGATGGTGATAATATTAGTTGGATTGAAGTTGGATGGTTGAAGTGGAGGAATGCATCGAGTTTGTTGTGTGACAGAAAAGTATCACTCAATCTTAAGGAAAAATTCTATAAGATGGTGGTGAGACCTACAATACTTTATAGTGCAGAATGTTGGCCATTAAAAGAGAATCATAAATTAAGTGTTATAGAGTTGAGTATGCTCTGGTGGATAAGTGGTTTTACTCTTAGGGACAGAATGCGAAACGAGTATATATGTGAAAAGGTTGGAGTAGCTGCAGTGGCAGATAAGATTAGAGAGAATCGCCTTAAATTGTTTGGTTACATAAAACGTCGGTCTTTCGATGATCCGGTTAGGAGAGTAGATGTATTAGATTTGACCTATATTAATAAAGGTAGAGTTAGACCTTAAAAAATTTGGTTTGATAGTATTAGAAATAATCTTTTTTATTAGATGTAAATGAGAATCTAACTCTTAATAGAACATAATGGAGAAAAATAATTCATCCAGCCGGCCACATATATTGGGATAAAGGCTTGATGTTGTTGTTTTTATATTCTATCATGTGTGTGTATAGCCCGAAGTAATTTTCCTTGGAATTTGAAGCAATTTGATGATAGGATCTACTATGGTTGTGATATCCTAATAATTGAATCCATTTTAGGGGGTAAACCTATGGTATGTTATTTGATTTATCCTGGGGAACCCCGGATTATTTAAAATTCTTTTGGTTATAATTGAGTTAATGATGCCATCGCAGAAATAAATGCTCAAATTATTTTTTAATTTCTTGCATGAATCATGGCACTGGAAACATTGCTGACTCTACATACTTATTTTCTAAGGATTGAGACTGTGGATTTAACCATTTACTTTTAGATTATGTCAACTTTATATCTTATACAAATTAGACCTCAAGATTGGGACACAGAAAATTTTCACCTGACTCATTATATTAGTAGTTTCAAGTTCAGGAAGCTATTTGGATATCGAATAACACACTACTTAGATATTCACTTTGATTTTGTAGGGTTCTGATTTGAGTTTTTCTGTAAGCATGAGTCACATGGTTAATTACCTCTCTCAATAACAAAATAATTTTTTTGATTGAGGTCATTTAATAGGCTCTAAATGTCTATAGTTGCAGCAATTTGGTTCAGGGAATAGGAAAGTATATCAACCATTGCTTTGAGCATATGTTAGGAGAAAGTTGATGAATCCGATCAAAATTTCATGGTTTGATCATACTGGGTGGTTGTTGACTTCAGTCTACTTAGTCACAGAGATAATTGACCCAACTTAACCATATGATCCTTGTTAACATCCTTGGAGACTTTGTAGGCCCGTGGACAATGTTTGCCTAATGGGTTAATTTTAGGTTGAACTCAGGCTGAATGGCCTTAATAAAATCTGACTTACAAGACTTGAAGTGATTTGGGTAAATGTAAATTTGATGTTTGCTAGAGTACAAACATGGAAGTTGCCTTATAACATGAAATTTTATGGTTGTTTTGTAGATTTTACTTCTTTATAAGTTAAAACACAGTTGCATGCGCAATATTTTTGAATAATTTCGTCAGTGTTTCACAAATTAATTGAACGTTTAGTTTGTATGACATTGTTATCTACAGGGTTGCTAATCAGATATTGCTTTCTAATGTTTCCGCAACCCAGCCAATTTGCTAAATAATCTTGCCTTGCTAATGTTTTTACTATTTTGGCTGTCTGCATAGTTGGATATAATACTCGTAATGTTTGGTACATTGGCTTTATTTGGGCTCTTTAGAATTGGTTATGATAAAACCAAATCTTACTCCAGCTTCTCATGTTTTTTGTGCAACCTGGAATTGCTAGTGTAATGTGATTTTGTGGTTTTTTTAAGTGATGTATTATCTACTAAGTAGTGTGCTTATTCAGTAACCTAAACGTTTCATGCAGGCAGCCCAGCTTCAATTTTCCTTAAAGTAATTTTTTAGCGATCTAGTTATAATTTAAAAGACGTGTATTAAATAAAAGCATGAAGAAATACTTGAATAGCATGTCCCTGTCTCCACTGGATCCATTCTTGGGGCTACCCTCAAAAAGGAATCTCGGCCATTTGTTTTATATGATAAGTTAATTATTGATATGAATCAATGTAATTGTTACAGATATCCTTACAATTTGTGACAAAAAGGTAAACAATACCATAAAATGTTTACAATATTTGGTTTTTCAACACTATTCATGGTTTTTTTGGTAATTATTTTTTGAAAGATGCTTTCTTTTTGCTGATAGAACATACCAAAATGTTGCAGGAGCGTGAAGTCAAAGCCAAACAGCAGCAGCTGATTAGTGGGGTATTTTATTCTTTATTATAGCTTCTTCCCTATTTTTATGGTTTGTTTACTAAATTCTGTGATCTAATCAGGTGTCTGTATTGGCATATTGGATATCAACATATGCGTGGGACTTCTTCAGCTTCTTATTTCCCACTTCACTGGCAATATTTCTATTTTTCATTTTTGGTGCACATTTTAACTTCATCTCTCTCTCTCTCTCTCTCTCTCTCTCTCTCTCTCTCTCTATATATATATATATATATATATATATATATATACCTACACTCAATTTCCAGCACGTGCACACCCACTGACACACATGTATGATATGAGCTTCTTCTTAAATGAGTTGATTTAGGATGATGAAGGCTGCTGTGATATCAAAACTGGTGGAGGGAAATGTAGAATAAAAACTGCAAAGTGGATCAATAGTGGGTTAAGTAATGATAGTGGCAGTGGCGACATAAAACTGATATGTATAATTGAAGTAAATTATAATCATTTGAAGCAGCATGTCTCCAAAGATAGTGGGCAAGTGAAGTAGAGTAGAAATTGATTTAGGAAGGTTGTGAAGATCAATTATAAGCTTACATATCTCTAAAGATATCTCAATGCGAAAATCTCCATGAAACATGATTTATCTCATGCTCAACAATTTACTTTGGCTCAAGCATTTCATTTGATACTAACTAATGACCAATCATAGGCACGATGGTAAACACAAATACGAGCATATCATAACTATACTCAAAGTATAATTTATCATCAAAAAGATTTGTGTAAACATATTGATCATCATAAATTCAACATCTATAAGATGCCTATGATCATAAACTTCTTCTTAAGAAGAATTGTCATGGAGAGAAGGAACATAAAGTTTTGTCACGGGTGAATAAACAAAAAAAGGTTTTGAATTTTGGGAGGCCAAATGAACATATGAGACCTATCGCCTATGTAATGATTGCATGGGACTAAAGGAAAAGGCCTTTGTAAAAATTTTTGAAATCCTTGATGATGAGTAGAGGTATCATCATTGTCATAAACATGAAGAAAATAATTTATGCAATCTTAAATGATAATGATCAACGTAATCATAGTCATCATTGTAATGACATGAGTTGTCATGCCCTATATGACACCTCTTGGTTGAGCATAAAATATGATAGTTATGGTGCAATTCGATTGATTGAATCTCCAACACAATCCATTATGGGAGAGTGGTGATAAATTCAATCACCGGAACAATTAGAACCTACATGTCCAACACAACTCTGAACTGACAGAAATCCAATAAAATAATATAAACCAATTATGTGGAAGCACTCCAAAATATTACATTCATTCATCCGCAAAGTTTTTAATAAACATCAAAGCTCATATATATAACATTAAGATTTCATCATGTACATTACCTTCGTTTGATTAATATCTTACATCAAAATTAAAGGTCGAAATATAGGGTAGTAAATTTTATATAGTCCTTACTCAAGCTTAATCTTTTCTTTTTCTCTCCCTATAATAATAGTGATGTAGAACGGATATGGGAGGGGACAAGGCCGGCGGCATGGTTGAGTGCAAGTAGGGCTTGGGAAAGGGATTTAAAGCTTGCCTTATTTAGAATCTTAAATAAGGAAAGATTAATTTAAATCAAAACCTATTTAAAATTCAAATATGTTTGGTTTAAATAACTTTCCTAAAATAAAACAAGGTAGATTAGGGAAAATTTTTCAAATTTCAAATTAAGGAAAACAGATTTTATTGCTTTCCTATTGTGATTTGCATCCCATAAGGAAAGCATTAAGGAGTAATTCGAAATTTGGAGGCAAGGGAGAGGGGCCGGCCAAGCAAGAGGGGATTGGGGCCAAATTTGGAAGAGAATTTAAAGAGGGCATGGGTATGGGGCCAGTTAAGAGAGAGAGGGGGGAATAGGGGTGTCTAGGTTCAATGTATTTGGGCTAGGGATTAATTAACCAATCAATTTCAGAATTGATTAATTAATTGAATGAAAAAAGTTTTCAAAATTAATGTAATTAATGAGGATGGATTTGAAATTTAAATTAGATTAATTTAAATTTAAAATCTTTCTAAATTAATGACAACTTAAATAAGGAAAGAGGGATTTTGTTTGGAGGGAAGTGGGGCTAGGGAAGGAGGTGGCCGGCGGGTGGGTAGAGCCTTGGTGGATTTCGGCCATGGGGAGGGAGGAGGAAGGGAGGGGCTGGTGTAGGCCGATGGTGTGGAGGTGATGGGGTGAGAGGATTGGCGCCTTGATGGAGGGCTTGAGGAGGTGGCAGTTTAGGGAAATAAGGAAAGACAAAACAATGAAAAAAGATAGAACCGCGAGCCTTGGACTCTTCCGAAGACTGACGGGTGATATGATGCCCTTCACCAAGGGACTTCAAGCCACGAGCCTGGACCCATCCTGCGGCTTGTGGAAACCACAATTCCCTCCATAGGGATTCTTACTAACGTCCTCCCAAAGAACAAAAGTACAGAACAAAACTCCATCATACCTAATATAAGAGCAAGGGCCTCTATATATAGGCCTTAAAATAAAAGAAACTAAAAAGACAACTTTGCCCCTTGGGCTTACATAAGACAAGACTCTTATATAAGGGTAAAAACAGAAAATACATAATTAAAATAAAAAATACAATTAATAAACTAAGATAAAAATGGAGTGATCTCAGCCGTTGATCTTCGTCTCTTACTTTGATTAATGTCCACCATCGGATGTCCGCATCAAATAGTCAATATAATAATCTAGTGAGCTATAAAGTGTGATATGATAAATATTTCTAATATATAATTGAAATACTCAAGGAAAAGAAATAACATAATATGTTAATCATGAACTGGATAGGAATAAAATATGATTATAGGCTAGTCTAGTGGCATTACATATTATGATTATTAAATGAATTTGGTTACATAATGGTATAACTTACCACTAAGGTAATTGTATTGAAGTGAGCGTAAAAAAAATGCCAAGTTTTCAACTATTGTATGCACTATACTTGTCAAATGTGCTAATATTAATTGGGAAAAGGACCAAAAGGGTTCCTTAACTCTTTATGAAATGTCAAAATGGTCCCCAACTATATTCAAGGACTATTTTGGTCTCTCAAATCCTTAAAAAAGAGCCAAAATAATCTCATGGTGAAACTATTTTGGTTTCAAAGAGTTGAGAGATCAAAATGGTCCTTTAATATCGTTGTGGAACATTTTGGTCTTTTGTAAAGAGTCAAGGGACCATTTTGGTCCATTTCTCAATATTAATTACATCATAACTTTACTTATTTATTTCATTAATTTGTATATTATACCTTATCATAAGCTTAGAATATATCTGTTGTCAATTAAGGATGTCTAGACTTATTAGTCATTATAAAATAGTAGATTGTATCAAATCCACATCATACAGCTTCATAAGGTCGTCATCCAGCCTATGGGTAACCTTCATAGAGTTCGATAGAGCTCAGGCCTATTAAGTTTATTATTCTTTGTACAGTTATGTTGTTTGAGATTATATGTAATACTATTTATGGCTGACTTGATATCATAATGAAGCTTCCTAGAACCCTTCCATTTAACATTTAAATTTTCTAAGACACGTTTTAGCCATAACAATTTATAGACTTTTAGTGCCATAGATTTAAATTCAGCTTCTGTGCTAGATCTTGCTTCCACATTTTATTTTATTTTATTTCCAAGTTATGATGTTGCTTTCTAAATATATGCAATATTTTGAAGCTGACCAATCAACCATTGATTTTGGATTATTTGCATCTGTGTATGTTTTAAGACTAAAATCCTCCACCTTTTTTTTTATAAAGTGCAATATCTTATCAAGAATATGATGTGAGTACAATAGGAGCAATTAATTAACATTTTTTATAGTACAAAGAAAATACAAAAGAGTAAATATATAAAGCATGAAGTGAAAGGATTTAACATCTAATAATATTGAAAAATATCAAAGGACAATAAGATCTCAATTAAATCGCCTTTCTTGAAGCTTGATGAAAGCTAGAGAATGTCAATATATTTTATTTTGTATATCCCCATCTGCTAAATAGGATATGGAATCTCTTATCAATGAGAACATTATCATTCATATTTGCCCCCTCAAAATTATGTAATCTCATGACCATCTGTCTTTGTCTTCACTGATGGGATAGAGGCAGAATAACCATGACTATAGAGTTAAAAACTATTTTCTTATTTACAGAAGATTTAGAAGCCATATCTATAAGGCTACTAGGGATAGGTATAATAGACTCGAGATCCTGAGGTAAATTAATAGATTCTCAATCTAAGAGCAAACCTGGAGTGAAGCCATATCTATAAGGCTACTAGGGATAGGTATAATAGACTCGAGATCCTGAGGTAAATTAATAGATTCTCAAT
Source organism: Dendrobium chrysotoxum (assembly GCA_019925795.1). Taxonomy (NCBI): domain Eukaryota; kingdom Viridiplantae; phylum Streptophyta; class Magnoliopsida; order Asparagales; family Orchidaceae; genus Dendrobium; species Dendrobium chrysotoxum. The sequence goes on from CM034307.1 coordinate 48,833,766, forward strand.
CTAAGAGCAAACCTGAAGTGACAATGGATGAGCATACTCAAATCCTCTTGCTCGTTTGATAAAATTTCTTTGCTCAGTGTTCCCTTTAAATATTATAGAATTTTATATATCGATTTAAGGTAGGATTCTTTCATTTTGTGCATGAATTGATCAGCACACCAACGACATCGACGACACAGGCAATATTAGGTCTAGTATAAAATAAATAGATCAGTCTACCCATCATTCTCTAATATGAGATTTTAAAATTCATGGAGCTTTCAAAAAGTTCGCATAGTAACTTACACATATATCTTTCAACCTATATGTTATGTTTTTTTTTTTTATAAATAATATGAAAATTATATATTGAAAGTGTTCAACTTCTTTGACTTCAAATTCTTTTAGTATTTTTTTAAATTATTAATTTTTTTCAAGTCATTACCTGACATGATAATATCACCAACATAAATTACTTGTGTGGCAGCTTTCCCTAAAGTTACGTTTTTTTATAAATAATCTATGATCTTAATTTTGTTTGTATATCATGTTGAGCATTGTCTTAGCAAATAAAAATATTTTTGAGAATAAGATTCAAGATCTCAAAATTTTGATTGTGCTTGAGGAGGCTAATGTTATGTGAGAAAAATTTAAAAAGTGCTTTTATTAGAAAATGATATTCAACCTATGTGGATGAGATATTTCGCCAAGCTATTCAATAAAGATTGTAAGAATAAAATTGACTTTAGTGATCATAGCATATTAAAAAATAGTATTAGTAAAATCGAAGTTAGATAGATTTTAAAGAAAATGTAGTGTGGAAAAGCGGTTGGATCTTATGATATTCCAATAGAGGCATGGAAATGCTTAGGGGATGAAGGAATTTTTTGGCTTATTAAACTTTTTAATATTATTTTGAAGACTAAAAAGATGTCAAATGAGTTAAGGACTGTGTTGATTCTTATTTTTAAGAATAAAGTTGATGCACAAGAGTGCAAATTATAGAGGAATTAAGTTAATGTGTCATATATTAAAACTATGGGAGAGAGTAATTTAGCATAGATTACAACGTGATACTAATGTTTCTCAAAATAAATTTAATTCATGTTGGGTAGGTTTTACCATGGAAGATATACATTTGTTGAGAGGTTTGATGGAAACATATAAAGAGAATAAGGAGGATCTTCATGTGATATTTATTGATTTAGAGAAAGCATATGATAAAGTTCTAAGAGGAGCACCATGGAGAGTTCTAAAAAAGAAAGGAGTTAATAATGCTTATATTCACATTATTAAGGATATGTATGCAACTATTACTTGTGTTCAAACACAAGGTGGTTTGACCATGTATTTTCCAATTTTATTTGGATTATATTAAGGATCAACTTTAAGCCCATATCTTTTTGCTCTAGTCTTGGATGTTCTTACTAGACAATCGGAAGAGGATGTACCCTGGCATATGCTTTTTGCTCATGATATTCTTCTTGTTGATAAGACTAGAGAGGGAGTTGAAGGAAAATTTAAATTGTTGAGGTCAACCTTATAGTCTAAATGTTTTCGTTTCAGTATATCTAAAATTGAATACATCGAGTGCAATTTTAATAATGATAGATCTAATGTGGGATTGTGATTTTGGGCGATCAAGTCATTAAAATAAGTACACTTTTTAGATATCTTGGGTATACTGTTCAAAGTTATGGTGAAATTGATGTGGATATTTTTAGTAGAATTCAAGTTGGATGGTTGAAGTGGAAGAATGCATCGAGCCTGTTGTGTAATAAAAAAGTAACCCTCAAACTTAAGGGAAAATTCTTTAAGATGGTGGTAAGACCTGCAATTTTTTATGGCACAAAATGTTGGCCATTAAAAGACAAGCATAAAATTAAGTCTTGCAAAGATGAGGATATTTCGATGGATTAGTGGCTTTACACTCATAGACAAAATGTCAAACTAGTATATATGTGAAAGGTTGGAGTAGCTCTAGTGGTGGATAAGATTAGAGATGGTTTGATCTCATAAAATGTTGGCTTTCTGATGACTTAGTTAGGAGAGTAGATGTATTAGATATGCCATATATTAAGAAATGTAGAGGTAGACCTAAAAAGACTTGGTTATAAAGTATTAGAAATGACCTTTGTTTATTAGATTTAAATGTGAATTTGACTTTAATAGGACAAAATGGAGAAAAAAGATTCATGTCTCCGACCCCACGTAGAGGGATAAAGGCTTAATGTTGTTGTTGTTGTCCTTATTAAAAAGGATGAGTAAGATGGTATTTACATTACTTTTTTGGCTTTTAGTAAAAAGATTTATAAAACATCAATGAGATCATCAATAAAGGACATAAATCATCGAGCACCAAAGATGAAAAAAATGGAATATGGGTTCTTGTGTCACTCTTTGGAAAATTGGTAAGGATGAGTAAGATCTTTACGTAGATCACAAACATCACTATGAAATTCATCAATATTAATTTTTTTGAATAATGAAAGAAACTTAATTTATCAAACAATGAAAGATGAGTGCCCAAAGGGTTTCTAAGTGAAGAGATAATAATAAAGCATATATGAATTTTCCTTGATCGTTGTTTCCTCAAGAAGAAGCTAAAGGTTTTTTTTGTTTCTGTAAGAAGAGGATGGTTGATGAGGGCATCGGAGATCAACGGCTACGATCTGGAGTTTATTTTTTGATGTGTTTTATGTACGAGTTTATTTTATTTTTCTGTTTTCCCATTGTACCCCTATGAGGGGAGATTAGTATGTTGTAGCCCGAAGAGCATTATAGTCTTTGTTTCTTTTCTTTTCGTGAGGCCTATTTATAGGCTAGTTCTCTTATATTAGAGGATGATGAATGATTATTAATGAAAATTCAGTTTTTTTGTTCTTGATCTCTTGGTGAGTTCTTGAGAGGAGAAACTCTAGGAGAGGGCCACGCATCACTCGTCAGCCGCCGGTGGATTTCGGGACTCGCGGTTAGTATCTATTAGTTTTTCTTCCCCTCTTTCCCTGTTCTCCACCGCCGGCCATCCCTCACCTCTTTCCCTTAGCCGTCGGATTCCTCCCTACATCTCTCCACCATCGGCTAGCCCATCCATGTCCTTCACCCGCCGAACCATCTTTCCCCTCCCTCCCTAAAATCGTCGGCCTCCATCACAACCTCCTCATACCGCCGCCCCACCCCTTTCACCACCCAAAACCCGCCGGCCTCCCATAAGCGCCTAGCCCTCGGCGACCCCCTAGGCTTCCCTAGCTGTCGGCCTCCCCTCCATTTGGCTCCATGAATTTGAATTTCAAAATTCAGATTCTCACTAATTACTTTCCTAAATTACCTCCACACTATTTAGGAAAGAAACCTTATTGGGATTCAATTTATTTTGAATTTCAAATACCTACCTATAAAGCTTAAACCCCATTAGGAAGTTCCCTTAATTTAAATCAAATCTGAAATAAAAATTAGATTTGATTTCAATCACATTAATTCCATTGGGGACCACATACATTGAACCTAGACACAACCCCCCCCCCCCCTTCTCTCTCTAGGCCGGCCCGCCCCTCCCTCTTTCTCGTTAAGTATTGCCATTAATGATCCCCAATTAAATCCCTAAATCAAGTACAATTCAAATTCAAATTGGGTTTGATTTAATCTATTCATTCCTAATAAAAAAAATTACTGATTAGGCAAGCGAATGAATTAACCCCAAGATCACTACCACTGCTGTTCAGTAATTCCCCTACAACATTTCCATTAGTTTCCTGCATCCAGAACTCTGACACCTTGGAGTTTTCCCCGCCAAGTTGCTGTCCAGAATTCAGGACAGAATTCTGGGCACTGTCCAGAGTTCCTAAGACCATATTACCTGCTGTCCAGAACACTCCAGCCAGGAGTCGTGCCATCCAGAACCTCAAGACCAGCATGTGGCCTTCCGAAACGGCTCCCGTTTGCTGTCCAAAACAGCTCCCGTTTCCTGTACGGGTATAGATCAGATGCTGTCCAGAAAATTCCAGCCGTCTCCCTTACTGTCCAGCCGATTGACGAGATCTCCTATTGCTGTCCAAAGATGCCAGCATAAGCTAGGTTGCTATCCACTCTTTCCCAAACATCCCACGACTACACCGGGAGCGTCGTGCCTTCTCTTCATTGAGTAAACTCTTCCCCGACTCTTATATCTTCCTAGTTTATTGCTCTAGTGTGGTTATAGCTTGATTCATGAAGTTCATGCTAACTTTCTCTCCGCTAAAACCTAGTAATTGGAAGAGTTGTGTGAGGGGTCCTTCATAGTACTCATCTCATTGTTACTCTAGGGATTAATTGTTGAAACTTTTCATGTATGTAATGTTAGATTGGTTGATTGTTTTATGGTCCTAACTCCTATGCATGTGATTTAGCCTAAGCTTGTCTTATCGCTCTTTGTGTTTTATCTTGTCGCTTAAAATCATTATAAAAATATAATTATTGTGGTTCTAAATATTAAGCGTGCAAATTCGTCAAGCAACTCATCTTCATATGAACGTATCACATCAATGGTGTTTGTCCACCTAGTTAAATTTTAACTATATGTGCTTGTAATTTGGGATTGACTTTTTTTTTTTTTTTTTGGCTCTTTAGTGGTGAATATTACATTTATCCACCTAGTTAAATTTACTTTCTTTGGCATTCATACTTCAGATAAACTTCATCTTTTCTTTTATTATATTTATATCTAATGGTAGCCAGATAATTTTCGTGTGAGGTGTTATATAATTTTATGTGGAATAAGTTTATATTCTACACCTAAATAATTTTAACTACATTTCCCTTGATCAAAGATAACATGATGAGGACATCCGACCGTGAAAGTTTATCAGAGGAGCGGAAGATCAACGACCATGATTATATCATTTTATTTTGAGTTATTATTTGTATTTTGATTTATTTATGCATTTTTTTCATTTTACCCTCACTTGAGAGAGTAGGCCTATGTGACCCCAACGACCATGATTATACCACTGGCCACCTTGGTCCTTTCCCTTGGGTTCAAATTTTTAAAATCTAGACTTTAAGTACTTTCCTAATTTATTCTCTCTTAAGTTTAAGTTTGGAAACTATTTAAACTCATATTCAATGGAATTTGAATTTGAATTTGAATTTTATTTCCTAAATAAAGAAACCTATTTTAGGAAAGCCCCCAAATTCTTGCAAATCTGAAATTAATTAGGATTTGATTTTAAATCCACATTCATCGTATGTGGACACATTCATCGCATGTGACACATTCAACGTATGTGGACACATTCATCGTATGTGGACGCATTCAATGCATGTGGACGCGTTCAACGTATGTGGACACCTTCCCTTCCCCCCCCCCCCCCCCCCCCCTTTGGTCGGCCCCTCTCTCTCTCCCTTTCCCCTTTTGCTCCGTCCAATTAGCTATCTTTTCAATCATGGCTAGCTTGGTTCTACATCATAACATTAGTCATATTGATTTATAACCTAATAATAATTAATGATTTAATTTGTCCTTTTTTTCGTGCATATTTGACTATTGATCAAAGTGTGATCTATATGTCTGTATTGTTATTAAGCAATTTTACTCACCCAACATGATTGTACAAAAATATGGGATTAGATGGAGGCGAAATTCTTGCCAATGGCTAAGTTGTTTATTTGACTCCCTCCCCCTTAGTAGGGGTCTAGAATCCCACTAGTAAGCAGCAAAGGGACGAAGAAAGATGCCCTGGTCTAGATTCTTATTATATATGGTCATAAAATTTCATATGTTTTGAAAACTTTACACCATAGAATAAGTCAAAACATGAACTCGTCTTAATTCTCACACAAATATTTGTGTGTGAATATATCTATATACATAAAGAGGCACAGAAGTGTAGATACATACATGTGAGTGTGAATCCCTTTCTTTACTAGCATTCCAGTGTTAGGAAAAATAGGTGCTGTTTTTATTAAAGTCATCCCTTACTTGATGCTTGCTTCATTTGTAGATCTGAGTCAGTTCATTGGATATGGCTGTTTGATGCCAACAGTTATCATCTTTTTGGAATATGGTGCTGCGGTTGCTGCTTCAACTTATTGCCTCACATTTTTCTTTACTGATCATTCAATTGCTCAGGTAGATAATTTCTAGTATTTCAGTAAAACATTTCTGTAATCTTTCTAATAATTTGAATCTTTCAGCTTTCTTTCTCTGAATTGCAGAATGTAATTTTGCTGGTTCACTTTCTTGGTGGACTCATTCTGATGGTTATTTCCTTTATTATGGGCCTTGTTAATGCAACTAAAGCCGCTAATTCTTTCTTAAAGGTATGTTGTAGAGTTCTTGTAACTCTGCAATTTATCAGCGCTCATTAGATTTGTAATTTATGTCTATCTTTTTTCTTCATTCAGTTTTGAGTTAGTAAAATTTCTTTAGCTAATTTTTTGATATTAAATCTGACCTTGTCACACCCCATTTTTTACCTCCTATAATTAATCTAGAGTGTAACAGAGAAGGAGATTATGAACAGACCCCCTTCTTACTAACACCCATTCTGAATTATCTCTATCAGAACCAAGGAGCAAGAAGTATACTATTCAGAATATCCTAACATATCAAGCTTTTTACTTAGCAACATGAAGCATATAATATACCTCAAATAAAATGCACATCTCAAATGAAAGACATAACTTTACTAAAACTTTTAAAATTTACTTACATACTCAAAAGTATCTGTATAGCTCTTACTAAGATCTCTTTGTACACCCAAAAGTATATGTACACAGCAAGATTAGTCAACTTTCCTGCATACTACTCTGCTGGCTCCTTCTCTTGCCTACAGTACAATTACTGTTAATGAGTTAGGGCTCAATGAAATACGTAAGCAATATATAAGAAATAATAATAATATTTTTTTTACAATTAGTTTAAAACTCATGTAAATTTCATACTGGTCATAAGAAGTGCATAACATCACTTTCTTTCTTGGTTCATATTCAATACATTTACACAAGTTATATGATGGCTATAAGCTTTTTCACCCTTCCAGCTTTCTAATTCAAGATTGGATCCGAATTCTCAACTTTTATAATTGAAGTTTCTCTCTTATTCAAGGTTGGATCTGAATTTTTAATTTTTAGAATTTCGAGAGTGTAGCTTACCTCGTCAGGTCTTTTCCTTTTACTTGTGCAGACTTATCCCCCATATATGACTTATTTCACTTTTTCCATATCATTCATTTTTCACAATTATATAGGGTGCTAATGTAATCATTATTACTTAATGAATCAACAATAAACTTGAATAAACTGAAATAAATGTTATCATAACATAAAAAATATGAATTTGCAAATACATATAAAATATTACTATTTCCTATGTATTGTTTGGGTATCTCACCTCATCATCAATTAGTTCTTCTACTATGTTCTGCCTTCTTTTCCTTTTGTAAACAGCCTAAAGCATATATGTTTGTTATTTATAATACATTCAAATAAAATAAGACAGTTATACGAGAATCTTATAAATTTACCTCAAATGTACTTTTCTTCATTCAACCCAAAAATCTTTCCCTAACAGATTTCAGCAAATTTTTAGCAGGCAATATAGCAGCCATATAGCTACAACAATCATGATTTAATTTCAGCTTTTCTTCTCCTTTTTCTTATTGATTTCACTGATTTCTGCAAACTACATTTAGCAAACCTTACTTTATGGGCTACTTTCAATGAAAGCAATAAGTCCCGACTCAAATTCAAACACCCATACAACTTCTAGGAGAAGCCGTAAGACTCGCTTTAATTCAAACTTTTGGGTAACTTCTAAATGTAGTTATAAATTCCAAACTAAACTAACTTATGGGTATTCTAATAGATGTAAACTCCAAAACTCCAATAAAACTAAAATCTATAATCTGACTTAACGAGAATGAAATTCTATGTCTACAGAGCGGGATTCTTGCTGATGCAATGATTTTCTTGAGCCAACAGCCTCGAGGCAGATCGAGGCATAAACCTCAAAACAAAAAAATTAATGTACTAAAAAAATTATAAATAACTCATAAAATGATAAAATATTAAATTATGAACATAATGACTTGTTTGAAGATAAATGTTATTGGAACACAAAAGTAAAAAAAATACTCATAAAAATCATTCTTTTCTCTATCAACCCAATTTTAGCCCGTCTAAATGATGCCTCCATACGATTCAATCATACAAATTTAAGAAAAGATCTTGATACGAAGTCAATTCAATCATATAAATTAAAAAAAATCTAAGTTATAGCAAATACAATTCACATGAAAAAGAATTATTCGTGGTAAAATTCATTCAAAAATGTGTCGTTGCAATTAAAGAGCCCTGATAGCTAATAATTGTGTATTCGTAAAGAAGAAAGCTATAGAAAATATAATTTATACCTCGGTGCTTAAGAAACTATGAAAAATATTATCTGTGGTAACCAACCAACTGATTACTTCCGGCTTGACCTAAACTAGAAAAAAGCAATAGAGTAAGATTAAATTGTTAAACTTTAATAAATATAAATTAAGCTGATCTAACTTCAAAATAAATGCTTCATGGTAGAAATGTATGTCTTTAATTTCATTCTTGCTTCTCACGAAGCTGTTGAAGCCTACATGAGCTCGAAAGGGAAGATGAATTGTTACCTCGTCATGAAAAACTCGTCCTGACACGAAGCGAGGTCGAAGTAGTCGAGGCAGAAGCAGTCATGGCCAAAGTAGTGCACACGAAGCCGAGAGAGCATTTCCTTCACTGCGAGCTATAGAAGGGGGGCGAAAATTGGAACAAATGTTTCGAACCGACGAAGCCCTAAATCTAATAAGTGCTCTCGACTCGCCATAACTAAAAAAAGTAAGTAAAATTGATCGAGGCAGCTCCTCAAACTGCCTCGAGGTGTTATTCCTCAAGGCGTACACCTCAATGAAGAAAATTGTAAGCCTCGGCCAAACCACCGAGGCTTAAGCCTCGAGGCGTCCAAGCTGCTCCTCGAATTGAGGCACGCCTTGAGGCGTACACTTGAAACGCCTTTTTAAACCATGTTAGCAATAGATGATTATGCCAATGGTTTTTTTTTAGCATAAAACTCGTAAGAGTAGCCTAATGTGAGTTGAATGATTGTTAAGCCTGAATTAAGTTGTAGACTTGCTAAATAATCTATTCAAGACTTGACTGAATGTAGCATGTATGTGTTTTTCTTATTTATTCAAAATCTTTCATTTGTTTCTTCTATAATGAAGGAAGGTGTTTTTTTCCAGAATTTCTTCAGGCTGTCGCCAGCATTTTGCTTTGCGGATGGGCTTGCATCTCTTGCTCTTCGACACCAAGATATGAAACTGGGATCAAAACATCAAATTCTTGACTGGAACATTACCGGTGCTTCTCTCTGTTATTTAGCTGTTGAGGTAACTTTTAAATTCATTTCTTTTAGTTTCAATTTGATTAATTGGCATGCTATTTTCTGTTCTGTGCTATGTTTAATTAAAGCTGTCTTGTCTAAGTCATCTCTACATTTTATAATAGAGGCATTGTTCCCTTGATAAACTTTATCATGCCGCCATGCTATTGACTTAAAGTTATTTGTTAAGCTCTGGCAAAGATCACTTCCTAAGTTTTTTTTTTTTTTTTTCTTGAAAAGCTTGCCATCCTTCCACCTTCAATCTACATCTTTGGCCATTTTTCTCTTATTGTTTTCGTTACCTGTAACCAAATAGGTGCAGCATCACTTCTTCCTGTAATCAGCCAAGACATTCAATGTTCTGATGCTTGAATTCAGTTTACACAAGAGAGCATAATGGAAGAGTTTGCAGGATTTGTTAACGATTTACTTTATCTAATATTGATATAGGATTAGCATGGAAACTGAAAATAGAATACGAACAAAAATATTTTTGAGAGTTAGATTCAAGATATTATAATTTTGACTATGTATGAGGAAGCTAATGTTATAAAATTGGTTTGGATGTAAAAATTTGGAAAATTGAGAAATATATAAAGAGGCCTATAAGAAAATCTAAAAAAGCAATATGCGATGCAAAGAATTTAGTTTTGAATGATTTATATAATAGATTAGATACTAAGGAAGTGAAAAATATATAAGCTAGCCAAACAAAGAGATAGGAAAAGTAAAGATTTAATTTAAGTAATGTGCATTAAGGATGAAGATCAAAAAGTGTTTTTATTAGAACAAGATATTCAACAAAGGTGGATGAGATATTTTGATAAGTTTTTCAATTAAGATTGTGAGAATATGATCGACTTTAGTAACCTTAGCACCCTAAATGATAATAGAGATTTTTGTTTTTATTGTTGTATTAGTAAATTCGAAGTTATAGGGACCTTAAAGAAAATGAAGTGTGGAAAAGCGATTAGACTTAATGATATTCTAATAGAGGTGTGGAAATGCTCAGGAGATGAATGAATTTCTTAGCTTACAAAACTTTTCAATATTATTTAAAGGCTAAAAAGATGCCATATGAGTGGAGAAGAAGTGTATTTATTCCTAATTTTTTAGAATAAAGGTGATGCACAAGAGTGTGCAAATTATAGAGGAATTAAGTTAATGTGTCATACTTTATAATGATGGGAGAGAGTTATTGAGTATAGTTTACGACGTGTTACTAATATTTCTCAAAATCAATTTGGATTCATGCCGGGTAGGTCTACTATGGAAGCTATAGATTTATTGAGAGGTTTGATGGAGAAATATAGAGAGAACAAAGAGGATCTACAAATGATATTTATTGATTTAGAAAAAGCATATGATAAAGTTCCAAGAGAAGTGCTCTAGAGAGTTCTAGAAAAGAAAGGAGTTCATAATCCTTATATTCAAGTCATTAAAAATATATATGTTGGAGCTGTTACGTGTTCAAACACAAGATGGTTTGACCAAGTATTTTCCTATTTCAGTTGGATTACATCAAGGATCAGCTGTAGGCCCATATCTTTTTGCTTTAGTCATGGATGTTCTTACTAGACATTTACAAGAGGATGTTGCCTCGTGTATGCTTTTTGCTGATGATATTCTTGATGAGGACATCTGACCGTGGAAAGTTTATCAGAGAAGAGGCCGAAGATCTACGACCATAATTGGACCACTTTATTTTTGAGTTAATTTGTATTTGATTTATTTATGCATTTTTTCTGTTTTTACCCTCACTTGAGGGAGTAGACTCATGTGACCCCAAGGGCACTTTCGTCTTTAGAATTGTTATTGTATTTTGGCTATTTATAGCCCCCTCCTCCTCTTTGGAGGATGATGATCATGAAAAAACAATTATGGGCTTGTGTTTTGAGAGCTTGAGAGTTCTTGTAAGAGTTGAAGTCCCTAGGTGAGTACTACCCATCAGCCGTAGTAAGCGTGCAGGCTCATGGTTCGACTCCACATCGTCTTGCTCATTCTTGTCCTAGCCGCCAACCCCTTCCCCCCTTATTGCTCCCATAGCCGTCGGGCCCAAACCCCCCCAACCACACCCCCCCCCCCCCTCCCCTTTTTTCAACCCGCCGGCACCCCCACTCCTTCACCATGGATCTAAATTCATCCTAGCATTCACTACTGTCCTATATTAACTCATTGTAAATTTGGAAGGTCAATTCATTCAAATAAGATGAGTTATATTAGGAAAGTTCCTCTAATCAAGGCCATATAAATTTGAATTTAAATTAGAAAGATAATTGTATTAAAGTCTCTTTCTTAATTTAAATTGGCTTAGATTGGCAACTCATTTAAGCCCCTTAATTCCTTCAACTCTTCATTAAAGCATGTGGGCCCCTCCCCTTCCCCTCTTGCCCCCCCCCCCCCCCTCCTCTCTTTCTCTCTCTCATCTAATTATTAGGCCCATTAAAGCTCCCCAATCAATCCATCAATTCCCCATCTAATTGAGCTGCCCCCCCCCCCCCCTCCCCTCCCCTCCCCTCCTTTATTTTTTAGAAATTCAAATTCAAATTTCCCAATCACTTCCACCCTTTAAAGCTAGAATTAAATTTCAGAATTTTGAGTTGATTTCCCTCCCTAAATCAACACACAAAATCTGAAATCAATTTCCCCCTTCCCTCCTAGCTTTGGCCGGTCACTTAACCCCACCACCTTCTCTATTCTTCTTCTCTTATGCTTCATATTTCACCTAAGGAGGAAGAAGTAGATCCTCCTCCCTTGAACAAATACATTCAAACTTCTCAAGCATTGCAACCCTTTAACGATGACAAGGAGTGTTTGTTCCAAAGCAAATCACAGATGAACATCGCCTCGATCTTAAAGAACATCGGAGCACACGTTCAAGAGCTTGACGGAGTTCCACAACAAGATTAGAAACTTGACGCTCTTTCGACCCTTTTTTTCCTTCTAACTTCTCCATCGTGGCATCATTAAAAGTTATGAATGCTTCTCCGCTTAGCCGTTATGATGAGTATGTGTGAGCGATCTTAATAGTGACTAGTCTTATTGTTAATCAAGGGTTTTCTTTTGAAATTCCCACGTTAAGCAAAGTTGGATTTACTTTGATTATTTTGTGCTCCAAATTTTATCTTGTAATCAATTCCCTACGCCTAATCATTGCTTTATTGTTTTCAATCTATTGTTTAATCCGTAGGTAGTTGAATAATTGTTATTACTCGTCACAAAGCGTGCAATTTCGAAGTTTATACATTTGCCTATGCATGTAATTCTACATCATTTGGTATCAGAGCATAGTGTTGCATTTAGGTGCCTATTAGGATTTCTTTTTTTATGTTTTAGCATCTAAATCACATCCTACACGTATCATTGTATTTGTTTGTGTTATCATCTTGTTTTCTTTTTATCTGAATAGTTTTGAGTCACCCTTAGATATAGGATGGACCCAAAATAAATTTACAGAACTTTAAATCTGTTGGTGGGACAAATGAGCACGATCAGTCAACAACTTAGGAAAAATCAAGCCGACCTAGCCGAACTCTGTCGCCAAACGACGGAACGGTTTGATACACTAGATCGAGTCAGGAATCACCCTACACCTTACACACCTTTTAGGTCTCTTTCCATGTATGAGGGTGACACTGTACCTGATGAAGGACACCTCCGTGCCCCTTATCGAGCTCCTCAGTATGGTTACGATCTTAATAACGATCCCGATATACCGTTGTTGAAAAACATTAAGGTCGACGCCTCGACTTTTGACGGTACTCTTGATCCCCAGCTCTTTCTGGACTGGATCAAGAGCATGGATAGTTTCTTTAAATGGTATAATATATCTGAGGCTAGAAAGGTTAGATTTGCTGAAATGAAACTCACCGGTAGGGCCAGCCAATATTGGGCCAACCTAGAGAACCTTAGGGAGTCTCGTAATGAGTATCACATCACTGATTGGACTTCTATGAAGTGCGAGCTTAAATAGAAGTACCTCCCTCCCTCATACTTCCCCAGGCTCCTTGATAGGTGGAATAGGCTGACCCAGGATAGCAAATCCGTAAAGGACTACATTGCAGCTTTTGATGATTACTTAATCTGCTGCAAGGGGGAGACCTCGACCACCCCCGCTCAAATTCTGTCCATGTTCCGTAATGGGTTACGTGAGGACCTATGCAACGAACTGTTTGCCCGGAGCGTCACTACACTAAAGAGTGCTTACAGTCTAGTCCTAGACCTTAAGGAAACCCGTTCCCAGCACCCTAGTCGACACCAGGATGCTAGATCTTCCTACAGACCCTCCAGTGGATCGGCCCCACACCACTCTGTCACATGGCCGACTCCAGGGAGCTCTAGCAGACCACCCTCTGGTCCTCCGCCCCGTTCTGACTTTAGGGGCAAGTCTCCAACCCAAGACACACCTCGATCCCACCCAGGGAGCAAGTGCTTCTAGTGTTAGGGGTATGAGCACATCTCTTCCCAGTGTTCTAGTCCTTACAAAGTCACTATTATTAAAGAAATTACTGAGGATGAGTTTTAGCCCGAGGATGAACAAATTCACCAGTTCGATGCTGAAGGTGAATTCTTTGAGGAGGACGACGACACTACTATTATCCACAGTTTACAAAAGGTAGACACCTCTCCCATCTGCGTGGTGAGATGTGCACTGTCACACCCTGTTACCACTGATGATTGGCGTAAGATCTCGATTTTTCACACCTACACCAAAATAAATGATAAAAACTATAAAGTCATCGTGGATAGTGGTAGTTGCATCAATGTTGTCTTCTCCAGCATGGTGTTTAGACTTAGTTTGTTTGTTGTTCCTCACCCTAATCCCTACAAGGTAGCCTGGGTCAACTCCACTGTCTTAGAGGTGAAGGAACAAAGCCTCATACCCATCTCTTTCGTTGACTATAAGGAGAATGTGTGGTGTGATGTTCTGATAATGGATGCTGGACAAATCATTCTAGGGCCACCCTGGCTCTTTGATAATGATGTCCACATCTATGGGCGTTCGAACACCTTCGTATTTGAATATGCGGGCAAGAAGATCAAGTTATCGCCTACGCAGCTCAAGGTTAGGGATGACCCCAAACCCAATCTAGTTAAGCCCAAGAAGGGGCTGAACCTTGTGACAACCAAGGCCCTGGATTCTGAAATAGCACAAGGAGCACCCCTGTACACCTTGTTTGGTCGTGCAACTTCCACTGAGTCTGATGAGTCTATTCCTCAGGATGTCCAGCCCATACTGAGTGATTTTGCTGATGTCTTCCCTAATGATCTCCCTGATCAAGTATCTCCACTAAGAGACATTCAGCATACTATTGATCTTGTCCCCGAAGCCTCTCTTCCCAATCTGCCACACTACCGCATGAACCCCACGGAACATACTGAACTAAAGAAACAGGTGGATGAGCTACTGTAGCGGGGTTACATAAAAGAAAGCCTCAGCTCCTGTGCTGTACCCGCCTTCTTACACCGAAGAAGGATGGTACTTGGAGAATGTACGTTGATAGTCGTGCCATCAACAAAATCACTATTAAATATCGTTTTCCCATCTCGAGGTTAGACGATATGCTTGACATGATGACAGGAGGTACCCTTTTTTTCAAGATTGACCTTAAGAGTGGGTACCACCATATCCGAATCCGACCTAGTAATGAGTGGAAGACTGCCTTTAAGACCAATGATGGTCTGTACAAGTGGATGGTCATGCCTTCCGGGTTGAATAATGCCCCTAGTACGTTCATGAGAATCATGACCCAAGTGCTGAACCCTTTCATGGGTAAGTTTGTCGTTGTATACTTCGATAACATTCTTATCTATAGCCAGTTCGTGAGCCAGCACTTAGACCACTTGAGGCAGGTTTGTGAGGTCTTAAGGAAGGAGTAGCTTTATGATAATCCTAAGAAATGCACCTTCCTTGTTAACCACGTAATTTTTCTGAGCTTTATTGTGTCAGCCCAAGGGGTCTCTGCAAATCCCGAGAAGGTGAGAGCCATACTAGAATGATCCGTTCCTCAGAATATCTGGGAAGTCTACAACTTCCACGGCTTAACCACCTTCTATAGGAGATTCATTAAAAATTCCAGCACCATTGTCTCTCCTATCACTAACTGTCTAAAGAAAGGGGACTTTCACTGGACCCTGGCTGCCACCAGAGCCTTTGAGGAGATAAAGAAAAGAATGGCGGAAGACCCAATGATGAGACTTCCTTACTTCTCCAAGGTCTTCAAAGTTACCTGTGATGCTTCGGGGGTTGGAATTGGAGGAGTGCTGTCCCATGAAGGCCACCCTGTTGCCTACTTTGGTGAAAAGTTAAATGAGATCCGACAGCGCTATTCCACGTATGACAAAGAGTTCTACGCAGTGATTCAATCCCTACCATATTGGCGACACTACCTGCTCCCGTAGGAGTTCGTCATCTTTTCGGATTATGAGGCTCTTCATTATATCAACTCCCAGAAAAAACTGAATGTACGCCATGGATGATGGGTAGAGTTCTTACATGAGTACATTTATACCCTTAGGCACAAAGCGGGAGTTGAGAATAAAGCTGTCGATTCTCTTAGTCGTCGTATGATGACTACCACTAAAATGAGGGCATAAGTCGTTGGGTTTGAGCAGGTCAAAGAGGACTACTTGGAATGCCCCGACTTCAAGGAGATCTACTCCCTGTTGCCCACAGGCAGCACGTGCCTTGTGGATGATTTTCTCCTTGAAGATGGGTACCTTTTCAAAGCTCAGAAGCTTTGCATTCCAAGTACTTCCCTTAGGGAATTTCTCGTTTGGGAACTTCATGCCAGAGGCCTCACCGGACACTTTAGTCGTGATAAAATTATTGAGGCTGTAGAGTACTGTTTCTTTTGGCCTAGCCTAAAGAAAGATATTGGTAAAATGGTCAGTAGGTGCCATACTTGTCAAATGGCCACACAACGAAAGCACTTCCACCCCCTCCCCTCCTTTATTTTTGGGAAATTCAAATACAAATTGCCCAATCACTTCCACCCTTTAAAGCTGGAATTAAATTTTTGAATTTTGAGTTGATTTCCCTCCCTTAATCAACGCACAAAATCTGAAATCAATTTCCCCTTTCCCTCCTAGCTTTGGCCGGCCACTTAACCCCACCATTTTCTCTATTCTTCTTCTCTTATGCTTGATATTTCACCTAAAGAGGAAGAAGTAGATCCTTGATGTGAAACAACTAAGATGCAACAGGAATTGCTATTAGAAAACTAAAACATAAGAGAACTTTGCTTTGTCAAAGATAAACTCATTACATGCTCAAGTTGGATTTAAGAATTTCAGCAAAGAAATTAAATAATAGCAAGTAGTAACATTTAGAGATTACAAGTCTTGCAAATTACCAACCAAAATTAAAGTAAATGTAATGGTGTCTTAACAAAGCCCAATGTTTAAAATTTAGAACTTTACCTAGAGATCCCTTACTCAACTCATGATGGTGGGGTTTAGCGGAAGAATGTTGCAAAAAAACTTAGGGATGCCACTAGGAGACATGTGCCGCGTAAGATACTAGTCGTTGGAGAAGTAACCGGAGTAGGAGGAGTGGGTTGATGATTGATGATGTACCAACGGCCCGGGAGGATGTGCTCTTCCGTTGAGAGGGCTAATTGGAACAAAATGCGATTCACGTACCCTTCCACGGAGTTGTCGAAGTCCGGAATAAGATCAAAGAACGGCGAGCGTAGGATGTCGATTCTTCCTTGATCGTCTTCAACGAATCCGTGATCAACGTCCGGATCAGCTATTCATGTTTGTCTAGATGTGAGGGAGAAGGTAAGTGCAAGGAGGGAGAGGAGAGGTAGGGAAATTTCAGCAAACCTGAAATTAGCTCAGATTTTGAGGTAATTTGGAGGGAAGAGGAATTAATTTTGACTTGCCAAATTAATTCCAAAGGGGAGGGGGGAAGGGGCGGCTATGGGAGGTGATTGGGGCTGATTTGGAGGGCTTAGGGTTTAATTTGGGAGAGGAAAAACAAAGGGAAGGGGGCCAGCCATGTAGGAGGTGGAGAGAGGGGACTTGGTTTTAAGTAGGTGGGCCCCAAGGAGTAATTAGAGATTAAAATCAAATCTGATTTTAATCTCAGATTTAAGTAAATAAGGATATTTCCTAATTTAAGTTTTAGGATTAGGAAAGTATTTGAAATTAGAATTTGAATTCAAAATTCTAATTAAATACCTTTCCTAATTGGTTGAACTTATTTTAGGAAAGTGAGTAAAGGCTCTAAATAATTGATTTCAGATTTTGGCCATGGATCATGAGGGGCCGGCGGGTTGGCTAGGGAGAGGCGGCGGCTTGGGGAAGGGCCGGCGGTGGAGCCGGCGGCTGGGGGTGGAGCAGGTGGTCGGCGGTAGGGAGGGGCGGCGACTTGTTGTTGGGAGGGATGAGGAGGAGGTGGCCGGTGGTTTGGAGCCCAAGGGTGCCGCCGGTTTTGGGTAAAGAGGGGAGAACTTGGCCTTAATGTAATCTCACTCCAAATCTCACAAAGAACTCTTGAACAAGAATTTTAGAACTCACAAAGAGATCTCTCTCCTCTCATGAACTCACTAAGAGATCAAATCTAGTGGAGTAAATTTTCATTCAATAATCCAATAATAATACAATGCATGGAGACCTTAATATATAGGTCTCAAAACTAGAAAATAAAATAAACGACAACTATGCCCTCAGGGCTACAATAGAGACTCAATACCCTAAGGGTAGAACTGGAAAACTGAAAATACATAAATAAGCAACATGCAAAAATACATCAAAAATAAAGACTACAAATCATGGCCGTCGATCTACGTCTCCGTCGATGGTACACGTGGCGAAATCTTGGATTGATGTCCTCATCAATCCTCCTCCCTTGAACAAATATATTCAAACTCCTCGAGCATTGCAATCCTTTAACGATGACAAGGAGTGTTTGTTCCAAAGAAAACCACAGATGAACATCGCGTCGATCCTGAAGAACATCGAAGCACAAGTTCAGGAGCTTGACGGAGTTCCACATCAAGATTAGAAACTTGACGAAGGTGAAATCTCTTCCGACCCTTTTTTCTTTCTAACTTCTCCTCGATCGTGGCATCATTAATAGTTATGAAAGCTTCTCCACTTAGCCGTTATGATGAGTATGTGTGAGGGATCTTAATAGTGACTAGTCTTATTTTTAATCAAGGGATTTCTTTTGAAACCCCCACATTAAGCAAAGTTAGATTTACTTTGATTATTTTGTGCTCCAAAATTTATCTTGTAATCAATTGCCTACGCCTAATCATTGCTTTATTATTTTCAATCTATTGTTTAATCTGTAAGAAGTTGAATAACTGGTATTGCTCTGTCACAAAGCATGTAATTTCAAAGTTAATACATTTGCCTATGCATGTAGTTCTACATCAATTCTTCTTGTTAATAAGACTAGAGAGGGAGTTGAAAGAAAACTTGAATTATGAAGGTCAACCTTAGAGTCTAATGGTTTTTGTTTGAGTAGATCTAAAATCGAATACATGGAGTGTAATTTTAGGCGGGATTGCGACTTTGGGCGATCAGGTCATTAACAAGAGTACACATTTTAGATATCTTGAGTCTAATGTTCAAAGTGATTGTGAAATTGATGGGGATATTATTAGTAGAATTCAAGTTGGATTGTTAAAGTAGAGGAATGCATCGACCCTTTTGTGTGATAGAAAAGTAGCCCTCAAACTTAGAGGAAAATTCTATAAGATCGTAGTGAGACCTGCAATGCTTTATGGCACAGAATGTTGGTCATTAAAAGAGAAGCATAAAGTTAAGTGTTGCAGAGATGAGGATGCTCGGGTGGATGAGTAGCTTCACTCTTAAAGATAGAATGGGAAACGAGTATGTATGTGAAAAGGTTGGAGTAGTTCCAGTTGTAAATAAGATTAGAGGGAGTCGTCTTAGATGGTTTGGATACATAAAATATTGGCCCTCCGATGACCCGGTTAGGAGAGTAGATGTATTGGATTTGGCCTAAGTTAAGAAAGGTAGAGATAGGCCTAAAAGGACTTGGCTAGAAAATAATAGAAATGACATTTTTTTTATTAAATTTAAATGAGAATTTGACTCTTAACAAGGCATAATAGAGACAAAGGATTCATGTAGCCGAGCCCACGTAGTGGAATAACGGCTTGATGTTGTTGTTGTTGTATGGAAACTGAAAATTGAAGGAGAGAGAAAGAAAGGAACCAAATTGAGTATAGAGAGAGGGAATAATCAATGAAGTTGGTAGATTTACCTATTTCTGCAAATCTCTTCTGCTTATGTATGATATGCTTTGTCCCTCCTGATTGTTTTACTGGCACAGATTGCTGTGTACTTCCTACTATTTCCTTGAATAGATAACTCGCTACAAAATTAAGTTGACAAGTAGAGTTTGGTGGCGTTTTTTAATTATGTGAAATATTACTCGTCCCTGAGCTATTCGGAGCCTCTCTTGGGATCATTTAGTGATTCCTCTTCTGCTTATATATGATATGCTCTAACCCCACTGATTGTCTTATTGATGCAGATTATTGTGTACTTTCTTCTTACTATTTCTCTCGAATACATACCTCACTACAAAATTAAGTTCACAGCAAATAGAGTTTGGTGGCATGTTTTGCACTATGTGAAGTATGACACGTCTCAGAGCTGTTCTGAGCCTCTGTTGGGGTCCGTTGGTGATTCCTCAATGTTGATAACCGATGAGGATGAAGATGTTACAGCTGAAAGGCAGAGAGTTCTCAATGGCCTTGGAGACAATGCTATAATTTGCTTGCGCGATCTAAGAAAGGTACTTATAAATGTGATTCCAAATCATAACTCGAAATTTTCTCAGAAATTCTTATTTGTGAGGCTTGTCATTAATTTTACATTTCAATACAGGACATAATCTGACGTGTTGTGTATTGTTTGAATGTGATGTTTCTTCTAAAGTTGCTATTAAATGCTTTAATGTTGCTGTATGAGTTATCAGGTCTACCCTGCTGGGAAAAAACATGCTGCAAAAGTTGCAGTTCATTCTTTGACATTTGCAGTTCATGAAGGAGAGTGTTTTGGATTTTTAGGAACAAATGGGGCTGGGAAAACTACAACTCTCTCAATGTTAACTGGTAAGTGTACAGGATATCTGTTCTACTGAAGATAGCAATATGGTAGTACTATTTGCTTTTCTGAAAATAAAAGTTATATCTTACAACTTTTAGAAGAGTTACTGATCTTCAATCCTCTTTAATCATTTTTGAAATGTAATTTGTATTCAGATGAATGTTTTCTTTTTCAGTCAAAGTTGTCTAAAATAGTAGCATCGTTCGAACATTCTTCTATAAGCTAATATGATTGATATGTTTTTAAATATCTTGTATGCATTAGAATTTCATCTAATAATTAAGTTGTTGAAGTAAGATTTCTATTCGTTTACTATTTTTTTGCTTTTCATTCAGTTTTAATAACCGCTGGCACTGTTTTATGTTAAAGTTTTATATATTAATAATTTTTTCATTACATAATAATGTACTATTATCACATTTGCACATGCTAGAAACAATAAGCCAACCGTCTGAGATTGAGAAAGTATAGTAATTTTGTATTTAACAGCTGATAATACCATGTCCTCATGCTTACAATTCTGGGACTATGCAAAAAATGGGCCTTTAGGGAACTATGTTTAGTTTGACATGACTGATTATTGGTAATGTTGCTATCATTCCGTGGAGTTATGACTAGGAGTTGCTAGGTGAAGGTTCATCTTTGTACATGCAAATATACAAGTAATAAGTAAGCTTTTTCTTTTTCTTTTTTTTTTTGGTTGAATCTATAGAAGTTTTTATGGAACTTGTGTAGTTTTTTAACTTTCAGCCTTTCTTTTCAATGTTTAAAATTTTCAAGATAAGACTTCTTAATTTCTCATGTCTGAAGTTGATTGTTATAAAACATTTATTGATTGTCTTAGTACATAAAACATCTGTTGTTGGTATTAGTTTTGATTTTTAGAAAACATTTGTTGATTTAGTTGTTGGTGTTATTGTCTATAAAAATAGTTGGGTGAATGCAATTCTTATCACATAATCATGTTGAATAGCTATATCAATCGAAGAAAAATAAGAATTATAATTATCTTAAAACAGTCATTTAAAATGTCTTTGTTCTTGAAAAGGCAGTCCAAATAGAACTCGAGAAGTACTCTTATGATTGGAATCAGTGCTAAACTCGTCTACCCTAGAAGTACTAGGCAAAATCCCTAATGAATTATGATGCGGACATCCGACTGTGAAAGCTTATCAGAGGAGGAGACGAAGATTAACGGCCATGATCGCACCATTTTATTTTAAGTTATTATTTGTATTTTTATTTATTTATGCATTTTCCATTTTTACCCTCACTTGAGGGAGTACGTGCTTGTGATCCCAGGGGCACTTTTGTCTTTTGTCCTGTATTTTGGGCTATTTATAGCCTCCTCCTTTCTTATAATGGTCAATGGATTATTAAGAAGAAAATTTCTGCACTTTGTTCTTGAGAGCTATGAGAGTTCTTAGTGGAAGTCCCTATGTGAGGGAAATGCAATACCCACCAGCCGCAGGAAGCGTCCGGGTTCGTGGTTTGAAGTCCCTAGGCGAAGGGCAACGCATCACCCACCAACCGCATGAAGCGTCCGAGTTCGTGGTTTTATCTCTTCCAAATTTCCTTTCCCTCCTCCTCCTATCCGCCGACCGCAAGCCTCCCCACCCCCCACAAGCCGCCGGCCCATTCCCCTTTTGCTTTCCCTACCCCATTCAACCCTCTTCATCCTCCAAGCTGCCGGCCATCACACCCCTTCTCCCCAAACCGCCGACCGACCCCACCTCTTTTCCCCAAGACGCCGGCCTCTCCCCTTCCCCCTTCTTTGCCTCCAAAAAAATTATTCAAATTGAGGTAGTGAATACCTTCCAATTTTGGTTCATTCTAAACTTGGAAAGTTTTTGAAATTCAAAATTCAAAATTATTTGAATTTAAATTATTTCCTAAAATAAGTTGACTTGTTTGGAAACCTCCCCAATCTCCTCAATCTGACATTAATTAGAGATTTTCCTTTAATCCTCTTTCCTTAATTAATGTCCTATGTTTGGAAAGGATTTCAAATCCTCAATCAAGCCCCCATGGCATGGCCGGCCCCCTTTCCCTCCTTAATTTTCCTCTTTTCTAAATTAGTTTGGTATTAATTTGAAAAGTTTTTGAATTCAAAGTCAAATAAATTTGAAATTCAAATCCTTTCTTAAATTAATTAACATATTTTAGGGAAACCCCCCCCTCAATCTTGGATGGATTAAATCTGAAATTGAATTAGAATTAATTCCAATTTCAACATTCATAGCACCTAAACGCATTCATTGAATGTGGATAACCCCTCCTCTCTTTCTCTTGGCCGGCCCCCTTTATCCCCTCTCTTTTAATTAATTCCCCCCAATTAATCACCCCAATTACAGCAGCCATTTAAACCACATCAATCCAAATTGATTCTTGCTTTAATTTATCTAGCTACCTAAGTATCAATTAACTCCGGATCTCTTTCCTAAACTGCTAGAATTAATTCCAGAATTTATGAATTGCTGTCCTTTCCTTAATCTATTCCCAAATTAGGAATTAATTTCAAATTTCTAGCCCCATTCTACATCAAATTACCTTGCAAGATGCAAGGTGCACAAGTGTGCTCTGTCCCCTCCTAAGTGAGCACTAAGATTCTAGAAGCTAAATAAGAATTGTTGGTTTATAGGTTTATATGCTTTGAATGAACTATTAAGAATGAATGGCCTAGATCAAGAACTTTGCTTGTCAAAGTTTTCTCTCCATAGTTTGAGAGTTTAGACTTGGTATCTACATTATTTTGTATTTGTGCCTTGATAGTACCATCATTCAACCTAATTTGGCTTAATGGCATAGCTTGATATGATATGCACTTAATTTGTTTGATAGAATAGATTTTATTAACTTTTAATAACGGTATAATTAATACATGTAAATATTCATGGATTGCACTTTAGTTAATCAAAGCACTTCTTCACATTTTGCTTTGCACTAAAAAGAAAAAGTAAAAATTAAATACAAATTTTTTGTGCTTTGCTTGCATATTGTGCTATGAAAACAATGGATCCTTCATCCCTATCCTATCCCACTTAAACACCTCAAATCAAGGTCAATCAAGCCTTGATTTGGCCGGCCTCCTTCCCTCCCTTTTCCAATTACTTAGGCAATTTTGAAATTCAAATGATGTAACACCCCACAGTATACCTTAGTAGAACAGTACTGTAGAGTATCACAATTAATAACTTAACATTTTCATATACCAAAACATCGCATTCATTCAATCGATATAAAATGATCACATAACATAAGTTTAATACAGCACAGGAAGCATCTAATAATTCCCAATTAACCTCAAAACTTAGTACAGAGCCACTAAGGAAATCCCAACAATTCAACTGAACACAATATTTAAAATTTTTTACTGACCTCAAGAGTAGACTTCCAAATAAAAACAAATGAACATTAACATATTATGAAAATACTTGCTTATCAAATCTCCTCCACTTTTCCTTTCCCTTTTCCTGTAAAAACAGCCAGTAAGAAATTACTGGTGAGTTGTGAGACTCAGTAAGGTATACAGAATTTATTAACAATTAAAATAGCATAACATGAATAATTACAACATTGAAGTCATAACAGAAAACATTAAAAGGCATACTTAACATTACTTCTTTGCTATAGGATTACTGGTGAAAGATTTGGCTATCCATTATTAACTTTATTCAATGGAGCCCAGGTAAACCTGGCATTATCGCCATTGAAATTCATAGAGGACCCTTTTGCCTCTTTGGGGTCCCTTTTGTCCCACCTGCCATGCAGGTATCATAATTCCTGGGGTTCCTTTTGCCCCACTTACCATGTAGTTCTTGTATGGGAACCCTTTTGTCCCACTACATTGGTAAGACATATTTCATTCATAGCCAAACTTTACCTTAATTTGATATTCAACATTCTTTCATAATCACAGATCATAATTGACTTCATCATCATTCATGATATATATTGTGTAAGATTAAAATACATAACTTTTCCAGAAACATTTACCTTCTTCCAAAACCTTCTTAATAGGAATGTTTTAAATGATCTTACAAATATTATCTTGAACTCTATCATTGCAAAGGAATAAGCTGTAGTTCATTTTCAAAAGCTTGGAGAAAACTTTCTAAAGTAATTTAAATTAGTCAAAACACATAAGCTTCTTTAAACATAAATCTTGCATTTCTTACTTTCTTGACGAAGTGTGTTTTCCACCCCCTCCCTTCTTAATCGTCTATGATTGTATGTCACTTCAAAGCTTTCTCGTTGCATATGACCCAATTTATCTAAGGATATCATACGTTATAAGAACTTTTACAACTAATTGGAAACCACACTAAACACACCAAATAACTTGTTATCTCTTCTCTGGCTTTTCTTTCTTATTCCCTCTTATTCTTCTTCCTTCAATATTATTTCCTTGACCAAATAATGCTTCTATAATTAAGACAACTTAATATTAATCATAATCTATAAGTAAGAAACCTAAAAGAAACTTTCTGTAATTTACTACATTAATTACCTTCTTAAAGGACTCTATCAAATTGTTTTATACGAATTCCCTGTTTTCTAAAACTCCTGTGCCAAATTTTGCAATTGGTCTCTCACTGTATTGTCTGCCGTTTGACTAGTTCTCCGCCTCCTGCTACAGGGAAATGGCGAATTTTCTTCAGCTTTTGCGGCTTCTGCTACAGTCCCGGGAGAAGGAAATTATCCGCCTGTATGCTTCCGAGATGAATAGCAATTCTGGATATCTGCCTTAGGGAATTCTCTGCATCGAACTCCTTCACTAGCCACTTCAATGGAAATTCCCAAGAGCAGACACTTTACTCTTCTGTTTCCCACGCCAGCAAATAACTGAAACTAAATCTTATCCTGTTAACGTGAAGCCAAAGGATGCCTATTATGCTTTGCTTGATTTCATTTAATACAACCCAAAATACTTAGGAGTAATGTTATTATTTAACTAATTACTACTAATTTAACATCCATTTAATCTTAAACATTGAAAATATAGTTATTTAAATTAATTTAAATTAAATTTTCATACCTAAAAATTCTGGATATTACAAGTCTTCCCTCCTTAATAGAATTTCGTCCCCGAAATTCAACTTTTCATGCATCTTCAAATAGATAAGGAAATTTCTATCTCAAGTCTGTCTCTTTTTCTCATGTAGCATGCTTTCTTGATCTATGCTTCCATTTTATTTTTACAAAAGGAATCATTTAGCTTCTCAGTTTTCGAACATCTCTTTCCAAAATCAACTCAGGTTCTTCTACATATGTCAAATCCTTCTGAAGTTCAATGTCTTTCTGAGGAACCCTTTGACTATCATCTGTAACCCATTTCCTGAGCATTGATATATGGAAAACATTATGAACATCAAACATCCCTAGGTAATGCCAGCTTGTAAGCAACTGGTCCCACTCTCTCGATGATTTCAAATGGACCAATGTATCTAGGACTAAGCTTTCCACCTTGGCTAAATCTAGTCACACCCTTCATTGGTCTCACCTTCAAAAATACAAAATCTCCCACTGCAAATTCTATCATTTTATGCTTGGGATCATAATATTTCTGTTGGCGGTCTTGAGCTGCTTTTAATCTATCTCTGATCAATCTTACCTTCTCAGTAGCTTGATCCACTAGCTGTGGACCCAACAATTGTCTTTCACCAACTTCAAACCAACTCAAGGGAGTTCTACATCTTCTACCATATAAAGCTTCATAGGGAGCCATCTTGATACTGGATTGGTAACTATTATTGTAAGTGAATTCTATTAATGAAATGTGATCCTCCCAGCTACCTCCAAAATCCAAAATACACAATCTTAACAAATCTTCTAGCACTTGAATAATTCTTTCTGATTGACCATCTGTTTGTGGATGAAAAGCAGTATTGAACTTCAATCTTGTGCCTAAACTCGCATGAGTACTTTTCCATAATTTGGATGTAAATCTTCCATCTCTATCAGAAACAATAGCTTTAGGGATTCCATGCAATCTGATGATTTCTTTCACAAATAATCTGGCCAATTTCTCCACTGAATCAGTCTGACGGATAGGTAGAAAATGGGCTGACTTGGTGAGTCTGTCAACTACCACCCATATACTATCATGCCCTTGTCTTGACCTAGGAAAGCCTGTAACAAAATCCATGGCTATTTCCTCCCATTTCCATTCTGGAATTGGTAGAGATTGTAACATCCCACTGGGTTTCTGATGCTCAGCCTTAACAACTTGATATTTTTCACACTTAGCCACATAATTTGCAACATCTCTTTTCATTCCTTGCCACCAAAACAAAGTCTTCAAATCCTTGTACATCTTTGTACTTCCGGGGTGAATTGAATAACTGGTATTATGTGCTTCAAACAAAATATCCTGAATCAAATCTGACTCTTTTGGTATCCACAACCGTATATTATATCTGATTCTTCCTTGTTCATCAACACTGAGTTCTTTCTTTAATCCTTCTTGCACTTGATCCATAAATTTCTGATAGTTATTGCTTTTCTTTTGAGCTTCCATAATTCTTTCCTCCAATTATAATTGAACTGTCATCTAATTAATGCTAAGTGTATCATGATCCACTTGCATTCTGACTTCTAACTATAAAGCCTCCATTTCTCTAATCAATCTTTCTTCACTAGTCAACAAATTCAACTGTGTGAGTCTTTCTGCTTAATGCATCAGCTACAACATTAGCCTTACCTGGACAGTATTGGATATCCAGATCATAATCCTTTATCAATTATAGCCATCTTCTCTGTCTCAGATTCAATTCTTTCTGAGTGAAAATGTATTTCAAACTCTTGTGGTCTGTAAAAATTTCACATTTAACTCCATACAAATAGTGTCTCCAAATTTTCAATGCAAATACCACCGCTGCCAACTCCAAGTCATGAGTTGGATAATTCTTTTCATGTGGCTTAAGTTGTCTGGAAGCATAGGCAATCACTTTTCTGTTTTGCATCAACACACAACCTAACCCTTTTAAAGAAGCATCACTGAATAGCTGAAATCCCTCAGTTCCTGAAGGAATTGTCAACACTGGTGCAGTTGTTAAACATTGTTTTAATTTCTGAAAACTCTGCTCACAATCCACCGTCCACTCAAACTTGATATCTTTCCTGGTTAACTTGGATAAGGGTAAAGCAATCTGAGAAAAGCCCTTAACGAACCTCCTATAATAACCTGCCAATCCCAAGAAACTTCTGACTTCTGCCACATTTGTAGGTCTTGGCCATTCCACTACTGCTTTAATCTTTGTTGGGTCTACAGATATTCCTTCTCCACTGACAATATGTCCCAGAAATGAAATTTCCTTCAACCAGAACTCACACTTCGAATATTTGGCAAACAATTTATGCTGTCGCAGTAATTCAAGTACCATCTTCAAATGCTCTGTATGATCCTTATCATTCTTAGAATAGATCAATATGTCATCAATAAATACAATAACAAATTGATCTAGATAAGGTCTGAAAATTCTGTTCATCATATCCATGAATACTGCTGGTGCATTGGTTAACCCAAATGGCATAACCAAAAATTCATAGTACCCATATCTAGTTCCAAAAGCAGTCTTCTCAATATCACATTCTTTCACCCTAACCTGGTGATAACCTGATCTCAAATCAATTCGGGAGAAAACAGAAGCATCTGCTAATTGATCAAAGAGATCATCAATTCTGGGAAGAGGATACTTGTTTTTAACTGTCACCTTGTTTAATTCTCTATAATCAATGCAGAGTCTCATTGAACCATCCTTTTTCTTGACAAATAATACAGGTGCACTCCAAGGGGATGAATTAGGTCTGATAAAACCCTTCTCAATCAGTTCAGCCAACTGATCTTTCAGTTCTTGCAATTCCTTAGTTGCCATTCTATAAGGTGCCTTGACAATAGGATTCGTGCTAGGTTGCAAGTTAATTGAAAATTCAACCTCTCTCTCAGGAGGTAAGTCCTTCCATTCCTCAGAGAAAACATCTAAAAATTTATTCACAACAGGAATGGAATGTATGTCATTATTTTCCTCTTTTGTCGCCTCTAACTTTGCTAAAAAAATTAAGTCACTTGCTCTTATACTTTTAAGCACCTGACTAGCAACAATCAAAGATGAAACTACTCCTCTTTCACATTGAAAATAAAATACTTCTTCTCCAGGCAAATCAAATTTGACCTTCTTCCAACATTCAATAGTTGCAAAGTACTTGACTAACCATTTCATTCCCAGAATTATATCAAATTCTACTAATGGAAGTACTATCATATCTGCTTGAAATTTTCTACCAACTATCATAAATTCAACTGAACATGATGTACTGGCATTCAAATAATTACCCGCAGGTAATCTAACATGTAATCCAGGAGTAAAAGAAATGGTTTCCACATTTACTTTCCCACAAAATATCTCAGATATAAATGAATGTGACGCACCAGAATCAAAAAGTACTCTAGCAGGCAAATCTGAGATAATTAAAGTACCTGTCACCACCTCAGAAGAGTCTTTGGCATCCTGGGAAGATAAAGCAAAAACTCTAGCTGGTGTTGATCTGACTACTTCACTTGAGGTTTCTCCTTTTATCTTCAAAGTAGGTTGATGCATCTGTGGCCTTGCACCCCTGTACTGATCTGTTCTTTGACTGCCTCTAATTTCTGCGCCTCTTTGCCCATTCCTTGGACAGTTCCTCTTGATATGACCAGATTCTCCACACAGAAAACACTTTCCTGAATTCATAAGACATCTTCCTGGATGATATTTTCCACAAGTTGCACAAACTGGTATTACAGGAAGCCTTGTAATCTGCTGCTGTTGTCCTTGATGAAATTTCTGCCTTTTGGATGATCCACCTCTGTGATCACTTTGTCTCTTTCTATCATTATTCTCCCATTTCTGTTTAACTACTTCTATGTCATTTTCTAAAAGTCTGGCACTTTCCACCAATTCAGAAAATTCTTTTATGCGAAGAGGGATTAAAGGCTGTCTCAAAGAATCCCTTAGACCCTTCAAAAATCTGTAGCATTTTTCATCTGGAGTACTGATGAGTTGTGGAGCATACCTTGACAGAGCTATAAATTCTGCTTCATATTGAATGACAGTCTTAGATCCTTGCTTTAGGTTTACAAAACTTTCCTGCATTGCCTGCCTTGCTGATGGAGGCACATACCATTCTCTGAAGACTTGTTCAAATTCCTCCCACATAATTTGTTCCTCAGCTCTACCTCTGAATTTCTCCAGTTGTTGTCCCCTCCACCATCTTTCTGCTTCACCTTCTAGCATAAATAATGCTAAGGCTACCCTTCTATTCTCAGGACATCTCATTCCATTTAACACTTTCTCTATTCTGATAATCCAATCCTCAGCACTTCTGGCATCAACCCCTCCTTTAAATAAAGGAGGTTTTAGGCTTTGGAAGAGCTTTAAATGCTTATCCACTTCTGCACTAGCATGATCACCTGCCTCCACATTTGTACTACTACCAGGAGTGGTAGGAGTGACTGGTGTAACTACAGGTGGAACACCAGGTGCTGCAGATCCCACCATAGACTGCATCTTTTCCATCATATTCATCATCTGCAATTGCATCATATTCCCTGACATTGCATTCATAGCATCCATTCCTACAGGTGTAGGATTTATACTAGGTGCACTGCCTCCTACTGGTGTTACATTTTCAGGATCCTCAGAGATCCTAATAGCCTGAGATGACTGACCCTCATCCCTTTCAGGTATTCTTTCAGCCATTAAATCTGCAATGCATGACATCGAGAGTTATGCATTTATATAATCATGTATTCATAATTAGATGTTCATTTCATATGCTTACATAGAAGCTCAAGGGAAACTTACATATAAATTAACTGAAGTTGGACTTATTCCTAACTTAGGAATACTACACTGTCCTAGGCTCTGTAATAATTCCATCTGATCCATCTTATTCTCTTAGACAATTCACCTTACTTATGCTTCCGTATTTAAATCCTCAGAACCTTAAAACATTGCTTTGATACCACTTTTGTAACACCCCACAGTATACCTTAGTAGAACAGTACTGTCGAGTATCACAATTAATAACTTAACATTTTCATATACCAAAACATCGCATTCATTCGATCGATATAAAATGATCACATAACATAAGTTTGATACAGCACAGGAAGCATCTAATAATTCCCAATTAACCTCAAAACTTAGTACAGAGCCACTAAGGAAATCCCAACAATTCAACTGAACACAATATTTAAAATTTTTTACTGACCTCAAGAGTAGACTTCCAAATAAAAACAAATGAACATTAACATATTATGAAAATACTTGCTTATCAAATCTCCTCCACTTTTCCTTTTCCTTTTCCTGTAAAAACAGCCAGTAAGAAATTACTGGTGAGTTGTGAGACTCAGTAAGGTATACAGAATTTATTAACAATTAAAATAGCATAACATGAATAATTACAACATTGAAGTCATAACAGAAAACATTAAAAGGCATACTTAACATTACTTCTTTGCTATAGGATTACTGTTGAATATAAATTTCTGGTGAAAGATTTGGCTATCCATTATTAACTTTATTCAATGGAGCCCAGGTAAACCTGGCATTATCGCCATTGAAATTCATAGAGGACCCTTTTGCCTCTTTGGGGTCCCTTTTGCCCCACCTGCCATGCAGGTATCATAATTCCTGGGGTCCCTTTTGCCCCACTTCTCATGTAGTTCTTGTATGGGAACCCTTTTGTCCCACTACATTGGTAAGACATATTTCATTCATAGCCAAACTTTACCTTAATTTAATATTCAACATTCTTTCATAATCACATATCATAATTGACTTCATCATAATTCATGATATATATTGTGTAAGATTAAAATACATAACTTTTCCAGAAACATTTACCTTCTTCCAAAACCTTCTAAATAGGAATGTTTTAAATGATCTTACAAATATTATCTTGAACTCTATCATTGCAAAGGAATAAGCTGTAGTTCATTTTCAAAAGTTTGGAGAAAACTTTTTAAAGTAATTTAAATGAGTCAAAACACATAAGCTTCTTTAAACATAAATCTTGCATTTCTTACTTTCTTGACGAAGTGTGTTTTCCACCCCCTCCCTTCTTAATCGTCTATGATTGTATGTCACTTCAAAGCTTTCTCTTTGCATATGACCCAATTTATCTAAGGATATCATACGTTATAAGAACTTTTACAACTAATTGGAAACCACACTAAACACACCAAATAACTTACTTGTTATCTCTTCTCTGGCTTTTCTTTCTTATTCCCTCTTATTCTTCTTCCTTCAATATTATTTCCTTGACCAAATAATGCTTCTATAATTAAGACAACTTAATATTAATCATAATCTATAAGTAAGAAACCTAAAAGAAACTTTATGTAATTTACTACATTAATTACCTTCTTAAAGGACTCTATCAAATTGCTTTATACGAATTCCCTGTTTTCCAAAACTCCTGTGCCAAATTTTGCAATTGGTCTCTCACTGTATTGTCTGCCGTTTGACTAGTTCTCCGCCTCCTGCTACAGGGAAATGGCGAATTTTCTTCAGCTTTTGCGGCTTCTGCTACAGTCCCGGGAGAAGGAAATTATCCGCCTGTATGCTTCCGAGATGAATAGCAATTCCGGATATCTGCCTTAGGGAATTCTCTGCACCGAACTCCTTCACTAGCCACTTCAATGGAAATTCCCAAGAGCAGACACTTTACTCTTCTGTTTCCCACGCCAGCAAATAACTGAAACTAAATCTTATCCTGTTAACGTGAAGCCAAAGGATGCCTATTATGCTTTGCTTGATTTCATTTAATACAACCCAAAATACTTAGGAGTAATGTTATTATTTAACTAATTACTACTAATTTAACATCCATTTAATCTTAAACATTGAAAATATAGTTATTTAAATTAATTTAAATTAAATTTTCATACCTAAAAATTCTGGATATTACAAATGACCCCTCCTTCCCATTCTACATCAGTTTCGTATCAGAGCATGGCTGCCCGGGATGGGGACTCGACAGAGTCGAGCTCTTTTTTACCCCGGGAGAATGATGCTGACATCCAACCGTGAATGCTTATTAGAGGAGGAGCCAAGATTGATGGCCCTGATCGTCCCACGTTATCTTAATTTATTATTTATAATTTTTATTTATTTATGCATTTTTCATTTTTACCCTCACTTGAGGGAGTAGTACTATGTAAGCCCTAGGGGCATGTTTGTCTTTTTTTTTAGCTTCTTTCAATTTAAGTCCTATATATAGAGGCCCTTGCTATTATATTAGGAAGATGGATTATTAATAAAAAAAATTGTTCTGCACTTTTGTTTCTTTAGAGGACTTTAGTGAGATCCCTATGGGAGGGAAGCGTAGTATCCACCAGCCGCAGGAAGGGTTCGAGCTCGTAGCTTGAAGTCCCTTGGTGAAGGGCAATGCATCGCCCGTCAGCCGCAGGAAGCATTCGGGCTCACAATTTATCTTTCTTTCTCTAAACTCTTTTTTCTCCTTCTTTCTTAATCGCCGGCCACTCCACCTTTCTCCACCTTTCGGCCAAAACCCCTACCACCTCCCCAATCCCGACCGGCCTCCCATCTTCCATCCCAAACCGCCGGCCCCAATAGTCCTCCCCTCCACCAAGCCGCCACCCCCCAACCTTAACCCTAACCCTAGCCGCCGGTGTCATTCCCCAATCCCCACTTGCCTCCAAAATTCCAATCCCCATTTAATAATTGCCATCTATTAAACATCTTAAATTAGGAAAGTTTTCGACATTCAAAATTATTTGAATTTGAACTCCTTCCTAAAATAAGTTGATTTGTTTTGGAAACCTCCCCAATCTCCTCAAATCTGAAATTAATTAGAGATTCCCCTCTAATTCCTTTTCCTTAATTAAAGTCTTATGTTTGGAAAGGTTTTCAAAATTTCCCCAATCAACCCTCCCTCTCTCTCCAATCCAATTAACCCATATTAATTCCTCCAATTAATTTCCCAAATTAAGTTCCTAAATTAAGTTGTTTTGATTTTGGTAAGTTTTGAATTCAAAATTCAAACGAATTTGAATTTCAAATCCTTTCCTAATTGATAAATCTAATTTAGGAAGCCTCCCTAATCACCTCAAATCTAAAATTAAATTTCAGATTTAATTTCCCCATCAACAATTAATGCTTGGGTCCACATATATTGTATGTGGACACTTTTTCCTCCCCCCAATAGGCCGGCCCCCTTCTCTCTCCCTCTTTATTAATTGATTCCCCAATTAGATATCCCATTAAGGGAATTAGTTAATCAGCC
This sequence comes from Dendrobium chrysotoxum, assembly GCA_019925795.1. NCBI lineage: Eukaryota > Viridiplantae > Streptophyta > Magnoliopsida > Asparagales > Orchidaceae > Dendrobium > Dendrobium chrysotoxum. The sequence goes on from CM034307.1 coordinate 48,867,523, forward strand.
CCTATTTCCCCTCCTCTCTCTCCTATCCGACTTAAACACCTCAAATCAAGGCCAATCAAGCCTTGATTTAGCCGGCCCCCTTCCCTCCCTTTTCCAATTACTTAGGCAATTTAAAAATTCACATAACCCCTCCTTCCCGTTCTACATCACTTGTCCTCGTAGTTCTTTCTTGTTTTACCTTAATGCATCTTCTCACTACCTAATCTCGTGTAAATCCCTGCAGTAGCATACATTAGTCTGGGTTTTGCCTTCTCCATCAGTGCAGCATTTTGGTATAATTTGGTGCATGAAGTGGTCCTGCATCATCCATAATGTTTCACTAACAAAGCTGTTCTTAAAAATTTTCTCAGGAAACAAGAATTGAAGCGTGGTGCAAGAGTAAACAAATGAGGTTGGGTCTAACCATTTGGGGGCTAGTTGAAGACTGAAATGATTGTAGTGGACATACAATTTGCGTTGTGGTATTGGGCATGCATCCATCAGCTGAATGAATCATATTTAACTGATGCTAAATTTTGGTTTTCTAATTAAAACAAGTCAGCCTAAATAATTGTATAGGATAAATCAGATAGAAAAGTATTTTCTGAGTCACGGTCAACGGAATCTGAAATGATCCAGTGGATAGATTTTGGCCTATATAAGCTTGAGGCTGGCAGTATTAGCTTTATGTCTAATGTGCCACCCACATCTCAATATCTATTCCCAAGGTTCTAGGTAGCCATTTATAAAGCATTCTAGTGTTTAGCTCCATGATAGATTAGTGACTTTGATTTCTTACTTCAAAATGATATTTACCATAATTTGCAGCTGGACGTCGTGAATTTTTTGTTAATATACTTGATCAGGCAGATTAACTTTCAGTGTTTGGACAATATTCTGCTATTTTCTGTATTTTTTGTTAATATACTTGAAGAATCTGCCATATGGATTGTGCCTTTGTTATTTATCTAGTATTACTCTGCTTCTTTATAGGAGAAGAATGTCCAACAGATGGAACTGCCTTTATTTTTGGATCTGAAATTAGATCAAATCCTAAATCTGCACGTCAGCATGTAAAATTCCTCCATCGACCTTCTTTTAATTATGTAAATAAATGTCGTTTCAGTCTTTTTTTTTGGCACTCTATAATCTGCGTTTCATCGTCCTTATTTTTTTCCAGATAGGTTACTGCCCACAGTTTGATGCTCTTTTTGAGTTTCTCTCTGCCCGTGAACATCTTCAATTTTATGCAAAAATAAAGTATGTTCCTGAGAATAGAATAAATAATGTAAGAGGACAAGTTCTCTTGTTAACTTTTGACACTGAGTGCTTTTTTGTTCATTATACATATTCCTTATTTATGATTATCATTCGGCATTTTTTTTTTAGGTTGTTAATGAGAAGTTGGTGGAGTTCGATTTGTGGAACCATGCGGATAAGCCATCATGTACTTTAAGCGGTGGTAACAAAAGAAAACTGTCTGTTGCTATCGCAATGATTGGTGACCCGCCAATTGTGATCCTTGATGAGCCATCTACAGGTGTGTGCAGTTAATTACTAAAACAATTTCCTTCTGATTGCACTAGCTGCTCTTCGTAGTAAGTGACCGTGAAATACTTCCCGGGGCTTAGTCTAAAAATCAAGTTAGAATAAAAATGATATGTTGATCTCAAAATTTGCGTCACCAAATTCAGCGTTGAAATGAGCCACAATGCAATTCAATTGACTCAGTATGGTAGCCTCAAGAGATCTGTCAACGCCTCTATCAAACCCTTCTATTAAGCATGAAGTTGGGAGGGGGCAAAAAACACACAATGCACGAAAGGAGATTTACAAAGAAATTCGCGCGCACATATTTTCAAGACACATATGTGCACAAATATATAGTAACAATAATAAATAATACATTTATGTATATGTATGAAAATTATAATATTAACAATAATAATATACATCTATATTTATTTTATATATTAAAAAATCAATAAAACTTTCCTCATGAAACGTTTACAAATATATAAATAAGATATAAAAGTAATATTAAAAACTCTTTATTATAAAATTGAGCGTTTTCACAAAAAAAGGAAAAATTAAAAAGCATTTCACGGGGTGGCTCCTTTCATATTCTATATTGTCAATAAGCCCATTTTGATTTTCTTAATAAGAGTACAAATTTTGGCTGGTGAAAATTTTATTTGGTGACTGAAAATTTAAAAACAATAAGACAAAGTAAACTCGTGAAATCGCTCTACAATGAGTGAAGCAAAAAATTAAAATAAAATGAATAGAGTAAAATTCCCCTACAACTAGCTTAGGCAAGGACATGGTGACACATAAAATTGCAAAACGAACCCACAAGCACTCACTGAAAATTATTCAGAGGTGCACGGAAAAAAGTTATATGTAACAAAAAATCCCATCATATGTGCGTGATAACAAAGTTGTGCGCTCATTCTTATAAAAATAAAGTCATCAAAAATTCAGAAAAGAAAGCTGAAACTGAATAGTTTTAAATGGAGGCACATTTTTTCAAGGCAAAATCATATTGAAATTAACCTAGTTTTAAAGGAGGAAAATAAGAATAAAGAAAAAGAAGGTCAAATAAAGCCCTGAAAAATATTGAAATTTTTCAAAAAATATCATGGAAGACTAAAAAAAATGTTCTAAGCATTCTCAAATTTACTCACTCATTTTGAGACATGCAACTCTTATCTTCCCACTTAGTAAATATGATACACTTCAAAAAGTCCCTTACATTGATAAAACAAAAGCTACAAACATCGAGAAAATATTGAGCTTGATTTCTTACTTGATCCTCCACTAGTTAAAGGCGGATTTGACAGGGCCCGCATCCTGACAATTTTTGTAATCTTGAAAGTTATAAGAATGTAGGTTTATCGACTCAAGTCTTTAATGCTTGAAGGATCAAAACTAAAGATTGGCACTTATGCCTTTGTGTTATGGGTAGCGTAGCTCATAGTTTTTCTTTTGTTATTTTTGTTTTTGTTTTGTTTTTTTCTTTTCTTTTTTGGTGATTATTGCACTAGAGGTATTGTCGAAGGGGCATCTACATGGACCCTCTTCAGTGCAGCTGGTTGTTGTGCTTGATGGTACTCTTACCTTGGAGATTTTTGAGAGGTTAGCATGCATTTAAAGGCATGCAAGTGGCCATCATAAATTCAATCACATGTATATCAATGTAAACTTGTGCATGCATTCCAATGAGAGTGGAGGTGCCATAATACTAAGTTAAGTGTTGCAAAGATGAGGATGCTCAGATGGATGAGTGAATTTACCCTTAGAGATAGGATAAAGCTTCAATCAGTTCCCATTATCCCACATTGTCCGTAAATGTCGCCCCTTCGCCACATTCTTCAGCGCAATTCTGAAGCAAATATTTGTATAAAACAACAAGAGAACGGGTAAATGGATTTTTACGCTTACTTTGCAATTGAAAATCGGGGCGATCGTGTTTGATTTCAACTGGTGCGATCTCCCTCTTCCGACGCTCAGCCCGGCCTCTGCTCCTGGCCTTTGTTTGCTTCCAATTTTTCAAGAAAATGGGACCTCCTAGTCCGTCCCGCACGCACGCGTGACTTGAACCCTGCCTCTGATTTCAGCGAGCCCGATGTCTGTCACCCATTTTTTTGTTTGTAGCTCGATCCAACATCCCTGTTAGCTGTAAGAGCCACAAGCCGTCAACACCACCTTCGGTTTCCATCACACACAAACAACTCGGCCTAGTTGTTTGTCTCCGATTCGAACCCAGGTACCGATAGCACCTCTCACAAGGCCGAGCGATGCCTCCCGCCTCCGTTAGTCTGATCTCTTGTACTTGACCCCACCTCAACCGCAGTGGCAAGCCCTTGGCCACACACATGAACGGCTCCGGCTTCTTGCGCACGAATAAGGTCCCTCTCTCTGTTTCTTGAAACAATTAGTGAGAGAGGGAGATATGCTCATAATAATAATTATTATTATTTCTATTGTTAACTTTATTATTATGATTATAAATAATAAATAAAAAAAGAATAGCGCAAGCATTGTGATCATTAAATCGGACGCTGCAATCATCAATCGGAAGAGATGAAGACTATTTTCGGGACCAAACAACATCCCAAAGCCCGCGAATGTTGAGCTGGGTGGACTCGAAAGGGCGAGTGCCCTCCCTAACCTCCCCTCGTGGGGAGGGGGACGCGGGGAGATTGAATTTGTAAATCATCATATTGAATTTGTTTGGATTATTGGAAGGTTTGAAAATATTCAATTGATCAATTTAATGATTAAATAACTAATTAGTCAATTCAATTAATTAATTTAATAATAATTTAATGATTAATGAACCTTAAGCATTTAATTAAAATAATAATAATGATAATAAATAAAATCTAATTCAATCAAATCTAATCCAATTTAAAACTTAAATCTTTAATTAAGTATAATCGGGCAAGAGAACCTTTAAATTAATTAAGTATATTAATTAATCAATTGAAAATATTAATTGATAAATTAATTAACTAATCAATTAACTAATTAGTTAATTTAACAAATAAATTTAATTAAAATCAGAAATTCAATTAGCTTGATAATTAAATTAACTAATTAAAACTCAATTAAAATCAAAACTTTAATTAATTTTAGAACTTTAACTAATTTAAAATTTGATCAAAACTTTAATTTAATTGAACTAATATTTAATTAATAATTAAATTAAATTAAAAATGCTTTTAAAATTTAAATTTTAATTGATTAAATGGATTAACCAATCAATTTTTAATTAAAGATTAAATAATTGAACAAACAATTTAAGTGATGATTAAATAATTTAAAATACAATTTTAACTTAAATTAAATTTAATAAAATCAAAATTTTAATTAAAATTAAAGCTTTAATCAAATTAATTGAGCAAATAAATTTAAAATTTTAATTAATAATTAAATCAAAATTAATTGAATAAATTTAGAATACATTTTAATGGGAGAGCTGAGCAATTTAAAATTTAACTTTAATTAAAATTAAAAAAATTTTAATTAATTTTATTAATTAATGCAATTAAAACAAAATTAAAAAAAATGCAGGAAATAAGTCTTCCACTATTCAACCTTAGTACAAACTACTAACTCTCAAACAGCTCTCCAACAATTCTCTGAACAAGCTCTCAAACTCTCAGCACCCTCGGGCTCTCAGTGACAGATTGATGCAAGCTACTTGTGAGCTCTCTAAACCTTTACAAACTATAGCCCCTGTAGCTGTAAGTTCCAGCTCCTGTAAATTGTTGGTCACAAACACATGTAAACAAGTAAACAAAAATTAACATAGAATAAATAAAATTAATGCTAGAAAGAGAAGCTACTACTAAAGAAGAAAAACTACATGCACAAAATAATAAGTACACTACTGAAAGCTAAAGTAGAGAACAACTAATGGCTGGTGAGTGTCAAAACAACAGCGACTGCAAGCTAGAACCGTTTGCTGGCAAAACAAGATGCTGAAGGCGGTTTCAAAATAGTAAACTGTGTAAAGCTATGTCCTCACAATCTGAGCCCTATAGGTCCCTTCTAATAGAAGCAGTAAATCCTACAGGTAAACTATTTCATTAAGTATATCTGTTAAGTGAAGCAATAAATACCTAAAATTCTCCTGGCAACTTCTAATAGAAGCCGTAAGATCAATTTTAAGAAAAATCTTTAGGTAAAACTAACCTAACCCTAAACCTCTGCTCGGGCCAGTTTTAATAAAAGTCATAAGTCTTATCTCAATTTGGGTGTTGGGGAAAACTTTCTCAAAGTAAATGATGCACCAACTAAACAGGCTACTTCTAATAGATGCATCCACTAAACAGGCTACTTCTAATAGAAGTTATAAGACTCATACCCAAAACTTCTGGGCAACCTCTAATAGAGGTTGTAAGACCCGCTACACGGGCTACTTCCAAGCGATGTCGTAAGACCCGCTACATGGGCTACTTCCAAGCGAAGCCGTAATACCCTCTATACGGGCTACTTTCAATGAAGGCCGTAAGCCCTGACCCAAATCCGAAGTACAGGCAACTCCTAAACGGGGTCATAAGACCTAATCTAAATCTAAATCTAAACTATGGGCAACTCTTGAGCAGAGCCAGAAGTCCCAACCCAAACCATAATAAAATTAAAACTCACATCTATCCACTTCAGTTTATTCGGGATCCTTTAAGAAAGGCAACACATGGCTGTTAATCAGATTCTCTGGACACTACAATCAATAGTTATTAGTGTTGTTAGACGGAAACCTACGGTATACCCGGGACGACGGAGATCGGGTTTACCACCATCCCCCACAATCAAATTTAAAATTGTTGCATGTTTAATTAATAATTCATCTTTAATCGAGAGTTCTCTTCTATACTTTATGAGGGGTAATTAACTATGATGGTTTTGCCCTCATAGGAAAAGCGGAACCTTAGAACTAAATAAACCTCGATATGATCATCAGGGGAAATCTGGTTAATTTAAAATTCAAACTACCTCGGAAAAAATAGAACCTAAAAGCTCGCTAAAGCAGGGTTCGTGTTATAGCGTCGTATTTTCTCGAGGGTAAACAACATGTGCTTCCAATCTCCATATTTCAAATCAAGCAAAATACATGATAATATCCATACCCGATGATGGGTTTAGTGATCAAAATATTATATGTGTTGGGTTTCATTATGCAAATCAAGCTCATGGCTAAAAAAGCAAATATTTTGAGTAATACTCTTATGATGATTCAAGAAAAATCATAACAAACTAACTAGAGTATGGTCCTTAACAACCTCTTACCAAATACAAAAAAAAAATTGTATAAGCAAAAAATTCAAGCAATAATAGGTTGCTTACGGTCAGAATTACCATACATATGTCCTCAACATTAGCTTAACATGGATAATTTAAGTTCAACTAAAGCTCACAAGGTCTCATTATCATTTCAAATGTATCCACAAAATCACACTGAAAGATCTTTGGTTAATAAGGACATCATGCATACTTCATAACTAGGTAGTTATGGCCTAAGCCTAAATACTTCTCAATAACTAAGCGAATGAGTTGGAAGACATAAGGTGCACTAAATGAGGCATGAATTCCTCTGCTAGTCAAGGTCAATTTAATATTGGCGCCTTATGCAAGTCTTTACCCCAAGTTTATAAGGTTCCCTTAGATGATGCAACCATTAGATTCTTCAGCCAAGCTGAGTTCATTACGTCCATTGAATGAGCTGATTAGCATCCATGACAACCCGGAATAATGGAACTATAGAATCTTAATCCGGTTTGTCATCATTCTCCATCATTTGTTCCTTAGGTCATAGGCAGTATATATTCTTTTTTGCAAATTTGAATTGTTGTTATTACAAGAAAATTATTGTAAAACTTGTAGATTGGCCTTAATTAAAAATTCTCTCACAATCAAGAGTGGTAATTAATCAATAAGGTTTGTGCTTATGAGAAATCTCAAACAAGATCATAAGGTCCTCTATGATGGTAAAACCTCTAGGTAATGTTTTATCAAATATTCATTTTCCTTCTGAACTATATATCCGAGTCTAGTGTGGATTTGCAGAGCCCACACTCATGTTTAAACTTGATTATAGATAGTATCATTTGCTTTGGTAGTTATTGCATAGACATGTGGAAAATAATGTGCATTTGTGTTTATCATTGAATCCCTCTTGCCAGGCATGGATCCTATAGCTAAGAGGTTTTTGTGGGATGTCATATCTAATTTATCAACCAGACGGGGAAAGACAGCTGTTATACTCACAACCCATAGCATGAATGAGGCTCAGGCGCTCTGCACAAGGATAGGAATCATGGTACACGTTTATAAAAGAATTATCTTTCGGTAATTTTGAAAATAATATTGATTTATTAATAGTGGTAAGTAAACTTTTTCAAACTTAATTTGAAGGTTGATGGAAAACTCCGATGCATTGGGAGTCCACAACATCTAAAATCACGCTATGGAAATCACCTTGAGCTAGAGGTTTGTTGTAGCTTTTTATGATGTCATCCATTCAAGTATGTAATTAACATTTTCATTTTTTTCAGGTAAAACCCACTGATGTTGGCACACTCGAGGTAGATGACTTGTGCAGAAGTATTCAAGAAATACTTCTTGATTTTCCAAATAATAGTAGGAGTATTCTTGGTGACCTTGAAACTTGCATTGTTGGGAGTAGTTCAGTTTCTTCGAAGAGTGTAGCAGAGATTTCCTTGACAAGGGACATGATAATTTTAACTGCACGCATGTTTGGAAATGAAGAATCAATTAAGACTATAATATCATCTAACCCTGTTTCTGACGGAGTGTTTGGTGAACAGTTGTCAGAGCAGCTACTTCGGGATGGTACTGTTTTCAATTCATTCTCTCCAATGTAGACTTTTAAAACTTTCAAACAAGGTCCCGTTAAAAGCATCTTATTCTACTTACATCTTTGTTTTACTGTAGCGTTCAAGCTTGCTTTCCATGGGTTAATTTCTTGTTAACTTTAAAGGTTATGCTTGTTTTCTGTATCTCTCTCTTCGTAAATTTCAGGAAATGGAAATGTAAATTCTCTTTTCCTTAACCACGCTAAAGGTTGTGTAATAGTGTCATAGCTATAGGATTTTACTTTTTCACCTTAGCCCTTAGTTATGAATCTATGTTTTAAGTATCATTTAATCCATTTTGTGATCATCCTTTTTTGTATTCGAATTTTTTTTAGTGGCTTAAATGTCATTTATTATTTAGGACTTGTTTGATATTTTTATTTTTTGTTTTTGCAAATGACGAGACAATCCATAAACTATCCCTTATTGAAGATGCCAAAACTACCCCTAAAATAAATGTTATAATGCCAAAGTATTCTTGAATAATAAATGGCATTTAAACCACTAAGAATTGACTTAAATACAATTAAGGATGACCAGAAGATAAATTAAATGATACTACGAACACTGATTCATTTCTAAGGACTGAGGTAGACTTGCACTATATTACTTCCAAAATTAAATCCGTGTTATCACGCTGCGCAGTTATTTAATAGAATTAATGTAACTTGTTGGCATTTAGTAATATCATCATTTTTAATGAATTTTAAAATGCTTCTTTAAGTTTATATAAATAGTACAATTTGAATTCTATCTTATCTGTCATGGATATGTTATCCTTTAATAAGGGTTCCATATGTCCACTTAATTAACCCATTTCTGAAAGTTCATTTCTTGTGCTTTTGATGTCTTTTTCTGTTTATTTTGCATATCTACTCTATCTGAATACTTGGTTCTTTCTTCCAGTTCTAGATATGGCTGAATTTTCTTAGCTTATAGATAGTGTCTGAAGTCTGAACCATTGCTAGGTTTGCATCATTACTTTCATAATTGATTATAATCTTGACTTCTAAGTGTGCATTATCATTAATGTATATCTAATACTTTGACTTAATTTTTAATAAACAATGTCATGACTTGGCCTAAAAGCTTAGGTTATCAAGAAGGGAACTGACGTTAGATGGAAATTTAATGATTTTTACTAATATTAAATAATATCAACACAATTGTTCATAAAATTCCTTAGAACATCAACTTCCAATATATTGAAACAGACACTAATTCATAATATTCAAGTGTGTTGGGCCCATAGTCCATAGGTCTCCAAATTGAAACTTGGCTCTGATAAACTTTTGCATGACCCAGCCCAAAAGCTTAAAATATCAAAGTAGGAGAAGACTATCACTCGAAAACTTAATTTCTTTTTACTAACATTAAATAATATTAGTACAATTATTTTTTCCTAAACTTTTTTATAACATGAAATTCCAATAAGTTGCAAGAGTCACTAATTCATAAGGTTCATTCCATTCCAAAAATAACGACAAGTTTATTATTGTTTGCACAACATTCATATGATGTAAATACATTTCACTTGTTGTAATACGCAGACAATACACAAACTCTCTTCTCACTCTTTTAATTCTCAATATCATTTCCTCTAAATAGTTATTAAATAAAAATTTTGATATAAATATAATTTGGGGTAAATCATGGCTAATTAGAATATTTTTTAGAGTAAGATTGATTGTGCATGAGGAAGCTAATATTATATGGAAAACATAGCTAGTGATATTAAGAATATTGCAATGTGTTTGTGTCAAAAGGAAAAGTATGAATAGTTGGTGGTGGAATCAAAATATGTAAGAAAAAATTAAGAATAAGAAAGTTTGTTATAAAAATTGGTTTAGATATAAAAGTTCTAAAAATTGGAAAAGATATAGAGGGGCCCGTAAGGTAAGAAAATAATATGCAATGCAAAGAATTTAGTTTTTAATTTTTTATATATTATATTAGTACGAAGGAGGACGAAAGATATATATATAAGTTAGCCAAGCAAAGAGATAGGAGAAATAAAGATTTAGTTCTAGTGAAGTGCATTAAGGATAAAGATAAAAAAGTGTTTTTATTAGAAGAGAATATTTAACATGAGTAGATGAGATATTTTGACAAGTTTTTCAATAAAGATTGTGAGAATATGATTGAATTTAGTGATCATAGCTTGCTAAGTGAAAATAGAGATTTTTATTTTTATCTTCATATTAGTAAAATCAAAGTTATAGAGGCTTTAAAGAAAATGAAGTGTTGAAAAACAATTCGACCTAATGATATTGATGAGGACATCCGCACTATTTTTTTATGATCATTTTATTTATGGATGTATTAGTTTTATTTCTGAATTTTATTGTCTTTTCTATTTTTTCCCTTACTTAGGGGTTTAGATATGTGTAAGCCCTGAGGGCATTTTAGTACTTTTTATTTGTCGCATTGTATTGGCTATTTAAAGCCCTCCCCTCCTTCTTTGAGGGTTAATGATGATAATGAATAAAATTTCTGCGTTTTACTCTTGTGAGAGTTTGAGAGTTCTTGGAGAGAACTTGGAGAAAGAGAGCCCAAGGTAAGGGCAAGCGCAATACCCACCAGTCATTGGAAGAGTCCGTGGCTCGTGGTTTATTTTTTTTTCTTGATTTTCCTTCCCTAGTCCACCCGCCAGCTCCTTCCCTTTTCCCCACCGCCAGTTTCCCCTTCTCTCCAACCGTCGGTCACCCTTGTTCGTTCCAAAACCCCCTCACAACCCAACCACCTCAAGCCCCGCCACCAACCTACCCCTCCTTTCCCTCCCAACCGACCCATCTAGGTCCCTCCTCCCTTGCCGCCGTCCAAATGCCACTGCCCCACTCCACCACCGGCTCCACCACCGGCCACATATCCTTCCACCCAATAAACTTCCCATTAATTGTTTGATTACTTTCCTAATTTAGGTAGGTAAGATTTGGAGGGAATTTTGAGTTCAAATTCAAAAAGATTTGAGTCTAATTTCTTTCCTAATTCTCCTATTTAAATTAGGTAGCCTTCTTATTTCATAAAATCTGAAATCAATTTCAGAATTTTCCTCCTCTTAATTTGTTTTCCTAATTTAGATTGGTGATAATTAAGAAACAATTTGAATTCGAATTCAATTGAATTTGAAATTCAGATTCTTTCTTAATCTTCTTGATCTATGTTTGGAATGTTTCCACAATTAACCCCAAATCAAATCCAAATTGAATTTGATTTAATCCTTGGCCAAATTTAGAGCAACCTTAATTAGGAAATCCCTAAATTAAGAAAATTTGAAATAAATCTCAGGTTTGATTTAGGAGCCTAATTCAAACTCTTGGGCCCACATAATACATTGAATCTAGACACTTTTTTTTCTTCTCTCACCTGGCCGAAAATTCCCTTAGCCCCACCTATTTGTTTTCCTTCCAAAAGAAGGCCTCTTCCTTTGGAATTCTTTCAAACCTCCTTCCAAGCTCTCTTTCACGGCTCCCTCTTCTTCCCGGGAAACTCCTGTTTGCTGCCCACGTTCCAGCAAAGTGTTTTCTTTGCTGTCTTGCATGTTTGGAGATTACAGCTTGCTGTCCAGAAGACTCCCAGCACCCTATAGCTGCTGTCCAAGGTTTTCCCAAGCATCCGAGGTGACTGTCCAGAATTTCTGGAGAGTCTAAACTGCTGCCAAGGCTCTCCTAGCTGCTGTCCAGTTATCCCTAAGTGCTGTCCAGAAGAATTTCAGCTGCAGAAACAGCACTCCTGCTGCTGCTCCAATTCGCCAAACAGAAGCCAAGTTGCTGTCCACAAAAGTCTGCAGGCTTCCCTGCACCGCTCCTTCAACAGGACAGCTCCAACTGCCGTCCAGACTCCCTAGTCATTCCAGATTGCTGTCCTAACAGTGGAGACTAAGGAGGTTGCTGAATTGAGGCTTTCAACTACCACCTAATGCTTGGTGATGGTGAACTCTTTTCCTAGTCTCTTATCTTTATAGTCACCCTACTATGTGGTTTAATTGATTCATAAGAAGCTTGTTAATTACTCTCCGCCAAAGCCTAGTAAATTTTAGAGTTGTGTGAGGGATCCTTCATAGTACTAATCTCATTGTTAGTTTAGGGATTTCTTGTTGAAACCATCCATATATGCAACGTTAGGATAAGTTGATTGTTTTACGATCTTAATTTCTAATAATGTAATTTGGCCTAAACTTATTTACCGCTCATTGTGTTTATACTTCGTCGTTCAAACTCACTTGAATTCTATAATTAGTTTGTTCTCTAAATACAAAGCGTGCAAATTCCTTAATCTTTTCACCCATGCATGTACGTTCTACATCAGATATTCTAATAGAAGTATGAAAATGCTTAGAGATGAAGGAATTTCTTGGCTTATTAAACTTTTCAACATTATTGTGAAGACTAAAAGATGTCAGATGAGTGGAGGAGTGTGTTAGTACTTATTTTTAAAAATAAAGTTGATGCACGGAAGTGTGTAATTTATAGAGGAATTCAGTTAATGTGTCATACATTAAAACTATAGAAGAGAGGAATTGAGCATAGATTATGACGTGATAATAATGTTTCTCAAAATTAATTTGGATTCATTTCGGATAGGTCTACTATGGAAGTTATACATTTATTGAGAGGTTTGATGGATAAGTATAGAGTGAATAAGAAGGATCTTCATATGATATTTATTGATTTAGATAAAGCATGTGATAAAGTTCCAAGAGAAGCACTCTGGAGAGCTCTAGAAAGGAAAGGAGTTAATAATACTTATATTTAATTCATTAAGGATATGTATACATGAGTTACTTGTGTTCAAACACAAGGTGGTTTGACCAAGTATATTCTTATTTCTATTGGATTACGTCAAGGTTCAGGTTTAACCTGTATCTTTTTATTCTAGTCTTAGATGTTCTTACTAGACATATGCAAGAGGATGTACCTAGTGTATGTTTTTTGTTGATGATATTCTTCTTGTTGATAAAATTAGAGAGGGAGTTAATGGTAAACTTAAATTATGAATGTCTATCTTAGATTCTAAAGGTTTTCGTTTGAGTAGATCTAAAACTGAATACATGAAGTATAATTTTAATAGTAATTGATTTGGTGAGAAGATTGCGATTTTTGGCGATCAAGTCATTAAAAAGAGTACATGTTTGAGATATCTTAGGTCTATTGTTCAAAGTGATGGTGAAATCAATGTGGATATTATTTGTAGAATTCAAGTTAGATGGTTTAAGTGGAGGAATGTATTGGGCCTGTTGTGTAATAAAAAAGTGCCCCTCAAACTTGAGTGAAAATTCTATAAGATGGTGGTGGAACCTGCGATACTTTATGGTGCAGAATGTTGGCCATTAAAAGATAAGCATAAAATTAAGTTAAGTGTTGCAAAGATGAGGATGCTTAGGTGGATAAGTGGCTTTACACTTAGACACAGAATGCAAAACGAGTATGTACTTAAAAAGGTTGGAGTAGCTCTAGTGGCAAATAAAATTAGAGAGAGTCGCATTAGATGGTTTAGTCACATAAAACGTTGGCCTTCCGATGAACCGATTAGGAGAGTAGATGTATTAGATTTTGCCTATATTAAGAAATGTAGAGGTAGACCTAAAAAGTCTTGGTCAGAAAGTATTAAAAATGACCTTTGTTTATGATATTTAAATGAGAAGTTTACTCTTAATAGAACACAATAGAGAAAAATGATTCATGTAGCCGACCCCACATAGTGGGATAAAGGCTTGATGTTGTTGTTATTGTTGATTTATTCATGCATCCAGCATATATGAATGAGAAGGATGATTGGACAACACATAGAAGCCCGCTTAAAAGTCTAGTTGATCTATATATTCAAGCCATTGGAAAGTCTTTACTGATTGAAATCATTGAAATCGTGATTATATTCTCTTGCAATTGGAATGAGAAATTTCTATGCTTTATGTTGATGATTAAATGCTTTCAAAATTCCTTGAAATCTTGTGTGCCTGTAGTCTTAACATAGTGAAAGAGAAGAAATGGCTTTGATCTTACATTTAAAAGCAATAATTTCAAAATATAAGCAAATGTAGAATTGTTATATTCCTAATTTCATTATTATGTTTTATATATTTATGTAAATGAGGATTTTTTTCAAAGACAATGTAATTGTATTACCAATTAGTGAAAATGTTACGTGTGCAACCAGTCGGACAACATAAAAGATGAAGAAATAAAACATATTATTTCAAGATAACGTAAAAAAGAAGTAATATCCATCCAAAATGAGAGATATAGGCCCATTTCAATCATCCGCTAAATCCAGAATGCCAGTCATCTAAAGAATTATCACGTCTAGCTTGAAATCTCTAGTAAAGTTGGGAGAATTAAGGTTTTTATTTTTATTTTTTTCAATTTGTGTCTACAAGAAACAAAAGCTGATTTTTTTATTTGCTAAATTAAGTAAACTTCTGCTAGAATTTTGAGACTGAACAAAGTTTTTGTCATGAACTACCTCAACATCAAAATATTCAAAGGTAGCATTAGGGAATATAGCTATAGCATCATAAGAAGAGAGAGTAGGAGTAATTGAAGGGCCCTCAATAGATTAACATTTTACTTTCCCAGATATGGCTCTTGAAGTACTAATAGATCTAATAACCTTATATGATGATACTAGAGATGGATGAGCAGAGGGATGCTCACATTTAATAAAGCAAATATAGCAAAGAAAGATGCTTATATAAAAGAGGAATTCACAAAAAGTATTCAGAGCATGAGAACAGCCTAGAGGGCCAAGGTTGGTAGCTTTCATTTAGTATTCCCCATACAAACATCTTGCATGTTCATACCATGACAAAAAGAGCAATCTGCAGAAGATTTTCCCAATTGATGATAGCCTTAAAGCAATTAGAATAATCATGACAAAGATTTCGTTTGAGTGGATCTAAAACTGAATATATGGAGTGTAATTTTAGTAATAATAGATCTAGTGGGGGGAATTGTGACTTTGGGTGATCAAGTTATTAATAAGAGTACATGTTTTCGATATTTTGGGTCCATTGTTCATAATGATGGTGAAAAATATGGGGATATTATTAGTAGAATTCAAGTTAGATGGTTGAATTGGAGGAATGCATTGGGCTTGTTGTGTGATAGAAAAGTCCCCTTCAAACTTAAGGGAAAATTCTATAAGATGATGGTTAGACCTGTAATGCTTTATGGTGCAGAATTTTGGCCATTAAAAGAGAAGCATAATATCTACGTTAAGTGTTGTAGAGATGAGGATGCTCGGGTGGAAGAGTGGCTTTACTCTTAGAGACAGGATGCGAAATGAGCATATACGTGAAAAGGTTGGAGTAGCTCTAGTGGAAGATAATATTAGAGAGAGTCGCCTTAGATGGTTTGGTCACATAAAAAGCCGGCCTTCCGATGACCCGGTAAGGAAAGTAGATGTATTAGATTTGACTTATGTTAAGAAAGGTAGAGGTAGACCTAAAAAGACTGGTTAAAAAAAATATTAGAAATGATCTTTCTTTATTAGATTGAAATGAGAATTTAACTCTTAACATGACACAATTGAGAAAAAGGATTCATATAGCCAACCCCACATAGTGGGATAAAGGCTTGATGTTGTTGTTGTATGACAAAAGATTTTCCTAGACTACTAACACCGAACTCCACTTTTTACCAATAATAATATGAAGCCAAAAAAGGGCAAAAATGTCTTTCACAATACGGGTCATGGTCAAATGGTAGATTATGGTGATAGCAACATTCACTTATATTGGTTTCTTAAGAATTGATCCGAAAGAGTACTATATTGATTGAATCGCCACAAAGATGAGAGAAAACAACCTAAAATGGGGTAATAGGAGGCTAATTAAAAGCATCAGTAGAGAGACTACTTCATCATACGTGTTGAAAGACTATTCACATAAAATGAGCATTGAAAGAAAAATCTTGAATAATCTTAAAAATTATTTGATAGCCACGTGATGGTGGTCAAGAAATCCAATAGAGATTTTATAGATCAAATAAAGATCTAAAATGAAGGTAAAAATAGTCTCCAAGATCAGGCAAACAATGGCAAATTTATTAATCAAAATGAAGGAAAATGGAGCCTTCAAATTAGAAATCTCAATCTCAATAAAGCATAAGAGTGGGTTTACCATTAAAGGTACTTGACTTGTGTGTAGCAATGTTCATGCCATGCTGAAAGAATATAGGAAACTAGCAGGTGAATCCGACTGCCAACCCTTCCCCCTTGCAACATCAATGAATGAAAGAGAGAGAGAGAGAGAGTGCAAGTTGTCATGGTAGGTGAAGCACCATTATCCGGTGTAATTCGGGATGGAGGAGCAAGTGGATGATGGATAACAGCATGACAATCAAGAGACAACTGAAGCGGTGTTAGTAAAGATGAAGCACGAAGTTGAGCCTTGACTCCATTGCTGAGCTGACAAATGGAGCGAAAAAGCCCAATAAAGCAATATGGAAGTCTGACTCCACCAAGGAAGGTGGAGACGAGATGCCATCAAAGTCACCAACGACATATTTAGCTAGAATGAGAAGGGAGTATGAATGTTGATGGGTGGAGTGAGAGGCAGGGAAAATTAATTCTGACATTTTATATATTATATTTATGCAACTAAATGAGCATTCAGTATTAATTATCTTCTTTCTATACTTTATTAATTTGATATTGATCGTTTTTTGAAATATTATTAACCTTGCGTAAGTTTAATAATTTTATACATCTGTGCACTAACGCATCTGTATTGAATGGCCTAGTTTATGTCAAATCTGTAGATGCTCTCTTCGGGTAGCCAAACACCTCAATTTCCGTCAACCACTATAACATCTTTCATTGCTATATGTTTATACTAGCTTTTTAGTCTTTGATCTTACATTTTTTGTTTTCTCGTTGGAATCATGTGAATAGGTAGTATACCTTTGAGAATATTTTGCGAGTGGTGGCTGGCCAAACAAAAGTTCACACGAATTGATTCTTTCATTCATGCATCATTCCCTGGAGCTAAATTTCATGGGTGCAATGGATTGAGTGTCAAATATCAGGTAATCTTTCTTTCTTTCTTTTTTTCTTTTTTTTTTTTAAGTAAGATAGTGCCACTATTAGATTTTTATAGGCATGCACTATACCTGATGTTTGGTTTAGGATTTTTATTCCACCAACCCTTTTTGTCTTTTTAATTGAAGCAATAGTCGAACTTTATGATTTTCACCATTTTCGGTTTCCTGGACGGTGGTACCAATTGCAAGCTTGTCTTTGAAATTTGAATTATTTTATTTGCCAAAGTTGTAATTAATCTGGAGTTATGTTCGTAAAATACTAAGCTGTAGGCTTGGGTAGCAACTACACAGGCTTCCCGATTTGTGCGCATTGTCTTAAACTGTAATTTTGTATGGAATCTGATAGTGATAATCTTACTTCTACCTTTTTTGTTTTTTGAGAGAGGATAGTGATAGTTTTGTACGTGCATGGTTGTACTTATTTTATCTTTAAAGTTAGAGGTATTGCCACTTCCTAAGCAAGTGTGATGTGTTTGCTGTAAAGATCACATTTTGCTGTGAAAATTAAGTATAACGACCCCCATCATATATATCTCTTATTTCGCAGGCACTATGTATTCTCTAAAAGCCTTATCCTGGTAACATTTAATAGATCTCTTTTTTTTCAAATTGACTTCTTATACAACTCGAGGAATATTATTTTAAAATTTAAATCTCAAGTATTAAATTTTATAAACAAGTGCGAACAATCTTGATTTGAATTTTTTTTTTTTTTACTTTGGAATTAAAATTTTTATGATGTATACATTTCTCTGTATTTTAGCTGATATTTTATGGATTTTTTTAAATTTCTATGTATTTTTTGAATATCTGAACAGCCATTTGATGTACTAACCAGCATTCTTCTTTTTTCATTTTGTTCAAAACTTTCAGTTACCTTATGGAGAACATTCCTCACTTGCTGACATATTTGGGCATCTGGAAAATAATAGGTAGGAAACACACTTTGATTGCTTGTATATCAAGACTTATTTTCCTGTTTCTGTAACATTTTTTATACTTCTGTTTCTATTAGAATGAAACTCGGCATTGAAGATTACAGCATCAGCCAGGCAACGCTGGAGACCATTTTTAATGACTTTGCTGGCGCCATGTAGTGAAGCACTATCGTAAAAAGATTTCCGTCGGTATTAGAACGGCTTCTGGTGACAATCTCACCGGTCATTCAATAGCCATATTATTTTATAATCGATCAATTATGTGTTTATTACATTTTTGGAGTACAAGCGTTTTACTAAGCGTAATAAAATAACCAGCACTTAATGTAAAAGCTGATTCTTCTGTACATATACAAAAACATAAACGTGCATTGGTGCATTTATATCAAACTGTTGGAAAAAACTTTATATCATTATTAAGATATTACAGTTATATCAGAATATATTAAAGATTTTGAAGTTCATTTTAGATTTCTGTTTGGGACGGCTTTCTTACTGCTTCTCAAAGTAATTTTTTAGTACTATAAAGCTGCTTTAAGTACTAAGAAAGCCGTACCAAACAAAGGCTTAGGCTTCGTTTGGGACGGCTTTTTTATTGCTTCTTAAAGCAGCTTTCTAGTACAAAAGCTACTTTAAAAAACAGCAAGAAAGCCATCCCAAACGAAGCCTGCTTTCTTATTGCTTTTTAAAACTGCTTTCTAGTATAAATTTTTTAATTTTTGTACTAGAAAACTACTTTAAGAAGCAGTAAGAAAGCCATCCCAAACGAAGCCTTAGTCACGCAACTTATATTGTTGAATTGGGCTTTATTTGGGACAGTTTTTGACACTGCTTTTTTACTGCTTTCAAAAATTTTTTATGTTAAAGAGCTGCTTTTGAAAATTATAAGAAAATTGTTTCAAATGAAGTCTTAATTGGGTATTTTTGCTCCAACTAAAGTTCTTGGGTTCGAGGTTTAGCATGTATGGGCGTATGAATATGTTTGTGAATTTTGATTGTTGACTTCACTAAATTTTGAACTATTGTCAACGAGGTGTTATTGATTAGTGCTTGAGTATGCAGTGATCTTTATTCTTCCTAATATTGTTCCTAATATTGTATAACATGGTGGGTATTGGTGGGCTTCTGTGTTGCTAAGGTCAAATCTGTATCGTTTGGATGAAGCAGCCAAGTTGCTGATAGTCGATAACACTGGTATGAGAGTTGCTGCCATGCTGGATTATCACAGCCCTAGATTTTTTTTTTTTTTCTTGTCAAAATGATTTAGGTTTTGTTTGTAACCACTTTTGAACATTATTTTTTTGTTATTTTTTATAATTTTTTTAATTAAAAAACTGCTATAGAAAACAATTAAAAAGTTGTTTTAAATGAAGTCTTAACTATGATAAATATATAATATGAACATAGTATAATTTTTTTTAATTAGTTTAAAATATTTTAAATTTCGGTAAATGAGTGAAAATATTGAAATAGTTTATGATGGATCAAGCTTTGTTTGGAACGTATTATTGCAACCATTGGCATTATTATCTCTACACCACCTTTGGTTTAGGTGCCTCAAGAGTTCAAGACATAGGTATTCTCACCTAGAACTTCAATTACAAACTTTTTTACTAACACTTCATTTGACTTTCTTCCTAGTCAATTTTATCAATGACTCATGATTCATCAATGCTTTAGCTACTTAAGCACATGTTACCAATTTTATTTAGACTAATGGGATAGATGGTCTTCCAAATAGCAAGATAGGTTAAGTCAAACTTGGACAAGAGTCAAGCATAATCAAATTAAAGAAGTCAAGCATCAAAACAATAGAGGTGGATAATTCTCATGAGACAAAGGCTAATGATGAAGTAATATTATTGGAGGAAGTCATGCTTATGATGACTAATATGTCATCAAAAGATGCCAAGCAGGTTAATTTAAGGATTTGCATCATCAACTTTATGGAAAAGTTCTTAAAACTAAATGAATGTGAGTTTAATGATCAAATGGTCATAAGGATATACTACATGAAAAACACATATTGTCAGCAGCCTAGATCCGCTGGAAAATGTGCATTTTTTATGAGAAAAGAGAAGGTTTGACCAACCTTGCAGCATTGCAGGTGAGTTTTCCTCCAAAATGGCCGACGATTTATCCGTTGGAAAATACGCTGGTAAGTGATCGACAAAATATCTGTCGGTTATACCGTCGCTACTACTGGCGGATAAATTCCACAGGAAAGTCCACCGGTACAGCCGGTTTTTCCTGTAGTGATAGATTTGACCCTTCTTCAAATTATAAAAGAGAAATTCGACCAACCTTTCTAATGTAAACACAATTGGTATACAAGTGAAAATTTTAAACAACTCAAATGTGCATTAACCAAGAGGAAACTCACAATTGAGGTTTGGATAGAGAGGATGAGAAAAAATATAATTCGTGATACTCTAAAAGTAGATTGAAGCAACAACATATGAAAAAGTCAAGGGTGAAATGCTAGACATAAATTTCAAGTGTTTCGATCTTCTTCACTTATGTCAACTATATAATATTGAATGCTTCTACTCTTATAATATGTAAAAAAAAATTAAGCACAATGGTTTCTCATATAACTTTCTTCTTCTTCTTCTTCTTCTTCTTCTTTTCTCTCTCTCTCTCTCTCTCTCTCTCTCTCTCTCTCTCTCTCTCTCTCTCTCTCTCTCTCCTTTTTATTATTTATTTATAAATATCTTAAGCCACTTAGAATAATATTATTAAATCCATTCCTAACTGATTATTTTGGCTAACAGATAATCAGAAAATGAAATAAGAGAGAAAAAAGATGAGATAGGAAAAGAAACCTAAAAATTGGAGGTCGTAGAGCAATTTTTGTCAATCAATCCTATTGGGTGATTTGCTCGCCTCATTATAAGAATCATTATCATATTTCTGATTTCAAAATTTTGATATTTTGAGATTTTTTTAAACAAATTTATATTTATGTTGTCGAAAAATGAGGATAATTTTATATTGGTAAAACTTTCACCGCGTAACTTTATATATGTTATAGAGATTGAAATTATGAACGTTTTAAGTATTTATTTGAGATTTCTTTGCCGGGTAATTTAAAAAAAATAGTAGTTTTTATCAATTCTGAAATTTACTTTGACATCTAAAAATAGTGCTTTAGTTCAATTAAAGCTTCAGAATATTATTATATACAATCCCTGATAATTTGGTTACTTTTTGAAAATATAAATTTATGCTCAGTTAGGTTTTGTTGCCTGCCGTTAGAATATTTTGGCACTTTATAAATTAAGCCTAATTATACTTTATTTAATGCAGTGCATTATAAATGAATATATATATGTGATTGAGTTATAGTTGGTCGTTGTTAATATTATAGTATTGTTATTATAATGTATGTATAAAAGACAAATAAAGATTAGTTGACCTATTGGTTGGAGATTGATTGATTCGTACAATATGGTGGGTGGTTGGGTGTTATCCTCTATTGATATAATGATAAATGATACAATAATACAAAGATTGAGATTTATAAGGAGTTATTATTGTACCGACGAGCAAAGAGTGACGACTCTGTTCCCTAAGCCAACGATTACCAACTATTGATTATTGATTACTAAAAATATCGTGATAGTCAGAACTTCTTACTTATTTAGTATGATTGTTGAAATGCATGTAATTGATTCATTGCTACTATATGATTTTATTGTTCACTGTACGGATTTACAATTACTATCACTGATTTTACTGACATTAATATGGACACCACTACTATTACCAATATTGCTACTAACCGATCATATTACTAATATTACTATTGATATACTATTATTGCATCATCACTATTATTGATTCACTACATTATTTATGAATTGACTAATATTGAATATGTGATTATGATACTACATTAATACTGATATAGAATGTAACACCCCATGTTATCCCACCAGCAATGCAGTAACAAAACAAACATACTAGTCATGATTCTTAATATCTAATACTTTTGATCATTTCCATGTATATAGATATTTCATCTATAGAAGAATAAATTTTTTAAATAAATGGAAACATTTAAATAGTCTGAATTGTATCACAAAAGTAATTACAGAGCCACTAAGAAAATTTAAAATATCACAATAATTTAATAATCTAAATACCTCACATGGAGACTCACATACACTATTAAATATTAAAGCCTAAATATTCTTTAACCTGAGCCTAATCTACTTTCAATTTTTCTCTTGTATTTCATTATAACAACAGCTAGTATAAAAACTAGTGAGCTATAAAGCTCATAAAGTTGTGCGATTTAATTAAAGAAATTTTATGAAACATTATAGCAAATAATGTAATTGTAATCATGACTAAATTAATTCATAAGATAATTATAAGATAACTTAATACATGTTTAAAATCAATTTTCATTTTATTTGGAACCTGTACAGAATATCATAATTAGCCATCTAAGGTTCTGGCTATCATTTTGTATATATTTAACTTTCATAATAATGTTCAATGGAGCCTAGATAAACATGATATTATTGCTATTGAACTACATAGAGGTCCATTTTGTCTCTTTTGGGATCCCTTTTGCTCCGCCTGTGATGCAAGTATTATATTATTTCATAGCCAATATTTCCTAATTTGATATTCACTATGCTTCAAAATTAAGAACTCATACTTGCTTTGTCTTACTTCATGCTGTCATATAAAAATTTATCAACTATACTACTTGCATAAAAAGGATATGTATGCAACATATAAATAATGAGTTTCTTTCTAAAATATTACTAACTAGAAAAACTTTCAAACAATTATACTACATCTTATTTTAAATTTCAATTATTCAAATATACATATGATTTCTTATACATGAATACTTGGATGTTTACTCATATTAAATAAATTGAATAAGCTTAATGGTCTTTATCCCTTCAATTAATTCAAAAACAAATATCAATGTCTATAAATGGAAGCATTTACATTTTTAATTTAAATTGTATCACTTACCTTTGTGATGAGTTGCCTCCATGAATCTGACACCTCATCCTCTTTTTTATTTGTAAATTACCTACAATTCAAATTTCTTACATTTCATAATTTTTATAATTCATTTCCCAAGAAGTTATATAAATTCAATTCATCCCATTAGTAATTTACCTCACAACCAGATTCCCCCCTCCTCATATACTAGTTAAATTCCTACATTTGGGCATAATCTTCTTTAAGAATGTTTACCATTACATGAAATTCTATAAAATAATTGTAAGAAAATGAAATTGCTTACATTGGTTTGTTCCTTTCCTTCAATTTCTCTATTCTTCTTCCTTTGCTTCTTTATTTTATTGTTCTTTACTCCACTAAAAATTTTGGATCCTTCACAGAAAACCACTCCCTCAGCTTCTGTACTACACCCTCACAACATAACCCACATTCCAAGTCTTTCGCTCCACTTCCACTCCCTATTGTTTCTCATGCTAGAATCCCAATTTCTGATCCTTGCCTCACACAGCCGAACCTCACTTCCTTCTATTACATGCATGAAAACTAATAGGAAGAAAGGCCCACAATTAACTCCACAACTATTGAAAGCACCTATTCTGAATTAAATAATTATCTAATTTAATTTAATCTATTACTTAGTATAAATATTAATATTTACTTAACAATTTACTAAATACTATTTAACAGCAAGTTAACATTAAACTTTAAATTAAGTTTTAAGATATATTGAATTAATTTCAATTTTTCATACCTAAAAAGTTTGGGTCTTACAAATCTTCCCTCCTTATTAGAATTTCATCCCCAAAATTTAACTTTTCGTACCTCCTTATATAGGTGAGAAAATTTCTACCTCTTTTTCCAATGTAGCTTGCTTTAATGACCTGTGTTTCCATTTAACTTTCACATAAATTATTTTACTTCTCAATTTATTCAGAATACATTTTTATGCTTCCTGAATGATTTGAGTAACCTAAGTTGTGTGCTTCATATAAAATCTCCTAAATAATATATGATTCTTTTGATATTCATAAATGCATATTACTCATGATTCTTTCTTATTCATCTAATTGTCATTGTTCAATAAGCTTTTGATATTCAACACTAGTCTTTTGAGCTTCACTGATTCTTTCTTTTAAAGAAGGCTAAATAGTCATCTGATTTAAGCTACCTAAATCATGATCACTTTGTATTCTGGCCTCTAACTGTAATGCTTTCATATCTTTAATTAACCCTTCTTCCAAATTTAAGATATAATTTACCTATTTTCTAAACTTTTTGCTTAAAGCATAAGCCACTATATTAGTCTTGTCTATGCAATATTGAATGTCAAGATAATAATCCTTTATCAATTTCAACCATCTTCTTTATCTCAAATTTAATTCATTCTCAATAAAAATATATTTTAAACTTTTATGATCTATCAATATTTCACATCTCTCACCATATAAGTAATGCTTCCAAATTTTTAATACAAATACAAATATAGCTAATTCTAAGTCATGAGTTAGATAATTCTTTTCGTGAAGCTTCAATTATCTGGTAGCATATACGATCACTTTTTTATTCTGCATCAACACCCTTTTAAATAAGCATCACTGAATAGTTGAAATCCTTCTATTCCAGATAGAATTATCAATACTAGTGCCGATGTTAAACATCGCTTTAATTCCGGAAAATTTTGTTCACATTCCCTAGTCCATTCAAATTTAATATCCTTTCGAGTCAACTTAGATAAAGACAAAGTAATTTGAGAAAAATCCTCTACAAATCTTCTATAATAACTTGCTAATCCAAAAAAAAACTTTAGACTTCAGTCACATTAGTTGGTCTTGGCCATCCACCATTACTTTTACTTTTTCTGGATCTACTGGTATACCTTCGCCACTAACAATGTGCCCCAAGAATGAAATTATCTTTAGCAAAAACTCACATTTAAAATATTTAGCAAATAATTTATGTTGCCTTAATAATCCCAAAATAATTTTCAAGTGACATGCATGCTCTTCATCATTCACGAAGTAAATCAAAATATTGTCGATAAAAGTAATTATAAATTGATCAAGATAAGGCCTAAAAATTCTATTCATCATATCCATGAATACCACTAGAGCATTAGTTAATCCAAATGACATAACAAAAAATTTATAGTGCCCATACCTGATACCAAACGCTATTTTTTCAATTTCACCTTCTTTCACTCTAACCTGATGATAACCAGATTGCAAATCAATTCTGAAGCATATAGAAGCACCTACTAATTGATCAAATAGATCATAAATTCTAGAGAGAGTGTACTTATTTTTAATGGTCACCTTATTTAATTCCTTGCAATTAATACAGAGTCGTATTGAACCATCATTCTTTTTGACAAATAATATCGGTACACTCTAAGGAAATATACTGGGCCTGATAAAGTCTCTTTCAATTAATTTTGCTGACTGATTTTTTAATTTTTATAGCTCTTTCGTTGTCATTCTGTAAGGTGCTTTTATAATCAGATTTGTTCCAAGTTGTATATCTATTGAAAATTTTACATCTCATTTTGGAGGCAAACTATCCCATTCCTCAGAGAAAATATCTACAAATTGATTTGCTGTAGGAATAGAATGTATATCATCATTTATCACTTTGTTAACTTCTAACTTTATTAAGAAAATCAATTCACTAGCTCTTATACTTTTGTTCACTTGACTAGAAGCAATCAAAGATAAAATTACTCTTCTTTCACACCGAAAATAAAATATTTTTTCTTTAGGCAAATCAAATCTGACTCTTTTCTTTCAGTATTCAATGGTAGTAAGGTATTTGACCAACTAATTCATTCTCAAAATTATTTCAAACTCCATTAAAGGCAAGATATTAAGTTTGATCAGAATTCCCTACCAGTTATCATAATATTAACTAAATATGAAGCACTAGCAATTAAATAATCTCCAACAGGTAACCCAATATTCATACCAAGAGTAAAAGCAACAGATTTCACATATAAATTTTTATAAAATATCTTAGATATAAAAGAATGCGATGCACCAAAATATTAAAAAAAAAATTCTAGCAAGTAAGTCTAAAATATCGATAGTGGCTGCTAGCACTTTAGAAGATTCCTTGATTTCTTGAGAAGTTAAAGAAAAAACTTGAGCCGGTACTGATCTCAATGCTTTCCCTAATACTTCTCCATTTATCTTAAAGGTTGGCTTGCTTATTTGTAGTTTAGTACTCCTATACAGCTCTGTCCTTTAAATATCTTTTAATTTTCTAACTCTTTAGATATTTTTCAGACAATTTCTTTTAATATATCCTGGTTCCCCACACAAATAATACTTTCTTAAATTCATCATATATTTTTTTGGATGAGTCTTTCCATAATTTATAAAAGCTGGTATCACACATAATCCTGCAGGCTGCTGTTATTGACTCTGATGAAATTTCTGTCTTTTTGATTGACCACCTCTATGATCAACTGGCCTCTTTTTGCCATCAATCTGTCATTTTTACTTTACCATATACATATCATACTCCAAAAGTCTAGCACTTTCAATAAGTTCAGTAAAATCCTTTATGCGAAGAGGAATTAGAGGTTATATCAATGAATCTCTGAGGCCCTTTAAAAATCTATAATATTTTTTAGTTGGAGTACTGATAAGCTATGGGGCATAACTCGATAAAGGTATAAACTCTGATTCATTTTATATAACTAACTTAACTCCTTATTTTAAATTTACAAAACTCTCCTACATTACCTGCCTTACTAAAGGAGGAATATACCACTCCCTGAAAATTTATTCAAATTCCTCCCAAGTAATTAGTTCCTCAGCTCTACCATTGAATTTTTCCAAATGTTGTCCCCTCCACCATCATTCTGTCCCACCTTCCAATATAAAAAATTGTAAGGGATACACGTTTATCCTTAGGACATTTCTTCCCACTCAAAATTTTCTCAATTCTATTATCCAATCCTCAGCAGTTCTAACTGTTATTCCTTATTTAAATAAATGCGGATTTAAACTCTGAAAGAGTTTTAAATGCTTGTCTACTTCCACACTGACATGAGCACATGCATATGTATCTGTACTGCTATTAAGAGTTGTATGAGTGATTAGTATATCTACTGGTGGAATACTAAGTGTAGAAAGTCCTATCAGAGATTATATTTTTTTCATCATTTGCATCATCATGTTCATCATCTACATTTGCATCATAGTCCCTATCATCGCAATAGCAGGGTCAGGTACTCCTGATATATTTATCAACTTTGTGTGTACTATCTTCAACCAGTGTAATATTTTCAGGACCCTCAAGTGTCTTAAATATTTTTTAACCTGACCCTAATCTACTTCCACTTTTTTATTATCTTTTCGTATAACAACAACCAGTATAAATGTTAGTGAGCTATGAAGCTCATAAAGTTATGTAATTCAATTAAATAAATTTTATGAAATATTATAGCAAATAATATAATTATAACCATAACTAAATTAATTCATAAGGTAATTGTAAAATAACTTAATACATATTCAAGATCATCTTTCATTTTATTTGAAGCTTATATAGATTATCATAATTAGTTATCTAAGATTTTAACTATCATTTTCATATAGTTATCTTTCATAATAATATTCAATGGAGCCCAAGTAAATCCATCATTATCACTATTGAACTACATTGAGGTCTCTTTTACCTCTTTTGGTGTCCTTTTTGCCCCACCAACGACATAGGTATTATATCATTTCATAGCCAACTATTCCTAATTTGATATTCACTAGGCTTCAAAATTAAAAACTCATACTTGCTTTGTCACACTTAATGCTTTCATATAAAAATTTATCTAATATATTGCTTGCATAAAAAGGATATGAATGCAGCACATAATATAATAAGTTTCTTCTCCAAATATTACCAATAAGAAAAACTTTTAAACAATCATACTATATCTTATTTTAAACTCTAATTAATCAAATATATATGTGGTTATTCATACATAAATACTTGGATGTATACTCATATTAAATAAATTGAGTAAGCTTAATGCTCTTTTTCCCTTTCATTAATTCAGAAATAAATATCCATGCCTATAAATGAAAGCATTTGCATTTTTAATTAAAATTGCATCACTTACCTCTGTGACGAGTTGCCTCCTCAAATCCGACACCTCATATCATTTTTCTCTTGAAAGTTACCTATAATTCAAATTTCTTACTTTCCATAATATCTATAATCCATTTCCCAAGAAGTTGTATAAATTCAATTCATCATATTTTACAATTTACCTTGCAACCAAATTCCCCCTCCTCATCTACAATTAAATTCCTACATTTTGGCATAATCTTCTTTAAGAATTTTTACCATTCCTTGAAATTCTATAAAATAACTATAAGAAAACTAAATTGCTTACCTTAGTTTGTTCCTTTCCTTCAATTTCTTTATTCTTCTTCCTTTGCTTCTTTATTTTACTATTCTTTAATCCACTAAAATTTTAGACCCTTCATTGAATGCTACTGTTATGCTTTAATCACTGATATGCATATTGTTTCTTTACCGTACTTTGAGTTCAGTTGTAACTTTTGGTGACCTGTTGGCTTTTTAACTCATTATAGGTGGTTTAAATGACTTCATGTTATGGAAGAGATTCATGAGTGTGAAACTGATCAAGATTTTTTATGTTTTATTTTTTTTTATTTTAGTTATTCTTTTGTTCCCAAGGCATGATAGATATGTTATGATTATATAGATCTTAAGTAGTGTACATGCTTTTTTGAAAAATGAATACAAATGTATATATTAATATTTTGATCGATAATTTTATCTTCACTGATAATTTTATTGATAAAAGAAGTTAGATAGCTCTGATGTTGATATTAAAAGATTAAAAAAAAAGAAGAATTCTTCCAAATTAGATTCTGGGGTATGACACCATCAAACGTCTCATGTTGATTATATTGATTCTAAATAATTCATTTAGCATTTTAGTATCATAATGATATCAAAATTGATTGATCTTGGGCTAATTGGATTTATCTCATCGAGCTGCACAATTTGGCTATAAACTTACAGATTTCGGGCTTACTTAATCATTTTACTAATGCCCTAAATTTTCATATATATTTCAAATGTTTGATTTGGGTTCAATGGACTCATATTATATCATGTTGGCATTGTTGGATTCATCTTATTTAGACATTCAGTTCGACTATAAATTTATTGAAATTAGAGTTCAAATGATCTTGAATTTAATTTCACAAATTTATAATTCAAATATTGTATCAAGATTCATGCTAATCAAGTGAATTTTTTAAATAAATAGCGACCATCATTTATGATTGATATATCACCAAAAAATTATCTTGATCGGGCACGAATCTCGAGGAAAAATACAAGTTGGAAACTTCAAAAATTAATTCGGAGACCATTTAAACTCCGATTTCAGCAAGCTTATAGTCGAACTGAGCGTCTCGAAAATACGAACCCAACGACACCAAATTCGACTCAATCCGAGCCCAAATGAGTCCAAATCAAGTACCCGAAGCGATGTTGGAAACTTCGAACAGCAATTTGAGTTACCAAACGGTCTCCGATTTTGACGAGCTTATAGTCGA
The DNA here is from genome assembly GCA_019925795.1 of Dendrobium chrysotoxum. NCBI lineage: Eukaryota > Viridiplantae > Streptophyta > Magnoliopsida > Asparagales > Orchidaceae > Dendrobium > Dendrobium chrysotoxum. The sequence goes on from CM034307.1 coordinate 48,897,453, forward strand.
ATCGAGCGGCTTGACAAGACGAATCCAAAGAGCCCATGATCGTAGAATTCTAATACCATTAAGACCATAAAATGCTCAATAAATGGTTCAAGATCAAGGGATTCAATATCAGCCATTCATCCGGATCACTCCTTATTTTCCCCTGTTCCCTCATCTATTTACGGGCTATGCCACTCCAGAAAAACTATAAATCATGGATGTTAAGTTTCTGCCTCCTTTTATCCTGGGGGGCAACACATTGCTGGAGAAGGAACCTCAGGGCCTTCTTTGGAGGAGCGAATCCGAAAAATGGAAGAATCTCAGGACGAGATCCTACAACTCCTGCGAGAGACTCGACAACCGGCACTAGCACCACAGGAGGAGGTTCTTCTCCCTCGAGATCCGCCACGGGTAGAAGCTTTTCAACTCGAACATCTTCAAGCAGAAATTTCTCTTCCTCTGCCAAGGAGGCATCCGCAGTCACATCAAGATAACGAACTGGCTGATACAGCAAGTTCTACCCATCCTCCGCACACAGGTCGGCAGTCTCGCCTTCCTCAAGACCGCCCTGAGGAGTTAGCCCAACCTCACATTGCTGAGCTCCCTCGCAATGCCCTACATCACGAACTGTGATGATTGGTCTGAGAGGAGTTCCCTATAGGAGGCGTAAGGCAACCTCTTCGTTAGTGGGACTTCCAGGAGTCGTCACCCCTGACGGAAGCCATTCTTCAACACCCTATTCAGGCTGGCTTTAAGCTGCCAAGCATCGAATCTTATGATGGGACATCCGACCCGTACGAGCACATCGACCATTACATGACCATCAAGCATATTCAGCGAGCCTCAGGCGTAATCCTTTGCCAAGTTTTCCCTGCCACTCTTAAAGGACAAGCTCGAACATGGTTCTATTCACTTCCAGTAGGAACGATCCCCATATTTGTCAAATTGGCCAAAGTATTTGTCGAACAGTTCGTAGCCAACCGAAGAATTGATAAGGATTCTTCTCACCTTTCTGGGATCCGTCAAAACGAGGGAGAATAGTTGAAAGAGTACTTTCAACAGTTTTCTATCGAGGCTCGACAGATTCCAGGAGTAGACCCAGAATTGCTCAGAGGGGTCTTTCTTGGAGGCCTTCGTCCTGGCCCCTTCTATTCGGCACTCATGCGCGATACTGTTCATTCATATGCCGATCTAATCCATCGTGTAGAGGCGCAGATATCTGTAGATGAGGCAATAAACACTCATAGAAAATAGTTCGAGCAACCCACTGGGAAGCGTAAGGGAGCACCTGAGATGGATAATCCATCATCACAATGAAAAAAGTAAGGGAAGAGCAATCTACTTCCTAGACCCCCATTGCCACGACGAGAACCTCGACAGGAGAAGGAGTACACTTTGCTCAACACATCTCGAGTAAATGTGTTAATGGAGATTCAAGATCAGGACAAAGTGAAGTGGCCGCATCATTTGAAGTCGAATACAGGAAACCAAGATCAGTACTACCAATTTCATCGTAGTCGTGGCCACACTACTGAAGCCTGTAGGCAACTTAAGGAGGAAATTGAAAGACTCATCCGTCAGGGCTATCTTCGACAGTTTATTGGGAATTCACCTACCCGAGAAGAAGCTTGTCCCACTGGGGGGTAGAATCAACCACAAAGACAACCACTGAATAACTGGATAACGGTTGGCAAAATTGAAACAATCGCTGGAGGCCCCTTACTATCCGACCAATTCTTTTTGACTGTGGAAGAAAACCCAACTCCAAAAAAGGCTCGCATCGATCATTCCATCACATTTAATGATTCCGACCTGGAAGGAGTAAAAACCCTCCATCAAGATCCGCTTGTCATTAACGCAGGCATAGGTGACCCGTGTTACAATGTCAAAAGAATTCTTGCGGACAACGAAAGCTCCGTAGATGTCCTGTTCTACTCTACTTTTCTCAATCTGGGTCTCTCAAGAAAAAAACTTCAACCTGCTGCAGGTCCTTTATATGGATTTGATAATCGACCTATACGAGCAGAAGGTATAATCAATCTCCTATTAGTACTTGGAGAATTCCCTCGACAAACTACACACTCCATTCAATTTATTGTGGTAAAGTCAGAATCAGCTTATAATGCTATATTCGGGAGGCCGCTCCAGTCAATTTTTTGGATCATCGCCTACATCCCTCACCTTAAGCTGAAGTTCCATACCCCATCAAGAGTCGGTGTAGTATACGGAGATCAGCAAATAGCACAAACTTGCTATCTCAGGCAGGTCAAGCCTCGTCCAATGGTTACCCTGAGCATCGAGGACTTTGATCTACGGAGCGAAGATATCCTTTAGAGAGCTTCCCCTATAGAAGACCTACTACTGTATCTATATTTGAAGAGCATCCTTCAAAGACAGTGCGAATTGGATCACTTCTCTCAGATGACGAGAAGAAAAACTTTACAGATTTTCTACGAGAAAATCAGGATATTTTTGCATGGAGTCCAGCAGATATGCCCGGAATTGACCTCGAAGTGATCGTCCACTCCCTCAAAGTCAATCCAACATGCAAACTGATTATCCAGAAGAAACATAACTTTACGCCAGATAGCCATCAAGCAATTGAACAAGAAGTGGATAAACTTTTGGAAGCCGGATTTATACGAAAGGTGCATTATCCTACTTGATTAGCAAATATTATCATGGTTCGGAAGGGGAATGGAGCTTGGAGAATGTGTATAGATTATACTGATCTCAATAAAGCTTGCCCAAAAGATAGTTTTCCGCTCCCTCGCATCGACCAGTTAGTTGATACCACCTCTGGTCATCAGATGCTGAGCTTTATGGATGCCTACTCCTGCTATAATCAAATAAAAATGAATCATGCTGATGAAGAAGCAACAGCTTTTTAAACAGACAAAGGATTGTACTGCTACCGGGTGATGCCCTTCGGGCTAAAAAATACTGGAGCAACTTATCAGCGCCTCATGAATAAAGTTTTCAAAAGCCTTATTGGACGTACTATGGAGGTGTATGTGGACGATATGTTGGTAAAAAGCCTTAAAAAATCTCAACATATCTCTGACCTGAAACAATGTTTTCACTTATTGAGGCATTACAATATGCGACTCAACCCTGCTAAATGTGCTTTTGGAGTCGCTTCTGGAAAGTTTTTGGCCCATAGATGAATTGAGGCTAATCCAGAGAAGATCAAGGCACTAAGAGACATGGTGCCGCCAAAGAACATCAAGGAGGTCCAAAGGCTGAATGGGAGAATCGCGGCACTATCTCGTTTTCTGGCACGTTCAGGAGACAAATATTTGCCCTTCTTTAAGATACTTAGAGGCGCTCGTAGCTCTGGGTTCCAATGGACAGATGAATATCAAGAAGCCTTCGAACAACTGCGAAAGTATTTGGCATCCCCTCCACTACTTTCTAAACTAATACCAGGAGAGAGATTGTATTTATATATGGCTGTATCTGTCCAAGCCATTAGCTTAGTCCTGGTCCAAGAGGAAAATATTGTACAACGTCCTATCTACTATGTCAGTAAGATTTTATCTGAAATAGAGGGATGTTATCCTTTGGCAGATAAGACAGTACTGGCGTTAGTTTATTCTGCCAGAAAACTACGCCCTTACTTTCAAGCCCATTCAATTGAGGTTTACACAAATCTGTCACTAAAAAGCATTCTGCAGAATCCAGAAGCATCGGGCCGGCTTGTTAAGTGGTCTGTAAAATTGAGAGAATTTGATATCCACTACTTGCCTAGGCCCGATATTAAATCTCAAGCACTAGCAGATTTCGTAGTTGAATGCACCGTCCCGGTATCTGATGTACAACCGAGTGCTTCACCTTCTTCTCCATACTGGACGTTGTATGTCGATGGAGCTTCAAGAAGTGCCGGGGTTGGGGCTGGAATTTTATTAATCTCTCCATAAAAAGTTACCCTTGAGTACGGGCTCCGACTCAAGTTCTTGGCAACCAACAACATAGCAGAATACGAGGCCCTTATTGCCGGATTAAGACTAGCAATTGATTGTGAGGTTCAGAGCTTAATAGCCCACACTGATTCCCAACTAATCACCTCTCAGGTGGAGGGGGAATTTGATATTCACAATCCTCAACTGGCCCAGTATTGTAGCATTGTGAAGTTACTCTTGGCCCGCATAAGAGAGTACCATATCATACATATTCCCCGAGAGCAAAATACGAGAGCTGATGCTCTTTTAAAACTTGCTACATCAATAACAGGAGACATCTATAAGAGAAGGTGTATCGAGGAGATCCACTTTTCAAGCATTCAAGGTCCGTGGGTCATACAATCAATTGACGAGCCAAAAGAGATGTCTTGGATCGAACCCATCTTATCTTTTCTTAAAGATGGGATGCTACCTGAAGAACCCATGGCTGTAATACGACTCCGGAGATAAGCCGCAAATTTCACCATTATTGACAACGAGTTGTATAAGCACTCCTTCACTGGGCCGTATCTCAAGTGTCTACCACCATCAGAAGCTGATTACGTACTTCGAGAAGTTCATTCAGAAGTATGTGGAGAATATTTAGGAGGAAGAGCGTTAGATTACAAGATTATGAGACAGGGATTCTATTGGCCTGCAATGAAACATGACGCACTTGAGTTTACACAAAAGTGCGAAAACTGTCAACTGCATTCCAACCTCACTCATACACCCGCTCTGGAGCTTGCATCACTTCAAAGTCCCTGGCCTTTTTCCCAATGGGGAATTGATATAAAGGGATCTTTTCCTATAGCCACTAGACAGCGAAAATTCATTATTCTGGCTATAGATTACTTCACCAAATGGGTGGAGGCAAAACTATTGGCGAAGATTACTGAAGCAAATGCCAAGCAATTCTTATGGAAGAATATAATATGTCGCTTTGGCATTCCTGCAAAAGTCGTCACTGATAACGGGACACAGTTCACCGGGAAGATCTTTACATCTTTTTATAAGGTTTTTCATATTCAGCTCATTCACACAGCTGTTGCCCATCCTCAAGCTAATGGAAAAACAAAGATTACAAATCAAACAATCCTGAAAGGGCTGAAGACACGCCTGGGGAAGGCTGGGGGGCAATGGGCCGAAGAACTCCCCAATTTCCTCTGGGCTTACTGGACCACCGCCAGAACTCCTACATGGGAAACCCCATATAACCTTTGCTTTGGTATAGAAGCAGTCATACCGCTTGATATCGGAGTTCCTAGCCACAGAGTTCAGACTTTTGACTTCAATAACAACGAGGAGAGGCTTAGAGCAAATTTGGATCTCCTCCCAGAAGTAAGAGATGAAGTCTCACTCAGAACCGCTGCATACCACCAAACAATCGCCCGTCACTACAATCGAAGAGTGAAACCTCGCCCTATCATCATTGGAGACTTAGTACTATGAAGCATTGAAGCCGCTGGAAAAGGCCCTCAGTGTAATAAGCTCTTCCCCCTCTGGGAGGGTCCTTATTTGGTAGCGGCTATGGTCAAGCTTGGAACCTTCAAACTGAAGGATGCTGGTGGAAAAATGCTTCCCCAAACTTGGAACGTGGGCAACCTTCGCAAATACTATCAGTAAGAGTTGATACTACTATATGTCTATGTGTTATGTTTATCTTACATCTTATCTTCTCCTGTAGTCGTGTTATGTATCTTTAAAGTTTTTCGTACGTCCCTTATGTATTGATTATAGAAGAACTTTTTTGTTGCATCCCTAAGTTGTTCTAGGGAACTGCTATCTTATATTATGAAGTAATGTGATATTCACTTTGTCGTGATATTGTCTCTTCTCTCCAAACTCTTTTTCTGTGATTCGAGAAATACACAATCTATATTATATCTCAATCACTGAATGATCAATCCCAGGGGGATTTGATCCGACCTCTTCGCATAGGTTAATGTCATCAAACAAAGGATTTGACTAATAACCTCGAATAGGTCGAATATCTTAGGAGGATATCTTGGATATCAAAATCATTTGATGATCAATCCCAAAGGGACTTGATCTGACCTTTTTCGGACAGGTTAATGTCACCAAGCAAATGCTTTCACTAATAACCCCGGATAGGTCAAAACCTTTAAAAAAGGATATCTCATATTTGTTCAAGTCAAAAAGAGCTCACTAAAATATTCTCATCCAAACTGAAGTAAAACTAAGTGAATTTCATTTGCATGTGAGAAAAGAATATTAACAACTTCTTTATATATCACTGAACATCGAGTACACCAAATAGAAACATCAACATCGAGCATACATACAATCCCTAGAAAGAAAGCAAAGTGATATAAAATAACATCAAAGACATCCTACAAAATCTCAACATCATCCTCGTCCTCCTCCAAGGCAAAAGCTCGCTGCAACTCACTCTCCAGCTCTTCACCACCAGAGTCTGAAGAAGCATCACCAGAAGCCTGGCTAGGAGTCAACCCCTCGATCTCCGCTCCAGTCTTGCGATGTAATGTACATACGCCCTTCATAAAGCCCTTGATGAAGCCATCCTCTGCGCACTCTACCTCCAAGGCCTTCACCTCCACATCATAAATATGACTGCGAGCTTCCTGAATGTGGTCCTCAATGATGATCTTGAAAGCATAAGATTTCTTGAACTCTTCAATAACTGAAGATGGTAACTGCTGGGCCTCCTTCTCGGACAGCACACTCTGAAGCCTCTAATTCTCAGCCTCAAGGATTTGCTGAGTCTTTTCCTGCTGCTTGATCGTCGTCTATGCCTCCACCAACTCTATATGCAAATGATCCATTCGTTCATTCTGAGAAGAGGCTGAAGTGATCTTGCTGGCCAACTCTGCTCTACACCCCTCAAGCTGATCCTCCACCACCTTCATCTCCTTCACTTTGCTGTCATATTTCTTCTTGTACTCTCCCTGAAGGTATTTAACCTTCACAAACTCTTTGTTCTAATTATTCAGAGTCTTGGTCATCTCGAGCTTGAAATCAGAATACTGAGACAAGAGTATATTAGAAATATATTCCTTAAGAAATATAAAAAAGAGAAGAAGTAAAGGAGAACTCACCAACTCCTCAGCCCGCCGGCGGCCAATGCACTGATGGTTCAACACATCTTCTGGAATGTATGACTTGGATGGAGAAACTCAAGGACCTTTGCTAACAACTGTCAAAACCTCATCTGCCTTCTTCTTCCTCGGTGCCTGCAAACCTTCCTCACTCCCTGGTCGCTTGGAGTGGCTCTTTTGGGGAACTACTTCTGGAACTCTAGTAGACTTCTTCAACATTTGAGCATGTGACCTCCCTGCTTGAGTAGATAATCCAACCTTGAACAAATACTCTTCATCTATGTATCTACTCAAGTAATGCACCTCGTAGTGTAGAGCGTCTAAATTAGGGAGCTTGAGTATCCTCAACAAATCTTCTGCTCCAATGTGAAGGGGGACGGGTAACTCTTTCAACTTCCCCCATTTCTCTTGAAGACCCCAATCATTCTGTACATAAAAAAATTGCTGATCCAACCTTTCGAGGGGTCTCGAGTGCGGATATCCAACCACTTGGACCTGAAAGAAATGCGTCCCTGCGCATCACTAAAGAGACGCCCCATCCGAGAAAGGCACTCTGAGGAAAGTATCACTCCACGGTCTCTAAAAAGCACAATCAGGCCCATAACGATCGACATGACTCTGTAGGAAAATTGAGATAAGCACACCCCACAAATAGTCAGAATATCGATCAGTTCAAAAGCAGGAGAAAACCGCAGCCCCACTCGCAAACTAAACTCGTACACCGTTATAAATCCCGGGGGAGGGAAGCAGGCACGATCGGATCTGGCCGGCACCTTCATCACAAAATCATTAGGAAAATGAATTTTTTTCCTAAACGAGATGAAAGAGTCCTCAGTGATGGTAGAAATCACATCGTCAGCTTTCGGCGCCTTTTGAATCCTCTTTGAAACTTCAGATCGTTACGCAGGACGATCTTCTGAAGGATTTTTAGAGGATGCATGATCACCCATTTCGCTTCCTTTACTAAAGAGGGGCGCAAATCTAAGTAGGAAAAATCACCTACGAAAGACTGCATAAAGTCTCCAAAGTAGGAAGAAAAAGGGGGAAAATGGAGAGAGGTAGGGGGAAGCCGCTAACTTCTACGCAAAAGGAGGGGCGCCGAGTCAAGTAGGGAAAATCAGCTACTTAAAAACGGCGGAAGGCCTCAGAATGCCAAAAGCTAGAAAGCCAGAGAGAGGGAAATGTGGTGCAAATTTTCATTACCCCAAGGGGGTATTTATAGGATGAAAAGGGGGAGAAAAAGAGGGGGGAAATGTTTGAAATTTGGAGGGAGAGAGTTTCTAGAAGGTTTTCGAATTTTTTCTGAATTTTTCAGAATTTTTTCGGAATTTTTTAGGCTCAAAATCAGTTATTTTCAGATTATATATATATATATATATAATTTCTGTGAGCCCCATAGAAAAAAAATAATAATAATAAGGCAGCCAACTGCCACGCGCCCCTTGCCCGCGCACCCGCTCGGGCGCCGCTGACGGCGGCTGCCGGCGGCTGGCCAGCCGGCCGGTTCGACCGCCTACGCGTTCCCGGGCTCCGATTTTGGGCCCGGACGGTACAAATCGGACATTTTTGGGGTTCCCGGACACATTTTTCGATGTTTCAGACTCAATTTTGATACTTTCGGAGCTCAACGAGACCTCTACGATCGAGTTTGAGCAAATTTATATCTTTTGGAACGCAGTTTTTTGCGATTCGACCATTGTAAAGTTTCGGAACAAGTATTTTTGGACTTCAGGAGCTTTGACATCCGAAAATAGGGGGGCAACTGATATATCACCAAAAAATTATCTTGATCGGGCACGAATCTCGAGGAAAACACACAAGTTGGAAACTTCAAAAATTAATTTGGAGATCATTTAAACTCTGATTTCAGCAAGCTTATAGTCAAACTGAGCGTCTCGGAAATACGATCCCAACGACACCAAATTCGACTCAATCCAAGCCCAAATGAGTCCAAATCAAGTACCTGAAGCGCTGTTGGAAACTTCGAACAGCAATTTGAGTTACCAAACGGTCTTCGATTTTGACGATCTGATAGTCGAATCGAGCGGCTCAACGAGACGAATCCAACGAGCCCAAGATCGCAGAATTCTGATACCATTAAGATCTTAAAATGCTTAATAAACGGTTCACGATCAAGGGATTCAATATCAGCCGTTCATCCGGATCACTCTTATTTGCCCCTGATCCCTCATCTATTTACGGGCTATGCCACTCCAGAAAAACTATAAATAGCCCATCATTTCTCTTAAGAGGGGACCTAAGCCAAGAAGAGAAGAAGGGAAGAAGAAGAGAAGAGAAGTCTAGAGGGAATAGCTCCTCCTCGACCACCGCCGGAACACCACCGGAACACCACCGGGACCCCGCCGGAACATCGCCGGAACACCGATGGGCGCCCGAAGTACGCCGGAGCTTGGCCCGACGCCAGAATAACATCGTAATTCTGCCCAACTTCCAAGTAACACCGGAATTCTGCCGGACACCCGAGTGACGTCAGAACTCTGCTTGGCCTTGTAATCAACTTTCAATACACATTGTAATCTGATCTTCCTGAATTTCAAGGACGAATCATCCTCTTGTATTTCAAACAACGCTAGTGGAACTCTTTCAACTAGGCATGGCCCCATGGTTTTTTCCCTTTCCAAGATTTTCCACATAAAAATCATTGTGTTACTATTTCAATTCTGTTTGTGTGCTGGATATACGTATAACGCTGAGACGAAAATTTAAACTCTATCGCCGTGTATATTTGAGTCCGCAACAATGATGTCCAACAAATCATACTAAAATCATTTCAAATGGTCTAATCCGTGAAGTTTTTAACTTTATCAAATTTTTATTAAAAAAATCAATCTCATAATATATTTATGTGCATGCAAGATTTTCATTCAAATATATGATGATAAAATATTTCTCTTACATTACAAATATTCTATCATGCAAAAATAATTAAAAAAATCTTAATCACAACCAAAACTAAATACTATAAATAACGAAATTATTGGAGCTACTGAAATAAATAAATAAATATGACAAATCGAAATTGAACCCGGCCCAATTCCAAAAACATGATTTCCGAGGCGATCATGGCGGTTGAAGTCGGCTTTACCTTGCTTAAAGGCCCACCCAATCCAACGGCCCCTTAGAATAATACTGGACTAGGAGACTTGGTGGCTCAGACCCTGTAACCCCCGCCTGCGTGGGAGCGGAGAGCAGCCGTCGAGGTTTCACCGATGGAGGACGAGCAGACGAGTAGGTTGTATCGTATTCGACGAACAGTGATGGAGATGCTGAGGGATCGAGGTTATCTGGTGGTAGACTTCGAAGTCAGCATGACCAAAATGGAATTCATTAACAAGTTCGGGCAATCCATTATGAGGGAGAACCTTACTATCAACAAGGCCAAAAAGAATGATCCCTCCGATCAGGTTATTTGATCTTTTTGTTATTTTGCTATTGATTTTATTTCATCGTTCTTTTTTTGTGTGCTGCTTCTACATGTTTTAGGGTTTAGGTTATCTCTTGTCTCTCAACTGCTCAGCAATTTATGTTTCATCTCTCTTTTAGGAAATCAATTATAATTTTCCCTAGAGAGCATGCTTTTTTGTTATTCTTGCAGAGTAGAATATAGTCAGCCTCGTTTGATTTTAGATTCCTTGGTGATGAAGTTTCGTCATACTTACCTTGCATTGAAACGGGTTTAATGGTGTCATTTATGGATATCATTGGTTATGTTGTATTCACTGTGATATGGAGGTCACTATAACCATTTTGGAATTCAAACGCATGGCTCTTAGTGCATCAACCCTACATTGTAGATGGCAAGCCTCCTGTATTGATTACTTCTCCCTTTCTTTATGGATAGAGAGAATCAAATCCCTTATTTTATATGTAGATGACTCATGCTGAGTTTATGGGTTCATGGGGTCATTTGATTTTAGCAAACAACCTCAAGCTACCTGCTTAATATGTGCAGGTTGGATATTGAGTTCCTTGCTTTTTTGCCTTATGAATGATGAAGGCAGTGTATGGCACAGAAAATTGTCATGAACTTACTGACACATGAATATGAGTAACCTTGAGAAAATAAGATATAAAAATTCATAGGTGGTTTATATTCAATGCAAAATGTCCTTAATAACTAAAGGGGAGCTTTTTATTCTTTTCTTACTTTTTCTTATTGTCTTAAAAATGAACGAAAATATTATTGAAAAGCGTTGAAGTAAACTTTGCAACAATGGTTGGTACTGATAAGTTATTACTGTGGATAGAGTAATTGCATCACCAAGTACTAAAAACTAACTCTAGAAATCTCGTGACCATGGTGCATATCAATACAACTTACAAAAAATGGAGTTATCTTTAAATAAGAAAAGTAATTGTACTTCTTTATAAATTGAAATTTACCAATCAATTGTAAACTAGGAATATCTTGAAATTTACATTGCACACTAGAATAAATTGTAGGATTATAAAGCCTGAATTAATTGTCTCTTTGTCATGAATCACACTTCAATAAAAAACATCTGAGGGGACATATCTAAATCAATAACTTATTCATAAGTTCACAGGCGAATCCCTATTATGGTTAAAACATTTATTTTAAGGATGATTAAAAATCAAGCTAAAGTATACTAGGAGAGAAAGGTTATTTAGGGAAGGTAATGTGGTTTGAAAGAATGTATAAAAACAAAACATGTGATAAGATCAAGAATGCTAGGAGTATTGCAGAAAGGGTAATGACTTCTGATTATTTGTATAGTAGGCTTGGTATTGAGAATGCAAAAAGGAGATGCATAAACTATTATGCAATAAAAAGGAGATTTAAAATTTTTAATAAAATTAGAGTATGATAGGACCTGCGCTTGAAAAGTTGTTTTTACAGAATTAATTTGGTTTTATACCAAGATGATATATATAAAGGGGACTTTTGTTATAAGAACAATTTATCTAGTATTAAAGAGTTTTTATAAGGTGTTTATTGATCTTGAAAGGGTGCATATAGCTTGCACCATCAAAACTGATTAGATGGTGATTGAGGGGGGAAAATGTTTTAAAACTATATCGAAGTTAGTGAAACTATATATCATGCATCAATGACTAATATTAAAAGTAGTGGAATGATCAAAGAGTTTCCAATCTTAGTCAGATTACATCAAGGATTACCGCTAGGCCCATATTTTTTGCATATAAGAAAATATTTAGAAATGTGAACTAAAGATGAAATTCTAAATTTTAATACTTAAAGTGTTTCTGAAGAGAAAGTTTTGAGAAAGAAAGGAAAATTTTTTAAGGGAAAGGGACTAGGATTGATATAAATATATAATATATACTTTTAGTGACTGTGAAGTTAATAGTTGTGTCAATATTATATATCGAATGATACTTAACTGTAATTATTCTAAGAATTTGTGATGTATTATGGGAAAAAAAAAATAGAGGAGTACTTAGCTTTTACTATTAAAGTTAAGTGGTTATAATAGAGTCATTTACTAAATGATAACAAAATTCATGAGGATAGTAAAATAAATTTACTAAATTGTGATTAGACCTATTATTATGTGACTTGGATTCGAATTTCGAGCAATAAAGAAATCACTAAGAGCGAACTTAAGCATAAAATCAAAATGTTAAGATAAATATGAAGTAAACTTGGAAATTTAGTGAGAAATTATTGTAGTAGAGGAACTATAAGAGTAGCGCTTATTAAAGATCATCATCATTATCTTTGTCATCAATAACCTTATCCTAACTATAATTTGGTCTACATTCTAAATCATCATCATTAGCATTATTCTTTGGTCTGTGTTTTAAGTCATCATTCTTCATTCATCATGTTGAGTATTGTTTGTGGTGATGGATCTATTCTACACAATTCTTTTTTACTTAATTCCTTTCTATCTTTGTTCACCTTTTTCTTTCCTTTTTGAATCATTCCACATTAATTTCAGCTACCCATCTTATTGGTGCATCTTCTACTCTATTGTATATTTTCTTAAATTACATAACGCTCTTCATTATCTCATGTGTTACTTCCACAATATCTTTTATATAATTATTTCTTAATATATCCTTTCTAGTTATTGCTCATTTGCTATAAAATTCTCATTTCTATCATGCTCAACTTTACTATTTTGTGACGCCTTTTATCGCCAACACTTCGATGCTTATAACATAGCTTGTCTAATTGCAGTTTGTACTATTTACATATACATACTTAAGATATTCTCTTACTATCTACTCTTAAGTCAATTATCCATTTTAACTAATGAACCTTAACGCTAGAAGTTATATGCCCATCCATATCTAAATTTTCAAGATACGTAACTCTATCTCACTTTAATGTCACTTGATATTCTAGCAATATTGACTCGTGATTCTCAATTTCACACATACTAAAATTGCATATTATTTAATAGATAATTGTTTTTTATCTTAATAGTTATCTTATGAACATTTCTTTCAATGTTCTAAATTTAACTTATTTCAATAGAGGTATCATCAATATGCCATCTACAAATAGAATATAACAATGTACCTCACTTGTGTATCTTTTTTTAGTTCTGCATAACCAATACCAAAAGGATATGAACTTAATATTAATCTTTGATGTAACTCTATTGTGATAAATAACTGTTTAATCATTCTACAACTTCCAATGCGAGTCAATGCTCTCTCACGCATATCTTTAATAATTTTGAAATAACTTTAACATTTACACCTTTTTTTTTCTTACAGTGCATCAAATTAGTTATTGTGGTACATGATTATATGGATTATGAATATCAATAAAAATAAGATGAAAATCTTTTTTTATATTTACTTTTTCGGCAATTTGACTCTTAATAGGACTTAATGAAAGAAAAAGATTCATGTAGCCATTCCCACGTAGTGCGATAAAGGCTTGTTATTGTTGTATATATTTTTTTAGTAATTGCATTCGCACAAAAGTTATCTTTATTGTGGATATTATTGGTATAAAATTGTTTTGTTGTCATATAAGTGTGATTTTTATACCTTTTCATTAATTACTTTTGCACAAAGTTTTTAATATGTTTTAATATGTTAATAGGTTGGGATGTTAATATGTTACTTATTACTTTATACTTTGATGTATTCTCACTTTGCACAATTTGTTAATTTTAAGGCTTACACCTCACCTCACATATGAAAAGCGCCTCACTATCAAATTGTGTTATTTTATACATTGCATCTATGTGCAAAATGGCAACATCTTGAACCTAAGGCTTAGATAATGAAATATCAATAAATGAATGAATTAATTTGAAAACATATAATGAAAAATAAACCTTAGGTGATTTGGGCATGTAAAATAAAGAGTAGAAGATGTGTCAATAAGATAGATAAAACTATTGTCTTGGGACAAAATTAGTGTAACAAAATTTATAGAAAATAGGTTTAATTCCTCACAACAATAAGCAGGAACAAGTGGAAGATGTGCATTTGTTACGCCAACTCCAAATAATTAGAAAAAGGCTAATGATCATGATGAAGCTAATTTTACAAAAGTGGTAGCAAGACTTTTATTTGGTTGTTAACATCCATAAAGTTATTGCAAAAGCTGTTTAGATGAGGAGAGAAAGGTGAAGAAATGAACTTAAATCTTTGTTTATTGACCCGTAATAAAATAATTTTGAATTCCAAAATTGAAGAAGTTATTTCATCCACAATTTGTAGGAATGATGTCATTGTAAGACCTATATCCTACTTTGGATTGAGCAAATTTTTATGCATCCAGCCATCCTCTCTATTAATTCTTCAAAAATTGAAATTTCTCGAAACTTTCCTTCTTTTTCCTCTCTCATGCTTTGTCCATCACTGCCAATATCTGGCCCATTGTAATCTTGGAGAATATCCCTTTGAGATCTCTAACATAAAATATCCATTAAATTGAAAGCTAAAAATCTTAATTAATAGAGGATCATTCCCCCCCCCCCCCCCCCCCCCACAAAGTATTTCCAATAATTCACGCTCAAGCGATGCTTCCTGTTTATTAAATTGAAAGGTCAAAAACCTTAATTTAACAGATCTGAGATGTCTAGGTTAAGGTTTCATTGACAATGTTGTGTTGTGCTATTTGGTGGATATAATGAAGTCACTGCTAGTGGGATGGTCTTGAAGCTCCAGCCAAGTTACAGGGTTTTTTTTTATTACCTTTCTAATTCTAAGGAAACTAATGGCTGAGAATCACCAGTCAGGAGACTTTGGCTGCCCCTCAACATTTTCCTTCATTTCCTCTCCTTCCATTCTTTAATCTGTTCTGATTTTTTTTTTTAATTGTAGGATGGCTTGGACGGGTGTATGAGATAATTTAAAATAGACTTGAGTGATTTGGACATTCAAAAAGAAGGGTAAAAAAAGTACCCATTTGACAGTAGGTATAATTACCATATGTGGATCAGGAACGAGAAATGGTAAATCTAATGTAATATGGATACAAATTCTTTAAACTAATTTGCAAAGAATGGTCTTATGAAGTGCAAATAGAAGATGAGGATTCAAAAAGCTGACGCCAAATACGTTTGTAAAGGCAAATGGTGGTGATGGCTTGATTAAATCTAATATTTTCTTATTTAAAACTCTAACAATAGAAAACTATAGGTTCTTTGACCATTATAAAGGTTGTTGTATTGCTGTCTATTCAGGGAACTAATTGTTGTATTTCTTCCACTGACTCTGACAGCGTGATGTTTGTATATTTGGGGACCTTTAATATTCTGTTTATGTTGTTGGACCTTTAATATTCTCTTATATTCTCACCTTCGTTGTTATGAATGTTAGCCTTATTTTCATGTTGAGGACTGTTTATCTGTAAGGGGCTTTATTAATTTCCGTTGGGTATGTCTAACTTCCCTTCGACACCACACCAAGATGTGCTCACTACAAAATACAAAATTTTCATTATAGTTGTGATGATTGTGAAAATTTTGTTGCTTTTCAAGTACTTTTGGATGTATAAATCACGCCAGCTTTAGTTGAACAGAAGCTTCTAGACATTCAGTAAACTTTATCTATAAGTTACGAGCATCTTATAGTTGTTAATGTCAGCAATGACATTTTTTTTTTTTTGTTTAAAGAAAAAGTTTATGATTTAGTTTTTAAGTATTTTATTTAGTCATGAATCTTGACAGCTGTGTGCATTCTTATTGTTGATATTCTATGTTGAACCAGATTTATGTCTTTTTCCCGACTGATGAAAAGGTTGGTATGAAACACATAAAGAAATATGTTGAGTTGATGAAGGCAGATAATGTTCCCCGAGCAATATTAGTAGTTCAGCAAAATTTGACTCCATTTGCAAGATCATACCTTGCAGAACTTACTCCAAAATTTCATTTGGAAGTTTTTCAGGTAAACTGAGATTAGGTGGCCTTCACCATAACATTACATGAATGATTATGACATTTCCCTAGGGAAATCTGATTTTCAGCTCCGTCTAATGTTAGATGATACTTGTTGTTCATGCGATTTTCAGTCTTATTGTCCTTCTGACATAAAAAAATGATCAGGAGGCTGAGCTGCTGGTAAACATTAAAGACCACGTTCTTGTGCCAGAGCACCAGGTGCTTACAAGTGAGGAAAAGAAAACTTTGTTGGAGCGTTATACTTTGAAAGAAACTCAGGTATGTTTCTGCATGCATGCACAAGGGGTTAGCTCGATCCTGTACAAATTAGTGACCATTTCTTAGGTCCTATGCTATGTTCCTTTAAAGGAAACAAATTATTTCCTTATTTCAAAGCTTTTACAGTCCATTTGTAGCTTTTTTTCAAGGACAGCTATAATTTTTTGCATTTTTAACGAAATATTTTTCATCCTTTGGCATACTCTCTCATTTGTGTCTTTTTAGAGTTACTGAAATCGTTTTGTTGACATGGTCAAACACTTAGTCTTTCAGTTGATCTTCGTTGGGAGTTATAGCAGTACTGAAATATTGCTTTATGAATGGTTGACATGCCTGGCTTTATAAAGTTATCTATGTTTATCTGATTTGGGATGGGGACTGTAGGACGGATAGGTAAACTCAACTGTGTAAGAAACCCTATAGTGTGTTCGGCTTCGTGCGACTGACTTTGTCGTCGATTGCTTACGTTTGGATCTTGGCTTGTCCGTTCGGTCTTCTGGTTTTAGCCTTAAGCACTCCCAAACTCCCGCTCAATGGCTTGCTTTCTTCTCACCTGTTTTCCCTTGTGCTTGTAAGGCTTCATGTGCCAGCTCGCTCTCAGTGCCACTCTCGCATATGCTCTCTCTCGCTTCCACTCTTGTACCACCAATCATCTGCCTCAAATGCTGAGTTTGATTCTGCCCTCAACTTTTGCGAACTCAAATAGAAAACAACTGCATTGGTCATCCGCTACTTCATGATGCTTCATGCTCCTTCCAACTGAATGTCCATCTCGATTATGGATTGCAAGCTTTTCTGCCAACATCTAGACCCCAAATTTCTTGAATGCCAATGTCACACACTATGTTGCACTGATACTCCTATTTACGAAGGCATGCTGTGTCAGACACGGATACGCGTCCGATACGGCACGGATACGTGTTGGATACGGCTTTGCCGTGTCCAATTAAAATACTATTTAAATTAGACCGGATATGCCTATCCTGTTAAAAACCCAAAAAATGACAGAGCCGCTCTTATTTTTGCCTGTGACCCACTCTTATTTATGTCCGCGTCCGCGAGGGAGAGTTTCAGCGACCAGATCTTAGAGTTAGGGTTTCGAGCGGTTGTGCGTGGTTGTCGTCGAAGGAGCATCACCGAACAAGCCCATTCCTTTCTTCGTTAAGCCGACGGAGCAGTGAAGATGGCGAGGCGATGCAAGCAGTGAAGCCGATGATTCGACTCAAGCAGTAGGTGACGTCCGTCACACCGAACGAGCCCGTCCCTTTCTTCGTTTTCACGTGAAGGTTCGTTTTTTTTCATCTTCTTCGTCGTCCTTCCTGTAGAAAATTTTTTTAATAGCTTTTATTTTTCTGTAGAGATTTTCTTTTAGTTTACTGTATTTCTCTCATTTCTGAAAACCAAAGATTAGTTCACTTCCACATCAAAATGCAGAGAGGAATAATATTGAATGAACTGCTCTCTTCTTATTTCTGAAAACCAAAGATTAGTTCACTTCCACATGAAAATGCAGAGAGGAACAAGATTTCTTCATTAAACACTTGAATCTCATTAAAATCATTTTTCTCATTACCTACTTTCTCCACATCCATACTATACTACAAATGATGTTGCTTTTATTTTTTTTGTCATTTTAAATATTACAGTTTGATTACTTTCTTAATTTTTCCCATATCCGCGCCGTACCCGTATCCTGTATTTTTAAAAATTGACGTGTCCCGTATCCATATCGTGTCGTATCCGTGTCGCCGTATCCGTATCCGTATCGGTGTAACATAGGTCGCACATAACCTCTTCCTTCAGTGCCAATATCCCATCATGTTTTTTTGCTGTTGGGACCACCCAACCTCCAAAGGAGGTGACTACTAACTATGAGGGGGGAGGAAGAGGGGATTGTGGTTCAGAGCCTGATGTCAATGTGATGGATGTGGATTTTCGCGGCAGTCTTGTTTATGCTGTGGGTGGGTGCTTTGAAGTCCAATGGATTATAACTCTCCAAAGTAAGGTTGGGCTGGCCTTTTCTAATGAATGGTGATGACCTTATTTTGGCCATGCAGTGTAGGCTCAGTATCTCAGTTCCGAGCCAGGCTTGGCTAAACTGTTTTGTAGAACATCGTATATGTAAAAAGTGATAGCCTGTAACTCATCTTTTTATTTATTTATTAGAACATAGTATGTAAGATGCGAATTCAAAATCTCTTAATTGATATCCAAAAACTCCAACCAATAGATTAAGAAGAGTTGCATGTAGCTCGTCAATCAATCATTACCGTAGTATTGGATCTATTATGGGATGTTACATGAATTTGCGAGTCATTCGAAGGAGAAACTAACTACCTCTGATGAATTAGTAGGTGTCAGAGTGGTCTGAATCTCTCTTTTTTTTCCTTTACACTGTGCTGGGCTTCATTCAATCTGATGCCTTGGCTTATCTCTGATCTCTGATTGTATTTCTTTATCCTACCAAATCCTAACCTGCTTTTGTTCTGTTATCTGTAATGGACTTACATACTTCTTATGATTTTATTGGTAAACAGCTCCCAAGAATTCAAGTCATAGATCCAATTGCAAGATATTACGGCCTCAAACGGAGTCAAGTTGTGAAGATCATCAGACCCAGTGAAACTGCAGGAAGATATGTCACTTATCGATATGTTGTATGACTGATGATTTTTTTTTTATTCTCTCTCAATTAAATCATATTCGGATGGATTTTTATATATCTTAACACTACAGAACCCTCAGGACCAATGATCTGACTTTGTATTGTAAGCATTGCTTGAATTATGTTTATATTGAAGATTCGAACAATTTCAAGTTATTTTTTAACATTTATATTAAATTAGTTTTAAGCTATATTTTTTAAAAAAAATTCGAGATAGAAAATTAGTAAAATATAATAAAATAATTATATTTATATCACATGATTTAAATATTATATATATATATAAAGAGGGAGAGAGTTTTAGATTTCATTTGAGATAATTTTTTATTAATTTTTTATTGCTTTTTAAAGGAGCATAGCTTTTTACTATAAAAAATTTTTATATTACAAAGTAGGAAAAGAATTATTGCAAACTAATAACCGATAAGATATATATAGAAAGAGCAAATTTTATATGGTTTGATTTTAATGAAATTTTGTTTTTTATGAGAGATGATGGAGTAGATTTTATTAAAAATTTAGACTATTAAATTTTAGTACACCCATTCAAGAGGCTCAAAGAAGTCCTGATATGTGCGGTAATATCCCTTAAAATGTAGCTCATCTTGTTCTATAGATTTGGAGTTTTAGCTATCAGAAATTTTGAACTCGAATCTTATAGATGTGTTGCGTGTATAAATTTATTTTAATTGACCTAAATATTCCTCAAAAAATAATATTTTTTAGTAAGCAGCCTCATTTGCAACTAAAGAAACTAAAACATGAAAGAAAATTTCAAGCTAAACAGTGGCCTCATCTTTAAGCCTCAAACGTTCTGTCTTTCTTTTAAATGAAGGGGGATTTACATTAGTCCCCCAAGAATCTCATACAATAATAATATGAACTGAAAATTAAACAGGCAGAAGGGTACTTTTTAGGAAAGACAAGTAAAGGCTTGCTAAACAATGGTGTTACCCCGTTGAAGTCGACAGGTAAAGGACTGCAGTGATAAGAGCAGTTCCTTCAGCCTCTGCTTAATCTCAGAGTCGATCAAATTCCCATCACTATCAAATTTCTTTGGGGGCTTATGACCTAAAATGAACAATTCAGGCTTGTTAATGAAATGTAGATCCAGAAAAACTCCCACTTGGCGTAGATGATACTGTGATCGTTGTCCAGCAGAACCTCCTGCAGCACTTACAACTGCAGCAGATTTTCCAGCCATCACATTTGGAGGTCGAGAAGCCCAGTCAATTGCGTTTTTTAAAGGAGCTAAAATAACCATAAACAGTAATGAGAACAACACATTGATACAAACAAAACACCGAATGTGCTAAAAGATAACTGTTAAATTAAATGACACATTAAACTTTCCTCATGTACTCAGACCAAATATCATATGTACACCACATTATTCTGTGCGGTCATGGGATACCGTCCAGAGGTGAATCAGGACACGCCACGTCACTTTTTGTTATGTACCGGTGCTATGTACCGCTGTGTACTGGATGATGTGGCGCATCCTGATTCGCTCCCGAACGATCCAGTGACCGCACAAAATAATTTCTCCAATGTACACTGGCATTTTAGATAGCAAAATTTCTAGTCAGATGATGCCTATGATGTTTTTGTATTAAGAATGCAATGTTTTGTTTGTTTATTTGATTTGCAGTAAAGCTGCTTACCGTAATTGCATTGAACCATTGCTAGGAGTCCTTATCTGAAAAATGATTTGCTTAAGTTTTTAAAAATTTTCGCTTCATTGATTGGTCATGGAAGATTTTTACCTGACACAACTGCAAATGATTTCTTCTTTGATTTATAACATTTTTTCTTTGTTTTTTTTAATTTATTTTGCGTGTATGAAATTTAATGCCCAATATGAGGTTAGTGAAGCAATCTGGGCTTTGTTCAATAGACCTTTAATAGTCACGGTGTCTCCCCATTTTTTTATTTTTTATCTCCTATATCGACAAAGCAGAGGGTAAAAAATATACCGTTAGCGGGGTAAATAGGATGAGTAGACAACATTTGTGTCATGATTAAGAAGAAGAAATAAATCTAAGATAACATAAATATCAGAAGTTCAAATGATTTATGAAGAATATATTTAATATTTCAAACAACACTCAATATGAATGAAGGAGAAATAAAATTTCACAAAACCTAATGCAAATAGTTAAGAAAAGGCAAATGATGATGATGATATTTTGAATTATGATCATGCCCCTGAATAGAATACTGGAGGAAAAAGATGTCAAATCTCTTGATTTTTATCCAAAGTAATATATAAAGAGGGAGAGAGTTTTAGATTTCATTTGAGATAATTTTTTATTGCTTTTTAAAGGAGCTTAGCTTTTTACTATAAAAAATTTTTATATTACAAAGTAGTAAAAGAATTATTGCAAACTAATAACCGATAAGATATATATAAAAAGAGCAAATTTTATATGGTTTGATTTTAATGAAATTTTGTTTTTTATGAGAGATGATGGAGTAGATTTTATTAAAAATTTAGACTATTAAATTTTAGTACACCCATTCAAGAGGCTCAAAGAAGTCCTGATATGTGCGATAATATCCCTTAAAATGTAGCTCATCTTGTTCTATAGATTTGGAGTTTTAGCTATCAGAAATTTTGAACTCGAATCTTATAAATGTGTTGCGTGTATAAATTTATTTTAATTGACCTAAATATTCCTCAAAAAATAATATTTTTTAGTAAGCAGCCTCATTTGCAACTAAAGAAACTAAAACATGAAAGAAAATTTCAAGCTAAACAGTGGCCTCATCTTTAAGCCTCAAACGTTCTGTCTTTCTTTTAAATGAAGGGGGATTTACATTAGTCCCCCAAGAATCTCGTACAATAATAATATGAACTGAAAATTAAACAGGCAGAAGGGTGTTACCCCGTTGAAGTCGACAGGTAAAGGACTGCAGTGATAAGAGCAGTTCCTTCAGCCTCTGCTTAATCTCAGAGTCGATCAAATTCCCATCACTATCAAATTTCTTTGGGGGCTTATGACCTAAAATGAACAATTCAGGCTTGTTAATGAAATGCAGATCCAGAAAAACTCCCACTTGGCGTAGATGATACTGTGATCGTTGTCCAGCAGAACCTCCTGCAGCACTCACAACTGCAGCAGTTTTTCCAGCCATCACATTTGGAGGTCGAGAGGCCCAGTCAATTGCGTTTTTCAAAGGAGCTAAAATAACCATAAACAGTAATGAGAACAGCACATTGATACAAACAAAACACCGAATGTGCTAAAAGATAACTGTTAAATTAATGACACATTAAACTTTCCTCATGTACTCAGACCAAATATCATATGTACACCACATTATTCTGTGCGGTCATGGGATACCGTCCAGAGGTGAATCAGGACACGCCACGTCACTTTTTGTTATGTACCGGTGCTATGTACCGCTGTGTACTGGATGATGTGGCGCATCCTGATTCGCTCCCGAACGATCCAGTGACCGCACAAAATAATTTCTCCAATGTACACTGGCATTTTAGATAGCAAAATTTCTAGTCAGATGATGCCTATGATGTTTTTGTATTAAGAATGCAATGTTTTGTTTGTTTATTTGATTTGCAGTAAAGCTGCTTACCGTAATTGCATTGCACCATTGCTAGGAGTCCTTATCTTTGCTTAAGTTTTTAAAAATTTTTGCTTCATTGATTGGTCATGGAAGATTTTTACCTGACACAACTGCAAATGATTTCTTCTTTGATTTATAACATTTTTTCTTTGTTTTTTTTAATTTATTTTGCGTGTATGAAATTTAATGCCCAATATGAGGTTAGTGAAGCAATCTGGGCTTTGTTCAATAGACCTTTAATAGTCACGGTGTCTCCCCATTTTTTTATTTTTTATCTCCTATATCGACAAAGCAGAGGGTAAAAAATATACCGTTAGCGGGGTAAATAGGATGAGTAGACAACATTTGTGTCATGATTAAGAAGAAGAAATAAATCTAAGATAACATAAATATCAGAAGTTCAAATGATTTATGAAGAATATATTTAATATTTCAAACAACACTCAATATGAATGAAGGAGAAATAAAATTTCACAAAACCTAATGCAAATAGTTAAGAAAAGGCAAATGATGATGATGATATTTTGAATTATGATCATGCCCCTGAATAGAATACTGGAGGAAAAAGATGTCAAATCTCTTGATTTTTATCCAAAGTAATAAAAAATGAAAAATTAAATTAAAGTAAATTAAATTAAATAAAAGATTATAAAGTCATGAAGCATAATATTGCTTATTTGATTAAAACTTCTAATTGAGTGTGGGCTTCCAAATTTCGACTTTTGGGGCCCCGACCTTTTTGCATGATTCAGGAAGAGTTTTAACGGATTATGTTCCGGTTAAAATTTTCGGAAGATGGATTAGTTAGAGATAAGACAATAGACAAGATTTCACTCTCATATGCGAGGACTTCAAGATCTAAAGTATGTTTTCCCATAAGTGCAAGCCTCTATAGTTAATTATCTCTCCCAATGACAGGAGAACACTTTTGATTAAGACTTGTAATTAGATAGACACTAAGCACCTAGTGTATAATAGCAACATATTTAAATATTTAGGATTAGAACTTTAGCACCTTTCACTTAAAGCAGATTGTGGGGGGATTGATGATGAACCCGATTAAGATCTCCTGGTTCTGTCGTCCATGGTTGTCATAGTCCCTAGTCTAATTAATCAGAGGAGGTGTTCAGCTCAACCTGACCAAAGAATCTATATTCACAGCCATGAGTTGCTTCGTACAATGGTAACGTATAAACTTCAGGTTGGTGTTTGTCTGAGGGACAAATTTAAGTCAATCTTAGCTAATAGAATGTTTTGTGTCCTATCAAGTCTATCCTATGATTCATTACTTAAGGGTATTAGCTATTGGAGAACATATAAGCTTCAATTGTGATCATAATATAGTGGAGCTTTTTGGCCATATCACTAAGAGGGCTTCCATTATAATCGTTTATCATGTGGAGTCGTTAGGCCAAAGCACATGTTTTGTGGAGCCGTTGGGCCAAAAGAATGATTAGAGGACCCTTCATAACTATTTATCATGTGAAGTCGCTAGGCCAAACCACCATTTAGAGGATATTTGTCACATCCTTACTAATAAGAGATCATTTGTGAATGAATTTTAATAATATTCTCGACGATATTCGCTCTTTATGAGCTGAAATTTATTCTAGAATTCATCACCCTTGCCAAATGGTTACAGAGGGTCGATGAGTTTTACTTTAAGTTATTAAGATGATTTATGTATTTTTTAAATATTAAAACTTAGATATATATATATTAAACTTTGGATTTTGATAGATCTTAAAATTAGATCCTTCCACTTGATATTCGCTTTCAACATGGTCCTAATCAAGATGACGTTAAGGTCACTTTAAATATATTTGACTTTTAATATGACACAATGGAGAAAAAGGATTTATGTAACCCCCCACGTAGTGGGACAAAGGCTTGATGTTGATATTGTTGTTGTTATCAAGATTTGGAGCATTTAAAAAGATAGAGTCCCCTCCGATTGATGTTGTTGTTGTTGTTGTTATCAGGATTTGGAGCATTTAAAAAGATAGAGTCCCCTCCGATTGAGATTTACTTTCAACATGGTTATCATCGGGGTGACATTAAGGTAACTTTGAATATATTTATATTTCGTCCATATTTAGAGTCATCATCGGAGGTTTAAATAATTCTTATTTTTAAAATCTAAACCCTGTCAACTCTACCCACTTACTGACAGAGGATCAGAATTGATATAAGTTCATGTAGCTTTTTTATTATAGTCCCCTCTGATTGATGTACTCTTTCAACATGTCATTATCAGAATTTTAAATAATTATTTCTGTTTGTTTGAATATTGTCGATTTTGTTTGTCCGCTAATAAAGGATTGGATTCAATTACCAATTTCGTGACTTGTTACACGTACATCGATACCAAGAACTTGCATTTTTATGATGAATTTCATTAAAAGAGGCTTTGAATGCCTAATGTGAACTTTGAAATAAATATATCAGTTGATGTTATGGTCATATATGCTTTAATTAATCAAAGTTGTGTCGAATCCGATCGAGGATTGGACTTGGAACCTAAGTTCATATTTAACCCGCACATCATTTTCGGACCTTAGGTTTAGGAGTTTGATGAGACAATAGGAGTACATGCAAGTAATTTTATTTCAAACTAGGATTTAAAATTAACTTACTTTAGACCCCCGATAGCCTTCTCAAACTTTCGTGTTTGCGACATTAGGACGTTTGTCGGAGCACATACAGATAATTTTAAATATCATTTTAAATGCTGTTCATATTTTTCTACGCATTTGCACTATGCATTAGCATACTTTTCGAAGCACTCTCAAGGTGCATATATATGCTTTTAATGTATTAGCGAGATTTTTTAGGCGCTCATGTGATGCATTTGCATGTATTTCAGTGCGTTTGCATGCATTTGTTGCATTCAATAGTGTTAAATCTCCCCTAATGGACCAATAACACAAAAGACAAAGATTCTCTGAACAAGGCACCTTAGGCTCCAAGAAGCTAGGATGCCCTCATTAGTCCATGGTGCCTGTATGGGCCCATGATATTGATGCAGTTTAGAATGCTCAACAAAATATATTTAGCTTCTATGCAAAGAATATTGCTTTAATGGAGATAAAAAATGATCAATTAGCAGCTATCTAAAGAGATTTAAAAAAAATAACTTATATGGCTTTAAGAAAATAGAAACGATCTATTGGCTTTAATTTAGAAATATTAGAAATGATACATTGGCTTATATCTGAAAGAGATCATAAATGACTTACATGGAAATCCCACAGATAGGTATCCATTACTTTTCGTTTTAGGTGTTTCCTATTAATATCGGAGACAAAGAATCAAGTAAACCTTTCACTGAGGTATTCTTTAAATAGAAAAGGTTTACTTTCGCTTGATGAAAGAAACAAAATGATACCTCTAAACAATTAGCAAAAGTTTTACATGGCTATCAACAACTGAAAAAAAATGGCTCAAGATATCCTGATGGTTTTTAAAACTTCTAAATTTACATTGAGATACATGTAACACAAATTTAATTGATCTCTACTTATATTACACGCATCTCAAAGATACACTTGTAAATATCTAAGTTTTACCGAAACACAACAAAACAAAATTGTTATAAGAACACAACAAATTAGACTGCCACATGCTGCTTATTATAAAGGCAGTATTCAAATCTTTACATCGAACAAGAGATTCATGGTCTATTTGCTAGAAGAAAAATGTAATCAGTTCAGTTTTTAGAACGTTATAAATTTAAAAGCTGAATTTTGAAAGAAAACAAATAGAACAGAACTTTCCTTATGAATCATTTATCATTCAGTAAAAAAGGGCTTTCATATCAAATTTCTTACAGATTCCTTCATCAGGAAACCTTGAAAGACTGAGATAAGAATATGATGAGTGATGAGAGATGAAAATAGTACCGGACAGCGAATAGTTGTACTCGGGCGAGGCGAAGAGGATACTATCGGCCTCGAGTATTTTTCGGCGGAAGGCATCGACAACCGGCGGGTAGCCACCATCGATCTCTAGGTCTGTGTTGAGGAGAGGAAGGGAACCGATGTCGACGAACTCTACATGCATACCGCTTATGTCCTCTTCGCATAGCTTCTTGGCTTCAAGTTGGTTATAGAGGTGTTTCAAACCGAACAGATAAGAAAATCAATTAGTCACAGAGGAATTCCAAGCCGAGCATATAGTAAAAGAAGAATTAAAATTGGTTACAGAGGGATTCCAATGAACCAATCCTAACATAAAGGAAGATAAGAAATGAACGCAAAGAGATATTCTAGTAACAATTTACCGTAGCGGATGAGACCGCGGTTGAAAGAGGCGCGGCGAAGAGAACCACATATGGCCGCTACCCTTATAATCGTCGCATTCTCGCTCACCACCGTCCCTTCCATCATCTCTCTCTCTCTCTCTCTCTCTCTCTCTCTCTCTCTCTCTCTCTCTCTTCCTCTATGTCTCTCTGTCTTTCTCAACTCTTCCTTCCCTCTCACCAGCTTTCAAATCAGATCGCCAAAGAATTTGGAGAAGAACAATTGCAGCACGGCAAGCAGAAATGTAAAAAAAAATGTGTACCTGACATGCTTTATTTCATGTTTGAATATTATATATACTCTTCTTTTCCTGGGCTTCGTCAAGGCTGTCCACTCCCTCCATTACTTTTTGCTATTGTTATGAATGCTTTTTCTTGTGCTCTGAATTTGGGTAGCTTTATGGGTTTGCCTTGTGGTCAGGAAACTATAAGTCACTTACTGTATGCTGATGATGTCCTTGTGTTTGGTTCGGCTACCTTACATAATGCAAATGCTCTTAATGACACCCTTGATGAATTTGCTGAAGCTTCTGATCTCTTTGTCAATAAGAACAAGTGCTCTATGATTTTTTCAAAAGAGAACCATTTGAACTCTGATATTCTCAACTTGCTTGGATATTCTTTATTTGAGCTCTCTTTGAAATATCTTGGAGTTCCTATTGCCCTCAAAAAACTATCTGATTCTCACTTCCAACCACTATTGAGTAGGCTTTCTACACAACTTGATGGTTGGAAAGTAAAATTTTTATCTTTTGTAGGAAGAATCTAGTTCTTGAAATTTACTATTGCCAACACCATAGCTTATTGGATTAGAGGTGCGATTATACCCAAGATTTGCTACAAACTGATTGATAAAATATGCTCGAAATTTCTCTATCATGGGAATTTGACTGGTCGTTGCTTGGAAAAACACTTGTACTCCCACCATCTTTGAGGGATTGAGTATTCCGGACATTCTTTCTATGCAATTTGGTTATGCTTGCACTTTTATATGGAGATACTATAATAACAGCTCACTGGTTTCCTCTTGGCTTAGATACAAATATAACTCACCATTCAAAACTCCTTCCTCTACTACCTCTAAATTCTGGAAATTTATTTGTAACACTGTTGTTAGCATCAAAAACCTGCTTAATTTCCACGTTATTAACGCCTATAGCAGCTTTTCTCTATACTGGGATCCGTGGGTTAACGGGAAGCTATTGCCCAGATCACCCAATTTAGCCCCTTGGGGTATGTTGCTGTAAGTGATTATGTTACGGATGGTAAATGGGTCTTACCCAGTCTTTTGGCTTCTCATATTGCCCTGTTAATTTCTTCTGTTCCGATTCATGATGAACCTTTCAACATAACTTGGAATGGTGAGGGATCTCCTAGCTTCAATACATTTAAAATCCTCTACTTTGTTGATTCGGTTAAGGTTGACTGGCATAAATTTATATGGCACAATCACTCAGCTCTTAGATATTCTTCCTATGCTTGGTTAGCTTTACATGATGGTCTCAAAACGGCTGATGTGCTTAGGAGAAGGAATATTTATATATCTCATGACTGTCCTCTATGCTATAAGGAAGATGAAAGCATTATTCACCTGCTATTTCAATGCGATTTCTCTTTCAGATTTTACGGAATCTTTTTTCCAGATTTGATTGGGTTTTTGTTTAGACCGACCATGCTTCAACTTTTTGAATTTTTGGATGAAGTTCAAAGTTTTAACTCTTAGGAGAAAAACTTCTCCTTTTTTGTTATCTGCTGTTTGGTATATTTCGTTTGGCGTGAAAGAAATGATCGAAGATTTTTGAGGAAATATACTTCTACATCTGCTCTCTATCATAAGATTGTCTTAGCCATTTCGGCTAAGACCACAAGATGGAAGAACTCTGACAGATTAAGACTTACTTTCCCGACTTGTTTCCCTTCTCAATTACAATTGCAGGATGGATTATTGGATGTCTCTGGGCAATGATGAGTTGAACAGGTTCCTCGCCCGATTTCTTTTCACCCCTGGAAGGCCCAGATCGTTCATCTTATCTTCTCCAGTTATTGGCCTGGCTTTTTGCACCCTACTGGAACATATATGTGATCTTTTGTTGGCAACCGGGGTGATTGAGCTCTATTTAATTTTGGTTCAGGCATTGAGCTTCTATGACTTTGACTCTCCTCGGGTTTTACCTGAGCCCATCTGAGATAATTTTGACTTTTTGGTTCATGTATTTGTAATTTTTACAGCTCTTTTCTTACTTGTATATCTTTTGAGTTGTATCTTTTACTTTTACATGTAAGCATCTTTTGATCAATATATGAGCTTTACCCCAAATTTTTTTTAAAAAAAAATTATATATACTATTGGGAAGTGCGGGCCGCAAAAAAATATCCCCAAACATCCCCCAGAAAATGGCTCCCGTTCGATCCCTAAAGTCCCCAAAAAAAAAATATATATATATATATAATATCAATTTTATAATAAATTTAAATTTTTATATAAAATACATCATGATATTTTTATATAATTTTATGCATATATGTATCTCAAATTTTAATTTTAATTTTTTATATATTTGTTGCGGACTAGAATATACGCGGCGATAGAGTTAAAAACTTCCGTCTTAGCATTGTACATATATCTAGCACACAAACAGAAAAGAAATAACAACACCAGAATTTTTACGTGAAAAACCTGGAAAGGGGAAAAACCACGGGGCCACGCCCAGTTGAAAGAGTTCCACTAGTATTTTCTTGGAATACAAGAGGTTGAATCGTCCTTAAAATTTAGAACGATCAGATTACAATGAATCTCTTTAGTATTGAAAGTAAGTTACAATGTCGAGCAGAGTTCCGGCGTCACTTGGAGATCTGGTGGAATGTTGGCGTCCTTCGGGCGTCGGGCAGAATTCGGTGTCACTTGGGCGTCGAGCAGAATTCCGGCGTCACTGGGGCGTCGGGCAGAATTCCGTCGTCACTCAGGCGTCGGGTAGAATTCCGGCGTCACTCGGGCGTCAGGCAGAATTTCGACGTCACTCGGGCGTCGGGCAGAATTCCGGCGTCACTCAGGCATCGGGCAGAATTTCGGCGGGGGTCGAGGAGTTATTCCCTCCTAATCCTCTCTTCTTCTTCTTCTCTTCTCTTGCTTGGTCCCCCTCTCATGAGAAATGAGGGGCTATTTATAGTTTTCTGAGAGTGGCATGACCAGTAAATAAGGGGAAGATCAAGGGTAAATTGGGAGTGGTTTGAATGGACGGCCGATGTTGAATCCCTTGATTGTGGACCGTTTATCAGGCATTTGAAGGTCATAATGATATCGGAATTTAGCGATCTTGGGCTCATTGGATTCGTCTCGTCGAGCCGCTCGATTCGACTATAAGCATGTCATGTTTGGACACTGTTTGGTAATCCGAATTATGGATTAAACCCTCCAAACGTGCTTTGGGTCTCTGATTTGGACTCATTTGGGCTCGGATTGAGTTGAATTTGGTATCGTTGGGTTCGTATTTTCGAGACGTTTAGTTCGATTGTAAGTTTGCTGAAATTGGAGTTTAGATGGTCTTTGAATTAATTTTTGAAGTTTCCAACTAGATTTTTGCTTCGAGATTCATGCCCGATCAAGATAATTTTTCGATGATATATCAATTGTCCCCCTATTTTTGGACGTCGAAGCTCCAGGAGTCTGAAAATATTTGATCCGCCATTTTTTATTGGTACAATCGCAAAAAATTGCATTCCAAAAAATATAAGTTTGTTTAAACTCGATCGTAGAGAGCTCGTTGAGCTCCAAAAATGTCAAAATTGAGTCTGGAACGTTGAAAAACGTTTCCAGGGACCCCAAAAATATCCGATTTGGACCGTTTGGGCCAAAAATCGGAGCCCGGGAACATATAGGTGGCCGAACCGGCCGGCGGCCCGCGCGTGCGCGCGGGAGAAGGGGCGCGCCAGCCGCTTGAGGCGGTTATAATTTAATTTTAAATTTTTTTTTCAAAAAATTTCGAAAAAATTTCAAAAAATCCGAAAAAATTCAGAAAAATCTGAAAAAATCTAGAAAATTCTATAAAATTTTGGAATGTTCTTTTCTTCCAAAAAAAGGCTATAAATACCCCTCCAAGGCCTAGAGAGAACTCACACCTTCTTCTCTTCTCCCTCTGGCTCTCTAACAGTTAGTTGAGGCTTTCTGCTATTTTTGAGTAGGTGACTTTCCCTACTTGACTCGGCGCCCCTCCTCTTGTACAGAAGTTGGAGATTTCTTTTCCTTTTATTTCCTTCTCCCCCCCCCCCCTTCTTTTTTTTCTCACTCTAGAGGCATTCCACTTTTTTTGTAGGTGACTTTTCCTACATAAAATTAGTACCCCTCTTTAGTGTAGAAATTGAAATTTGGAATCGTTCCTTTTCTTTCTCCTCTCTCGTTTTATCTTTCTTACAGTTGAGGCATTCCACTATTTTTTGTAGATGACTTTCCCTACACAAAATCAGTGTCCCTCTCCTTGTGTAGAAGTTAGAATTTTTGCCTTCATCTCTTTTTTCTTCTCCTTTAGTCTTCTTATTACATTTGAGGCATTCCACTGTCGGACATAGGTGGCATTCCTCTATCAAACTTCAGTGCCCCTCTTTTGTGTAGAAGAAGTTACGATGAGAGCTTACTCTCCCACTAAACTATCCTTGATAGAAGAAGATCGAATGCTTCTTGCATGCAAGGGTGATTTGAGGAGATCTGGAGATAATAGTATCCGGGAGGAGAACCAGAAGTGATTAGTAGGCGGGGAGAATTTTAACGCTGTTTGAGCAAAAGCCCTTCAATGATGAACAATCGAGTGGAAGTCTATTGGCATTCAACGGCCGAGCAGAGAGCTGAAGGAAAAGTGTTGGAGGGTGTATTGCTGATAACGATCGAGCGAGAAGTCGATGATGGTTGATATGAAGTAAAGGACCGCCGGCAGATATCCGATGAAGATCCGATGATGGCGAGTGTTCAGTGGCATTGTGCTAATGCAATATGCATTCATACGAAAGTATGCCAACATCAGATATCGCTGAATCAAGGGGCCGAAGCAGTGTGATATGCCAATATTCTGGCAACACAATAACACTGTCAACTGAGTGGAGGCCTGATGATGATCAAGTTATGTCCTATCTTTAAAGGAGAAGTTGTAGGAGATGGCAGTAAGGGAGAAGTTACTTAAATCCACCAAGGATATTTGATTGTGTTCAAGTTGCTTGTTGCTTGATGATAGTAGCTTGTACGGATGATGCCAATGTATTTTTTAATTTCAACTTCTAGTGAGAATAAATGTACACCTGAATCTGAATTTATGTACCTCCATTGATATTGTATATGAAATGAGAATTTGTTCCCTAGAGGAAGCTGAATTGTGATTGCATCTGTAAGACATGCTTTAATATATTGCCCCCCATACTTTTTGAGGCATTTTTCATCTGAGTGAATGTGAGAGATATCCTCCTAGGATGTTTAAGATATCCGAGGTTATTAGTCAAAGATTGCTTGATGACGTTAACCTGTATAGAAGAGATCAGATCAAATCCCACTATGATTGATGTTCCAGTGATTTGAGATATTAGACATCCT
This sequence comes from Dendrobium chrysotoxum, assembly GCA_019925795.1. Lineage (NCBI taxonomy): Eukaryota > Viridiplantae > Streptophyta > Magnoliopsida > Asparagales > Orchidaceae > Dendrobium > Dendrobium chrysotoxum. The sequence continues at coordinate 48,930,219 of CM034307.1, forward strand.
CTTAGGATGTTTGACCTATCTGAGGTTGTATGTCAGAGCATTGCTCGATGACGTTAACCTATATAGAAGAGGTCAAGAGAATCCACCGAGGATGTATGACTTATCTGAGGTTGTATGTCAGAGCCGTGCTCGATGACGTTAACCTATATGGAATAAGTCGAGAGAATCCACTAAGAATGTAAGACCTATCTGAGGTTGTATATTAGAGCCCTGCTCGATGATGTTAACATATATGGAAGGGATCGAGAGAATCCACCAATGATGTATGACCTATCCAAGGTTGTATGTCAGAGCCCTGCTCGATGACGTTAACCTATATGGAAGAGGTCGAGAGAATCCACTTAGGATGTGAGACATATCCAAGGTTGTATGTCAGAACCCTACTCGATGACGTTAACCTATATGGAAGAGGTCGAGAGAATCCAACAAGGATGTGAGACCTATCCGAGGTTGTATGTCAGAGCCCTGCTCGATAACGTTAACCTATATGGAAGAGGTCGAGAGAATCCACCAAGGATGTATGACTTATCCGAGGTTGTATGTCAGAGCCGTGCTCGATGACGTTAACCTATATGGAAGGGGTCGAGAGAATCCACCAAGGATGTATGACCTATCCGAGGTTGTATGTCAGAGCCCTGCTTGATGATGTTAACCTATATGGAAGATGTTGAGAGAATCCACTAAGGATGTATGACCTATCCGAGGTTGTATGTCAGAGCTGTGCTCGATGACGTTAACTTATATGGAAGGGGTCGAGAGAATCCACCAAGGATGTATGACCTATCCGAGGTTGTATGTTAGAGCCCTGCTCGATGACGTTAACCTATATGGAAGAGGTCGAGAGAATCCACTAAGGATGTGAGACCTATCCGAGGTTGTATGTCAGAGCCCTGCTCGATGATGTTAACCTATATGGAAGAGGTCGAGAGAATCCATCAAGGATGTATGACCTATCTGAGGTTGTATGTCAGAGCCGTGCTCAATGACGTTAACCTATATGAAAGAGGTCGGATCAAATCCCCCTGGGATTGATCATCTAGTGATTGAGACATAATAAAGATTGTGTATTTCTCAAATCATGGATAAAGATATTATACTCATTGGTAGTTTTTTATTGTCAATTTTATCCTTACTAAATAATAAGACAATATTAGAACATGACAAATAACACATTAGATTACTGCAATTACTGTAAGACAATATAATAGTTTCCTAGTACAACATAGAAATATGAGTTATACTGTACTTAATACAGAAGAGATACATATATGGACAGAACGCCATTTCCCATTTATCATAGAAGATATACACGATGATTCATGACAAGTAACGAACACAAGGGCCCTAGTTGCATTGTTATTCAATCTCACCAACCATTTGAATATTATTCAATAGTTGCCTTTGTTGATGTTGATTTTGCCCCCCAGTGGGACCAGCTCCATCTCGAGTAGGTGAATTTTGAATGAACTTTCGAAGGTAGCCTTGTCAGATAAGTCTCTCAATTTTATTTTTGAGAGGCTTACAGGCTTCAGTGATGTGCCCACGACTATGGTGGAAATGATAGTATTGATCCTGATTTCCCGTGTTTGGCTTCAAAATATTAGGTCACTTAATATTTTCTTGATCTTGAATGGCCATCAGTATATTAGTTCGAGATGAATTGAGTGGTGTATATTCCTCTCCTTGTCGAACCTCGCGTTGGGGAGGTCTAGGAGGCAGGTTATTCCTCACTTGTTTTTTTGCTGGGAGAACGAGTTATCCATTATAGGAGCATTTTTGTGCTTTCTGAAAGGTTGCTTAAATTGTTTTCGGTGAGCATTAATAGCTTCGTCTGCTGATATTTGTGCCTCCACACGATGGATCAGGTCAGCATACGAGGGAACCATGTCTCGCATAAGCGCCGAGTAAAAGAGACCGGGACGAAGGCCTCCCAGAAAAACTCCTCTCAGCAATTCAGGATCTACTCTTGGAATTTATCGAGCTTCAATGGAAAATCGTTGAAAATACTCCTTCAATGATTCTCCTTTATTTTGACAGATTCCTAAGAGGTGAGAAGAATCCTTAATAATTTTGCGATTGGCAACAAATTGTTCGACGAACACCTTGGCCAATTTGATGAATGTAGGGATCGTTCCGACGGGAAGTGAATAGAATCACGTTCGAGCTTGCCCTTTGAGGGTGGAAGGAAAAACTTGGCAGAGGAGAGCATCGGAGGTTCGTTGTATATACATGATGGTCCTATAGTGATCAATATGCTCGTACGGGTCAGATGTCCCGTCGTAAGAATCGATGTTCGGTAATTTGAACCCTGTCGGAATGGGTTGTTGGAGGATGACTTCAGCCAGGGGTGAGGACTCATGGAAGTCCCACTGACGAAGAGATTATCTTACACCTCCCACGGGGAACTCTTCTCAGACCAATCGTCGCAGTTCATGACGAATGACATTGTGAGGGAGCTCGGTAATGCGCGGTCGGGCGGCGTCCTCGGGGATATCCGAAGGAATGGGAGATTGTCGACCGGTGTGCGTGGGATGGGTAGAACTTACTATGTCAGCGAGTTCGTTGTCTTGGTGTGAGTGTAGATGCCTCCTTAGCGGAGGAAAATGAATCTCGACATGAAGATGTTCTGGAGGAACCTCTCCGACCCGGGGTGGATCTCGAGGGAGAAGAACTTCTTCCTATTGTACTACTGCTGATTGATGAGCCTCTCGTAGGAGTTGAAGGATCTCGTTCTGAGATTCTTCCATCTTTCGGATTCGCTCTTCCAAAGAAGGTCCTGAGGTTCCTTCTCCAGTAACGTGTTGCCCCCCAGGATAAAAGGAGGCAAAAACTTGACGTTCATGATTTATAGACTGGTTTCTGGATTGATGAGAGTGGGAGCGGGAGGCTCCTACGAGGCGATTGCTACGCCTATTGGTCATCAAAGCAATATTTAGAAGTGTGGGATAGTGATTCCCACAGACGGTGCCAAACTGTTGCGGACTAGAATATACGCGGCAATAGAGTTAAAAACTTCCGTCTCAGCGTTGTATGTATATCTAGCACACAAACAGAAGAAAAATAACAACACCAAAATTTTTATGTGAAAAACCCGGAAACGGGAAAAACCACGGGGCCACGCCTAGTTGAAAGAGTTCCACTAGTGTTTTCTTGGAATACAAGAGGCTGAATCGTCCTTAAAATTTTGAACGATCAAATTATAATGAATTTCTTTAGTATTGAAAGTCAGTTACAATGTCGAGCAGAGTTCCGGCATCACTTGGAGATCTGGCAGAATGTTGGCGTCCTTCGGGCGTCGGGCAGAATTCCGGCGTCACTAGAGCTTCGGGCGGAATTCTGGCGTCACTCGAGCGTCGGGCAAAATTCTGGCGTCACTCAGGCGTCAGGCAAAATTTCGGCGTCACTCGGGCGTCGGGCAGAATTCCGACGTCACTCAGGCATCGGGCAAAATTCCGGCGGTGGTCGAGGAGGAGTTATTCCCTCCTAATCCTCTCTTCTTCTTCTTCTCTTCTCTTGCTTGGTCCCCCCCTCATGAGAAATGAGGGGCTATTTATAGTTTTCTGAGAGTGGCATGACCAGTAAATAAGGGGAAGATCAAGGGTAAATTGGGAGTGGTTTAAATGGACGGCCGATGTTGAATCCCTTGATCGTGGACCGTTTATCAAGCATTTGAAGGTTTTAATGATATCGTAATTCGACAATCTTGGGCTCATTGGATTCGTCTCATCGAGCCGCTCGATTCGACTATAAGCATGTCATGTTTGGACACTATTTGGTAATCCGAATTATGAATTAAACCCTCCAAACGTGCTCTGGGTCTCTGATTTGGACTCATTTGGGCTCGGATTGAGTTGAATTTGGTATCGTTGGGTTCGTATTTCCGAGACGTTCAGTTCGACTATAAGTTTGCTGAAATCGGAATTTAGATGGTCTTTGAATTAATTTTTGAAGTTTCCAACTTGATTTTTGCTTCGAGATTCATGCCCGATCAAGATAATTTTTCGATGATATATCAATATTATTTAAGATTTTAAATTACATCAACATTATTATTAATATTATTTTTATATGCCTATTTATAGAATAGAGGCTTGATTATTTTATCAAAAAAATTTGTGATTAAAATTCAACATTAGGATTAGGATTTTATCTATTTACTACGATAATGAGATAGAATAATTTCAATATTATCATATTATTAATTTTGATTATAAGCTGATTTATCAATGTAATAAGCTAAATAGAACTTAAGGCATCGTTTGGGATGACTTTTTCGCTGCTTCTTAAAGCAGCTTTCTAGTAAAAAATTTAAGATCATTCTAATTAATAAAAAGGGGAGTGTCATACATATCATAAATTTTTTTTGGGTTAGCTATAAGCCTATAAGTCATATTAAAAATAATATTAATATTAATTTATTTAAAAAAACATTTTGATACTTTTAATTTGATTTAAATATTAAAATAATATATAAATAAATATAAAATTTAAATTTTAGATAGATGGGAATACATAAAAAATTTTATGCTGGGAAACAAAGGGGCCCGTGCACGAATTTCCAAAAATCAATAGATCTCGTACCTGTATCTATTTGTTATTTCATATTCCGATTACTTTTTTATAATCTTTTATTTATATTAAATAACTGACAGTTAAATTTGATTTTCATCGTAAGAAAATCTCAGAAAAAAAAAAAAAGAATAGTGGTTAACCGGGCCAATGGCTGTCACAATGATTGCTCTATAAGAAATTACATATTGAGCTATAATGACATATAGCTTGCATATAGGTAAATTTGAATGAAATTATATTAATATATCGGAACTTAAAATTTATCTATGTTTATTTTGGGAGTATTAAGAATTAAGTATTGTATTTGATATTTCATCAAAAATTAATCTTGATCGGACATGAATCTTGAGGTAAAGTTGAGTTGGAAACTTCTGAAATTAAATTCGGGATCATCTGAACTCCGATTTCAGCAAACTTATAGTAGAACTAAACATCTCGAAAAGATGAACCCAACGACAACAAATTTGACCCAATCTGGGTCCAAATCAAAGACCCGAAGCACATTTGGAAGGTTCAAATCATAAATTTGATGACCAAATGATTTCCAAACATGGCATGCTTATAGTTGAATCGAGCTGCTTGTCAAGACGAATCTAACGAGCCCAAGGTCGCCGAATTCTAATATCATTAAGATACTCAAATGTTTAATAACCAGTCCATGATCAAAGGAGCCAATATCGGTGGTCCATTCAAATCACTCTCAACATGTCTTTGATCTTCTCCCTATTTATTGTTCATGCTACTTTCAAAAAATTATTTATAGACCTCTCATTATTCATTGAGGGGAAGAGGAAGGAAGAGAGGAAAGAAAGAGAAATTAGAATTCTCTTGTCACCAGACTCCTCCTCGACCACCACCCAGCCACCAACCGTAGCCGGACTTTCGCCGGACTTCCGCCCAACCATTAACTATGGCCGAACTTTCGCCAAACTTCCGGCTAATCACTGTTTGTCACAAAATTTCAACATGACAATTGAATATTGTAATCTGATCGTCCTCAAATTTAAGAACAAATTAATCATTTGCAATTTATTCAAATACTAATTTATTCATTTCAACTGGGCATAGCGGGTGGTTTTTCCTTTTAGGATTTTCTCTGTTAAAAATTTTGATATTTCTATTCTCTCTATCTAGATATTCATGTAAATTCATGTAGCACTAAGATATGAAATTTTTCATATTTTACTGCCACAAATATTCTAGCCCGCAACAATACTAACATTTAATCAAATCTAACAATTCTTAAGCTCATCATCATTTAAATTGTAGCATAACTTTCTAAGACAGTTTTTTTTAATATTATACGAGAGAAGCGTGCGAAATGGCGCATGAATTGATAGTTAGCCAATGCTATATATATATATATATATATATATATATATATATATATATATATATATATATATATATATATATATATATATATATATATATATATATAAAATTAAATTATTATTATTTAAATAAAAGATAATACTTTTTAGATATTTTAATTATTTTAAAACATGATTTCCTAGCCAACTAACCTCGTGCACAAAGTTGGCCAGCCTCGCACTTAATATCAACCAATCCCATGCCCATCACCTGCCAACACTATGCTGAAGTCAAACATATTAGCCGGCTCAAATTCGTAGAATAAAACTCAAACCCGATTAACTAATAAAATTCAAGCCAGCGGTGACTCGAGATCTAACTCGACTCATTTCCGCTCCTAATGGAGTATTAATCCTTAAAGACAAGACATTATGCTTCAAATTGTTGTTACATATTGAAGTTCCAATAGGAAGTGCCGATCTTATTAATAGCTTGCATTTGCCTTGAATGCCTTTTTAATATCTGCTAAAGTTCATTTTTATAAAACGATTTTAATGATGGATATGAACATGGCACAAAAATACAGGGAGGCATTCCCATCCTTTCCTTACATTGCCCAACTAAGGCTTCGTTTGGGACAATTTTCTTACTGATTTCTACAATAATTTTTTAGTACAAAAATTTTAAATTCAAAAAAAAATTTGTACTAAAAATTTGCTTTATAAAACAATAAAAAAACGGTCTCATACGAGGCCTAAAAGTTAATCTCTACGTTGCCTACTAGTATTAACAACGTAGATTTTGTTACAATGTAAGAGCAGAAATCAACTATCCTGGAGCAAGAAGAGAAGCTGATAGAATCAGCCAACAGAATCTTCTATCATCACGTCAGCACCATTTGTTGCATCATCTGAACTAGAATCACCATCAGAATCATTATCATTTTGATCACTGGGTTTACTATGGTTACTGCCTTCATCTGTTTCTGCATCTGAAGGAGACTCACTCTGTGTCACACCGACACAGCCAGGAAATTTTTGCCTGAAATCAGGTTCAACTATGTTAATCATGGCAGAAAGTGCCCGATGCTCTCTAGTAAGTTTGGTAATGCCGCGAGTAGAATTGCTCTGACTCCCTGCAGCGTGGCCATCAGAACCAAGCATCAGACATGCAGTAGCAGCATCAGCCTCGGCACCTGTACCATGATCTTCTGGAGATTCATTCTCCCCATAAACTGATGGAGCGGTGTCAATTGCCCAGCTCCCTGCAGCTTCTGAAGCTAAGAGATCAGCAGTTCTGATTGTACTGGCTTCATTATCCTCCTTTCTCTGCTGGGATGATGGGCTAGCTTTGAGATCAGTATGGTCAGTCAGAGGTTTCTGGTCAACTTGGGCCTCAACTTCGTCATCAATCTGCATTGTATCCCCAGCAAGGTTGCTGCATTTGAGAAGAGCAAGAGCAGCACCTCTTTCATCCACTTGGCTTTCAGTTCCAATAACACGTTCAGTATCATTTGGGTTCAAATCAGGAACAACTTCTGTTCCCACACCATCGATATCAGAGCCAAAACCTCGAGCCAACCTATCAGCACCTCCACCTTCTAGATCTTGAGTGTTACCATCTTGGCTATCATTTTGACAATCATTCTTCTGGGTGGTGCATACGTCTTCATCATCATCTTCGTCAACATCACAGTCATCCTTACCATCAATTTTGAGAAAGGAAGTCTTCCGAGTTGAAGCACTCGAAGATTCTTTGGGATTTCCTCTAGGTTTGGCCATATTAAAATTTAGATTAACAGGCATATTTGAATCAACAACAAATAAAGAGTTTTCATAGTTCTCCTCATCCTCCAAGGCCTTTTGCATTGCCTTCAGCTGCTCTTGCTGCTTTGAAAATAATGCAGAAATCTCCTCGGTCGTGGAGTAGAAAGCCCTCAGTTGGGTTTCCCTAGGTAAATATGAAGGAGTGATATGAGAACCATCTCTTCTAGAACAATCAACATATATATTGGCAGCTAGCAGAATTATTTATCAATTAAACAGCACGGTGAAGCATGCGCATTGGTATAGAAATTAACTAAAGCAAAGTCAATAACAAAGCATGCAAGGGCTTTAGCCCCGTTTGCTCCTAATAGTTCTAAATGCAATTTTCCAAGCATTTCTGTACGCAAAAAAAAAAAAAAAAACTAGGAAATTCAATTTCATGATTGAAGTGGTCAAGTACAGAATCTGGTTACCAAGGCCATAATGAACCTAATAAGATCTTAAGAAACTTGCCAAGTCATTCTCAGCCGGCTTAATTTGACATCAACCATCAAGTTAGAGCCTTTGCTAGAAATTACTCGCATGATATTTATCCACTAATAGCTTTTATAGTTGCGTAAAAATCTTTGCCCCAATATATAAATAGGAGGTCAAAGGTGAATTTTCAAACACAAAGTTTTGGATATCAAACTCCTAATTTCTCATGTATCTAGTGAAATCTTAGAGCTTTTCTCTACTTTTTCAGTCTTCTATTTTAATCTTATAATATTACTAGTAAAATTCAGACAGTACCCATAGTCAAATATAAATTCAATAACAATAACAAATTCTATACATCAAGTGCGAATTTTCCTTGATTTTAAGATTGCCAATCTCAATTAATATATTATCCTAAAGTTAGCCTGTTAATCTCTTAAACACAAATAAATTTTTTGTTCTATCAAACTTTTCTATTCTAAAATTACCGTCCACACTACCGCTTGATTTGTTTTGAAGTTGATAATGACATCGGACCAAATTGAGATGATTACAACAATTAAAATTAAATAACTAAAAGTTAAAACCTTACTAAATTGTTTGGGTCAATTCAAATTTACAAAATAAATTTAGAGATTTTAAATATAAATTAAGTCGAACAAATTTTTTTATTTAATATTTTAAATGAAATCAAATTGAATTTAAAGACGGTTTGTTGCAAATATTAAAAATTTGCACTGTATTTCAAATATGATATAAAATAATAGAAAATGTTATGTGAGAATATTCTGATGCTTTTACATTAGAATGGACTTTAAAGTACTTTAATTTGCAGTTTATTGGTCACGAAGTTCTATGAGAACACGATTGTGCAACTTCGACTAAATTTTGCAATGCAGGCTCTGTTCTATTAATCGTTTTGCTGCATACGGAATTATTTCCATCACGTGGCTATTCTGCATACTCGCAAAAAACCCTTTTATCAACCCAAAGACAAAAATCACTTCAACAACACTCATTTTTCCAACGCATTCCTCTTTTCTAGTTTCGTTTAGGGTTTACCCTAAACGAAAAGAAAAGGGATGGTAGCTAGAAAGGAGAAGGCGGAGATGGGGCTTCAGGAGAGTCCCGCATCGCCGAAATTGGAAGCAGCGAGGCTATCATCTTTTTCCTCCAGCACGTTCAAACGTGTCGGCCAGGTCTCCAAGGGCAATTCATCACTTTTGTCGACATTGCAGTTCCAGAAGTTAATAGACGCCTTTGAGAGGAGAATGTTGCTCAAGGATGAAATCTTGAAACCCCGCCCCCCAAGGAGTCCGAAGCCCCCTCCATCTCCCTTACGGTATACTTCGTCCTACAGCTCGACGACCACGAGAAATGCGGTTCCATCAATCCCACCGCCTCCAACACTGCCTCGGGCTACGGCGGTCCCACCGCCTCAACTTCCACCGCCACCACTGCCTCGGGCTACGACAGTCCTGCCGCCTCAACTTCCACCGCCACCGCCCCCACCACCGCCTTGGGCCACGGCGGTCCCACCGCCTCAACTTCCACCGCCACCACCGCCTGGGGCTAAAGCGGCAACGAAGGGAGCAAAGTCAGGGACGACATCGTTGAGGCGAGCGCTTGAGTTTGTTGAGTTTTACAACTCGCTGATTAAAGTAGGACACAAAAATGTATTCGGCTGGTCGTGTCAGCGATGTGCCGCCGACGACAAACGGTTGGAACAGAGACTCCCGGAAGAAGATGATCAGAGAGATAGAGAACCGATCAGCTTACGTACAAACTGTAAGTTTTCTGTTTGATAATTAATGGGCAATGTGTTGCAAATCTGGTTTTGATGATGACAAACATATTTCCAGTGTGTTTTGCTTGGCTAACCCGTTTCAGGCACAAAAGATCACAAGCAAATCAAGCTAACTCAAGATCGGGTCCAAGTGTGTCAAATGTATGATTTTCCTTTTATTGAGTTAATTGTAATGTAACTGATCCCCTAGCTAAGTAACCTTGCACACACACACTCAGGGGGAGAGCTTGAGTGAATTAGAGTTTCTGTTCATTTTTTGTTCAGATCGTCCTGGACGATTTTCACATCGTCCTGGACGATCCAGCCAAAACAGAAACCCTAATTAGGGCGACTAAGTTAAGAGGGTCTGATTAAGCAGATCGTCCTGGACGATCTCTGGATCGTACGGGACGATATGCCCAAATCAGAAATTCTCAGCCGCCAGATCAAGTTAGGCAAGTTCTTATTTTTAGTTACTTGGATTGATCGTCCCGGACGATACGTGTATCGTCCCAGACGATTCAGTACAATCATGCCTAATTTAATCTGGTAATCAAGGAAATCAATTTATTTTTGGTTGATAAGATCATATCATCCTGGACGATCTTGATCGTCTAGTGCATTTAAGCTGTACGTCCAGAACTATGTACAGGACGATTTAGGGCCTTTTTGAACTAATCATACAGGACGATGTCCCTATCGGCCTGGACGATCAAGTCATTTTTTGGTCGTCTAACACAAGTTTCTCTGGACGACCCGAGCTATCTTCTGGACGATTTTCCTTGATTTGCACTAATCGTCCCGGACGATCGCAGGATCGTACGAGACGATATGAACAATTTTTTCTACTGATCGTCCAGGCTGAAACAGCTGAATTTGAACTGATCGTACAGGACGATCTATCGATCGTCCTGGACGATCTTGGCCGACCAGTTGAGATTTAGGGCAAATTTTAAGCCCTCCTATAAAAGAATTTTTTCTAAAAACAAGAAAAATCTTTTGCTACCTTCCTTCCTTGAGAAACCCTAGAGAGAGAGAGAGTTGGGAGAGAGAGAGAAGATCTTGTGAGGGGGAGTTAGTGAGGGATTCACTAAGGTTGCTCCAAGCACGGATCAGAGTCGTCTTCTCCGCTCGTCGTCTTTCGTCTAGTCGGTGTTCGTCGTGGGAGGATCGTTCGCAAGAAGATCCGGGGTTCTCTGCCCGCTTCAGGTGGAAGCAAAAGGAGTCCGAAGGTTCTCTGCCTGCTTCTGGAGGAAGCAAAAGGAGGTCGGGTTCTCTGCCTCACCGTGTGGTGAAAGGAGGTGTTTGTACAGGCTTCTCCGCCTTGCTGTGGGAGCAAAAGGAGAGACACTTTTTTTTAAGTGCAATACCCAGAGGGGAGGCTCCGGGGAGTGGACGTAGGTCAAGTTGACCGAACCACTATAAAATCTGGTTTGCTTTTCTGATTCAGTTTTGCACTTTACTTTTCCAATATAAACTGCTTGGGAGAATATCTGTGATTGGTCTTTTCGTTCTTGTTTACTTGTTTCCGCTGCTAAGTATCGAAAAGATTTTCATTGTTATCGTGAAATTTTTAAATAACCAATTCACCCCCCCTCTTGGTTAGCCTCGGGACTAGTTCACTAGGGCTTAACATCCCTATCAAACTTTCAAGTGGTATCAGAGCGGGATTCAAAATTTAGGTTTAAAAACTTTTGAATTTGATCCATGGCTAACTGTAACAATCGTAATACTTCTGAAGGCTATTCTATTACAAGACCACCGTTGTTTGACAATATTCCTTTTGATTTTTGGAAAACACGCATGTCTACTTTTCTGCAATCTATTGATTATCGCATGTGGATGTTAGTTAAGGATGGATATGAACCACCTTTTAGATTGATTAACAATTTGAAAACTGAATTGCCTTTTGCTGATTGGACGTTTGATGATCGTGATTTAGCACAGTTAAATGCAAAATGCTTGAACTGTTTCTTTTGTGCTTTAAAATCTGAAGACTATATGCGTGTTTCTACTTGTACAACGGGAAAGGAAATCTGGGATAGATTATGTATAACATACGAAGGTACAACTGAAGTCAAACAATCTAGGCTAAACATCTTGTTACATGATTACAAACTTTTTCGCATGAAACCTAGTGAGACTATTTCAGAAATGTACACAAGGTTCACTCAGATTGTTACCTCTTTACATGCTCTAGGTAGAGAACTTACTAACTACGAAAGAGTGAACAAAATTCTTAGATGTTTGCCTACTTCTTATGATGCTAAGATTACTGCTATCACTGAATCTAAAGATTTAAATACTTACTCTATTGACAGCTTACTTGGATCACTCATTGCTTACGAGCAAGGGGTGAACCAAAGGCAACTTGATGCAGGTAAACGCAAGAAAGAGAAGACAGTGACACTAAAGGCCAAAGATTCAGATGCTAGCACTTCCGGGTCTGATAGCGATGATGTTGCCTTAATCACAATGCAATTCAAAAGCTTTCTAAGGAAGAAACATAAGAACTATCAGAAGTGGAACAAGGGTAAGTCCAATAAAAATTTTAAGGGTTCATCTGAATCTGTTTGTTTTGAATGCAGGAAGCCTGGACACATTAAGGCTGATTGTCCTACACTTAAAGCTCACCCCAGCAAGGAGAAGGGTGAGGAGAAACCAAAGTTCAGAAAGGACAAGAAGCGGATTCAGAAGGCGTTCTGGGCAGACTCTGCATCCGACTCTTCTGAGACTGAAGCTGAAGAGGAGGAAACAAACTTGTGTCTGATGGCTGATGATCACCCTGGTCAGTCGGACCAGGAAGAGGTATGTGAGCTTACTTACGATCAATTATTTGAAGTTTCTGAAAAAATTCATACATCGTATAGGAAGCTTAAGAAAACTCATGCTAGTCTGAAATTAGATTATTTGACTTTGCAAAAAGAGCATGATTCTGTAGTTAAAGATCATTCCACACTTGATTCCAATCACATGACCTTGCTTGATGAATTCGATGATTTGAACAAAAAATATTCTGATTTAACTGTTGAGCATGATTTGTTAAAAACATCGCATGTTGAATTAGAAGTTGCTTTTAAGAAAGTGAATGATATGGCATGTGAGTTAGAAAGTAATGAAAGTGCAAGAACTTTTAAAATTGCAAGTTTAAATAAACATATTGAGTTCCTGAAAGTGAAAATCAGTGCTTTTGAAAAGAACGAAACACCGTCTACTTTTGAACAGTTTTATGCACCGCCACCTTTTGAAAAATCTGTTGCAAGTTCTTCAAAGCATGTTTCATATACATCTAAGAAGAGGCATTATCACCCACGTAGATTAGTTAACCCTTTTCCTGGTGTTAGATGTTTTTCATGTGGCATGTTAGGACATATTTCCCACACCTGCACTGTTCACTGTAGTACACATTGGGTGTGGAAACCCAAACTGCCTGTTTCACAGCACAGCACGCATGCATTGCATTCTTCTTTTCATAAGAAGGAACCCAAACCTGTTTGGGTTCCTAAGACTGACGTTTGATACTTTTGTAGGTGTGCTCTCACACAAGACCTCGTGAGAGCATGTGGTACCTGGACAGCGGATGTTCTAGACATATGACTGGAGATGCAAATCAGTTCATTTCGCTGAAGGCCAGAGCTGGAGGCAAGGTTACACTTGGAGATAACACCACCAGGAAGGTGGTAGGCACAGGTATAATTGGTGATTCAAAGAATTTTATGATTGATAATATTTTGCTTGTAGATGGACTGAAACACAACTTGCTGAGCATCAGTCAACTCTGTGACAAGGGATACAACATCAAATTCCTGCCCACTGGCTGCATTTTCAGCTTAAATGATGAAGTTGTTTTGCAGGGGGCAAAGGATCAACAACGTCTACAAGCTGGATGTAAGTTGCATTAAATCTGATAATTCAATTTGCTTAAAAACTGCTGCTGATGAGTCTTGGTTATGGCATAGGAGATTATGTCATGCCAGTATGAAAACCCTTAGGAGAGTCATCCAAAAGGACTTAGTTAGAGGTGTGCCCAAGCTTAAGTTCACTAAGGATCACCTGTGTGATGCCTGTCAGTTGGGGAAACAAGTCCAGTCCTCTTTTCACTCTGTTAAGGACATTAGCACCTCTAGACCTTTAGAAGTTCTTCACATGGACCTCTTTGGACCCATTAACACTGCCAGCTTAGGGGGGAGAGTCTATGGTTTTGTGATTGTAGATGATTATTTGAGGTTCACTTGGGTTAAATTTTTGTCACATAAATCTAAGTCATTTGATGAGTTTAGATCTTTCTCTACTTGGATTCAGAAGAAGTTAGGATGTGAGATTATTACCATCTATAGTGATCACGGAGGGGAGTTTGAAAATGAAAGATTTGGAAGTTTTTGTGAGAATCATGGGATTAGTCACAATTTTTCAGCTCCTAGGACCCCTCAGCAGAACAGGGTAGCTGAAAGGAAGAACAGGACCTTAGTGGAAGCCGCTAGAGCCATGCTTGCCGAGTATTCACTTCCAAAATACTTTTGGGCTGAAGCGGTGAACACTGCCTGTTATGTGCTGAATAGGGTAAATGTGAGAGTCAAACTGAACAAGACACCTTATGAGATCATTAAGGGTAGAACTCCAAATCTGTCCCACCTCCATGTCTTTGGCTGTAAGGTTTTCATTCTGAACAACGGGAAATCACCCTTAGGAAAATTTGATCCCAAATCTGATGAAGGAGTGTTCTTAGGATATTCAAATGTGGGGAAATCCTTTAGGGTGTTCAATAGGAGGACTCTGGTGGTGGAAGAAACAACCCATGTAGTGTTTAATGAATCTGATCCTAAGGAGTCTAGATCTAAAGTAGAAGATGAAGAGATTGTTAAGGTTATCCAAGGAGTTGGAAATACAAATTTGGAGGAAAGGGTAGAACCTCAAACCACGTTGCCTAGAGATTGGAGATATTCTTCGAGTCATCCTAAAGAACTGATCTTAGGAGACCCTTCTGAAGGTGTTAAGACTAGGTATGGACTTAGGAAGGAAGTAAACCATTCTGCCTTTATCTCAATGACTGAACCCACCAACATCAATCAAGCCTTGTCAGATGAGTTTTGGATTTTAGCTATGCAGGAAGAGTTGAATCAATTTGAAAGGAATGATGTTTGGGAGTTAGTAGAAAGACCTAAAAATCAAAGTATTGTGGGAACCAAGTGGGTCTTTAAGAATAAGATGAATGATTCTGGTGTGGTGGTGAGAAATAAGGCAAGATTGGTGGCTAAGGGGTATAATCAGATAGAAGGGATTGATTTTGAGGAGACTTTTGCCCCTGTAGCTAGATTGGAAGCCATAAGAGTGCTACTAGCCTTTGCCTGTTACAAGGGATTTAAGCTGTTTCAAATGGATGTCAAGAGTGCCTTTTTAAATGGGGTAATTAAAGAAGATATTTTTGTAGAACAACCCCCAGGTTTTGAGAGTTCCCAATATCCAAGTCATGTCTATAAATTAAAAAAGGCCTTATATGGATTGAAACAGACACCCAGAACTTGGTATGAGAGGCTTAGCACATTCCTGTTAGAAAGAGAGTTTGTTAAGGGGAGCGTAGACACTACCCTTTTTCTGAGGAGATTAGGGGATGACTTACTCATTGTCCAGATCTATGTTGATATAATTTTTGGATCTTTTGATAAATATTTATGTGAAGAGTTTTCTAAAACAATGAGTAAGGAGTTTGAGATGAGTATGATGGGAGAATTGTCCTACTTTTTGGGGTTTAGCATAAGGCAAACGGATGATGGAACCTTTCTCAATCAATCAAAATACACTAAGGACATTTTGAAGAAATATGAAATGGACAAAGCCAAACCAATCAATACTCCCATGCCCTCCTCAGTTCAGTTAGATAATTATTCAAATGGAAAATCTGTTGATCAGAAGAAGTATAGAGGGATAATAGGTTCACTGCTTTACCTGACTGCTAGCCGACCTGATATCATGTTTAGTGTCTGTCTTTGTGCTAGGTTTCAGGCTGATCCTAAAGAGTCCCACCTGACTGCTGTTAAGAGAATTCTTAGATATCTTTTAGGGACTCCAAACCTAGGAATTTGGTACCCTAGGCACAGCACCTCTTTTGAGATCATTGGATATTCTGATTCTGACTTTGTGGGGTGTAGGGTGGATAGGAAGAGTACTTTTGGGACTTGTCAATTCATAGGACAGTCGTTAGTCTCCTGGTCTAGTAGAAAACAGAACTCAGTTGCACTTTCCACTGCTGAAGCTGAGTACATTGCCTTAGGAAGTTGTGTGGCCCAAGTTCTTTGGTTGAAGCAACAAGTCTTGGATTTAGGAGTACCTGTTGGCACAATTTATGTTCTGTGTGATAATATTAGTGCCATCTGTATCTCTAAGAATCCAATCCAACATTCTAGGACCAAACACATTGATATTAGGCATCACTTCATTAGGGACCATGTTACAAAAGGGGACATTGAGCTACATCATGTAGCAACTGAAAATCAGCTGGCTGACATATTCACTAAACCACTGGCCTTTGACTCATTCAGCATTTTGAGAACCAGATTAGGAGTGATTGATATAAATACTTGATTCTGATGACTGCTGATTTATGATTGTTCTGATTGGTATTCTGATTTCTGTTAGTTAGTTTTGGTATTCTAATTTCTGATTTCTGTTAGTTAGTTTTGGTTTGATTATTTGCTTTCAGTTGATTTTATTTCTTCTGCTGATTTCTGTTTTAGCCTTACTGTTAGTTTGATTTGAGTATTTACTTTGATGTGATTTTCTACCTGTTTTTATTCACTGGTTCATATCTTGCACTTACTGTTCTATGTTTTTCAAAATCTGATCACTGCTCACTACTTCTGAAAAATCTGAATTTTTGACTGGGAGTTTTTACCTTGTTTTGGTTTGGAAGCTGGTAAGCAGTGATTGATTCCACTGAATCAGTTAAAGGGAAGAAACATTGATGATTGTTTCTCTTCCTCTAACTCCTTTACTGGTGTATGATTTCTTTTGAATAAAAATCCTCTTCAAAATTAAAATGTTAGTTTTTGAAATAGAGATTATTTTATCTTCCTACAGTAATCTGCCTCATATCAATAGTGTTTTTCAAAGTCTTGAGTCATTAGTTTGATTTTCTAAACCAAGTGATTGCATTTATCATATGTTGTATGGCTTTTGTTTTGTAAATCGTTCTTCCTTACTGTGGAGAGTCATCTCCTATGTCTGGAAGATAATCTCACAGCTGAGACTCTTTAATGATTATGAAAAGGAGAAAGCTTATAAAAGATGCGCAATGCGCCAGATAATTTGAAAAAGAGGCATAAAATAAGCCCAAAACTGAAAAGATGCGAAATTGCCAAATTGGATACACAAAGTGTATCAAAAATCAAAAGATGCGCAAAACGTCAACTAATTTGAAAAAGAGGCATAAAATGAGCCCAAACCAAGCTTTCTTCCCTTTCAGATTGTTAAATGTCTTAAAGAAATCCATGCGCCACTTAATATTTTCAAAAGCTTGAGTTTGAAAATCCTGATTTCTGATTTTTTACTTTGTAACACTATTATATCAGATATTTTTCTGGAACGAGGCTTGAAAGAATCTCTTTTCGAATCTAATGTCTTTTCTTCTGAATCGGATTTTTGTTTTGAAAGAGGTTTGCATCGATAAGGTGCCCGGGGTCGGAGTTACGAAAGTTGATTATTTCCAACCTTTTCTGGATTTCAGCGTTGTCAATCGTCCTGTTATTGGTTTTTTGAATCTAAAATCAAGGAAAAAATTCTGATTTACTCGAGCAGCTTGATCAAAAAAAAAACATTGCTTTTATGTGTTTTTGCTGTAAGTTTTATTCGTTTTTTGTTATTTTGATTTTATGGTTGTGTTTTTGGGATCCTGATCGGTCATCTTCATCCTTCATCTTTTTCTGTTTTCTTCACATCGTCCTGGACGATACCACGATCGTCCTGGACGATCCACTTCGTCCTGGACGATCCAAACATCGTCCTGGACGATTCGTTCAAAATCGTCCCCACACTGCTCCTGCTGCTGAAAAATCCCAATTATTGGTGATCGTCCTGGACGATCATTACATCGTCCTGGACGATATGATCCATATCTTCATGATCTGATCAAACGGCTGACATTGCACCAATTATTGTCCATCGTCCTGGACGATCCACCTCATCGTCCCGGACGATCCACGTGTCAGCCGCTGGACGATTGGAATTCGGCCTGTCCGACATATTTATTGCATATCGTCCCGGACGATCCACCTAATCGTCCTGGACGATACTTTTCGTCAACGGTCATCCAGCCTGACCCCTCGGGACGATCGCCTGTGTCTAATCGTCCTGGACGATATCTGATCGTCCTGGACGATCGGACCGCCTTTTTGACCAATTGTCCAGGACGTCATAAATGACCAAATCGTCCCGGACGATATCGCGATCGTACGGGACGATCAGGCCGTTTTCTATATAAACAACAGTTTTTCTTCAGATTTTTTCACACCTTTCTTCTTCCACTCTCCTTCTACTTCCTTACCTTGTGGATTCCTAATGGCTGGTGGCAAAAAGTCTCGTCAAAAGGGTGCCAGTTCCTCCCGGGGACATGTCGATCCTCGCTTCCCGAATGCCGCCGATTAGGCTGCTTTCGAATGCTATCGTAATGTGGGGATCACGCACTCTAAAATTGTAAATCCCCGCACTCTTACTTATCCCATTCTGGATCTGTTCGCACACACTTCTCTCACCTTCATTCTGACCTTAGCCTTTCCCTTTAATCTTGAACTCCTTCAAATCTTCTTTGCCAACTTGCGCATTTCCGCGGACTATTCCACTCTTCGATCATACGTCAATCAACGCCCCGTGGAACTCACGACCCACGATTTTCACAATATTCTCAACCTGTCTGTCACTGGCGACAAACTTCACATGCTTATCACCGATCCTGACTATGATTGGAGTGTCGCCAATCACTTCCTTCGCAATACCAACGCACCCTATCTGGACAACGCTTGCACTTCCCTTCTCAAGGACGCACGGACCATTCAGCACGTCCTTCGTTCCTCCGTCATTTCAAAGGCGGGGGATCGAATTCACATTACGCCGCTACTGTCCTTGACCACCTACTACATCATGGCCCGTCGAGAATTTAATGCCTCTGATCTGATTATCCGCTACATAGAACACCTAACCACCATTAGAGATCCGGGTCACAGGCGTCGCCCAAATCTAGCTTTAGGTCATCTTATTCACTATGCCTTAGAGACAAAATATGACCTTCAGTATCCTGTCCCTCCTGATGTCCCTCCTTCCTTCTTCACAAACAACTCATTCCACGTCCTTCACAGCACCCAACTACATCCGGAGCCCGCCCCGGATGTTGAGGAGGAAGAGGAAGAGGCCATTCCAGTCCCTGCTGCACCAGAGGCACCTGCTCCCCTTCGCATTGCCTCTCCCTTTGACCACCTAGTGCAGCGTTTCGATCAGTGGGAGGCCAGATTTGACTCCTACGTGGTTGCCTAGGAGCAGCGGCACGCCGAGGACATCCAGCGCTTCACTGACTATGCTGCGGAGCAGCAACAGCAGCATGACCAGGACATCGCCTGGATTGCAGCCCACTTTCAGGCCATTCACCACTACTTCAATCCACCACCGCCACCTCCTTCTTCAGATCAGGATCCGTCTCAGTTTCAGTTTTCTGTTTTGTAGTTGTTCTCTTTTATGGTTTGTACTTGTGTTTCCGTTTCTGTTTCCCCTCCTCCTTTTTTGTGATGTCAAAAGGGGGAGTCAGTTATAGTCGTTTCTGTTTTTGTTATGAGTCATGTTTCATGTATTGATTTAGTTGTTAAATGAAAATTTGAAAAAAAAATATTTGTGTTTGGATCTTCTAGTTTACTTTTATTTTCAAACTACTCTACAAATGTTTGCCATCATCAAAAAGGGGGAGATTATTGCAAATCAGGTTTTGATGATGACAAACATGTTTCCTGTGTGTTTTGCTTGGCTAACACGTTTCAGGCACAAAAGATCACAAGCAAATCAAGCTAACTCAAGATCGGGTCCAAGTGTGTCAAATGTATGATTTTTTTTTATTGAGTCAATTGTAATGTAACTGATCCCCTAGCTAAGTAACCTTGCACACACACACTCAGGGGGAGAGCTTGAGTGAATTAGAGTTTCTGTTCATTTTTTGTTCAGATCGTCCTGGACGATTTTCACATCGTCCTGGACGATCCAGCCAAAACAGAAACCCTAATTAGGACGACTAAGTTAAGAGGGTCTGATTAAGCAGATCGTCCTGGACGATCTCTGGATCGTACGGGACGATATGCCCAAATCAGAAATTCTCAGCCGCCAGATCAAGTTAGGCAAGTTCTTATTTTTAGTTACTTTGTCTGATCGTCCCGGACGATACGTGTATCGTCCCGGACGATTCAGTACAATCATACCTAATTTAATCTGTTATTAAGGAAAGCAATTTATTTTTGGTTGATACGATCATATCGTCCTGGACGATCGCAGGATCGTCCCGGACGATCTTGATCGTCTAGTGCATTTAAGCTGTACGTCCAGAACTATGTACAGGACGATTTAGGGCCTTTTTGAACTAATCGTACAGGACGATGTCCCTATCGGCCTGGACGATCAAGTCATTTTTTGGTTGTCCAGCACAAGTTTCTCTGGACGACCCGAGCTGTCTTCTGGACGATTTTCCTTGATTTGCACTAATCGTCCCGGACGATCGCAGGATCGTACGGGACGATATGAACAATTTTTTTCTACTGATCGTCCAGAAGAGCCTGATCGTCCAGGCTGAAACAACTGAATTTGAACTAGTCGTACAGGACGATCTACCGATCGTCCTGGACGATCTTGGCCGACCAGTTGAGATTTAGAGCAAATTTTAAGCCCTTCTATAAAAGAACTTTTTCTAAAAACAAGAAAAATCTTTTGCTACCTTCCTTCCCTGAGAAACCCGAGAGAGAGAGAGAGTTGGAAGAGAGAGAGAAGATCTTGTGAGGGGGAGTTAGTGAGGGATTCACTAAGGTTGCTCCAAGCACGAATCAGAGTCGTCTTCTCCGCTCGTCGTCTTTCGTCTAGTCGGTGTTCGTCGTGGGAGGATTGTTCGCAAGAAGATCCGGGGTTCTCTGCCCGCTTCAGGTGGAAGCAAAAGGAGTTCGAAGGTTCTCTGCCTGCTTATGGAGGAAGCAAAAGGAGGTCGAGTTCTCTGCCTCACCGTGTGGTGAAAAAGAGGTGTTTGTACAGGCTTCTCCGCCTTGCTGTGAGAGCAAAAGGAGAGACACTTTTTGTTTAGTGCAATACCCGGAGGGGAGGCTCCGGGGAGTGGACGTAGGTCAAGTTGACCGAACCACTATAAAATCTGGTTTGCTTTTCTGATTCAGTTTTACACTTTACTTTTCCAATATAAACTGCTTGGGTGAATATCTGTGATTGGTCTTTTCGTTTTTGTTTACTTGTTTCCGCTGCTAAGTATCGAAAAGATTTTCATTATTATCGTGAAATTTTTAAATAACCAATTCACCCCCCCTCTTGGTTAGCCTCGGGACTAGTTCACTAGGGCTTAACATCCCTATCGAACTTTCACAATGCATGAACAAATAGTTTTAGTCTGGCAATAAATTTGAGATCTTATGCTGTTAAAAGGTTTTCAGATTGGTTCATATCCACCATTTTTCTTGGTTGATCACTGATGTTATAGCTTGCTGATAGTAAACAGGAAAAGAGATTCCTTAACTATTCCCAACTATGTTTTCTGGCTACAGATTAAGAAGGACATGGAGACGCAGTGCGATTTCATACAGTTCTTGATAAAGGAAGTGAAAAACACAGCGTTCTCCAACATCGAGGATCTCGTCTCCTTCGTCAAAAGGCTAGACAACAAACTCTCCTTCCTGGTACTTAAAACTTCTAAAAGCTTTTGTTAAAATGGTTTGAAGTCACAAAAAGTGATGAGATTTTGGGGATTAGTGATATAGGTGGACAAGAGAGCAATTTTGAAGCACTTCGATTGGCCGGAGCCGAAGTAGGATGTAATGCGGGAAGCGGCGTTTTCATACTGTGGTCTTCAGAAGCTAGAGTCGGAGGCGTTGTCCTTCCGCAACAATCCTAGGCAGTCCTATTCGTCTACCATTAAAAAGATGCAAAACCTATTGGAAAAGCACTTGAAAAGTTTTTTTTTCTTAGTGTTCAAAGAAGTTTGATAATTTTTAATGTTATTATTGTTCATTTGCAGATTAGATCATGAAATATTTAGTCTTAAGCTCGTGCTGGAGGGGAAGGACAATAACTTTAAAAATTGTCAAACTTCTTTGAACACTAAGAAAATAAAACTTTCCAAGTACTTTTCCAATAGGCTTTGCATCTTTTTAATGGTAGACGAATAGGGTTGCCTAGGACTGTCACTGAAGGACAACGCCTCCGACTCTAGCTTCCGAAGACCGCAATATGCAAACGCCGCTTTCCGCATTACATCCTACTTCGGCTCCAGCCAATCGAAGTGCTTCAAAACAACCCTCTCGTCCACTTATATCACCAATCCCCAAAATCTCATCATTTTTTGTGACTTCAAACCATTTTAACAAAAAAAAAAATAGAAGTTATAAGTACCAGGAAGGAGAGTTTATTGTCTAGCCTTTTGACGAAGGAAACGAGATCCTCGATGTTGGAGAACACCGCATTTTCCACTTCCTTTATCAACAACCATATGAAATCACCCTGCATCTCCACGTCCTTCTTAATCTGCAGCTAGAAAACAGAGTAGGAAATAGTTAAGGAATTTCTTATCCCGTTTACCATCAGCAAGCTATACATCAGTGATCAACCAAAGAAAATGGTGGACATGAACCAATCTGAAAACCTTTTAACAGCATAATATCTCAAATTTATTGCCAGACTAAAATTATTTGTTTATGCATTGCCCATT
Source organism: Dendrobium chrysotoxum (assembly GCA_019925795.1). NCBI lineage: Eukaryota > Viridiplantae > Streptophyta > Magnoliopsida > Asparagales > Orchidaceae > Dendrobium > Dendrobium chrysotoxum. Next base: position 48,953,074 of record CM034307.1, read on the forward strand.
AATTATCAAACAAAGAACTTACAGCTTGTACGTAAGCTAATCGGTTCTCTATCTCTCCGATAATCTTCTTCTAAGCATCTCTCTTCCAATTGTTTGCCATTGGCAGCACATCGCTGACACGACTGGCCGAATACGTTTTTGAGTCCTGCTTAATCAGCAAGTTGTAAAACTCAACAAACTCAGGCGCTCACCTAAACGATGTCGTCCCTAACTTCGCTCCCATCATTGCCGCTTTAGCCCCAGGCGGTGGAGGCAATGGTGGCGGTGGTGGAGGCGGTGGTGGCGGTAAAAGATGAGGCGGCGAGAGCATCATAGCCTGAGGCGGTGGTGGCGGTGGAAGTTGAGGTGGCGAAACCGCCGTAGCCCGAGGCGGTGGTGGGAGTGGGATTGACGGAACCGCATTTCTCGTGGTCGTCGAGCTGTAGGACGAAGTAGACTGTAAGGGAGAGGGGGCTTCAGAACCCTTAGAGGGGCAGAGTTTTGAGATTCCATCTCCCTTACGGTATACTTCGTCCTACAACTCGACGACCACGAGAAATGCGGTTCCGTTAATCCCACCGCCTCGGGCTACGGCGGTCCCGCCGCCTCAACTTCCACCGCCACCACCGCCTCGGGCTACGACGGTCCCACCGCCTCAACTTCCATTGCCACCATCGCCTGGGGATAAAACGGCAACAAAGGGAGCGAAGTCAGGGACGGCATCGTTGAGGCGAGCGCCTGAGTTTGTTGAGTTTTACAACTCGCTGATTAAGCAGGACACAAAAACGTATTCAGCCAGTCGTGTCAGCGATGTGCCGTCGACGGCAAATGGCTGAAAGAGAGATGCCCAGAAGAAGATGATCAGAGAGATAAAGAACCGATCAGCTTACGTACAAGCTGTAAGTTCTCTGTTTGATAATTAATGGGCAATGCATGAACAAATAGTTTTAGTCTGGCAATAAATTTGAGATCTTATGCTGTTAAAAGGTTTTCAGATTGGTTCATGTCCAACCATTTTCCTTGGTTGATCTCTGATGTTACAGCTTGTTGATGGTAAACGAGATAGAAAATTCCTTCACTATTCCCTACTCTATTTTCTGGCTGTAGATTAAGAAGGACGTGGAGACGCATGGGCAATTTCATACAGTTCTCGAAAAAGGAAGTGAAAAATGCAGCGTTCTCCAACATCGAGGATCTCGTCTCCTTCGTCAAAAGACTATACGACACTCTCCTTCCTGATACTTAAAACTTCTAAAAGCTTTTGTTACAATGGTTTGAAGTCATAAAAAAGTGATGGGATTTTAGAGATTGGTGATATAGGTGGATGAGAGAGCAGTTTTGAAGCACTTCGATTGCCCGGAGTCGAAGTCGGATGTAATGCGGGAAGCGGCGTTAGCATACTGCGGTCTTTGAAAGCTAGAGTCGGAGGTGTTGTCCTTCTGCGATGATCCTAGGCAGTCCTGTTCGTTTAACATTAAAAGATGCAAAGCCTATTGGAAAAGTACTTGAAATTTTTTTTTTCTTAGTGTTCAAAGAAGTTTAACAAATTTTAAAGTTATTGTTGTTCATTTGCAGATTAGATCATGAAATATTTAGTCTTAAGCTCGTGCGGAAGGGGAAGGACAATAACTTTAAAAATTGTCAAACTTCTTTGAACACTAAGAAAAAAAAACTTTTCAAGTACTTTTCCAATAGGCTTTGCATCTTTTTAATGGTAGACAAACACGACTGCCTAGGATTGTCGCGGAAGGACAACGCCTCCGACTCTAGCTTCCGCAGACTGCAATATGCAAACGCCGCTTCCTGCATTACATCCCACTTTGGCTCTGGCCAATCGAAGTGCTTCAAAACTGCTCTCTCATTAACTTATATCACTAATCCTCAAAATCTCATTACTTTTTGTGACTTAAAACCATTTTAACAAAATTTTTAGAAGTTTTAAGTACCAGGAAGGAGAGTTTGTCATCTAGCCTTTTGACGAAGGAGACGAGATCCTCGATGTTGGAGAACGCCGCATTTTCCACTTCTTTTATCAAGAACTATATGAAATCGCCCTGCGTCTCCACGTTCTTCTTAATCTGCAGCCAAAAAACAGAGTAGGGAATAGTTAAGGAATTTTCTATCCCGTTTACCATTAGCAAGCTGTAACATCAGTGATCAACCAAAGAAAATGGTGGACATGAACCAATCTGAAAATCTTTTAACAGCATAAGATCTCAAATTTATTGCCAGACTAAAACTATTTGTTCATGCATTGCCCATTAATTATCAAACAAAGAACTTACAACTTTTACGTAAGCTAATCGGTTCTCTATCTCTCGGATCATCTTCTTCCGGGCGTCTCTCTTCCAACAGTTTGCAGTCGGCGGCACATTGCTGACACGGTCGTTCGAATACGTTTTTGTGTCCTGCTTAATCAGCGAGTTGTAAAACTCAACAAACTCAGGCACTCATCTCAACGATGTCGTCCCTGACTTCGCTCCCTTCATTGCTGCTTTAGCCCCAGGCGGTGGAGGCGGTGGTGGCGGTGGAAGTTGAGGTGGCGAGACCGCTGTAGCCTGAGGCAGTGGTCGAGGCGGTGGTGGAGGTGGAGGTTGAGGCGGCGGGATCGCCATAGTCCGATGCAGTGGTGGAGGTGGTGGTGGCAGTGGAAGTTGAGGCGGCGGGAATGCCGTAGCCCGAGGCGGTGTTGGAGGCGGTGTAGGCAGTGGGATTGACGGAACTGCATTTCTCATGGTCGTCGAGCTGTAGGACGAAGTAGACCGTAAGGAAGAGGGAGGGGGCTTCAGAACCCTTAGGGGGGCGAGGTTTCGAGATTCCATCTCCCTTATGGTATACTTCATCCTACAGCTCGGCGACAACGAGAAATGTGGTTCCGTCAATCCCACCACCTCGAGCTACGGCGGTCCCGCCGCCTCAACTTCCACCGCCACCACCGCCTCGAGCTACGGCAGTCCTGCCGCCTCAACTTCCACCGCCACCGCCGCCTCGGGCTACGACGGTCCCACTGCCTCAACTTCCACCACCACCTGGGGCTAAAACGGCAACGAAGGGAACGAAGTCAAGGACGACATCGTTGAGACGAACGCCTGAGTTTGTTGAGTTTTACAACTCGCTAATTAAGCAAGACACAAAAACGTATTCGTACGATCATGTCAGTGATGTGCCGCCGACGGCAAACGACTGGAAGAGAGACGCCCGAAAGAAGATGATCAGAGAGATAGAGAACCGATCAGCTTACGAACAAGCTGTAAGTTCTCTGTTTGATAAATAATGGGCAATGCATGAACAAATAGTTTTAGTCTGACAATAAATTTGAGATCTTATGCTGTTAAAAGATTTTCAGATTAGTTCATGTCCACCTTTTTCTTGGTTGATCATTGATGTTACAGCTTGCTGATGGTAAACGGGATAAGAAATTCCTTAACTATTCCCTACTCTATTTTCTGGCTGCAGATTAAGAAGGACGTGGAGACGCAGGGCAATTTCATACAGTTCTTGATAAAGGAAGTGGAAAATACAGCGTTCTTCAATATCGAGGATCTCGTCTCCTTCGTCAAAAGGATAGACAACAAACACATCTTCCTGGAACTTAAAACTTCTAAAAGCTTTTGTTAAAATGGTTTGAAGTCACAAAAAAGTGATGAAATTTTGGGGATTGGTGATATAGGTGGACGAGAGAGTAGTTTTGAAGCACTTCGATTGGCCGGAGCCGAAGTGGGATGTAATGCGGGAAGCAGCGTTTGCATACTGCGATCTTCGGAAGTTAGCATCGGAGGCGTTGTCCTTCTGCGATGATCATAGGCAGTCCTGTTTGTCTACCATTAAAAAGATGCAAAGCCTATTAACTTCTGGAACTGCAATGTCAACAAAAGTGATGAATTGCCCTTGGAGACCTGGCCTACACATTTGAATGTGCTTGAGGAAGATGATAGCCTCACAAATTCGAATTTCGGCGATGCGGGACTCTTCTGAAGCCCCATCACCGCCTTCTCCTTTCTGGCTACCATCCCTTTTCTACTTTATTGTTCTCACTCTAGCTTCTAGAGCCTCTCCGGCGAAGTCTCTGGCGAAGTAGGTCAGTTTCATTTAGGGATAGAGTGTATGACTTTCTTGAAGGATTAAATACAGAGTTTGACCAAGTTATAGTTTAGATCCTTGGCAAAGAGGAGATACCATCACTAAATGAGACTATTTCTCTCATTCATGTTGAGGAAAGCCGACGATGCGTAATGCTAGAACCAAAGATTGCTGAAGGTTCAACAATGGTGATAGCCAAAGAGGCGTCATGGAAGGAAAGAACTTCTCGAAACCTCAAGACAAAGACTCCCTTCGATGAAGCGATTACAAGAAATCAACACAAACAAAGAAGACATGCTGGAAGTTACATGTAAAGCCCCCAAGTAATAAGTGGAATCAAAGAAGTAGATAAAAGGGACCATCACAAGCTAACACAACAACAAGCCAGCCCAACCCAGAAACACAGTTCAGTTTTAGAGAGCTCAACAAAGAAGATATTGATAAGTTAAAACAGCTCCTGATATCACTTGAAAAATCACATGCATCTTCTTCTCTTGCACTTTCAGTTAAATTTCCAATATCCATTAGATTAAGCGCATCTATAAATCATTTAAAAGAAGCATGGATCATTGACTCTGGAGTCACATATCACATGACACTCTACTATCCACTTTATCAACAACACTCCTTGCCCGAGCTGATAGTTCTCTTACCATAGTAGCAGGCCAATGAGACATACCCTTATCTCCCTCCCTCACTCTAAAAAATGTGCTACACGTACCTCAATTATTCACAAACTTAATCTCTATACAAAAACTTACCGGTGATTATAATTGTCAAGTCCTATTTAACCCTACTTGTTGCTTATTTTAGGACCAAGGCTCGGGGAAGAACATTGGACTTGCTTAGAAGAGAGATGGACTGTACTACCTGGAAGAGCTGAACAAATCCACTATTATCAATAATGGCCATTCTATATTATCCTTATTTAATAAAAAATCTATTATTAGGCTTCATCATTTTAGATTAAGACATCCATCTTTTGATGTCTTAAAAAAATATGTATCTAAAATATTTTAAAAAGTTGAAAAATGAATCTTTTCATTATGAAACTTATGAGTTAGCCAAGCATAAATGAGTTTCTTTTCCAAACAAAATTGAGAGATGCCATACCTCTTTCTACCTTATTCATAGTGATATCTGGAGAAAAATTTCTAACATCTTATGGGCCCGATAGTTTGTATCATTTATTGATGACTACACTCGAGTCTCTTGGATCTTTTTCCTAAAAAATAAATCCAATGTGAGCACTATCCTTCTAATTTTTCACACCATGATGCAGAATCAATTCAGGATAAAAATAAGAAAATTTCATCCTAACAATGTCAACGATTATTTTAATCAAACCCTATCCTCCTACTTTCAAAAGAAATGTATCATTCATGAGTCTTCCTGCATTCATACCCCACAATAAGGCAGAGTTATAGAAAGAAAAAATGGCCATCTTCTGGCCTCCACCCATGCACTTCTATTCTACCACAATATATCCAAATCCTACTGAGAGGAAGCCCTTCTGACCGTCACATATCTCGTAAACTGACTACCTTCAACAACCTTAGGACTAAAACACCAATGTATATTCTATCCTCTTTTTAGCCTGAATTTCGAACCCATAACAACCTCACACCCAAAATCTTTGGGTGTACTGCCTATGTTCAGATTCACAGTCCAAATAAAAGAAAATTAGATCCAAGAGCACTCAAATGTATCTTTGTTGGATATTCATCCACCCAAAAAGGTTATAAGTGTTATCATCCCTCTACAAAGAAAACGCTTGTATCTATTGACATTACTTTTAATGAACAAAAATCTTATTTCACCAAACCGTATCTTCAAGGAGAGACTGAAACTGAGGAAGATGAGGAAAGTGAGCTTGCCCATCTTGACCTTTCACCTCCACCTCAAACCAATCCACCTAAACCTAAAATCAAAGCCAGGGAAACTGAGGACAAAGCTATTATGGATAATACAAGGTTTGGGAAAGTGTATTCAAGACGTACAAATCCAAATTACGCTCCATAAAAGATCCAAGAATCTGAATCGTTTCCTGAAATTGAGGTAAGTTCACCAAAAAAACTCCCTTTTACCCCATAACCAACTTTGTATCCTTCTATAACTTCTCACTTTCACACAAAGATTTTCTAGTTACACTAAATGATATTCATATTCCTAATGATATTTTTAAAGCCTTATCTGATGAAAATTAAAATGTGCCATAAAAGATGAAATGTAGGCCTTGAAAAAGAACAATACATGAGAGATCACCGACCTACGAGTAGGGAAAAAATCAGTCGGGTGCAAATGGGCGTTCTCTGTGAAATACAAAGCTGATGGTATATTGGAAAGGTATAAGGCAAGACTGGTGGCGAAAGGGTACACTCAGACGTATAGGATTGATTACTAGAAAACTTTGGCACCTATGGCCAAGATGAACACCATGAGGATCCTGCTCTCACTAGCAGCTAATTATAACTGGCATCTGAAATCGTATGATGTCAAAAATGCATTCTACACGAGGACCTAAGGAAAAAATATTTATGGAGATTCTACCAGAATTCAAGGAACAATCTGAGGGTAACAAAGTGTGTAGGTTTAAAAAGGCTCTATATGGGCTAAGACAGTTACTTAGAGCTTGGTTTGGAAGATTCTCAAAAGTCATGATACTTAATGATTATCCATAGAGCCAAGGAGACCATACATTATTTTTCAAGCACTTAGACTCGAGAGAAGTCACAATTTTATTAGTTTATGTGGATGATATAACCTTGACCGAAAATGATGAAAAGGATAAAATAATTCTAAAGAAATATCTTGCAAAGAACTTGAAATCAAAGATCTTGGTAGATTAAAATATTTTCTTAGAATTAAAGTGGCCCACTCCAGCAAAGGAATCTTCATTTCACAACAAAAATATATTAATGATCTTCTTAAAGAAACAGGTAAATAAGCTTGTAAACCTGTACCAATACCAGTAGAACCAAATCTCAAATTAGGGAAGCTAAAGAAGATCCAAATGTAGATAAAAGAGCTTGTTAGAGACTTATGAAAAAATTGATCTACCTTTCCCATACTAGACAAGATATAACATTTGTTGTAAGTATGGTCAGCTAGTTCATGCAAAATCCAAAGCAGACTCACATGCAAGCTATAGATAGAATACTGCACTATCTTAAGGGGAACCTAGGTAAAGGGATTCTCTTCAAAAGAAACTGTGGAATAACCCTAGAAGTATGTACTAATGAAGATTACGTAGGATTACTAGTAGATAGATGATCTATCTCAGGATACTGCACATTCCTTAGAGAAAACCTTGTTACATGGAGAAGCAAGAAACAGAATGTGGTAGCAAAGATCTAGCGCAGAAGCAGAATACAGAGCTATGGCCTTAGGAATATATGAGCTACTGTGGATCAAGATAATTCTAAAAGACCTAAGGATCATGTTGGAAGGACCCATGAAGCTACACTGTGACAACAAATCAACAATCAGTATAGCTCACAATCTGATTCAACATGATATGACCAAGCACATAAAAGTTGACAGACATTTCATAAATGAGAAATTAGACAGTGGTCTTATATGTATTGACCATATCTCATCAAAAGACCAGCATGCAGATATTCTTACCAAGGGACTCGATTACTCTACATTTTTGAGACTGATTACCAAGCTAGGAATAACGAATCTGTATTCCCTAGCTTGAGGGGGAGTGTTAAATCCCAACCGTCCCTTAGCATTTTGATCCCACAGCTAGGATGGGAATTCGTGGGAGGCTCACCTATTAAATCTTAGCCGTCCCTTGGCATTTTGATCCCAAGGCTAAGATGGAAATCCGTGGGAGGTTCACTAGATTATGCTAATCTCCTTCCATATTTAGATAGCTGATTTAGGAAGGATTATATTAGAACAATAAAGCATTATTCTCTAATTATTTGTTTCTTTATTAAGGTATCTTGTATAGATCTATAAATAGGGACAAATTTATGAAATAAAATTAAGTCTTTTCCCTCCCCAATTCTCTAAATTCAACAATTTTTTTTTTCAAGAGACTACTCTTGAAGCAACCTCACATCTGCTTATGGTCTAGGAGTGGCCTATAAATTGCCCCTACTTTATAGCTACTATATGCATGGCTGATTTGGACTATATTAGCTAGCTTCAATACAAGACTTGATCATTACTAACTATTTTGGTGGAGAGGTGCTCAACGCAAACAAACACATTTTATTTGCCACTTGAGGGGATGACTATTATGTTGTAAGAGGTTGCTATGATTTTGGGTGTGCAAGTGGATGGGTCTTTTGTTGGTTGGGAATGTGGCTAACAGCGTGGGCAAGCAGTGGCAATCCTAACCAGATTACTGTGATGACCTTCTCGAAAAACATCCAGAAGTTGATGTGTTGTATCATGATCTAATGAACACACACATCCGTTACATTTTTTGAATGGGGCAATGTCACCCCAGACTTATATGTCATCGAGATCGCTTAGATAGATGTTTATAAGAGATTTATTGATGCAGAACTACGATGTTTTTTGGATGAAAATAAGGATAAGCACGATTTATTAAAGAGACCAAATAGTGATTAAGATACTAGCAGTTGAAACAACAACATAAAACAAGAGAGGGGTGCTTGCGTTTAGGCTAAACCGCTTGTAAAATGCTAGAGCCAACAAATAATTTAGGAACTCAAAATTTATGCTTGCGTGATAAACATTCAATCATTATCCCTCACTTAACAATGAGATAAGTGAACAAAGAAGGAGCACTCAAATAACCCTACGTTTACTAGGCTTAAGCAAATTAAGCAGCATTATTCCTTCGCGAATCCGTCATCACCTACAAGGTTAGAGAATGAAGAAGGAATTGAATAGGGAAGAAAGTTCAACCTTAATCGGAGAGGAATCGTCATCAGATGATGTCTGTTTGATTGCTAATAGTAGTGATAAGGAGTTGTAGAAGTTGAGTGAGGTAGCTTCTGATTGATGAAGTAGCCGGAGGGGTGGAGGTCGTGGCTTGGCCGAAAATAGTCCACCATCCTTTTGTCCTTTAAATCGTCAATGATATCCACCAAGGTGATGTGGATCCGTTCGAAGTATTCTTCGACGGTATTATCGAAGTCGAATCCTACGTCGAAGAACGGGGACCGGAGGATGTCGATGTTGTCTTGCTCGTCAAGCACCAAGCCATAGTCCCATTCGGGGACTTCCATTCATATTGGTTGGAGAAAGAGAGGTTGAAGACGATGAAGCTTTGCTGTCCTTGAATTTCTTCTTGAGAGAATAGGGTTCTTACATAGAAATCAACGTGAGAGGGTGGGGGAAAGTGGCCGGCCAAGAGAGGGGTGGGGTTGGAGGATTAGGGTTAGGGTTTTAGATGGGAAAGAATGTTTAATTAAAATCTGAAATTAAATTTCAGATTTTAAGGGGGAGGGAAATTTGGAATTATTTTGAATTCAAATTCCCCAAAAGAGGTGGGATGCTAAAGGAAGAAAGGGGAGATTGGAGAGAGAGAGAGGGGGCGGGCTAGGGGTAGGGGCCGGCGGCAATAAAAGGGGAGGGGGGAGATTTGGGATTAATTAGGGGTTGCCTAATTTAGGATATATGAATTAGGAAAGCTTTAAATTAATCCTATTTGATTTTAAATTCAAATAGAATTGTATTTAGTAACTTCCCTAAAATAGGAATTAGTAAATTTGGAAAGTACCAAATTTGAATTCAAATTAAACTCAAATTTATTTGACTTTCCCAAAATACATCAAGGTAAATTAGAAAACTCAAGTAAAGAGGGAGGGGGTGAGGGGCCGGCGGTTTGGAGTAGGGTTGGGGCTTGGGTGGCCGGCGGTGGTGGGAGGGGTTAGGTGGGCCGAGAGTTGGAAGAGGGGACTTGACCGTGGGTGGGGAGGGGGGACTTGGCCGTGGGGTGGTGGGGTGGATGCCGTGAGGGCGGTGGAGGGAGGAGGCCGGCGATAGGGGTGGGAGGGGAGAGGATTCCGGCGGTGGAGGGGGAGGGAAGAAGAAAATTGCAGGTGGAACAACCACGAATCCGACGTGTCTAGATTGGTGGGTAATGCGCAACTCTCCCTCTCCTAGGGATCCTTCTCAAGAGTTCTCAAATCTCAAGCTCACAAACACAAGTGCAGGAATATTTTGTAATCATCATTCATTAAACAAAAACGATACAATAGTGGCCTTTAAATAGCCCCAAACAAAAGACCAAAAAGAAAAGACAATCATGCCCTCTTGGGCTTACAAGCAAACCACCCTAAAGTAAGGGCACAACAATAAAACGAAATAAAAGAAACAATAACATAATAAAACTCAAAAATACAAAGACTCGATCGTGGCCGTAGATCGACGACCACGTCTCCGATAGACTTTCCAAGTGTGGATGTCCTCATCATTTATATATTGATCTGAATGATATAGAGTTCATAAGGCATATTCGAGCATACATCTTATTCATTGTCAGTTGTTTCCCACTGCTAGATACTTATAAATATGAAGTTTACTTGCAATACTTACCATTGTTGGGGGACATAGTGCTTTTTCAACACATTATTGATAGGAGAAGCTGTACTTGCCCATCTATATAAGGAGTTGAAGGCAGCAATAAAACATAGGTTTTCCAGCATGGCTAGTTGTTGACACTTACTACAAGTTAGGTCTTTAGAGCACTTTCATGTTGGCAGACCAGCATTTCATGTGTCGTATCTATTGCAATTAGATGGACTAAGTTTAAAAGTTAGTTAAATTTTTATAAATAAGTTTTTTTTATGTGTAACATAGTTACATTAAGTCATTTTATTAAATTTATCAAGTAGAACATTTCAAACTAGGTGGAACAAAAAGAACGTACATCAAATGCCAATATCAGATGTTACGACCTGTAGGGATAAGCTAGAGGGATTACCGCAGGACTAGATGACTTGTTGTGCTACTCTTCTTATTTCATCAAATCAGTGGCCTATGATTTGTTTATTGCTAATTTTATGACAACCATAATGCAAATAATGTGGGAGCCGTGTCGCAACCAAATTAAACTGCGTGCAGCAGAAATTTTCCTTGCTGGCAAAAACATTTGGTTGGCTCATATACCTTTGATTAGTTTAAAGAGGGTGTAGCGGTACTTGCCAAATAGAGTGTTGCATCAATTTAGATATATGCCATGTATCGATGTGGCACACATAGATTCCCATTTCAGATGGGTGGATGGCCAAGGAAAGAAAGATGTGGATTGAGTCAGTTATCATCAGATATATATTGCTTTTTGGGATAACAAGAGAACTATTGTCATTGAAGATCATGACGAGGAGAACACGGAGCATGCTTTAACTCGATACATGCAGTGGAACAGATCATGGGCATCACTATACTTATTAAAGGCGCCATCTGATCCTTCTAGGTAAAACACCATGAAATACATTGAATGGGGTCTAAACCATTCCATTAATGCTAGAGTCTAGTGGTCTAAATCATCATTTTACACAATATGATTGCCAAAAAGGCAAAAACCGCACTAGAAACATGCCTATCAGAGAAAGCATGGGAAGAAAATATGCACTTCTAAAACCTGATTATTCATATTCATGAAACAAAAAAAAAAAAACATGCAACTCTCATGGTGACATGTCATGAACCAAGTAAAATAGGATTGTTGGCCATAACCACCTTAGTGAAGAAAGGCAAAGTGAAAAATATCAGTTGTGAGCAAAATAAAGCTGATGAAACTAGATATGCAATGCCAGGAAAATAATCAATTAACAAGTTTGATTTGGTTTACAAAAGAAATAGATACAAACATAAGTGATGAAAAGTTTGGTTTCCATCCGGCTTGAGCATGGATGGACTATTATGGTGTCTAATCCTATTAAAGTTAGGGGTGTCAATAAATGATCCGACCTGCAAATCCGAAACAAACCCAAAAAATCCGGATTCGTGTTAACCCGGGAACCCGTTTTTTACTCAAAAAAGATCCGATATATATATATATATATATATATATATATATATATATATATATATATATATATATATATATATATATATATATTGCATGTGGGTATAATCTTATTATGTTTTATCAACCTAAATTTATAATTAATAAGTTAAAAAAAATTAACCAAAATGAGTTAACAAGTCGAGTTTAAGTCATTCAGGTTGCTAGTGAATCGGGTTCGAGTTGGTGCTTTTGACCCGTTTATTAAACAGGTTAATTTCGGATTGAATATATTCAAGCCAGGTTGGACACGAACCCAACCCGTTTTGACATCCCTAATTGAAGTTGAAGAAGTTTGTTGGTTGTACAGTCTGACCTGAAACATCATGTCACACATAACTATTCAAAACTGTCCCATAAATCTATTGAAAAACCCAAAGCTTGGCAAGCAAGGTTGCAATAATTTAATTTGGCTTATGATGGAACCCCTCAACTAACCCAGCTGAATTTCTTACAAAAAGCTAAATCTGCTAATAAAATATAAGCATACTTCCAAGCATTAATGAATGACCAGGATGGAGACCAACCATGTATAAACCCAGGCCAAGAATTGAACCAAACCCAAGCAAGCTCAAGTGAACTTGAGGTTTCAAGTCTCATTCTCATAAAGCCGATTTGCCTGAGTAATAGGGTCAATCAAGCCAAGTGAGCCTTGCAGCTGTGCTCAGGTCTTGTTATAAAGAACCTATCATGGATTATATTAGCTTATAATGTAAGAGAAACCAGAAATAAAACAGACTTTTTCATACAAGGACATTGTATTCATGAACACAAGGAAAAATCAAATGAATTGTCTATATGTTTGTCGAAAATGAAAATAGATTAGAAGAGTGCATGTCATGCAAGTAGAGCCAACAAGATTTGGTCAGGGTTCATCTTAAATGAAAATAAGATTTAATATAAGTTGTAACAAGGTCCTCAGGTTCCTCAAGATTATAGATATGATAACATGGGTTTTATTAGCATCAATCCTCAGCCCCGTTTCTTTTAGAGTTCTCCTCATTTAATTTTTTACCTACATGCAACTTATCATGCTACGACCGTTTAATCTCCCTATGTTTTTTCAGTAAAATGTATAGGTTTTCAATAAAGTTAATATGAAAGGAGATTTAATATGCTTACCGTAGAATAACTCTTTCTCTAGCACCCTGAAACCTTTGCTTTTCAATGGAAATATCACGAATTGCTGCAGCAATTTCAAGTTCAAGCGATGAAACTTTAGCCCATGCTTCTTCCCGTGCCACCTGCTAACAAAAAGGCACACAAGCTTTCTCAGGTATAGCAAGAAGATAGAAGTATAAGTCGCCAAATGTATCTGATAGGCCAAACCAAAACCTTTTAAAATGAATCAAAATAAAATTTTATGCATGTAGTAGGACAATGCCTAGAAGGAAATCATTATAGAATTTCTATAAGAGACTCTTCAGAAAGTGGAATGGATCGCTTTTTGCATTGAAATTTGTGGATTTGCAACAACATGAATCTGCAAAATTGTGACTTATTTCTGGAAGAAAGAATTTGTAATACCATTTGGCTTTCCATGTTGAGATTTGCGCATTAATTTACAAGAATAAGTTCTCTATTTAAGATAAGGATATATTCCTAGATCAACATTTTTTTATATCTGAGAATGAAACTAAATCTTTTGTAGATATTTGCAAAAAATATTAAAGCAAAAGGTTCACATATTATTCCATGAAGTTCCTCAGGAATATCCTAAAACGAATTCTCTAAGGGAACTCTGTCCCATGTCTCGTAAGTTTAAAAGCGTATGCAATTTAATATGACCTAATCAAATAAGGTACATATACAAAGTGACAAACATATACAAATGTAATGCCCTATAACTTCAAAATAAGAGAAAATTAATAGCCTCACTAAGCCATAATTCTAATTGTATAGAATCATCTCAATCAAAGTTGTGATAGTCCAGAGTCAATCTGCAGGTATAGTTGATTTGCATCAACTACCTTTCGGTAACAAGAACTTTCCTTTGATAATGAAAGTAATGGAACTTATAGAGAAGATCAAGAGCCAAACACTAAGAGAGAATAAAAACTCCACCAAAAGAAATGTCAACATGAAGCAAAGGAGGCTCACAAGTGCCTTGATATGAAATAACAAATCTTCAATATGAAAAATAAGATTTATATTTATGTCATGTAACAAGTCAATAATATATGCATTGGGTGTAAATTTTACAGTACAAAGTAAAACAATCCTCGCTTCAAGCTTTTTTTATGTGTTAGATGAAGACACTACAGGAAATTCAGGTTTTACCTGCGGCTATTACCGGCGGTTCTTTACCCGTCGGTAACACCGGCGGTTTAGCCGGCGGTCTGACCGCCGATATTAACCGGCGGTTTCACCGGCGGGTTATTATTAAAAACCGCCGGAAATAGCGGCGCTATGGTAACCCCTGATAAGACCGCCGGTTTTATATATTACCGTCGCTAATACCGGCGATCGTCGCTGCCTATGTTAAGTAATTTTTTTCGGCGTCCATAACCGCTGGAACACCGCCGAAAATAGACCTAATATTGGCCATCCCAAGCCCTTCCTCTTCATTTCCTCGGTTTGATCTCCCTGCATACGCTCACTCGCCGCGATCGCACCTCTGGCTAACTGCGCAGGAATCTGGCCGCCGACGAGCTCCCTCCGGCTGACGATCTCGCACATTGTTCGGGCGCTCTCCCTCTGGCCGCCGACGAGCTCCCTTCGGTTTGCTTTTTGTTTTTCTCAAATTTGCAATACCAACAAGTATTTTCCTATTTCGGTTGGATTAAATCAAGTATTAGCATTAAGTTCATATCTTTTTGCTTTATTCATGGATGTTCTCACTAGACATTTTGAAGAGGATGTACCTTGGTGTTTGCTTATTGCTCATGATATACTTCTTGTTGATAAGATTATAGAGGGAGTTCATATATGTTCTTGTTTCTCAAAATCAATTTGGATTCATGCCAAGTAGGTCTATTATGGAGGCTATATATTTATTGAGAGGTTTGATGGAGAAGTATAGAGAGAATGAGAAGGATCTACATATGATTTTTATTGATTTAGAGAAAGCATATGATAAAATTCGAAGAGTTAATAATTCTTCTATTATTCAAGTCATTAGGGATATGTATGTAGGAGCTATTACTTGTGTTCGAACAAAAGGTGGTTTGACCAAGTATTTTTCTATTTCAATTGGATTACATTAAGGATAAGTCTTAAGCCCATATCTTTTTGCTTTAGTCATGGATGTTCTCACTACAAATTTGCATGAGGTTGTACCCTGGTGTATGCTTTTTGTTGATGATATTCTTCTTGTTGATAAGTCCCCCTTAACCTTACAAAAAAATTCTATAAAATGTTGGTGAGACCTAGCCATTAAAAGAGAAGCATAATATTAAGTTAAGTATTGCAGAGATTAGGATGCTCAAGTGGAGTAGTGGCTTTACTCTTAAAAACAGGATACAAAATGAGCATATACGTGAAAAGGTTGGAGTAGCTCCAGTGGAAGATAAGTGGATTAGTTTCTTTTGATTTTTTTATGCTACCCTATGATGGAAGACATCCAATGAGCATGAGTAAGTAGTGCTTGGGCATGGCAAACTTTTGGTGTGCTGGCTAGTTGGGTTCTTTGAGTTTTTGGGCTGTTGGATGCTTCTCGGGTTGGGCTTGGCTGCTTGGTTTTGGGCTGTGTTTTTGGGAGCTGCTTGGTTCTAGCTCGTTAATGCTTGAGCTGCTGTTTTAGGTCATTATTTTAGAAAGTTATATGGAGTGGAGTCTTGCATTTCCCCTTCGCTGTGTTTTTGGGAGGTGTTTGTTGGATGATTTGGTGACATTTGTCGGAGGAGTTTTGGTGGACGTTGGACCTTGTAGCTGTGGTGGACCCTTGGTTTGCAAGCCCTAAGCAATTATTTTATATTACCTACTTTTTTCGTTGCATGCGAGGAAACCGCTTGCCGGTTGTTTTGAGGGTAGTATTTTTTTTTAATTTTAATTTTGTTTCGTGTGTTTGGCTTTTTTGTCTTGCATGGTGTTTATTTGGATGTCAGCTTACTAGTTTTTGAATTGAGTTATGTTCTACTAGTCCTAGTGTTCTCCTCTCTTGGCTCGTTCTTTCTTGTTTGCTTGCATCAATAAGATTAGAGAGAGTCGCCTTAGATGATTTAGTAGCGATAGATTTAATTTAGGTAAAGTACACTTACTCAAAATTAAATAACGTACACTTGTTCACGCTGCATATCTTCTAATAATTAATTTCACAACTTTATATGTAGGGAAACGTTTGCTTTTGCTTTAACATCCAAATGACTATCCAAGAAGAAAGATATTGGATGTATAACAGATTATTACTGGGTCGAAGAGGATTGACAGATGAATTTATACAAGGAGTTGAGACTTTTATTCAAGTTGCATCTCAACTACCTTCCTTTAAGTTCGATAGAATGTTTAGATGTCCATGTTCGAAGCACAAAAATCAAGCATTCCTCAAGACTGATGATGTGAAGGTTGATTTATATCGTAGGGGATTTGTTCCAGACTACTGGATTTAGACCTCACATGACGAGTACGAGCCATACAGAGATACTCATGCCAGTCCATCCACAGCTTTTGAAACATTTGATGAAGATCAAATGACTAGACCGTATGAAGAGCTTATTTTTGATTTAGCAAGTCCTAATTTAAGGGCTAATGTGGAAGAGCCACCAAATGCAGAAACCCAAAAATTCTTTGAGTTACTACATGCAGCTCAAAAATTAATTTGGGATAGTTGCAAAACTCATTCAAAATTATCAATTGCAGTGAGGATGTTAAGTACCAAAACTGAATATAATATTCATCGTGATTATTTCAAAGACTTCATTAGTCTTCTCAAGGAAACAAATTCAACGGACAATTTAATTCCTTCAGATTTGTACCGAACGAAAAAATTAGTATCCAAGTTGGGTCTTACTGCCACAAAAATTGATTGTTGTATCAATGGATGTATGTTATACTACAAGGATGATGCAACAGAAGTTTATTGTCGCACCTGCAATGCACCTCGGTTTAAGCCAAACTTGAGAAAACGTCGTCAAAAGAAAGATGTTTCATATTCCCGTTTATTTTATTTACCGATCATTCCAAGACTTCAGCGGCTCTATGCATCAATGAGTTCAGCAGGTCATATGAGATGGCATAAGAAGAAATTAGCAAACAGTGGTGTTCTTTCTCATCCATCATATGCTGAATCGTGGAAACATTTTGATCGAGTACATGCTTCATTTGTTGCTGAACCACGCAACATAAGATTAGGATTATATGCTGATTATTTTACCCCATATAGTCAAGCAGCTTCACTGTACTCTTGTTGGCCAGTTATACTAACACCATACAACCTTCCACCAGAGATGTGTATGACTACTCCGTACATGTTCTTAACACTTATAATTCCTGGACCACATAATCCAAAAGCAAAAATTGATATTTTTTTGCAACTATTAATTGATGATCTCAAGTTATTATGGGAAGAATGTGTCCTCACATATGACATATCAACCAAACAAAATTCTCTTTCGAGCTGCATTGCTTTGGACCATTGGTGATTTTTCAGCTTATGGCATATTGTCTGGTTGGAGCATAGCAAAAAAATTAGCTTGCCCTTACTGCATGGAGAATACTAATGCTTTCACACTAAAACATGAAGGAAAAATGCTTGGTTTGATTGTCATCGTATGTTCCTACCTGTTGATCATCCGTTTAGGAGGAATAAGAATGCATTCATTAAAAACAGAGTTGAGAGGTCACCTCATCCACCCAAATTAAATGGTGATGACGTACTACATAGACTTTCTAACTTTTCATCAATTATTGATTTTCCAATGTTATCAGAGTCTAAATTTCTGGGATATGGTGTTGAACATAATTGGATTAAAAAAAGTATTTTCTGGACATTACCATATTGGAGAACAAATTTGATAAGGCATAATCTGGATGTTATGCACATTGAGAAGAACTTCCTGAACAACATTTTTAATACAATTATGGACGTCAAAGGTAAGAGCAAGGATAATGTCAAAGCTAGGATGGACATTAAAGAGTACTGCCGGCGAAAAAATTTAGAGTTAGTAACAACCACCAATGGAAAAATAATGAAGTCCAAAGCACCTTACTCTTTCACGTTAGAGCAAAGAAGATCAATATGTCAGTGGTTTAAAGGTTTAAAAATGCCTGATGGTTATGGATCAAACTTAAGTCGATGTGTTGACCTTAAATCTGCGAGGTTATTTGGACTAAAAAGTCATGATTGTCACATAATTATGGAGGTTCTCCTTCCGATCATAGTATGTATGTTACCAGATTACATATCAAATCCATTGACTGAGCTTAGCATTTTCTTCAAAGACTTATGTTCATCTAAATTAAGCGAAGATGCTTTACGGAGGTACGAGGAGAACATACCAATTATCTTATGCAAGTTAGAAAAAATATTTCCCCTGGGATTTTTTGATTCTATGGAATATCTTCCAGTCCATCTACATTACGAAGCTAGAGTTGGTGGACCTGTACAATATCGTTGGATGTACCCTTTCGAGAAGTAAAACGTGTTTTTATTAAGTTATTTTAAATATTTTTGAACAAGTTGAAAACATAAATTTACTAACTTGATATTTGTAATGGTTTAATAGATATTTAAGCAAGTTGAAAAAATATGTTAAGAATAAAGCACGACCAGAAGGATCGATATGTGAAGCATATTTGTCTCAAGAAATAACCCACTTCTGCTCCTACTACTTTGAGCCCCATGTAAGAAGTACAAGAACAAAGATTGGTCGTAACATGGACTTTGATGTACAAGAACAATCACAGGCTGCACTATCAGTCTTTAGAAGTCATGGAAAGCCCAGTGGCAAATGTGTTGAAAGATTTCTCAACGATTTAGAAATCAAAACAGCAACTTTATATGTGCTACTAAACTGTGAAGAAGTCCAACCAATCTTAGAGTAAGTTCTTCCATAATGTGTAGAATGAGCAATATTTATTTGAAATACTAAAGTATTATTTGGATGATTTGTCACCAGGTATTTCCTAAGCAATTTGCCTCTAACAGATATTATGGATATTGAGCAAGTTGTTGCAAATGAATTCCTAACTTAGTTTAAATCTTATGTGAGCCCTTAACTTTTAAAATTTTTATTTGAATTGCATCTTATTAAATACTAAAAACCATAACATTTAAAAATTTTCTTAGGTACATAACACTGATAACAAGTGTTTAAATAAAGGTCTGCAAGCACTAGCATGGGGCCCAAAGCAAAAAGTGAAGACCTGACCAATATATATAGTGAATGAGTTCAGATTTTATTCAAGTCGTGGAGTGAAGGAAGAAAAACTGAAAATTGTGGAGTATGTGTTAGAGGGAATACTCATGAAGAAGATGAGTGCGATTATTATGGTATTCTGAATGAGGTTCTTGACCTGGAGTATCTAGGCAAAGATGAGAACTTTGTATGTTTGTTTAACTGTCAATGGTATGATCCAGTACAGAATAGAGGCACAAGGGTTCATCCTGCGTATGGTTTAGTAGATGTAAAACATAGTTGAAGATATAGGAAGTTTGATCTATTTGTGTTAGCAAGTCAAGCTGTTCAAGTTTATTTCAGCAAATATCCCAGTGGTCGTATGAATAAACAAGATTGGCTAGCTGTCATAAAAACAAAAGCACGAGGGATAATTGATCAACAGTATGTTGTAGCAACTGCACATCAAGAGGATGAGATGTCAAATTGTAGGTCTGTTGAAATTGAGGAGATGCCAATTACAACCCATAATATTGAAATGCAGTTAGAAATTGTAAATAGTTCAACTAGCTCATCAAGTGAGAACGATGATGAAATTGAAGATACCCTGAAGAGCAGTGAAAATATTTTTGATTCTGAGTAGTTTTTTCAAATCTATTTTGTATGTTAATTATCATTGTGTATTCTGTAATTTTTTTTGTTTGTTATAATTTTTTTATCTACATTCTATTTTTTTAATCTACATTCTGTTATTTTTTTATCTACATTCTGTTACAATGATTTACTAATTTTTTCTTTTAATGCAGATGGCTTCAGGTGACAATCCTCCTCATAAATCCTTCACCTCAAAGTTTTCTTGAAAAAAGTTTAGTGTTGGAGGACCTAGCAGACCTAGACAGTCTGATGAAAGTGAGGGGCGGAGTTCAGTTCCACCAGTGATACCATCACCTCCACTACCACCACCACCACCACTACCCAGGAGTCAGCAGCAGTCCTCCAGTGAGCAGGGTCAGGGCTAGTTAGATCCACCTGTTGTTAGTGTACCACCACCCTTTTCTGGGTACTTCACTCCTGCGTCGACGAGTCCTTGATTTCCCTCTCCAGATCAGGCACATGCAGCTTTATTCTATCCATATTACCCCCACTAGCATCACAAATTGGCCCATCCACCATACCTTACCCTCCTTACCCCCCCATATTATTACCCATATCCGGTGCAGCCAGAACACGGTGGACCATCTACACCAGCAGCGGTTGGTGCTGGGGATCCTGCAGCTGTAGCAGATAAGTGTCTATACATTGAGCCTAAGGGCGATACGTAAGTTCAACTTTTTTTTGTTTAGTTTATTGTAATTTGATATATTTTATGTTATTGACAAAAAATTTAACCTGCAGCTTCAATCCCTCAAGGCCACCTACCCACAAGATTCGGGATATCATAAAGAGCAAATATGATGCTCCTTACTTATCATGGAAGAAGATCCCAAAGGAAATTAGGGATATGTGGTTTAGAGAATTTCAGGTATATTTATTTGGCATGAATTAAAATATTTGATTTAATTTGTATTAATATTATTTGTTACGCCTATAATTTTTTTACAGAAAGATTTTAGGTGGTTGCCTGAGCATAGCACGAGGATTAGAACAAATTTTGAGAGGAGATGATCGACCCATCTTAGGGACATGTTCACGGACATTAGAAAGTCCGGACAGCGTCCATCATGGATTGGAGAGGGCGTATGGGCAGATCTGAGTAGAGCTTGAGTGAGCCCTGAGTTCATAAAAATAAGAGAGCAAAATAAGCAGAACAGAGCATCTGATTGCGGGGGTTTAGGAAGCTCCCTTCATATTGGTAGATCTGTTCCTTATACGGAACATAGACGACGACTGGTAAAAGCTTTTAATTAATTTAATAAATATATGTATATCGTTTTAATTCTATCTTCTATTTTCAGAAAGAGTTTCTTGGCCGGGAGTCGACACCACTGGAGTTGCATACGATGACTTACCAACATCAAGCTGACCATCAGTGGGTTGATGAAAAGGCCAAAAAAGCTCATGTGAGTAATTTTTGGAGTCCGGGAATATAAATTTAATATAAAAAATCTCATTCTAATATCAATTTATTTTATGGATTTATTCTCGTAGGATGATTTTATACGAGTTCGGGAAAGTCGTCAGTCTACTTGTGAGGGATCATCTTCAGGAATGACCTAGTATTCTGAGTATCATACATGGTCAGATGTTGTTGGAGGAAGGCAGAGGGGGAGGGTATATGGCCTGGGTTCTCAAGGCTATGCTTATGAGAGCAGTTCATCCACATCAACATTTTATGATCCTAGTGGAGTTGAAGAAACTGTTAGCCAGAGGGTTGCAGCCGTGACGAGAGAAATAGAAGAGATGAGAAAGGTACAAAATGAGATGCAGGCAGAGCTGCGAGCCTATAGAGATGAAAATCAAAAGAACAAAGATCAAGAGCAGATACATGAAACACCAGGCAGCGAGGAGACGGAGGATGATTAGTTCTTTTACTTATTTTATGAACATTTGGTTTAAACCTTTGATTTTATAAACTTGTTATGTGAATATTGTTGACAGCTTTAAACATTTGGTTTAATGAATATTTGATTTAAACTTTATATGTTATGTTTATTGTAGAATTTATTTGGTTTATAATGGCGTGTTGCCCATATTTGTGGATTTATTATAGTGGCGTGTTGCCCAATATTGTGATAAATATTTTCTAGTTATTTGCAGATTTGTGGAAATCCGAGTAAATAGAGGGGAGCTATCAATTTTTTTTTTTCAAATGCTACAGGATTTCGGCGGCAAACCGGCGGTTTGGCCGCCGGAAACCTCGATACAAGACGGCTTATTATAACCGCCGGAACTATAATTAAGCCACCGAAAATTACCTGCGGTACCCGATGGTTAGACCGCCAGCCGTCGGCGATTTTCCCGCCGGAAACATCAATACCAGACGACTTATTATACCGCCGGAAATATAAAACAGCCGCCGGTAAAACCGGCGTTCTCAACGTGTTTAACCGGCGGTCACCGGCGCTATCACCACCGGAAATTACAGGCCGCATGAACCGTCGGAAGGCCGCCGGTTATTCTAACCGCCGGAAAACATTTCCTACGCGCCTAATACCGGCAGTTTACTAACCGCCGACAAACCGCCGGTATATTAGAAAACCGCCGGAAAAAATAAGTATGCCGCCGGTAAAACTTGAATTTCCTGTAGTGAGAACACTAGGTCATGTACGGAAAAAGACAACTATCTTTGAATTCCTGTTACTAATGAGAATTATGGCTTGACCTTGTTCGTTCTATACACTAATTTATTTTTTAGCAACAGCATGTAACTTATAAAAGTGATCCACAAAAGATGAATCAATATCTAAAAATGAATGTGATGGAGGGGTAACACATTACCGGCATCCTGGGTGAAACACCATGAAGGGGGACATACCTATAACTTTATTCACAACTATTATATGAATATTCTACCATCAGTAAGTGTATATTCCAATTTCCCAAGCTATATCAAACAAGACACCTAAGGAGATTGCACAAGCCTCCATTAAGTTTCTTAGTCTAATCATTTTTAAGGGTAAAAGGTGATGAAAATATTAGATCAGTGCCTAGAAGTTTCTAAGATATTTCCCATAGTGAATCTAACATCAATCTGAAATCATGGAAAGAGGTAGTCCACAAAGATGAACAACTTCCAAAAGAACAATCTAGCTGCACGTCTAAAGCATCGGTAGTATTGGAGCATTGGAAAAATGGGTCATCTTCAAAAGTCTATCTAGCATCATAAAGATCAAATTATAACCATATGCAGTCCTAAATAATCATAGTATAAAGTTCATACTTATATCCTACTAGGGTGCCTGAGGAAAAGTTAAAATGTATATTATTCAGTACTTTGCATCATAATTTTGTCTTGATGACACAATCTACATTGGCTAGCTCCTCCACCATCATCATGCTTATGAGCGTGAATAGATTCTTTTAAAGATTGATTATGTTACCATGTCCAGCATGCTTAGATATTCCACAAGCGTGCCATTACCAAACCACAACATTAAGGGCTAGGCAATGCATAATGGAACACCTTTTGAAATAAACCCATTCCATACGTAGAATGGATAGGATGAATATTGAATCACACCCTTAATGTCATTGTAAAGAATCTAAAAGTTTGGGCATCAAAATAGGTCTCTTTTAGTTGCTCAAAACTAGTCCACTAGCATGCATTATGTTAAATATCGTTTTCATATCCCTAGGCTAGACGATATGTTAGACATGATGGCACGTGGAGAATGTGCGTTGATAGCCGTGCTATTAACAAAATCATTGTTAAATATCATTTTCCTATCCCTAGGCTAGACGATATGTTAGACATGATGACTGGAGCCACTCTTTTCTCCAAGATTGATCTTAAGAGTGGGTACCACCAAATCCGGATCCAACTCGGTGATGAGTGGAAGACTGCTTTCAAGACCAAAGATGGTCTATACAAGTGGATGGTCATGCCTTTCGGTTTGAGTAATGCCCCGAGTACTTTCATGAGGATCATGATCCAAGTGTTGCGCGCTTTTATGGGAAAGTTTATCATTGTCTACTTTGACGACATTCTTATTTATAGCCAGTCTGTGAGTCAGCACTTAGACCACTTAAAGAAAGTCTGCGAGGTTTTAAGAAAAGAGCAACTTTATGCCAATCCTAAGAAGTGCACCTTCCTTGTTGACTGTGTTATCTTTCTGGGCTTTATTGTTTCAGCCCAAGGGGTCTCTGCAGATCCCGAGAAGGTAAGAGCTATTGTAGAATGGTCTGTTCCTCAGAACATTCAGGAAGTCGGCAGCTTCTATGGATTAGCCACCTTCTATAAGAGATTTACTAGAAACTTTAGTACCATCGTGTCTCCTATCACCGATTGCCTCAAGAAAGGTGATTTTCACTGGAACCCCGCCGCCACCAAAGCTTTTGAAGAGATTAAGAAAAGAATGGTGGAAGCCCCAATGATGAGACTTCCTGATTTCTCCAAAGTCTTCGAAGTAACCTGCGATGCTTTGGGAGTTGGAATCGGATGAGTCCTATCCCAGGAAGGTCACCTTGTTGCTTATTTTAGCGAGAAGCTAAACAACATTCAACAACGGTATTCCACTTACGACAAAGAGTTTTATGCTGTGATCCAATCCCTTCGGTATTGGCAACACTACTTGCTCCTGCAAGAGTTCGTCATATTCTCCCAGAAGAAATCACGTCATGGACGTTGGGTAGAGTTTTTACAAGAATACACTTATACCCTTAGACACAATGCGGGAGTTGAAAATAAAGCTACTGATGCTCTCAGTCATCATATGATGACAACCACTAAAATGAGAGCAGAAGTCATCGGGTTTGAGAACGTTAAAGAGAACTATTTAGAGTGCCCCGACTTTAACGAAATTTACTCTCTTTTGTCCACAGGCAGCATGCGCCTTGTGGATGACTTTCTCCTTGAGGATGGATAATTTTCAAAGCTCAGAAGCTTTGTATCCCTAGCACGTCCCTTAGGGAATTCCTTGTTTGGGAACTCCACATCGGAGGTCTTATTAGACACTTTGGTCGTGATAAGACTATAGAAGATGTAGAGTACCGTTTCTTCTAGCCCAGCCTGAAGAAAGATGTTGGCAAAATGGTCAGTAGGTGCCACACCTGCCAACTGGCCAAGCAGCGTAAGCAAAACACTGGTCTCTACACTCCACTACCTTTTCCCAGCTGTCCATGACAAGATGTTAGCATGGATTTTGCCCTAGGTTTATCCAAGACCTTTCGTAGGAATGACGCCATCTATGTTGTAGTTGATGGTTTTTCCAAAATAGCCCACTTCCTACATGTTCCAAGACATCCGACGCCTACCATATTGCCAAACTTTATTTTAACGAGGTCATTAGATTGCGCGGTTTGCCTAAAACCATCGTAACCGATAGGGATATTAAGTTCACCAGTTATTTTTTTAAAACCCTTTGGAAGAAAATGAGCACTAAACTGCACTTCTCTACAGCCTTTCATCCTCAAACTGATGGCCAAACTGAAGTGGTCAATAGGAGTTTAGGCAATTTGTTAAGATCCCTGGTAGGCGAACATATTAAGGATTGGAATTCCAAACTCCCTACAGCTGAATTCACCTACAATAATTCTATGAACTGCACCATTAATTTAAGCCCTACTGAAGATGTGTATGGGTACAAATCTAGACAGCCTTTAGATCTCATACCCATGTGTTCTAGGTATAAGATTTCTGAGTCTGCATCCTCATTTGCATCGCATTTGCATGATTTACATAAGGAAATTGCAAGTCAAATTGAACAGAGCAATAATAATTATAAACTTCATGCTGATTCTAAATTACGATTTAAAGCTTTTGAGGTTGGTGATTCAGTAATGGTGCGGATTTGTCTGGAACGGTTCCCATAAGAAACTGTTAAGAAATTACATGCTAGAAGTGTTGGACCATTTAAAATAGTCAAGAGAATCAATGACAATGCTTACGTGGTGGATCTGCCTGCAAAATTCAGCATTAATCCCTCTTTGAACATAGAAAACTTAGTAGCCTATGAGGGTCCAGAGTTTAACCCACCAAATCCACTTCAAACTGAGTCTTGTGTGACCCCAACCTGTGAGAACCCAAGCCTACCTCCACTTCCAAACATTTTCAAAACATCTATAGTGGAGAAGGTTGACATGATTCTGAGTGATGACATTATTTTCATAAAAGAGAGTGGACGAAGAAGATATCTGATAAGGTGGAAAGGTAAGCCTGAGTCAGAAGATACGTGGTTGGATCGCGAGGAGCTACAACACATTGACGCAGACGCATTGGAGATTTATGAGAGCACTCAGGATGCTTACTCGACGGAGTCGAGCTTTTTCCCACCCCGGGAGAATGATGGGGACATCCAATCATGGAACGTATATCAGAGACGTGGCTGACGATCTATGGCCACGATCGCACCGATCTATTTTTGATTCATTATATGTATTTATTTTATTTGTTTGCATTTTTCATTTTTACCCTTACTTAAAGGTCTAGTCATATGTAAGCCTTAGGGGCAAAATTATCGTTTAGTTTTCTTTCATTTTATGAGGCTACTTATAAGCCTCTTATATTTCTTTTCAAGCTAATGAATAATTATAATGAAAATTTCTGCAACTTTGAGTTTTTGTTAGAGCTTGAGAGCTTTGGAGAGAAATCCCTAGGAGAGGGAAATAGATCACCCATAAACCTTGAAAGCGTCCGTGTTCGTGGCTCATTGCTTCCCTATCTTTTCTTCTCTCCCTCCCCTCCCTTCCTAGCCGTTGGCCTAGGGTTTTCCAGCCTCCATAGCCGTCGGCCCTCCCAAGCAAACTCTCCTCACCGTCGGCCAACATAACCACCACCACCTCTCCAAGCCACCACCCACCTAATTCCCTCCTCCCCTTTCGGCCGAACCCACCACCTTTACACCCAACCGACCACCCATCTCCCAACCCAAACCGTCGGCCCACATCTAAACCCTAGCAGCCGCCCCATGAGTCCAAGGTGACCCTTGCCTTTGCTACTTACCAAACTTAGATTATGAAGATTGGGAGAGAAATTAATATAAGTTCTGATTTCAAATTCATAATAGAAAACTTTCCTAACATGGCTTGATTTATATTTGGAAAGTTTTAATTCAGTCAATTCAAATTCAAATTTAAATTAAGAGGAATCATGAGTCATCAATTCCTCCTAATTTAATTAGCCTTAATTAGGAAACCCCCATTAAACCTTCCCCTAAACTCCTCCTTCTCTCTTTGAAGCCGCCGGCCCCCCCTCCCTCTTTCTCTTTCCATTCAATTGGTTTCCTTCCCCTATTGCTCCCCAATTAACTCCCATCCTAAGGTGTCGTCCCTACCTAGCCCCCACTCAACGAAAATCTTCAAACCCCTTTTGCTGTCCCAGAATTCCTGCACAGGGATCTCACATTCCTGCTGCCCTAAACTTTCAAATTGCTGGTCGCTCTTCAACAGCTTGCTGCCTAGAAGTTTCAACCCAATTTCCTTGCTGTTCTGCACTCCGAAAACACCTGGTTTGCTGTCCAACGACTCCAGCACAGTCCAGTTTGCTGTTCACCATCCAGAGATTGCCCAAGCGCTGTCCAAAGGCAGTTAGGATGTTCGGGTGGCTATCCACCCAAGCACCCAAACGACCACACCGGAGCTTCGTATCTCCTCTTCTTTGGGTAAACTCTTCCTCTAACTCTTTTATCTTCATAGTTGCTTCTCAATTGTGGTCTTATTAGATTCATGAAGATTGTGTTAATATTTCTCCGCTAAAACCTAGTAATTCAGAAAGTTGAATGAGGGATCCTTCATAGTGACTAGTCTTGTTGTTAGCATAGGGATTTCTTGTTGAAAACCTTCCATGCATGCAACGTAAGAGTAATTGACTGCTTTAAGATCTTAACCTCTACGCATGTAATTTGGCCTAAACTTATTTTATCGCCTTATTGTTTTATCTTATCGTTTAAATCAATATAAGTTTTACTTAATATTGCTCTCTAAAATTTAAGCGTGCAAAATCCTAAATCAATATCATCTAAGCATTGTAGTCCTGCATCAACAATAGACATATGCGAGTAATGACATCAATCAGATGAAACTAAGAACATTTGTAGGTTTGTTCTTCTAACTTCATGTTTCTAGACAAAGTATATTCTGATAAATATTTCAACCCATTTAGCAATGATAAGAACTGATCTTCATT
The DNA here is from genome assembly GCA_019925795.1 of Dendrobium chrysotoxum. NCBI lineage: Eukaryota > Viridiplantae > Streptophyta > Magnoliopsida > Asparagales > Orchidaceae > Dendrobium > Dendrobium chrysotoxum. Next base: position 48,981,188 of record CM034307.1, read on the forward strand.
TGCACGTTTGCATATTGATAAATTATGGGACTAGTATGTCAAAATAAAAATGATTCATTATACAATAAAATGCGATGTCCATAATGTAAAGATTGGAAGATAAGAAATAACATACTATCATGCATAAAATATTATTATTTTGAATCATTCAGCTTCTCACTTTAGTACCCAAAAATATTCTTGTAAAAATTCAACCCAGTTGGCCCCAATATCCTTCCCTCTTTATCCCCCCATACACACACACACACACATTTCAGTAATACAAATTTAAAGCAAGGAAACAAGTGGCCCCCTTTCATACAATTGTCACCCTTATAGGCTTAGCACGATAAATGATTACATGCACGTGATTTCAATTACATTTAAAACAGGGGTGTGTGTGTGTTTGAAATAAATTTCCTTTCCTCCCGCTGGTCATTTTTTGTGTTTCCATTTTAGCGAACACTAGAGATTTATGTTGACCATTATGACATGTTGAATGCATTGGTGCTGTCTATTAGTGAAATGAGAAGCGGATGAGCATTCTTTTTATTTAAATAAGATATTCTATGTCAATTTCTCACAAAACCACACATGTTATCTCATTAACCTAGTCGGGTTGTGAATCTCACATATAGGCCAACAGAAGACCATCTCATGAAAAGTGGGTCAAAGGAAACCTACAAATTGTCAAAAAGGTGCAAATTCCAAGACAATCCAAACGATGTTAAGAAAATGGAGTCCAACTCTTCCCCCATATATTACAATTTATTAGCATTATCAATATTTAACCTGAGATGAATATCCGATTCATACCCGACACGAAATCCAAATTCTAGTTAACCATATAATATTCAGGTTGGTTTAAGACATCATAAGTGACTCTAAAAATTTTGGGATAGGAATAAGTCAGGTACAAGTCAACTCCAAAAATAATGACTTAACTATTTAATTCTTTTTTTTATGAGAAGCTCATATGCACACACACAAACCTATTACAAATTAAATGTTTAAATGTTTTTCAAGGTGCATCAGGTTGGATTCAAGTTGACTATATTCGTGTCGAGTCATTTGCAGATCGGATTTGAACCCGACCCACAAGCCTGAACTGATACCTCTACTATATATAAGAGAATGAAGTTAACGTAGTGAATCATGATCCAAGCAAATCATCATAACTGGTAGCAGTAAGTAAGAGACAACATGTTGAAAGTTATGAGACATGCACACTTCAAAATGCTTTCAAGATCATTCCAAACACAAACACAGCTCCGACATGTATTGACATGTGTCAAACAAACTTAAAAAAGTATTTGAGATTTTTTTTAAGAACAAAACACAGCCTAGACACACCGTAACATAGAAGTAACACGAGTAGGATACAAGGACATGCAGAAATTGTTACAGGCAATTCCCGTCAGTTTACTCATTTTCATTCAAATTAGGTATGACAGTTTAAAATCCTCATTTTGGATCCTATATTAGTCATTCTAAACTCATTTATTCTCTCTCTTTATGCCAAGCCTTATAAAGCTATAATTTGTTTATTACCTTTTCTCTAAATTCATCTTGCCCACAATCTTCATCTCGTTGAACCCGCCACAAAATTGATCAAGTTTGCTAGGGATTTAGCATTTTTTCAACAATAAAAAATATTGATATTATGTGTTTAATCCCCATTTATACTTATAATTTATAAAAAAATAATATTGTGCAAATGGTTCATCATATTTTACCTTTTATAATTATATCATGTCATGTCTGTGCATGTCCAAATCTTATTTTAATGTCTGTGCTTCATAGGCCAAAAGGAAGCAAGACTAATGGTCTTGAATAATGGGCTGGTCCCACCTTAGGTCCATGAAATTTCAAGTAGTTTTGTATGACTGGATTTTATTTCAGTTTAAATATTTCTCATTCATCACTAATTTTGGGGAGTTCAAAATAGTATTCCTTGTATTTATGAATTAGTTACCTAATCAATTAAATTTTGTTTTAAATTTTTTAAATTATACAGAGATTTCTTCTCCTTGAAGTTAGCAATTAGTTAGGTTTATCTCGCTCTCTCCCTCTCTATCCCTCTCTCGTATGCTGAGATTTGTAAATCTAGGAAGAAACCCCCACACAATCAATTTTCACTTTAGGAATCTTTGGTTAGTTGAAATCAAATAGAATAATTATTGTTTGGATAACAAGCTGCAATTATTTAGAGAGCAAAACCAGCAATTGAAAAGGAGAAAAGCTGGGGCATTTCAAGAACATGATTATTTTCAATAATATTATTAGTGGATGATAAAATGGCCAATACCAAAAGGCTAATGGAGATATGAACGTCAACCACTATATCCAAATGATAGTCTGAACTTAGATCCATGTTTTGAGATCAAACCTGAATCAATGGGGGATCATCCACCATTTGTATCAGAAGTTGATTTTGAGCTTTTGGTAGAAAATCTTACACCTGATACCTAGAATTTACTCAGCTCGGCTTGAGCCTTTAAACAATATGATAATATATGCCTAAAAATATGACAACAGTAGGAATGGGGACCCAATCCACACCTCATTATCAAGTCATGATGTAAAATCCAATTTCACCAAAACTCTAGCCATAAAATGCCTAGAAAGATGTGTTGTCATAGCATCCGCATGCAAATATTTACCAAATATAAAAGCCAAGGAGAATAAAGCAAAGCAGTTGAAATAATATTGAATTTCTGGGAATGGGATCCAGACAAGAGTAGCATCACGAGAATAGTCTGGTGTCATCTGCTTCGAAAGATAGTAATATAAAGATATGACGAGGGTCGACAAGCACAACAGAGTAGTCAATCATCAGATGTAAACCAAATATGAATTTCTGAATTACCTCCAAGTTGGCAGAACCCAAAGAAAATTTGCCAATAATTGAGAGGGAGTGTGGTCTAGTAAGCACAGAGATCTCCTCATCGGTGAAGAAGAGAGTAGGTTTTCCTTAATAAGAGAAAATCTATTTTTGTTGCAATGTTACTAAATTATGGTAAAAAAATATTGGAAAGTAGTAAGATGGAGTGAATTGAAAGACAACAATATTTGAAGTATAAGGCTCAAAAAATCACTGGAAAGAATACTTAGGAGAGGAGTCTCGGGAAAGTCAGGGGCCGCCTGGAGAGAAGGTGGCAACCTCACTGGGGGGGTCCCAAAATCCTAGAATTAGTTAATCAGGGAGGAGGTGGGATCTGAGGAAACATTGGTGTATGGGGCGAAACCAAAGAAATTGGAATTGCGATAGATCCACCAATAGGGACCAATGGAAGAGAGCGAGAATGAACACAAGAAAGCAAAAATCCACAACCCATGAGAAAACAAAAGAGGTAGGCAAACTAAGTGATCATGAGCGACATGAGCGAACACGATGCTGAAACCATGAGGCATCTACATCAGAGAAAGCCTATGGCTCATGAGCCAACACCAAAACATAGAACCCTACCCATGAAAGGAAGTAGCAAGCAATGCACTATGAACCACAAGTAGGAAATGTGACACACAAAAAGCGGTAAACCAGTAGATGTCAGTAGGGTGATGAGGGCAAGCATAGAAGAAGCACTAATTGCACCTGTATACATATGTGTGTGTGTGTGTGTGTGTGTTGGGCCATAAAGTCTTACGCAAATTGAGTGCAGTAGGCAATAAAAATGCTAAAATATGTGATAAAAGAAAAAAGGATAAGGTGAGTGTCATCTACTTTAAGATCAAATTAAAAATAAAAACACAATTTTGATATGTAAAATGAAGGATAGTAGAAGCACCAATAAAATGATTGGATAAAATTCATGCAAGACATTAGAAAAAAATGGATTAGAATAAAAGTAAATTAAATATAAGTTACACAAAAAGACTTCAGCAAAATAGATTTAACACTTTATGAAGCAATCAACACGAACAAATGGAGAATAAAAATTCATAAAGTCACCCAAAATAATTCAAATAATGCTAATGATTGTAATGATGATATTGTTATTGTTGTCATGCATAACATAATACCCTTAAATTCACTCCAAATCTTTCCATTGAATGAAGCAACAAGACGTTTTCAACACCAATAAGCTATTAATAAATGTAATGCCAATATACAGTTTCAGTCCTGTAAGAGTAATTGTTATTATCAAGCTTAAACTAACGGATTATGCTAGGCGAAGTAGTATAGAACAATGGTATGAAGACAGCTAAATTAACCTAAAATTCACCCCAAAAAATCAGCACGGCTACAGAAAAAAAAAGATATGAACAGCATGCATGCATGCATTGGAAATCATCAAGATCTAGCAATAAGTTTAGATTGCGATTGCATCATATAAGAGATGTTCTTTTGAGAAGAATAGCAAAAGAACAAGTTAACAGAAAGGTGCAACTTTGTCATGAACGAAAAACATTCGCATTAAGCACATGCAAATGAACACTTTCAAAGCCTTTCCAAGCATTCTGCATTTCATCTGTTATATAATTTGATCCCAGGCGTGAAGCCTGTATCCCGAAAAATACAATCAACAATTAATATTTCAGGACAACAGAACAACACAGACATCCGCATGAAAACACATGTAAAATAGGAAAAGAGCATTCTTCCTACCTTCTCATTTTCGAGTTCCTTCCTTAATTTTCTTAATTCAGACTCCATAGCGTCCATTTTCTGTTTCAATAAAGAAAATTAATCAACAATCGCAAGATATTTCTTAGCATTAGAACAACAAAGAACCATGTCACAATATGGAACTTCCTTTAATTTGCAACCAAGTTTTAAAAAGGATCTTGTTGCAAAAAAAAGCAGTTAGTCCCATAGTCCAGGTAGGACAACTGAATGCTGGTCAACCAAGAAAACAAAATTTTAAGCTACTTCAGATGAAGTGGCAACGCCTAGGAGGAAAGAACATGTATAAAGGTGAAATTACATATACTTCTATATTTATAAGTTGGTATCTTTATGCACATCAATATGCAGTATTTTCAGCTACAGTTAGAGAAATGAGAAACCATTTAACTATCCCACGCAACAAATTAAGAGGGAGCAGGATTTCAAACTCCAATCTCACAAATATTAGATTTTCAATAAATAAAATGCTTCTCTCAAAATTAGAAGAAAAAAAAAACAACACCCTCCCACCAAATCCGAACAAGAGACCGAAAGTTCTTTGTTTCTCACATGACACGGTATAAAGTGAGTGCTAAGCATCAAATAAACAGATCTTGATTCAGGGGAAATACTGAACACCCTTATTGTTGCGTTCAATTGCAGAAACTAAAACTCTTTCAGTTGTCAATATTGAAAGGAAATTGAAGAGTCGTTCACCAAAGTGGTTATATTCTTCCATCTAACTAAATTTTTTACAATTATTTGGAAACAATTTTTACAGACCATTTTAAGGTATGATGTGTTTGAAGTAAACAGAAAATGCAGTACTCAAAATGGAATTCTTAGTCTTCTTTAACAGAATAGTAAAGACCAATCGTATCCCTTGATGATGATCATGGGGTTTGATGGTAGCAACAATGGCATATATGACAGAGAACTGCTATGAAGGACCTGGAGAAAAGATCTATAAATAAAAGAACAGGGCAGTCATAGAAATCATCAATTCAACAATTTAACATAGAATTGTTTTCTAATGATTAAGCAGGATAACTTTTTTTCAACTAAAAAGTGGGAAAATATGAGCACTGCCATCATTTTGGGCACCAAAGACCAAATCAGGCTGAGAATTGTGGGAGTGATCTATAGTAAGAATATAAACTCAATTACATTTGTAGAACTATTACATTCATGTAAGACAATATATTATGCTATTTACACCATCAGCACAGGTATAATACTAGTATATTTTACGCAATAGCACTCAGTTTAGACTATTGATTTTTTTTTTAATTAATATAAATGGCACAGGTGAACTCAAAATTCTATCTGCATCTTTCTTTTTCTAGAACCAAAATCAAAATTTTCATTTTTGAATCAAGATCAGCTCAGCCAAACTCAACTCGTTATCACCCTTAATGCAATAAGGATCACCTTGCTGAGTCAAACAGTACAAATAATGTCTGCAAATGACAATAATAGGAAGGGGGAAGTATACACATGCAGGACCAAACATAGCATGGCATGCTAGCCGCTTCTGAAAATATTTGGACACAACATACCTAGGTAATAGAAATTAGCTATTAATATATCTATGGTGTCCGTGAGGTTCAACATGTGCCAAACAATACTTAACAAAACAAGTTTTTACATGAATATACCAAAAAGATGATCAAAACAGGAGCAACCCCCACACCACCACATTCCCCGTAGAAACAACTTATTCCTATCAACTCCTTTTTTCCCTTCAATATACAAGCTTCAAGCCGTTATAAAGGCCAAGGAAAAGCAAGTAAGACAGCATTTCCCAGCAAAGCCTTGCTGGCATATGAAAGATTTGCACCATTTTTTTTCTTCAAAGCAAGTCTTTCATCCCCAAGTCTTCCAAAAAAAAAAAAAATTTATAAATAAAATAAACAAATAAGACAATCAACGATCATACAATTAAAAACCTAAAGAGTAAAATAACACAGTGGAATTACTTTTCGGCTATTGGCAGAAGACACAAGTTCATCTTGAAATTGGGCTTCCAGCTGCCTAGACTTCTTCTCAGACGTTACCAGACTCTCCCTTGCATCTTCCTGTGTGGACAAAAAATGAGTAGAGTAGAAAAGTTGAGAAAAATATAGCGTAAGAAATTATAATCAAGACCAGTTATTAAGAAATGTCTAACATGAGTCCATACCAGCTTAGATCTTAGCATGTCCACTAGTAAACGGCTCTCCTTCTCTGACTCCTGGGTGATCAAGGAAATAAAAAGATCAACTACCTGATAATGTTGAAACCTTTCTCAGCTGTATATCAACAAAATAAGTAACAATTTAACCTGAAGTTTGGTAATCAAATCTTGCTGTTCTCTATTTTGCCTCAAGTAAACATCAGCCTGTCGTTTAATCTCCTCCTGAGCTTCTACATGTGCTTTTTGTATGGCAGACTTTAGATCCATTTCTGCTTTTTCCCGCTCTCCCCTTCTCTGATTTCTTTCTTCACCTAATTGTGCATCTAGTTCTGAAATGGTTACATTCTGACTGCAACATATTTTCCAATCCAACAAAAAGTAGATTCAGTGGAATAAGCCCATTAAAAGAAAGAACTGATCAAAATCACAAAAAATCTTTATTTCCATCTACTTCTCATTGACAAATATGACTTTTCTTTAACCATTGTTTATGCTCCTTCAGATGAAATTGAGCAGCTTTTATTTCAAAATGAACTTTTTGTGGTTGATAGGGACAGCTAAATGGATGCTTTGCAGGGATTTCATTGATACCATTTATTTGGAGGATAGATCCTCTAACGGTATTAAAATCCCTTCTTACTTATTAAATTGCTCAATGAATTTAACTTAATCAAAATTCCTCTTTCAAGTAAAAAATCTACTTAATCTAATTATTAAAAAGGTGAAATAATGGCTAAAATGGATCAATCTATCATTTCACGCTTCTTGCAAGGTCATTTTTATAATTACCTAAAAGTCTCTACTAAACCCATCACAAAGCCCTATGAAAATCTTCTTCTTTTTATTGCGAAGAGGGTTTAAAGAGATGATGGATAATTGATGGACATTCCCCTTTTTCAAGCAGGAAGTTCACTTGATCCAATAATGGAAAGATAAAATTATAGATAAACTAGCTCATTTGCTCATCTCATAGTCCTTAGATGATCATTTTTCTAACATTCTTCAAAGTTTCTAGTAGACTACTCTCAAATCACACTATTGTTGACGTATATTTTCATGTCGACCCAACTCGGATCGAGCCGGTTCGAGCCCGACTAGGCTCGATTGCGTTTGATCAACTCAATCGATTGTCATCGAGCGTCAATTAACTCAAATTGAACCCCAATTTAATCAATTAAAATCAAATCAACTGCGATCGACCCAAAATCGGTCCAAATTGAACCCAATTAAGCCTCGTCGAACCTCGTCGAACCAAATTCGACGCAATTTGACGTCGATTCAAGTTTAATTTTACAAAATTAACTCGATCGGACCCAACCGAACCCAAACCGACCCAAATCGGTTCGGTTCGAGCTCAATTCGGGCTTAATTTCAGCCCTAATTGATCCATTTGGGCTAAATTGACTTCCCAAATCAAGAAATCAAGTGAATGGCTCATAATTCATCTGAAATCCCGCCCAATTTCATGTCAATTTCTTCGTTTCGCGCAAAGAGAAGCCGGATTGGAGCATTTGGGTGGCGGGTCTGGCTTCGAGCGCCTCATACGAAGAGCGGGAGAGAGGAAGAAAGAGCCATTCACCCCTTTGCTATGTCCGTCCGAACCCGAGCGATCAGGAGGGTTAGGCCTGCGTGTGTCTCCAGGCGAAAAAGAGAGAGGAGGAGCGGACATCTGCTCTGCTCCATTGCTTGCGTGAGTCTGCCCCGAGCAAAACGAACGAGAGGGAAGAAGGGTCGGAGGGCCCGTCCAGCCCTAGCAGGGTCGACCGATTATCCTTGCTGTCTTCCTCCTTTGGCTTCGCTAGAGTAGTGGCTGCTGCTGTCTTCCTGAGATCTGAAGGGGAAAAGGTGCAGCTATAGCCTCATCTTCTTGTTTCCCGACGAAGGCGAAGGCTTCTTCCATCATCTTCTCCAACGCCGGTGACCTCGAGACAGCAAGGACAGCGATTTGGAGCACTTTGGACAGCAAATCTGTCTTCTCGGAGAGCTTGGACAGTAGTGACGACATCTGGAGCGGCTAGGACAGCATTCTTCTTCCTCCAGAGCAGCTTGGACAGCAACCCTCTTTGTCTTTCTCTCCTTGACAAGGCGAGTGGAGTGTGGTTTGCACCGTGACAATCCGGCGAGGTAAAATCTTTAAAAACTTAGTGAAACCTAGGGTTCCCAAAGGCCAATTGTTGTGTGGTTGATCATCCAAAGCCATAGGTCCTTTAGAAACTTAATTTTTTTGCTTCCCCAAAACCTATGTTTGCTGTCCTCTCCGCAAAACAGTGAAAGTTTAGTGATTTTCACTTGTTTGCTCTCTTGTGAGAGCCAAAGAGGCATGCCGATACGAATAGGGTGGTCGGATTTGTGTCCGGCAACCTCCAAATGCATGTAAAAACATTCATGTTGTGCCCAATCCGTCGTCTATGGTTAAGCCCTAAGTTATATGATTTCATTCAATGACAAGTCGAATGTCAAGGTGTAGGTTTTCCTCTAAATATTACAAATCATGCTTTTCTTTCCTTAAATTGAATGTCATGGCAAAATTGACATAGAATTTAGGAGTTTAAATTTGCCTAAACTTGTTGTTTTCTCCATGGCTTGGTTAGATGTCCAAAATGCATTTGATAACTTGTAGAATTTTATGTGAACTCTTAAAGGTTCATTTTATAAATCCTAGAGCAAGTAGAGTTGATCAAACTCATTTTGGGTGTATTGCAAAGCTTGTAAAGGAAGTAACAAGTGAACATTTGCTCTATTGTGTGAAATCCCTAAAATTAGAAACTTATCATCACGCCTACGGGCAAGACAAGATCTCTAATCTCAGTTGGATGAACAACTCTACAAACTATGTTGAATGAGAATTTAAACAAGACTAAACAAACTAAATATCTCCCCTGTCTAAGATAAATGAAGCCCAATTTGTCTTAAAGCCACCTATTTTACAACACACATATAAGCAGACAGAAGGCGTACCCAAGGCCTCAAATGAAATATTGCCTGCATGCTAACGACAAATGCTCATGAAAATGATTAAATTTGAATATTTTAAAAGACCCCTTGCGTATTAAAAATGTTAGTTTCTAGACTCAAATGCGTCGCTTTGAGAAGCATGACATCACCTCTAAAAATGTGCAACAACCTTAAGAAAAGTACAATAGCCCTGACAATAGTGTTGCAGTCTCGAGAAACGAGTCACTATCTTGAGAAATATGTAACAATCCAATGATGTGCACTATATCAAAAAGCATGCATGTAATGCAAATACACTGAAATGTGTGCAAGTGCATAAAAATCAAAACTCAAATCTTAAAGTCCTTACATTTGAGGGCAAAATCTCTTGATAGTATCTTATCTCTATCTAATATATCTTTCAAAAATTTCACCCAAAACATAATCCGTTAAAACTCTCCTTGAATATACGCGGAGAAGTCGAGGCCTCTAAAGCCAAATTTTCGGAGCCCGTAGTCTTGCTATAGGTTTTGTCATGTAATTCATATCTATAATGAACCAATCTATAAGACTAATACAAAAAATAATTTTTGAATTGACAATAAAAAAATAATAAAACACTGTCGTTGCTAGGTCCCAAATCTTGAATGAGAAAAGTTGAGGGTAGCGTTAGGTAGTCGACAGCCAATATAAAACTTATTGAATAATCATGACATGAATCTTTAATACATTGTGTTAATGCTAGAGCGTTCCCTGAAAGCGACACGCTGTATTGCCTAAAAACAGCAACAGTGTGCAAGGGCCGCTGCATCGGCACAGTGTTAAATATGCAAGGGTTCCTAAATCATTGATGGATATGAGCAAAGAAGCTAGTACATAAAACTAAAATTAGGATAGGAACTTGAAATATATGTACCCTTACATGCAAATTAATTAAATTAATAGATATTATGATTCATAGAAAAATAAATATTTTATGCATTCGGAAAACTAAATGGATTAGAGAGAAGGCTAATGAGATTAATAGTTTATGATTTAAACTATAGTATTCTGGTAAGAGTCTTACCAGAAATGATGCAGGTGTGATTATAGATAATACTTTAAAGGATAATGTTGTAAAAATTAATAGAATTGAAGATTATAGCTTTAAAGATTATTGTTAATGCTAAGATTATTAATATTATAAATATTTATGCTTCTCAAATAAGTTTGGATATGGGTTCAAAATTAAAATTTTGAAATAACTTAGAAGAATTAATACAAAAGATATCTCTTGAAGAAAAATTTTTATTGGAGGAGATTTAAATGGATATGTTGGCAGAGAGGTAGATGATTTTAAAAACATTCATGATGGCTATAGATTTGGAGTGACTAATGAAGGTGGTAAGACTATATTAGATTTTGCTCTAACTTATGATTTTATAATTGTTAATACCTTATTTAAGAAAATAGATAATCATCTCATCACTCATAAGAATGAACATAGTAAAACTCAGATTGATTATTTTCTTATAAGAAAAATAAATCGTTTAGATTGCAAAGATTGTAAAGTTATTCCAAGAGAAAGTTTATGTACCAAACATCGCTTATTAGTTTTGGACTTTAAGATTAAGGGGCAGAAAATAAAAAATAAAATAAGATGTTCTAGAATTAGATGGGGCATTTAAAGCACATTAATAAAAATATTTTTAAGAGTAAGATATTAGATTTTAAGATTTTATTTGTGCATGAGAAAGCTAATGTTATGTGAGAAAAAGTAGTTGGTGATATTAAAAATGTTACAAAAGATTTGCTTGGAGTATCAAAGGGAAAAGTTCCTAATAGTAAAAATAGTTGGTGGTGTTAGGGGTGTCAATATTGGACCCGACCCGAAAACCCGACCCGAACCCGACCAGGAAATTTCGGGTTTGGGTTGACCCGAACCTGAAGCAGGTCGGATTCGAGTCTGAAAAATCGACCCGTTTGCAAAACCGGGTCAGGTTCGGGTTGACCCGGGAATGACCCGGAAACCCATCTGCCCGCTTTGACCGGCCCTGCCCGAGTCTGCCCGCCTGCCCTGCCGCCCCGCCTGCCCCGCCTGCCCACTTGCCCCAGGTGCCCTTCCTGCCCGCCTTCCCTCCCTGCCAACGTCGCGTCCCGAGGCCCGCCTGCCCGCATCGCGTGGTCGCATCCAGCGTCGCGTAGCTTCGCGCGGTCTCATCCGTGTCGCGTCGGACGAGTCCCGAACTCCTGCCTCAGTCGACGCCGGCTTCCGCTGCCACCGGCAGTCGGCCCACTGCTGCTGCTAACCTGCCGCTGCCAACGTTGCCATGTCTGCGGGTCGGGTCGGGTTTGGGTCCAAAAAATCGACCCGTTTGAAAAAACGGGTCGGGTTAACCCAAACCCGAATAGTGTCGGGTCAGTTCCGAGTTCGACTCGAACGCAACCCGTGATCCAAAATTGACACCCCTAGGTGGTGTAATCAAAATGTGCAAGAAAAGATAAAAAATAAAAAGATTTGTTATAAAAATTGATTTAGATATAAAAATTCTGATAATTGGAAAAAATATAAAGAGGTCCGTAAGGAGTCTAAGAAAAAAATATGCAATACAAAAATTTTAGCTTTTAATAATTTACATAATATATTAGATACTAAGGAGGGTGAAAGATATATCTATAAGTTAGTCAAACATAGAGATAAGAGTAGCAAGGATTTAATTCAAATGAAGTGCATTAAGGATGAAAAATAAAAAGTGCATTTATTAGAAGAGAATATTCAACAAAGGTGGAAGAGATATTTTTATAAACTCTTCAATGAAGATTATGAGAATGTGATTGACTTTAATGACCTTAGCACCCTAAATGAAAATAAAAATTTTTGTTTTTATCAGCGTATTAATAAAATCGAAGTTAGAGAGGCTTTACAAAAAATGAAGTGTAAAAAAGCTGTTGGACCTGATGATATTCCAATAGAGATGATATTCCAATAGAGGTGTGGAAATGCTTAGGAGATTGAAGGAATTTCTTGGCTTACTAAACTTTTTAATATTATTTTGAAGACTAAAAAGATGCCAGATGAGTGGAGGAGTGTGTTGATTCCTATTTTTAAGAATAAAGATGATGCACAATCTGAATTATAGAGGAATTAAGTTAATGTGTCATAGTTTAAAACTATAGGAGAGAGTTATGGAGCATAAGTTACGGCGTGATACTAATATTTCTCAAAATCAATTTGAATTCATGTCGGGTAGTTCTACTATAGAAGCTATACATTTATTGAGAGGTATAATGGAGAAGTATAGAGAGAATAAGGAGGATCTACATATGAAATTTATTGATTTAGAGAAAGCATATGATAAAGTTCCAAGAAAAGTTCTAGAAAAGAAAGAGGTTAATAATGCTTATATTCAAGTCATTAAGGATATGTATGCAGGAGCTGTTACTTGTGTTCAGTCATAAGATGATTTGACCAAGTATTTTTCTATTTCAGTTGAATTACTTCAAGAATCAGCCTTAAGCCCATATCTTTTTTCTTTAGTCATGAATGTTCTCACTAGACATTTGCAAGAGGCTGTAACCTGGTGTATGCCTTTTGCTGATGATATTCTTATTATTGATAAGACTCGAGAGGGAGTTGAAGGTAAACTTGAATTATGGAGGTCAACCTTAAAGGCTAAAGGCTTTCATTTGAGTAGATCTAAAATTGAATATATGCAATATAATTTTAATAATAATAGATCTAGTGGGGTGATTGTAACTTTGAGTGATCAAGTCATTATTAAGAGTACACATTTTAGATATCTTGGGTCTATTGTTCAAAGTGATGGTGAAATAGATGGGGATATTATTAGTAGAATTCAAGTTGGATTGTTAAAGTGAAGGAATGCATCAGGCTTGTTGTGTGATAGAAAAGTCCCCCTCAAACTTAGAGGAAAATTCTATAAGATGGTGATTAGACCTGCAATGCTTTATGGTGTAGAATGTTGGCCATTAAAAGAGAAGCATAATATCAAGTTAAATGTTGCAGAGATGAGGATGCTCAGGTGGATGAGTGGCTTTACTCTTTAGAGATAGGATACGAAATCAGCATATACGTGAAAATGTTCGAGTAGCTCCAGTGAAAGATAAGATTAGAGAGAGTCGCCTTAGATGGTTTGGTCACATAAAACGGCGGCCTTCCGATGACCCGGCTAGGAAAGTAGATGTATTAGATTTGACTTATGTTAAGAAAGATAGAGGTAGGCCTACAAAAGACTTAGTTAGAAAATATTAGAAATGATATTTCTTTATTAGATTTAAATAAGAATTCAACTTTTAACAGGGCACAATGGAGAACAAGGATTAATGTAGCCGACCCCATATAGTTGGATAAAGGCTTGATGTTGTTGTTGGTGTAATAAAAAAATAATCAATTTATATTATTTTTATTAATTTATATTACTTTTATTACAATACATATAATTGAATAATAAATTTGACTATCTTAAATAAAAGTAAAAATTCTTATTCTGACATTTATTGATGTTATCAATAGTTATTATATTTAATTCTGATATAAGGATGATTTTCTAGAATATTATTTTGAAAAATAGAGAAAACAAATCTACACTTGTCCCTTGAATTTCAGAGAACAAGCACATAAATTTTAAAAAATAGGGAATACTTGAGTTCCATTAAACCTGTTAACAGGAAAAAAAATAATATCAAAACAGATGCCCCAAAAGCCTTTAGTTATCATTGCTTCTGGAAAAAACCAATCTACGATTCACAGTAAATAAAAATTGCTATTGTATACCTATTAATTATCTCATCCGCATCAGCACGTGATTGCAGGGATGCATGAAGTCTTTCATTAAGATCCTTTATGGAATTCTGTAATTCGGCGGATGTGGCAAAGAGATCATCAAGTTCTTTCTGCTTTGCTTCTAGTACATTCAGCAGATCTTTAATCTGATCATCATATGAATTAGAGACGGTGTCCTTCAGCCCTTTCAGCTCCTACATTAGGCATTTATCATTGAAAATTTTGAGTCATGGCCATTGTCGAAGCTATAACTTAACAATTTCTTTTCATTTTTCTCAAGAGAAGCCAGAGATTATTAAAGTTGACGACCAGGTCATACAAAAAAACGCATGTTGATGCTTGTTAGCAAGAATATCAGAAACATATCAAATTGAACTTTAGGAAACAAAATGGCTATAAAGAAAAAACAAAAGTATCAGATAGCTTCATCCTGCTCCTGTAACCAAAAAAAAAATCAGAATCTAGATTGTTGCTGTGTATTTTGGTAACTTAACAACCAACAAATTGATTAACAAGGAAAACCTAAATAAGACCAAACATAGATCTGTAGTATAACGCCCCTCACGCCATATCATATGTGCAGCGAAAAAAAAAAATAGTATAACGACCCTCAAACAAGAGGCTATGCATAGTCCCAAGCAACAGAGGTAGCCAATTTAATCCAGATGTTTTCTAGATGTCTTTGAATATTCAATATGTTTTGATATGAATATTGCATAAAGTACATTCGGTAAGTTTCAAGTTAAAGGGTACAATTGCAATTACAAGACAAATTAGAAAGATTTCTAAATCAATTACATACATTTTCATGACGGGCATTTATCGCCCTGTTTTCACTGTGCAAAGCCTCAATGGTAAGAACATGAGATTCCAATTGTTGCCTAAGTTCCTGTTGCAAATCCAATATGTAAAATAGCACAAAGAAGGAAAGAAAATCAACAAAGAAACAAGCATAACCCTTCAAACCAGTCAAAGCTGGAAATTTATTATGAAAATTACCATGTTTGAACGTTGCAGGCTTCGAACATCATCTAGAGATATAGGTCCATCAGGTGCGCCAATGCCAATACCTTTTAGCCTTTTGCTCTCATTGCTAAAGTCCTCTACAAATAAACAATTGGTGAAAAAAAAAACTGTTTACGAAAATTTAGTACTTGACTGACTTGGCAAGCAATAGAAACAGTTGCATGCAATAAAAAGAGGAAAATCCTAAGTAATACTTGAAACAATCATTATTCATAAGCTAAGGTTAATTAACCAAAATTATGAAGGCAACAGATATGATGCAAAGTGCTCAGTCCTTTAAAGTTGCATGCATATTCCATTAAACTACGGAGGAATAATCCAACAAAGTTTCTGGTTGGTGAAAGCTAGTTGAATATCCATGCACATCACAAAATATGATCACGTCAAATTTTTTAATGCTTGACATTTGTAAACATCAAGATTATCTTCTTGTGCTCATTTTTCTACACTCATACACGTAGGTGAAGCTCAGGAAATGTTTGAATGACGGTTATAACACTAGTTTCAAGATCTGAAGGCAACGATAGCACCAACACTAGAAACAGAATGGCTAAAAAGGAGTAGCAGAAAAATCAGCATCTCAATGGCTTGGAACACTGCCTTCGTTCAGTTACAGTTGACAGTTTAATCTGTTAAAAAAATAAATTATCAAAATTGGATTATTGACGTATGTCAAGTTAATCTACTAAATTGTATGGTAGATAACATTCTTAATCTAATTATTCCCGAATTCTGCTTCACATTAAGAAAGATTGTCTGGATAAACTATATAGAATTAGGTAATTAAAGGATAATCTTGGTGTTATTTATTGAAATGTAGACTAAAAAATAAACATACACTAACAAATAACAATGATGACAGCTATTGGATACATAGGCCACTAATACGTAATTAACAAACCAACGTATTAACTAATTAACTATTTAACAAAACTACAACTTTAGCTGATTTGATTAAAGAACCAATTATTTTACATAAAATTACCATTTGTAAGCTATTAAATTTTGACCTAGGACAACTGTGTCTGGGTAATGCCTGAATAACCACGTCATGTTACAATCAACAGGCGAGTAATCCTTTAAAAAAAAAAAAATATTCTAAGTTTAGGTTGACCGGTAAACTGAAACAACCCCACGTACTGGAGGACACTTAGTTTCTTGGGAAACGACTACCACCCAATTGATTGAGACGTACTCCTTGGCTCTTCACCGAATCTCAATTCCTCCTCTCCTACAAATGCAACATAGCAACTTTGAGCTTCATCAACTTCGCCTTCTAAAGCATCACAATAATTGGTGGTATCTTTTCAGCTTACTAGTGACTCTTCAGTCAATAAAATGAAGTGTACTAACAGATTGCAGTACAAAACAGTTCATAGTCTCAATCAAACCTCCATCATGATAATCTTTGTTGCCCTAGCCTACCAACATGTCAATTCAGCACCGCCAATGGCAACTCTCGGGCAATACGGTGAAATAGTGCATAAAAGAGAAGAGTGCCAGTGCAGCTCCAAGATGAGTGGTAGGCAGATCACAACTATCTTACCACATAATAAAAGTTCATCATGAGAAACATCATCATTATTTAATTGTTGTTGTTACCATGTATTATTTTAGGAATGAGAGCCACAAGGAGGAAATGTAGGAGCACTTCATTCTGAAGAAACTCAGAGGTACTCAAACTATCATATGTTAGGCTTTATAATTTAAAATTAGATTTTTATTTAAGTTGACCAATTTCGATTTAGAATGTTGAGGCTTATATTCCAATAACACATGTTGCAGAAAATGACCAAAATATAAGGGCTTATGAAGTGACTGGAGTCAATAACAATCTCAAATCCTAGAGCTAAGATGAGGACTATTAAGAGGTAGTGTCATGAACCTAAATCTAACGGAGTATAAGAGACTTACAAACCTACACCTCACATGAGGCATAAGTCTACCATACTTCTAGATTTACAACCCCGCTTGGAAAGGGCTACTAGCTAAACCCATCGAACCACAGTTTTTTTTTTTTTACCCACCTAACCACTATTAAAACCATGTAATACGGTCTCAATGTGTATGAAGAGTGGAGAAAGTTATTTTTATTTAAAAAATAGGACTTACAACTTGACTTTTAGGCCAAGATACCTGACAATGTGGGTATGTATATGCTGACTCACTAAATACAAATTATTGTTATCTAATTCTTAAGTGAGGGCTTTCTACATGTGACATACTGGCTATGCATGATCATTTTATATTTAAAAATAAGGTTCATTAGAGTTAGCCATGTCATTTTTTTTTTAATTTAAACAATTAGTTATCCTATGATTAATTTTAAATTGTTTACATATTAATTGGTAGAAAAATTAGTTTTATCCTAAGAGTCTATAACATAACAAAGTCCATGCCACTCCTAAGTAAAAGCGAGTGAAGAAACCTAAAAAAATACATTTCTAATGCGTACTCAGTAAACAATCAAAATATATATACATGTAGAAAAATCAACCAACAGGAAAGTAAAGTATAGAGTCCAATTATTACAATTATAATTGACAGTTGAGTTGCCTGCTATTATACAATTGATGAGGACATCAGCAGGAAATTCTGGAACGTGTATCACCGGAAGCATCGTAGATCGACAGCTATGATTAGGAGTCTTAATTTTTGATATATTTCATGTATTAGTTTATTTTATGTCAGTTTGACGATTGTACCCTTGTTTATTGTATTGAGTTATAGCCCGGAGGGCATTTCAATCTTTTCTTTTCTTTTCTCTTTGAGGCCTATATATGAGGCCCTTAGTCTTATATTAGGGATGATGATTGATGAATGAACAATTTCTGGTTTTCTTCTTATGAGTTTGTGAGTTCTTGAGAGGTGAAGTCCCAAGGTGAGGGCAAAAGCAACACCCACCAGCCGTCGGAAGTATCCGAGCTCGTGGCTCGTATCCTTCCCCCTTTCTTCAAGCCGTCGGCCACCCCTTCCCCTCCAAGCCGCCGGTCCCAAGCCCCACTTCCTCCATCTAGCCGCCAACAAAGCCTTGGCCTTCCCTCCTCCTACCCGCTGACCCCCCCCCCCCCCCCCCCCCAAAAGCCTCTTCTCCCTGCAACCCCTCCTAGCCGCCGGCCACCCCCTCCTTTTCCCCTTAACGATGATTTCAATCATCATTACTACCTACCTAAATTAGCCTAAATAATTTGGAGAAATATTTAATTAAATTTGAATTTCAAATACTTTCCTAAATTACGAAATCTAAATTAGGAAAGTTCCTAGATCTAAATCTAATTTAGTTTTAAATTAGATTCGATATTATTATCTTATTCCTAAATTAGAATAATGATTTAGGAAGTTTTTAATTCCCTCCTAATCCCCCTCTTCCCCATGCATGCCGCCGACCCCCTTAGCCCTCTCTCCTCTCTCTCTCTCTCCTTCAACCACCCCATACTTTGAGTTTGAAATTCAAATTTCAAATTTCAATCCCCTTTCCTAACTAAACTAAATCTAAAATTAATTTCGAATTTTAGTTGCCCTTCCATACTCCAAACCCTAACCCTAGCTTGATAAAACAAGCCCTCTTCCCCCTTGGCCGACCCTCTCTCTTGAATTTCCTTCTCTCATGAGTTATATTCCAAGAGAGGGAGAAGACGATCATCCCTTCCACACCTTCTTGCTAGTGCATGACCAATCCCGAGCGTGACCACGGATTCGTCTACGACCACTAAGGCTTAGTAGATATTCTACAATCGCCTTTCTTCGGCATCGACTTGGAAGTTGACGACACCGTCGACAAATACATTGACCACATCCTCTTCACCCTGACATCTTCGATCGAGGAGCATCTACCCTCCAGACATTGGCCAATCATCGAATACCCACCAGCATCTTCCTCTCCGGCAAGCTTTCCGTGGATCAAGACCCTAGGTGTCCTCTCACTTTTGGTGGCATCCTTAGGATTGTTGAGGTTCTCCTTCCGCTAAAGCCTTTTAAAGAGCGTGAGTGAGGGAAACTCAATGTGACTTTTCTAACTGTTAAGTGGTGGATTTAAAGTTTACAGCATTTAAGTTTATGCTTTATTATTGAAGTTATTTTAAGTTCTTGTCAATCTACTGTGTAACCGATTGCCATATCAATTTCGATATTGTTAAATTCTTAAAATCTCATCTGGTGAAACATTGGTTTATTTTACTGCGCTTAAATCAAATTTTTATAAATTTTTAAAGCAATTCCTATTTTGTTTCACATCAACAATCCAATCAAATTTTCACAGACTCAGCCTGTGGGGTTTTCAAGCTTTGCTTTTTAGATGCATCTAGGGCTTCACCTAGGAAGGTTCATCCTTCTGGTTCATCTCTCCTATAATTGTATCCCACATGCTTATACATACTTCCTAAGTCTATTAAAAACATTTTGAAAAAGAAAAACTCAAACCTACAAAACAGTTAACAAAAGAGGCATTTCAAAATTGTCTGGCACTTGAAGTGTCAAGCCCTGTTTCTATCCTATTGGTCATGCCTCTTTGGAGGATTTTAAGCAACACCTGTAAGAAAGCTTTTTTTTATAATTATAATTTAATTATCCCCTCTTCTACATGACCACCTACAGAAAAAAGCATATATCTCTATCCTATCTACTTACAGGTAAGTGCGCATAACACAGGCAATCCAATACATCACACAAAAACATCAACCACATATGCAAAAAAAGGAAAATCTTAATATTAACATGCCTAGGGGCTATACACCTAAGTGTATGTCAGTTGTGTAGTATGTCACACAACAAGTGATGTTTTGTTTTAATGAGGAATAGAGATATTTAATTTTAATCTAGGGGTGATTTGACTTTAAGTTGTTTGTGACTTAAAGCTTTTTTTTTTTTAATTTGTTTCATATTTAGAAGGGTTATTAAGAACCCATAAAATAACCACTACCTACTTTTAAGGTAAGCTTGCTACTTATAGAATCCTAAGATTCAATGATGTAGGCATTCCACCTTTTAAAGTAGAATAATTAATCATTGTATCAAAAGAAAACTAATTGATTTTTAGGAATTTTTAATATTCTTTTAGTGTTTGAATTGAGAAAAATATCCACCTAATAGGGTGAGGTAGACTTGCCTAAAGGTTTGACTTAGAACATTGTGGAATTCGCTGAATAGGGTAAGGTAGATCAATAGAAAGAGACTCCTAAAAGACATCTAAAAGTTATGTTTTAAATGTCATAAGAAGAGAAAATCACTTTCTTTGTTAAATGAAGGGTTACTTAGAGCTTGAGTCTAAGCGAAGGGTGTCAAATTGATAGACTTTGGCTTTGAGGCCAAAGAGGAAGAAACTCTTATTAGATTTGGGACCAATAGAAGAGCTAAGACTTAGGGGCCTATGGCTAAAGAGCATTCACTTGATTGGAGATCAAGCTAGTAAAGATGGTGACATACCCAAAGCTTTGAGCTAAGGGTAGAAGAAGAAATCCTATAGCTTTTAGGTTAAAGGAAGGAGAATTTTCTTTAGGGGCTATTTGGTTGCTGAAAAATGAATGCAGTATAAAAGAAATGCAGTATAAAGGGAATACTTTTTTTTTTGGATCAATGTAAAGGGTTTAGGGTAACATTACTTTTTTTTTGTTTGGATTGAAGTAAAGTGATTGCAATATAAAGTGATTAGCAGTGGCTAGGGTAGCCAGAGGCGGCGGCCGACGATGGGTGGCCGATGGTGGCTGCCTACTGAGGTGGACTATGGTGGATAGCGGCTGCTGGCAGACGGTGGCTGGCCGGTGGTGGCCGGTTGTGGTGGCCGGTGGTGGGTGGTCAGTTGTGGCGGCAAGAGGCGGGCGATGTGGCTAACAAGAGGTAGCAATGCCTTAAGTTTGAGGTGTATTTGAAAATCGCTCAAATATGAGGAATTCCATATACAACAAAAATGAACTAAAATGGAATACACTGTATTTGTTTTACTTTACCTTGAATTTATTTTTCATCCAACCAAACACCCAAATAATCAAAACCCCTGCATTTTGGATTATACTGTACCCTAAATGCATCAAACCAAACAGGTCGTTAGTTTTGAGGGTAAATAAAAGGAAAGAAGATGCCCAACCTACAGACTTTGTGCCGGGAGTTGGAAAGTTTTCTAGGACCTTTAGAGTCCGTAGGAAAGAGAAGTGATTTATAATTTTGTGACTACAAGTCAAGAAGCAATCGTTGAATTTTATATTCAATGATGCACATAACTTGGATTAGGCAAATGTGAGAGGGTGTTATGTGGATTTGAACTACAAATCAAGAGGGGTTCTTTGGATTTTTGAGAGATGCTCATTCACCTAACTTGGATCAAGTGAATGAGAGGAAGCTAAGATTTTGATTCCTATGCTTAGGGTGAGATTATTTGTTGATTTTGACTCAACAAATAAATTAGATGTGTATGTTTGATTAACTCAACATGGTTTAAGTAGATTTGAGAATTTTCTACAACTTTTGAGTTATAGAAAAAGAGAAGCAATATACAACTTAGGGGTTGCAATCAAGGACGAATCATTGAATTTTGTCTTTAATGAGATGTAATTATATGCCTAATTTGTGTTAGAGAAAAAAAATATATAAGAAGGTGACATGTAGATTTGAACTACAAGTCACAATGAAGTTCTTTGTACTTTTAGGTGTTCAAAGCGAAGAATTCATTCATCCAACTAAGGTTAGGAGAATGAAACAGAGATAGGATTTGAATTTCTATGTTTGAAGTGGAATCATTTGTTAATTTTGGCTCAACAAATAAATAATTTGGTGTAGGTTTGATCCCCAATGTTGGCCAATCATGATGCAGACATCCGACGGTGGACGTTGATCAAAGGAAGAGACGAAGATCAACGGCCGAGATCACTCTATTTTTATCTTAGTTTATTAATTGTATTTTTATTTTAATTATGCATTTTCTGTTTTTGCCCTTATTTAAGAGTATTGTCTTATGTAAGCCCAAGGGGCAAAGTTATCTTTTTAGTTTTTTTTATTTTAAGGCATATATATAGAGGCTCTTGCTCTTGTATTCGGTATGATGGATTGTTAATAAAAAAATTTTTGCACTCTTATTCTTTGGGGAGAACTTTGGTGAGATCCCTATGTGAGAGAAGCGTAGTACCCACCAGCCGCAGGAAACATCCAGGCTTGTGGTTTATCTTTTTCTCCTTATTTTTCCTAACCGCCACCGCCTCCTCCCCCCTCCAAGCCGCCGGTCACCTTGTGGCCACCCCTTAACAGACCCCTCTCCATCTTCAACCCTAGCCGCCACCTCCCCATCTCTCTTTTCTCCTTTTGACCGAAAACTCCACCCAAACCCTAGGTTAAATCCCTCCTCCCCACCGCCGGCCATAATTCCGCACATCCTAAGCCGACGGCCTAACCTCACCCAACCTTTTGAATCCAATTCAATTACCCCATTATCATCTTCCTAATTTAGCCGCTATCTTATTTGGAAAGATTTCGTAATTCAAATTCATATGAATTTGAATTTTAAAATCTTTCCTAAATAGCCTACACCTATTTTAAAAAATTCCCCTCAATTAGTGCAAATCTGAATTAAATGATTGGATTTGAATTTAATTCCCCCTATTCAATGTATGTGGACACATACATAGAATGTGGACAACTCTCCCTATCCCCTCCCTCTTTGGTCGTCCCCACTCTCTCCCACTTAATTAATTAAGTCCCCAATTGGACATCTCATTAAAAGAATTAATTAATCAGCCCCTCTCTCCCCTCCTCTTTCTCCTATCCGACTTAAACAACACCAATTAAGCCCAATCCCCTCTTGATTTGGCTGACCCCCTTCCCTCCCTTTTCCAATTACTTAGGAAATTTAAAATTCAAATGACCCCCCCCCCCCCCCTCTCCCCTTCGTTCTATATCAAATCATCTCCTAAACTTTCTAAAAGTCATTTGGGAACTTTCATGCTAGTTTAGTGAAAGCACCAAGCAAAAAGATGGGAGAATTTCCTATGGCTTTTAGGCTAAGAAAATTTTGGGGGATTTTCTACAATTTTGGCTTGTAGAAAAGGGAGAAGAAAATGCAACTTAAGGGTTGTAAATTAATGAAAACTCTTTGAACTTTTGGTGTTCAAAAAGAGATGGTCATTTGCTTAATTTGGGCTAAGCAAATGGGGGAGACTGGGATTTGGGTCATATGTCTAAGAAAGTAATTGTTAATTTTGGGATCAACATATAGGCCAGAATAACTTAGGATTTGATCCTAAAGTTCAATGAACTTATGGCATGATATCTTTAGGACTTTAGGGAGTCTAAAATATATCATGCACAAAAGAGAAAAAACTCCTAAAAGAGAGCTCCTATATTTTTATTCGAGTGTTTTGGACTCATTTGGATGGGGAGATTGATTCCTAGAGTCTTGGAAAGGTTTCTAAATCACTTTTGTCATGATTGGAAGATTTGGAGGTTCATGAAAGTTGTAATCTTTTAGGATTTTATCAATTGTTTAGTTTGTTTTCACACTTAATCATTTCAATTTGCAAATTAAACGAATTAAGCTTAGATAATTTCTAAGAGTGATGGAGAATTTAGCTATGGGCCTTTGGAGCCCACGAAAAACTCCAAATTAGTTTCATAAGCACTTAGAATTAGATGAGCATATTTATAGAACTTGCAAATTTAGGAGATTCGTTTATCCTAGCAAGAGACCCATGTCACATCAATTTGATTCATGTTAAAATAGGAAAACAAATCTAAGGCTTTAGAGAAATTTTTTAACCAATTTTGGCATGATTTGGTTTATTAAAAGCACTAAGGTAAGTTGTCAATTTTAGGGATTTTAGAAATTAAGAGCAATTGGTTGTTTGTTATGACCTTTACAAGCTTTGCAAAATACCCAAATTGAATTTGATTAACTCTACTTGTTTGGGATTTGCAAGACAAACTTTTGAGAGTTCATGTAAAATCCTATAACAGGTTGCGAACTTTTCTAAATTAATCACATGCATTTTGAGCATCTAACCGAGCTATAGCCAATCCACAACTCTTAGCAAGTACAAGCTCCTATAATCAATATCAATTTTGTCATTATACACAATTTTAGGAAAAGAAAACACAAAAAGTTACTTGTACATGTGGAACCTACACATTGACATTTGATTTAGGATCAAATGACAATCCTCCCTAGGGCATGATCGTAAGCGAATGCTAGGCATGCAATATGAATGAGACACAAGCATTTGAAGGATTTTGAACGCCGATCCAACAACCATACGCACTTCAGCATCCTCCTTGGGCATGAGAGCAAAAGTGTGGAAATCATCGGATTTCCACCGATTGCGGAGAGGACAGCAAACATGGCATTTTCCTTGGGTTCAGAAATTTAACTGCAAGGTTTCTATGGACCTTAGGGCTCGGGGGACGTCAACCACATCCATTGGCTCGAAGGCCTAGGGGATTTTCCAAGTTTGAGGGATTTTACCTCACCGAAGCGAGTTATAGTGCAAACCAATGTCCAATCACCTTGCAAAGGCGAGATTGAGGAGGGATGGAGCGATAAGTTGTTGTCCAAGACACTCCAAAAGTTGCCTTCACTGTCACGTACTCGTCGGATTTGAAGGAAGAGGAGTAAGTTTGTGTGGGGAGAGTTTGCTACAGAAGTGTAAGGCTGCAGCAACATTTTTTGCTACCAGATTTGAGAGGATAGCAGCAACTTCAACTCCTTTGCTCGGTCTGACTTCATATGCACAAAAGAAACTTATCCTCACTTCCCTTGTTAAGTGTCTCACACCGGGTCCGATCTATCAGGGACAGTCGAACTAAGAACGACACAGAGAGACCGTTTTTGCTTACTCAATCGACTCCTAGGCACGCGTGAGGAATAGCGATTACAAGCCGCTCGATCGGACAAGGCACGCACGAGCAGGGGCCGCACGAAATTGCTTTGTCACCCACTCGATTCTGCTCAAGCACACAAGAAAAGCCACATGTTCCGCTCGGTTCCACCCCATATGCACACAAGAGCAACCCTTCTGCTCGATCTCTCGCTCTCTCTCTAGGCTAGACGACTCCTCCAGACACAAGAACAGAGACTTATGTCTCTTTAAATGGCAAGCAGAAGCCACTCTATTTGCCCATCTCCCCTAGCCGTACGCACACAAGCCAAAGGAGTGCTAGTTGGTTCAATCTCTGCTCATCGCTTTCTCCCAACACACAGAAAGCAGGACAACTCCAACTCCTGTCACGCTCGATTTGGAAGAAAAGCACACGCAAGAATGACACTTTGCTCCCTCTCATGCCATCTGCTCTCTCTTGGCTGGAAGGAAGTACGCGGGTAATGAAATCAAAGGAAGATCGAATAGAATACTCTCTCCCGTCTCTTTTCTGCCACTCTGCCATAGGCGCATGCAAAACCCTGCCTCGAGCTATTGCGGATCCCAAAAAATTTGAGATTTAAAGAAATGACAAAAACTCACCAATTTTGAGATATTAAGAGCCGTTAGATTGAATTCCCTGATTTAGAAAGTCAAATTAAGCTCAGATTTGATCAATTGGGTTGATTGAGTTTGAAATTGAGCTTGAATTGAACTTGATTTGAATCAATTTGATTCGATTTGAGTTCAAATTGGATCGATCGAGTTAATTTGAGTAAATTAGACTCGAATTGATGCCAATTGGAGTCGAATTGGGTTAGATGGGGCTCAATTGGGTTATGATGGGGCTCAAGTGGGTTGATTAGGTCCAATCGAATCCGATCAAGTCCAATTCGACTCGATCTGAGTCGAATCAACACAAAAAAATTATGTCAACAATTTTGCAGAAATGGATTTTAAGATTTGAATTCATAATCATAATTCATGCCACCTCATCATAAAGCACTTTGGACTCATGCCACCTCATCATGGTACCCCTACATTGCTTGGAAAGTTGGAAATTGTAATTCAATAAAAAAAAATCTACAAGGTATTTTATATCAACCTAGATAACTTGCTCCTCTCAATGTTGTTCAAGTGATTGTGTTAGGAATTCAAATGATTAAAGAAGAGACTTGTATGTGAGGGGAATATTCTTTCAAGAGGCACACAACAAAGTGAAGAAAGGTACACTAGCCAAGCAAAACTTGATGTTGTCGAGATTCATTTGGTTATGAAAAATATGTTTGATCCAACAACCTTTCACATTAGACTGAAAAGTCTAGCAAATAAAGCTCTGGCAAGAACGAATCCAAGTTTCCCAAAGCTCAATCTTAGAGTTTTAGCACAATAATCCTTTAAATGAAAGAAGCAAGAGGCCTAATTATAGGGTTTGATCAAGGTCAATTTAGAAATTTCTTTAAAATTGGATAATGCTAATGAAAATAGATCAGATCGTTTCACCCCACCATTAGAATTTGTATAAAATATAATCAGATGGGCTAACCAATGGGCCAACCCGACCAACCATCCCAGACCCAAGTCGACTAGGCACCCAATAACAATGGCAATTTCAAGCCAACATTGCCACCTTAGATAAATGTGGTCATAAAAATAAAAAATAAAAATAAAACAATGTTGTGATTTCATATCAATGATTCATCAAATTTTCATAAGATAGATCCACATGAAAAATTCCAAAAAGGCTTATCACAAAAACAGGTCAGCAAAGAATACTAGCTAATTTTTCTTCATATTGAGAGGAAAATTTAGAGAGTTACAACTTGCATATATTTGAAGCTTAGCAACAGCATCAACTTTCAGAAGAACTAGACTTTCAGGATTCATTGTATGCAAACAAGAGCACATCTGTGACATTTGGGGTCATTGGTGTGTTCCTCTCTAGTAGCTAGTGCCTATGGGCCAGGTCACCTGCTCTTAGTGGCTCGACAAAAACTCACACAAGTGGATTGGCATCAATTAATCACTCCATAATGTTGCACGCTTAGTGATGTGAAACCAGGAATTGTTTGCGAGTATTAATAAATAATTGATTAGGTAATGATAAAAGTTTTAACTTAATGTTTCGCCCAAGCAGATCCAAAGAGAATCTTAGAAAGAAAACTATGCGTAGGCAATCAATCACAAACCGAAGTTAAGGAATCCTTTAAAACAACAACCAAAACAAAGTAGTGAAATGATTAGTTCAACATAATCCACCGGTTAACAAAGCGATGTTTTCACCTTGAGTTCCATGAATCTCTCTCTTTAAAGTGGTAGGGTTGGATGAAGAAGCAAAGCCAATGCACTAAGCGATGCCATCACAAGAAAGAAGACGTCTCGGGTAGTAGTCGTTGGAGCGGTAGTCGAAGTAAGAGAAGTAGATGGATGGTTGACAACGTACCAACGTCCCGGAAGGAAGTGCTCTTCAGTTGAAAGGGTCAATTGATACAAGATGCGGTCCACGTGTTCTTCCACCGAGTTGTCGAAATCCAGAGTGAAGTCGAAGAAAGGAGATCGTAGGATGTCGATCCGTCCGTGAGGATCTTCTATGAATCCATCATCAATCTCCAGATCGGCCATTCATAATTGCCTTGAGTGAGGGAGAAGAAGGTTGATGGAGAGGGAGGAGATACGCGACAGCTTGCAAGGGGTGGGGGAATTCGGCCGTGAGGGAGAAAGAGAGGGGGCGGGTGAGAGAGGGGCGGGTGAGGGCTTAGCATAAGTTAGAATAGGAGGGGAAAATCTGATAATAATTTCAGATTTCCCTAATTGGAATTGAACAATTTTATATTCAGATTTTGAATTTAAAATCTAGATTTAGGGAGGGAAGGTGGGGATTAATTGGGGCTTAATTGGAGATAGAGGGGCATGATAGGGGGGAGGCCAGGTAAAGTGAGGAGAGAGAGGGTTTTAATTTAATTATGTGGGCCCCAAGGATTACTTAAAGGTTGAAATCAAATTGTGAATTTAAATTCAGATTTGATTCGATTAGGGAGTTTCCTAAATTAGGATATAGCATTAGGAAAGGATTTGAACTCAATTATTTAATTGAATTCTCAATTGGAAACTTTCCTATTTCACTAAAGCCTAAATTAGGAAGGGGAATAATGGCAATTGGAATTTGAATTTCAGGTTTGGATGGTAAGATGGCCGGCGGGCTGAGCGTGGGGAAGGGAAGGGCGACTGGATGGCGGCCGGTGGTGGGGCTGAGTGGAGCAGCCGGCGGTTTGGGGTAACAAGGGGCCAGCGGGCTGGGTGTTCCAGGGAGGAGGCGGAGTGGGGTGTGGGCTCGGCTTTGGGGAAGAATGGGGCGGTGAAAGGGGAGGCCGGTGGTGGCTAGGAGAAGGAAGGGTGGTTGGGTATGTAGGAAAGATAAGAAACGATGAACCGCGAACCTCGGACTCCTCCAAAGGTTGACGGGTACTACTCTAACCCTCACTTAGGGTTAACCCTCTCAAGAACTCACAAAGAGATCAAGCAAGAAGTAGAAATATCATTCATCATTATCATTAGAAAATAATACAATGATTATGCCTTAATATATAGGCCTCCAAAAGCAAAGACATCAAAGACACATATGTCATCGGGCTACAACACATGACAAATCCCTCATAGGGGTACAAATGGAAAGCCGAAATATAAATAACAGAAATAAAATAAAACATCAGAAATAAAGACTATGAATCGTAGCCGTCGATCTACGATTCCTCCGATGGTAAGTGTGACGAAATCTCCTGCGGATGTCCTCATCACTTAGTTTCATCTTAGAACAAAATATTCGTTTTGATTTATGCTTATGTTAGAAACTATCATAATAAATAGGGAGTGAATATTTCTCACTTACCAATTAAGTCACTTCATAGTATTGCGCATTTGCTTCTCCTCACCAATTCTTGTGTTCGGTAAGTCGTTGTTCATTGGTCTCCATTCTCTCAATTTAGTTCCTTCTTAGTAATTCTCCACTTCGTGCTCTCTCATTCATTAGTTCTTATACACATCTCGCTCGATTGATTTTCTGGGTCGTCATCCTAAGATCTACCCATAAAAGCAAAGTTTATTAAACCCCCAATATCTTCAACACTTGGCTTGCCAAAATAAAAAGACTCTCACAACATTTCAAATATCTATGTCTCTATAACAAAAAAAGAAAGAAATTAAAAAAACTAAAAAAAAAAAGTCCCCAAATATCAGAAAGCCACAAAAATATGTATAAGTATTAAAAAATAAAATTTTAATCACTTTGTACATAGAGCAAAACTCTATGTTTCACATTAGATCGATTGATGGCATAAATTCAAATAGATACAAAACTCAAAAAAAAAAAATTTATGACAAACATTATCAACCGAAACCAGCTCAAAATTTAACATCAATAAGGACAAAATGAATATCTTCTGATCGAATGGTTAGCCTAACTGTGATGGCATCATACGATTATGATAAAAATACTTTAACCTGATGGCCAACCTGATTGCAATGGTGCCATTATATTATAGTTTCTGCAAATATATATAGGTTCTTGAATGGCATGAATTCGAGCATCTAACCCTTTTTGATGCCTTAGATAAGTCCTATGCCAACCTAAATCGGTCTAAAATTGGCCACTAAAACAACTTCTATGATGCCCCATCAAATGAACCAACTCATTACAATTGATAAAGGTCATCAGGTCATATTGGGTCTAATACATTCCCTAATTAAATAGATTAGGGTCTATGACCATCCAAGACAATGGAATTATACAAATCCCTTAAACATAAGAATCGATCACCTCTTCATGTGCACCATGAGAGTCGTTGTGATGATGCATTTATGAGAGAGTCTGTACTACTAGCATTAATCAAAAGTGCTCCTCCTTACAGGAGAGGTAATTAACCATAGGTCTTTGTGCCCTTGAGAAAACATCAAATCAAGAAAAAAGTCCTCATGAGATGGTTAAATATTTATGCAATGTCATATTACTATTTCAATTAACCTTTTGAGATAGTATCACCTATCCAACAATGATGTGGGTGGCCTTTTTCAAAGCCCACCAATTTTCTGGCATCTTTGTTATAAAAGGTTTTTTTCTTTCTTTGGCTAGTCATGCAAAACCTCCATGTGAAGCACTCAAATATATATGATTTTGCAATTTTGTTGCCTCGAAAGTCTAAGGCTTTTTTCTCAAATTGACCATCCATTAATGGTTTTCCTTGGTGCACCTTTCACGAGCAAAATTGGAGAGGGTACAATTTCGCTTCTATAATGAAGTAATCAATACCGGCATTGCAAAAGCCATGATTCTTAAGCTCCATCTCTCAAACATCTCTAAGGAAGCCCACTACACAAGGGACAATTGCCAACACCCAGCCAGTTGATGCAACGTAAGTGCTCACGACCAAAGGGTCGTTAGCCAAAGCTTGGGTTGTCACTACTCAAACCCTAGCATGGAGGGTCAAGACCATAACAGCTCAAATGTAGCTCCAAGTGTTCGCATACATGCCCAATAGAGGAGGCAAAGCATGGTAATTTTGAATCAGCCAAGGCGCCATCCAGCTAACGCTCCAACTATTGCTGCCTCATAGGTGCCTAAGAAAAGAACCTCAGTGTTCACAAGGTTGTCTACCATTATGGCATATTGTTGCAAAGATCTCGATCCATGAGGTAAAGACCACTAATTTTTCCACTGCCAAACAATAGTTAATGTCCTTCACTCCAAGAAGACACGATATAGAGGCTTCCACATCCGAAAGTAGAAACTCAAGAAGCAATAGAATGGAGAATGCATGTCAAGATAATCAATAAGAACAACTAACTTCTCCAGCCTTGAAGTTAGTAATCAATGTGCCATTCAGAATGACTTTGAAACCCTATGGCTTGATTAAGTCCAACAAACCAAGGATTAAATAAAAGCGATCTTTTTAGGAGTTAAGCTATATAACTCCAAAAAATAACAAAAAAAAGAGTCTCTGTGGCCCAAACTCAACAAATTCCTTCAATAACTTAAAAAAAAGCCTAAAGAAGCTATTCAAATCAATCCCCCTAAAGCTCAAAATATAGCGTGAACAAGCAAAGAGATTGTATCGTTAGCACCAGTCCAATCAAAGAGCCCTATGCGGTGGACATTGAGGTGTGCAATCGAAGTTAGCGCATATACAAAGCCAATTATGCAAATAAAGTCACAAGGTAGCGCCAACCATTGCCTAAGACATGCCAACATCTTATTGAGTGTAATGACATAACCTAGAGTATAGTAGGACATTTGCATTCAAATACATTAGGTCATAATGCTAACACATCTAAATCTTATCACATGTTTACCACTAGGGATAGAATACTATAAGATTTAAATTGCATAAAATAAGTTAAGAACAAAGATAACTTATGATTATTATGCCTATGAGATCTTCAATAAAGCTAAAAAGCAATTGTGCAAACATATTCCAAAAATCCTCGTGATCGTTTACTATTATGTCATTAAAGTATGAGCATGCTATAAGTACTGAGAGATTGAATGGGGGAATAAGTATGTGATAGCAAGTGGATGCACATTTCACAAAAATCAGAGGATGAAACACGAAAAATTGGGAAGAAAAATGCCCAAAAATAATTTTATTGAAAGAACTATAAAAAGAAATGCAATATACAATTGGATCTTCAATTGGAGAGGAAAATCCGGCTCTCCCAAATCCCTAGCCGCCGGATAGAGCCCAAATAACCTAAGAATAAACTAAATTCAGCAAACTCCAAAACATCCTCCTAAAATCACCCTATCGTTAACCTTAAATAGGCTCCCATAATTCCCTCCCAAATCAGTCCCCTTTCCCTAAATAATTCCCTCTCATATTTGAATTCAAATTAGATTTATTTCTCTAATTAATTTGATGTAGCACAGAAGGGGGGGGGGGGGGGGGGGGGGGTCAAGATTGGAAGCATAGATTGCCTTCTTTAATGGGAATCTTGAATTGGGAAAGGATTTAAGGGCCTTTCTAGATTTAAAATTCAAATTAAAGTAGATTGATTGATTGGAAGAATTAATGAGATGGAAGAGAGGGTAAGGGGGGGCCAAGAGAGAGGAGGGAATTAAATTAAGAAATCTGAATTTAAATTCAGATTTCTAAAGGAGGGAGGGAATAATTTGAAATTCAAATTATCCTTAATGGGGAATAAGGGGAGAGCGGCTAATGGGGTTGATTGGGGTTGATTGAGAGCTTTAATGGAGGGGCATTAATTAGAGAGAAGGGGAAAGAGGGGGGCCGGCCATATGGGGAGGGAGGAGAAGTGTCCACATACAATGTATGTGGACCCAAGTAATAAATGTGATTAGAGATTAAATCTAATTTTAATTTCAGATTTGAGTGATTTGAGGGGTTTTCCTAAATGAGAGTTGGTTTAATTAGAAAGCTTTTGGAATTCAAATTATTTTGAATTTGAATTCAAATTCTTTCCAAAAATACAAGAGGCCAAATATGGAAGGTGTTGATGGGAGATTTAATTTGGGATCTAAGGGAAGGTGAAGGGGAGGCCGGTGGCTAGGTCTTGGGTTGGAGGGGCCGGCGGTTTAAGGTGGTGGGGGAGGGTGTAGCTGGCGAGTAGGGGAGGAGATGGGTGGACGGGTTGCCGGCTCAAGGAGGAGGAAAGTGATGGGATTTGGCCGGTGGCTTTTGGAGAGCTTGAGGAGGTGGCGGTTTAGGGAAATAAGGAAAAACAAAACAAAGAAAAAACAAAGATGGGAAGAACAAAACAAAGAAAAAAAGATAGAACCGCGAGCGTTAGACTCTTCCGAAGACTGACGGGTGATACGATGCCCTTCACCAAGGGACTTCAAGCCACGAGCTCGGACCCATCCTGCGGCTGGTGGAAACCACGATTCCCTCCCATATGGATCTCACCAAAGTTCTCCCCAAAGAACAAAAGTGCAAAACAAAATTTTTATTAAAACTCCATCATATCTAATACAAGAGCAAGGGCCTCTATATATAGGCCTTAAAATAAAAGAAACTAAAAAGACAAGTTTGCCCCTTGGGCTTACATAAGACAAGACTCTTACATAAGGGTAAAAATAAAAAATGCATAATTAAAATAAAAAATATAATTAATAAACTAAGATAAAAATGGAGTGATCTCGGCCGTCGATCTTTGTCTCTTCCTTTGATTAACGTCCACCGTCGGATGTCCGCATCATAATTCCCTCCTGATTGTAATTAAAACTTTCCTAAATAATCCCCCTTAATTCCTCCTCCTTTTCCCTAAATAATTCCCTCTTAGATTTTGAATTCAAATTAAATCTCTTGCTTAAATAATTCCCTCCCAATTGTTTAATCATTCCTAAATAATTCCCCTTTGATTAAGAACCTTCCTAAAAAGCTCCCTCTTGATTAGGAAACTTTTTGATTACCTCCCAATCAAATCGGCCGGTCCATCAGTATGCTACTATGATTGAGAGGTACAAAGGAATCTTGCACATATTGTAAACCATTAATAGCCTAAAAATATCTTTTATATAAGGGAATTCATTTCACATATGGCCTTCTCAAGAACAAACTCCAATGAATGACTACAAAGCCTTCAACCATTAAACACAACTCAAGCTAGAAAAGATGCCAAATTAATTTAGGGTGCCATAGTTTTAGCCATCAATTTTTTTCAACTCATATGCCTAGTTGATAGGCCTAATCAAAACGCAAGAAAAATGGCCTAACGAGAAAATTAACAAAAACAATGAAGCTCACAGAGATGAACAAATAAGGTTGTGAATTTGATCACTTGTAATTTACCTGATTTCCTCTTTAAACCTTCAGTACTTGAACTAGGCACTTCTCGATAAACAAATACATAAGAATTGTCTGGAGATAAAAAAAGGGAAAATATTATGAGATTAATAAAGAAGAAAATATATAATTATTAAAAGATGGAATAAGTACTAAACAAGCATTTATATGTATGCATGTTACATGAATTTTATTATAAAATCCAGAATTAAAATTTTGGCACTTAAAATTTAAATTTTTAAATTTTATTCTTGATATTCCAAAATGAGGAAGATAGAGTTTTCTTCATAAATGTAGTAGGATACACAAGATGTGTATTATATTTTTTTAATGGTCAGAATTTGCATTTTTTTTATTTACTTTAAAAGAAATGAAGCATGCAAAAAAATTTTAATAATCCATATATACAGTCATTACAAAGGTATAAAATGTGAATTTATTAAGATATGTGTGCATGTGTGCATATATATATATAGAGAGAGAGAGAGAGGGTTGCCCTGGTCTATATAATTAATGCACAATTTAAATATCATAAGACTCTAATCTCAAAATCATTTATTTCTAAGTTGCATAATGTTCTTTTCATTTTTGCAGAATAATAGTCTTGCAATTATTCCCACTCCCACACCAAAATTTTCAATGTTTTCTCCATTAACTTTTCTATCATATGCTCTTTTTCTTTAGCTTTTTCACACATTAAAAGCGATAAAATAATCCTTGATAAAAATACCATGCAGACGTGGTTAGCATAAAAAATTGCAAGGTGGCTATTTAGATACATAGATTTGAGTTTAAGATTTATGTCATTCATCATTATCAAAGCCTATCCAAGAGTTTCTAATTAGTTGAACACTTGATTTGGAACAGCATGAGGACTCGCAAACATATGTACTATTGCATCCCTCACTAAAAACTTAAGTATTGTTTGCATTGAAGAAGTACCAAAAATACCTTAG
The DNA here is from genome assembly GCA_019925795.1 of Dendrobium chrysotoxum. Lineage (NCBI taxonomy): Eukaryota > Viridiplantae > Streptophyta > Magnoliopsida > Asparagales > Orchidaceae > Dendrobium > Dendrobium chrysotoxum. Next base: position 49,016,273 of record CM034307.1, read on the forward strand.
ATTTTTTTTTTTTTAAGTTATACAGCATTTGCAATTAATATGGTTCTTTATTAGAGTCCATTATTGCGATTTGCTTTATTCTGGTCTGGCTATTCCAAGCAAGAATGGTGGGAGGGACAAATTTTTTTATACAATTTTAAGAAAAATTATGCACGTAAATTTTAAAGAATTCATAATATTATAAAATTTTGAAATTAAAAAAATAAAAATGTACTTATAAAAACATGCGCTTAATAAAATGATATATTTAAATAAGTTAAACTCTCAAAAGAGTCTGAATATTAAGACAATTAATCTCTAACAAACTATTGAAAAGTAGCTAAAGTATGAAAATATGAAAATTTATGATAGTTTCTATAAGCAATATAGAAAAATAATTGATATGTAATTATGTTAAAAATATTATTGAAAAAATGTCAATATTTTTAAAAAACTATTTACTCTGAGACACAAATTGAATCTACTTTAGGCATGCATGCCTAAGTGTCTTTGTTCACATTCTAGTGTTATATATATATATATATATATATATATATATATAAACCATTTGATTCCCATGCATATGCAGGGAGCTTGCTAGTATTATATTTATATTCATATTAAATTATAGTAGAAAAAAAACAAGGGTTTAGAAGGAATTCAACAATATATAAGCATATTGATGAAGAGAAGTTATTAAGTACCATGAACAAATATGAAAAAAGAAAAACTAAAATAAAACTTCAAAGTTTAAATAAGTAAAAGAAATATTTTGCAATTCTCAACCAATTATCTAAATTTAAAAAAATTAAGTTAAGCCTATTTCCATAGATTTGAGCCTGTGACAAGAGACATGGATCAATCCAATGACTTAATAAACCGGTAGGAGCTTATTGGAAAGAAAAGTGTGATTGGTGTGCAATTAGTGACCAAAAAAGAAAATCATAAAAAAGAAAGAACGGTAAATAAAAGAAGGACAACAACAAATTTAAGTACAAGCAGGTAAAAATATGCTAGTATGACGTGTAATTTGATCAATAAAAAAATAAATAAATATGTGGATAAAGTAAAAGATTTATACTACATTGATTTAATGATGGTTCAGCAAGAAGTAGAACAAACATCAAGAAAATAATGCAAGAACAAAATTTAAGTATATCACATCATCTAGAGCAGAAGGTGCTCTAAAAATTTACCACCAAGTGGGGGCGAGACAAAGGAAACGATATCTCCATGTGTCAATCTGACTTTAGAACTTCTTCTAAGCTTTACCCAGTTAACGTAAGTCCCATTGGTGCTGCCAAACCAATAAAAAATCAAACAAGTGTGACACCATAAAGACCAATAACAAACACAAATTACTAGATTTTGGCGATTAACCTTGTGTCTCTCAAATACACTGCGAAGGGGGTGCTGGAATCTGCTTTTCCCTCTGTATGAGTTCCTCTTTCTCTATAAATTTTGCAATGATTTGCACTAATAGAGATGGAATTGATCTGGAAACGATCTTCTACACAGCGGCCAATGGAATGCTCATCTTCAGTCAAAAGCATATTCACTCCCTTTAATTTTTCCCAACAGCAATGCGAAATTTCACACAACGGATCTTTTCAGTAAGAAAAACCAACAATGCAAGTAAACTTTACAGTAAAAGAGTATACACATATGAAGAAGAATGCTATTCTTCTATTTGTTCTTATTCGGTTTGCTGCATGAGATTGAAGGACGTGCATTTACACGCTGGTACTCTATCCAATATGGAATAGAAAAAATAAAGAATGATCGCTATAAAACTATACTTTTTCTAAATTGATGTGCCAGAGAAAGAAAACTAAGTCATCTTTTTCTCTTCTAAATAGTGGAAAACCCCGCATGTTAAACATTTATTATTTTACAACAAAATGTTAACCCAAAAGGCAGTCATCATAAGCTACATCGCTTAAACCACGGTCCACAGACCAATACTAATTGTGACAGGAACAAAAATAACAATAATGAGGTTCACCGGTCTGAAAAGAAACCTAATAACTTGATATTGCCTGAGTAAACAAAACTTAAAAACAAAAGGAAATGAAGTCAAGCAAGAAAGCATAAAAAATCCAAATTTCAAATTTCATAGACCAACCCTTTTCAACCTAAGAGGTGAATGACACTGCAGTCATGATATCCAATAATGGATAATCAATTAATTAATATAATTCCTCGATTCAGCGAGTAAACTTTCTTCAACATAATTCCCACCATAAGACTAGGTTCAAAAAAAAAACAGACATCCTTCCAATTCATAAAGATCATTGGCACGTTAGCAATAAACTACCCGCACCATTTAAAGTTCTAAGTCCCAAAGAAACTAACTCAGGATAAAATACAACTTTCAAAATTCATAGACCAACACTTTTCATCCTAACACATAAGTGACACAGAGCACATATGATATACAATAATGGATAATCAAATAATCAATTCAATTCCTGCACTGAGCGAGTATACTTTCTTCAACACAATTCCGACCATAAAAAATTAGGTTCAAAAACAACAGACTTCCTTCCACTTCATCAAGATCATTGACACGCTAGCAATAAAATACCCGCTCCCCTTAACCTTCCAAGTCCCTAAGAAGGCTAACTCAGCATATGCATTGATAGCCCTAGACTATAAGCAGGAGAGCAGCGGTGGGAGGCCTGGTTTTAAGGCGAGGGTTTTAGGGTTAGGAACAGGGTTTGGTGGGAGAAGATTGGTGGCGAGCAATTAAAATGTATGGAAAGGAGGGACCTGAGGACGGAGCCGAGCGTTCTTGGAGATGGCGGTAAGGACGGCCCAGACGCCGGGTTCGGGATTTGGCAGAGGTTGATCGGAGATGACGCGGGCAACAGCCCTCATCTCTTCTTGGGGATTCGCCGTCGGCTTTGGGATCGGAGAGCTCGCCACGGATAACTCGCCATTGTTGGGCTCCCGGGCTCGATCGACGGGGATTTCAACCGCCATTGCCTGCCGCTCTCCTCTCTCCCGCCTTCAGAGCCCAGCCTATGCAAACTGCTCTTTAATGCTGCCTGGAATATTATCAGTTGCCACACCCGCCATTAATACCTGAATTACGGTTGATTTTTTGGGGTACATTTTTAAGTTTATATTATATTATTTATATATCTAATATTTAAAATTTTAATATTTCATATCTATGTATTATACATTAAATATAAATATTAAAATTTATAAGGTGATAAAAATAAAATATATAAATGACATGATTAATATTAAAATTATATATAAATGATAAGTATCAATATTAAAATTTATATGGTGCCATGTTAGGATAAGAGAACAACTAAAACAAATTTTATTGAGATTTTGATGAACAAAATTTTGGCCAAAGATATGAAAGTGTCCACAATTTTTCAATGCTTACACTAGACAAGTGATCTCTTTGAAAAGTGCATAAATAGACTCTATATAGCTAGTTATGTAGTGAATTAATTTGGTTGGTACCTATCCAACAAGCAAGTACTACTTGCAAGTTCTAAATTGAGGGCTAGTCCCATTAACAAGTTCTTTTAATGAGAAGCCTTAGTGCTCATCAAGCGCTTAGATATAGTAGAAGAGTTACACGGGTGAATTGCTTTGATGAGTAGGCGAGTTCATGGATCATCTTAGGCAAGTTCAGTATATGAGTATTGTAAATCAAATAACTCTGTCAAATTTTTCAGAAATGGACCTCATCATATTAGATAATCAAATTAAAAATTTTATTGTTGATGTGAATCAAATGATGCATTTATAAATTTAAAAGGACTCGGAGAACTAGCTCAAAAAATTGTGGAGACCAGAAAAACTGATATTTATCCTTTGATGTTACTACTATAAAGCTTAATCTGCTATTGTCAATTGCTATAGCAATAGTTAAATGAGCATTCTCTGCAATAAACATCATAAAGAACCGTTTACGCAATCGTATAGAAGACTCCTAGATGAATGATTGTCTACTTATATTGAAAAAGATATATTTAGTACTGTTGACAATGAGATGATTGTACAACAATTTTAAAAAATGATAACTCGGCGGGAGATATTATAGATAATATGTAAGAAAAATGTCAAGATTTAATGGTCTCAATTGTAAGTTTTTTTCTTTATCATATATTATATCTTTTTATAATGAGTCTGATTATTTAAAAAAAAAATTAAACCAGCAAAGCCTATCCCAAGCTCTGATGAAAAAGGTTAAGAGTTTTTTTTTAAGTCAATAATTATCGTCAAAGTTTTGGTGTGCCTGTGCAAAAGATTACTATTAATGTAGCGACATGTCTTTGGTGCAACAATACAAACATGATCATGAAAAAGACAACATAAATTTGCCATTGACCGTAGTTAGGGTTGGAGAGAGAAGGCTATATGATAGAGGTCAAATGATGGTGGTGGTTTAATGGTGATGGTTGGATGCTGATGGCCTGATAATGAAGGTCCATTGATGGTGGTTCATTAGCGATAACCCAACAATGCTAGTGGCGATGGTTTGATGGAGCTCCATGACTCTTCAATCCTTTGAGCTCTATTGAATTTCATGCCAAGAGACACTTTTATGTTAGAGTGTGGTGGTCAATTTATAGTTGTCGAGAGTAGCATACACTGTAAATATAACTAAAATCTATAACACTTTATCGGACGGTCCGTATTGATTCCATTGATAATATATAATATCAATATTAGTAGATCTTGGAGTCATTGGTTTTGTCTCATTGATATGCTCAATTTAGCATGCGAAATTTGAAAACCATTTATTGATGATCCAATTAATATTTCAAAATCTTTAATTATATTTCAAGTGCTTGATCTAGGCTCATTCAGATATTGACCATATCACTCTTACTACAGATGGGTTACTCTCATCAATATTTTTATTTGACTATAACCTTGTTGAAAGAATGATCATGAATTTAATTTCAAAAAATTTTAATTAAAATAAGAATCGAGATTCGTTCCGCTCGAATAAATTATTGTGCATCAAATATAGTATAAGAATGAATTAATTTATCATATATTATATTTATCTCAAAATAAATATTATATTTATTAATCACTCATAAATAAAGTGATAATTAAAAAATAATAATATCTTTTACTTATTTATATGTGAAATAAGAAGATAAATGTATTAAAACACCCTGACTCAATTTTCATTTAAATTTAATTTCAAATAAAAATAATATACTTTTAATTAATTTATCATATATTAACACTCATTTAAAAATTAATCTGATTATTATAAAATTCATTATAATCAAATTTAAATGAAATTATCCTAAACTTAGTTGTTCCCTAAAACTAAGATAATTAAATTTCAGAATTTTAAAAAATACAATACTAATTTAAAAATCTAACAAATTTTTCATTTTGAAAAATATATTTAAATTTCAAACAGCCAACTGAGCTTTTTTTTTAACGACTTTCTTACTATTTCTTAAAGCAATTTTTTAATTAAAAATTTAAAAAATTTCAAACTATTGCAGCACTTAGGAATCATTTCATATCTTTGAGATAATCACCATGCCCAAAATTCAAATGAAATTGGCAGCAAATTTGTCCTTCTGATTTTTGAGTTTTCTAAGACTCTTTAAGCAAGTTAATACAGAAATCATAGAATTGATGACAGAAACAGCAAGAATAGAGAGAAAGATAATAAACATAAAAGAATTTACTGTACCAGGAGAAGAAATTTATCAAGGCAGGCAAATATCAGCACAAAACCACCTACAAAGACATTAAAAACAAGCTAAAAATGACTCATCTTGATCCTCATTTTCCACTATTTGGGTTTGATTTTGTACAGAGAACCCTCCTTCCCTTGGCTCTCCTGCGCTGGAGAACTGCTCTCCCACCAGTCGTCCTCATTCGTCTACGGAATCCATGCGTACGAGCCAGTGATTTCCGAGACCTTGATCTCTTTGTCATGCAGAGAACAGCTTTCCCAGCTCTTACAACGAGGCCTTGGCGTTTGTTCTGCTTTGCAACTCTACTGGGAACCAAACCAAGTCCTAAAGACAAACCTGAAATCCTCAACCGACCGTTAGAAGGTAAGAAAATAGTTCATACACATCACTATAATTGCTTCCGCTAACTGAGATGAAAAGCTAGAGGAGAAAAGGAATGTGGCTACCAATACCAGATATTCTGATATTTGGAACAATAGAAAGAGCTGGTTGTTTTTTTATTGAAGTACTATAAAGTTATTGGAAATCAGTTTTCAAGAAGTTATGGGATTGTTTGGAAAATAGTTCTTTGAAATGTTATGGCTGATTGTTTCAAAGATGACTAGGCCATGCAGGCACAATTTCGTATTAAATAAGCTCCACTCAAATTGGTTCTTGAAATGAACACTAGGGATGAAGTTATGACATCTTATTGATGTAAAACTTTAAGGAACTTAAAAGAACTATAAATATAGAAAATTAACTACATGATCAATAGACAAATATCAATTGCAAACATATATTTCATTATCATAATTACTCAACTATTGTTTTGCATTTTTACAAGTACAAATAGAGAAGGAATTAAACAATGTTTGCACTAAAACTAAAGTTTACTATAATATAATTACAAATATTCTTAAACAAATATATATTTTGCTTATATTTTAAAACAAATCATATGTTTTTTTCTTATCAGAGAGGCATTATTCTACAAACTACAATAGATCTTTAGAACAGTATAAGAACAAGAATAAATTTTAATGTACATGCATAATAGAAAAGTTATGTTACATAGATTAATAAAGAAAATAAATCTTTGTATGATTATGACTTCAAGGCTGATAATTTAATTTTATTCTGAAAAAAATACAAATGGACAAGCCTCAGGCCAAGCTTAGGCTTTGTGATGCTGACATCCAACCGTCCATGCCTATCCAAGGAGGAGCTGAAGATCGACGGCCATCATTGTCCCACGTTATCTTAAATTTTATTTATAATTTTTATTTTTATTATGAATTTTTCGTTGTTACCCTTACTTAAGAGGGTCGTCCTATGTAAGCCCTAGGGGCATATATATCTTGTTTTAGTTTCTTAGGCCTATATATAGATGCCCTTGCTTGTGTAATGTAATGATAGATTATTAATAAAAGAGAAAATTTTGAGCCTTTGTCTTGATCTCTGTGTGAGTTCTAGAGAGGAGAAGTCCTATGAGAGGACAACCTTGTTTCCACCAGTCGTAGGATGGGTCCGAGCTCGTGGATTGAAGTCCCTCGAGGAGGGCAACGTAGTACCCACCAGCCGCAGGAAGAGTCCGGGCTCGTGGTTTGCATCGGTTTTATTTTATTTTCTTTGTTCTCCATCCTCTCATCTCTAGTCTCCACTATTCACCATCCGTTTTTGCTTTATTTCGTTTGATTTTGGTTAACTTTTCTTTTGGATCAAACATCAATCCCTCCACAAGTCTTAACCGCTGGCCAAATCCCTCTATAGCCGCCGGCCATAAACCACCCAAGCCCCACCTGTCGGCTCTCCCATCACATTCCCCCCCCCCCCCCCCCCCTCCAAACTGCCTTCTTTCCTAAAATAGATTTATTTTAATTTGAAAATTATTTGATTTCAAAATTCAAAAGAATTTGAAATTCAAAAAACCTTCCTAATTAAATTTTCTAACTTTGGAAAGCCATTTAATTAATAATCAATCTAAAATCTGAGATTGATTATTTAATTAATTCAAATCCCCAAATACATTGCATCTAGACACCCCCTTTCTCTCTCCTAACCAAAATCCCCCTTGATCCCACCTCCTTTAATTCCTTCCATAAGCATTCTCATTTGGAATTAATTCAGATCATTTAATTTCCCTCCACCCATCAAATCCAATTTGCCATAACAATTTCTCCCCTTAAAGCAGCCATTATTTCCTCATTAATCCCCATTAAATCTTGCCCTAATTAGCTTACCAATTAAGGCAAGGACTTAATTCCAGATTTCTGAAATTAAGTCCAGATTTTGAATTAAAATTCCCTCCTCTTCTAATACTTAACATCTAGAATTAAAAGCACTTCCCCTTCATCCACATAGCCAGCCCCTCTCCCTCATCTTTCCATTTCAATTACCTTTCCCAACCTCCTCCTCCCTCAAAAGGGGACCTCCCGTTCTACATCACTTTGCCCTGCAAAATCAGAATCAATTTGGTATCAACCTTCCAAGTGAGGGAGAAGTTGTAATTCCATTCATCACTATCATTAGCCTTATCCTAACTATCTGGTCCGTTATGTTTCATTTTCCATTTCTTCCTATTCAATGCCACTATTCGTAAATCATTTTAAACAACTTTTTCATGTAATCACACATCCATTTCTTCTTAATTCTCTTAACCCTTTATTATATATATATCCATACAATATAAATTTACTTTTAGTTAACTATTCTTTAATATATGTCGCTCCTGTTTTTTCTTAATATCATCATTCCTTGCTTCCATTAGAAGTACTTAATTTATTGTTATTGCTTGCGGTAATAGGAAGTAAATTTTAGCCAACTAAGAACTGATCTAATACTTTGTTAGGCCGGCCCAGGAGGGGCCGGCTGGACCGGTCTAAACCGGACCGGTCCTCGTTTACGCGAGGCGGAACCGAGCAGCAGGCGGAACCGGGCGGCAGGCGGAACCATCGGGAGGGGCCGAACACGCGTGAGATTTGATTTTGGGAGGGAAATTTTGAATGGGAAGTGCTGATTAGGCAAATTGTAAAACTCATTTATGGTTAATTAGGAGGATTGGGGGGAAGGCGGGATTATCTTGGTTTTGAAAGAAAATTGAGATCTAGGGTTTTCTTGTCTTGGGCTCTTGGCGTTGCCGGAGATTTGGAGAGTCGTTCTTCCTCTCGGATCGAAGAACATTGTATCTTTATTTGTTTTCTTGCATCTACTAGTGAAATACAAGTGTTTGAGTGATTTTTCTTTCCGTTTCGCCTCAATTTTCTCTGGTTTTCCTGTGTTTGGCTGCTGTCCAAGGCAGAAAATAGCAGTTTTCTGCTGTTTTACTTCCTTCGGATCGATAGGAATACTTGAATCCAAGTATTTCCTATCAAATTGGTATCAGAGCATCGTCGTGGGACCTTTGGCGGCTGAAAACCTGAAATTTCAGCGGGCTTTGGGAGCTTTCGAAGGAAGTTTATTGGTTGTTCGTGGAAAAAAAGATGGCCGGAAAGAAGGTGGAAGTGTTGGAAGGCGAGTTCGGACAACTGAAATCAAATTTGGAGGGAAAGTTCCTTGAAATCTCCACCAACAATGAAAGGTTGGAAGGGAGGTTTTCTGCTATGGAGGAGATGATGAAGAAACTGCTTTAAATAAAGACAAATCCAGCGACATCGGAAGTAAGAGAGACCACCGACGGCCGTGGCATCGGAGGAAATCCGAACCCACCCCGGGGGAGGAGGATGCCAGAGGTGGAGATCCTAGAAGGAGAGAACGACATGCCTCCTCTAGAACCGCTCTCTAGAGAGGAGATGAGCATGGGATATGACAGAAGGGGCGCTGATTTTGGTGGGAGAAGGGATGAATTCCATCGCCGAGGTGCTGATTTTGAAAGGAGAAGGGAGGAATTTCATCGTCGAGGCGCTGATTTTGAAGGAAGAAGGGAGGACTATGATGAGGGATTTGGGTATAACCGCCGGAGGGATGATCGGGACACCTGGGGAGCACCTCCTCCTCGAGGATTGGGAGGATACGGGGGATACCGAGGATATGGAGGAGATCCCAAGGTGAGGAAACTGAAGATGCCCATCTTTGAGGGAGAGGATGGCCATGGATGGATATACAAGATGGAACGGTACTTTGCCGTCAATGGGTTGACGGAGGATGAAAAGTTGACAGCGGCAGGTCTGTGTTTGGAGGGAAAGGCGCTGGCATGGTATCAATGGAGGGACAGAAGGGAGCCTATCCGGAACTGGAGAGAGTTCAAAGAATGCTTACTAGAGCGTTTCCGAGCCGATGGGGGAGGAGACTTCTACGAGCAATTCTTTGCCCTGACTCAGGAGGGGACCGTGGCGGATTACCGCGACAGGTTCGAGTTTTTGGCCAGTCGGTTGGATCATATCTCGGAGTCAGCTTTGGAAGGGAACTTCATGAAAGGGCTGAAACCAGAGATACGATCAGCAGTCAGAGTGTTGGAGCCTAGGAATTTAGGGAAAGCTATGGAACTGGCACAGTTGGTGGAAGACCAGAAGAAGTCAGAAAGGGGAGCCCGGGGAAATTACTCGGGGGGATCGTACAGAATGACGACCACCTTCTTACCTTCCAAGGGGCCAACCCCATGGAGTTTGAAGGAAGTGCAGAAGGAGAAGATGGGAGGCGGAGGAACTGGAGGACAGTTCAAGAAGCTGACTGAAAAGGAGCTACAGGAGAAGAGGGCAAAGGGGGTGTGCTTTCGATGTGATGAGAAGTACATGCCAGGTCATAGATGCAAAGACCAGACTCTTCAGGTTCTCCTCGTTTGTGAAGATGAGGAAGACGAAGAGGGAGGTGGGAGTAGGTCAGAAGAGGAGGAGGAGAAGTTGCACCTGGATGTGGCAGAAGTCTCTCTAAACTCCGTAGTGGGATTCACCTCGAGTCACACTATGAAAGTTAAAGGGGTGATAGCTGACCATGAAGTGGTAGTGTTGATAGATAGTGGGGCGACCCACAACTTCATTTCCACCCAAATTGTTGAGCTACTGGGAATGGAGTTGGTGGATACAGGAGGTTATGGGGTGATGATGGGCACTGGAAAGGTAGAAATGGGTAGAGGAGTTTGTAGGGGAGTGGTGCTGACTATTCAGGGAATATAGGTGAGGGAGGATTTTCTTCCCTTAGAATTGGGGAGTACAGATGTGATTTTGGGGATGAAGTGGCTGCAAACTTTGGGGGAGACCAAGGTGAACTGGGGAGAACTGCGGATGGAGCTGGTAGTGGAGGGGAGGAGAATGGTGATACGGGGAGATGTCGGCCTGTCTAGGACAGGGGTGTCTCTCAAGTCCATGATCCGAACCATCCAGGAGGTTGGGGGTGGGTACTTGGTGGAGCTGCAGCGATTGGAGAAAGTCAGTGTGGGGGAAGAGGGAGACATTCCTCTTGAAGTGCAACCGGTCATACAGCAGTTCAGGGAGATTTTTCAACCTCCACAGGGCTTGCCACCGCAGAGGGAGCTGGAGCATGCCATCACTTTGAAGGAAGGGGAGACCCCGATCAGCGTCCGCCCTTACCGCTACCCTCAGATCCAAAAAGATGAAATTGAAAGGCTGATCCGGGAGATGCTGGAGGCAGGGATCATAAGACCAAGTGTAAGTCCTTTCTCTAGTCCAGTCCTCCTGGTCAAGAAGAAGGATGGGAGTTGGAGATTCTGTGTGGACTACAGGGCTCTGAATAAGGGCACTGTACCAGACAAGTTCCCAATTCCAGTGATTGATGAACTATTGGATGAGCTATTTGGGGCTATGGTATTTTCCAAATTGGACTTAAAGTCGGGATACCACCAGATCAGAATGAAGGAGGCAGATGTTCCCAAGACAGCTTTCAGAACACATGAAGGGCATTATGAGTTCCTGGTAATGCCCTTTGGTTTGACTAATGCACCTGCTACTTTTCAATCTTTGATGAACAGGGTCTTCAAGCCGTACCTCAGGAAGTTCGTACTGGTATTTTTTGATAATATTTTGGTGTATAGCAAGACTGAAGGGGAGCATTTGGAGCACTTGAAGGCGGTTTTGGGAGTGTTACAGGAACATCAGTTACAAGCCAACTTGAAGAAGTGCAGCTTTGCCCAGACCAATGTAGAGTACTTGGGACACGTGGTCTCCCAAGAAGGAGTGGCAGCCGATCAGAGTAAAATAGAAGCAATGCAGAAGTGGCCAATGCCTAGGAACCTAAAGGAGTTAAGGGGGTTCTTGGGGTTAACTGGGTACTACAGGAGATTTGTGAAGGGCTACAATGCTATTGCTTGGCCTTTGACTGAGCAACTGAAGAAGGATGGATTTTCTTGGGGTGAGGCAGCAACTCAGGCTTTTGAGAAACTGAAGGAAGCCATGACTACAGTTCCAGTGTTAGCACTTCCAGACTTCAGTCAGGTCTTTGTGGTAGAGACTGATGCGTCGGGATATGGGCTGGGGGCAGTATTGATGCAGAATCACAGGCCAATAGCCTACTTTAGTCAAGTGCTGTCAGCCAGGGCTAGATTGAAGTCAGTATATGAGAGGGAGTTGATGGCCATTGTCTTGGCGATTCAGAAGTGGCGGCCTTACCTTTTAGGAAGGCATTTTGTGGTCAGGACTGATCAGAGAAGCTTGAAATATCTGTTAGAGCAGAGGATGGTGACTGAGGAACATCAGAGGTGGTTGTCCAAATTATTAGGCTATGATTTTGAGATCCAATACAAGCCTGGTTTGGAAAATAAGGCAGCCGACGCCTTGTCCAGATGTGTTAGGGAGCTTCAGGAATTAGCGGTATAAGTTCCATTGATGGTAGATTGGGGGGCCATCAAGCAAGAAAGCATGTTGAATGAAGATTTGAGAAAGATCAGGGAGGATCTGGGGAAAGAGAAGAATAGTCATCCTGGGTATTGCCTTGAGGGGGAGAGATTATTGTATCAAGGGAGGTTTGTGATGCCACGAACTTCCATACACATCCCCCACTTGTTGCAGGAGTTTCATGGCAGCGCGGTGGGAGGTCATTCAGGAGTTCAGAAGACGTATAGGAGGTTAGCATCGGAGCTCTACTGGAAAGGGATGCATAAGGATGTTGAGGAGATGGTGTCCAGGTGTGAGGTGTGCCAAAGAAATAAATATATGGCCATGGCACCAGGAGGGCTACTCCAACCATTAGCACTCCCAAATAGAGTATGGGAGGAAGTGTCCATGGACTTCATTGACGGCCTACCCCGCTCAGAGGGATTCACAGTCATTTTAGTTGTGGTAGACCGACTTAGTAAGTATGCCCACTTCATTCTCTTGCGACATCCTTACACCGCAGTGTCAGTGGCGGCAGCGTTCATCAGGGAAGTGGTTAGATTACATGGGATTCCTGAGTCAATTGTATCCGATAGGGACAAAGTCTTCCTCAGCCAGTTTTGGAGGGAGCTTTTCAGGATGCAGGGCACTGTTCTCAAGAGAAGTACCGCCTACCATCCACAGACTGACGGACAGACTGAGGTAGTGAACCGAAGCTTGGAGACATATTTGAGGTGTTTTGCTTCTGAAACACCACGGATGTGGGCGAGGTGGTTACCTTGGGCCGAGTATTAGTATAATACATCATACCATTCGGCTTCTCTAATGACTCCTTTCAAGATATTATATGGGAGGGACCCTCCGCATCTAGTGCACTATGGGAAAGGAAGCACACCAGTTTCTTCAGTTGAGCAGTATCTGGAGGAAAGGGACAAGGTACTAGAAGAATTGAAGAGGCATCTTCTGAGGGCACAACAAATCATGAAAAAGCAGGCAGATTCACATAGGAGGGACATGCAGTTTGAAGTGGGAGAAAAGGTGTACCTAAAATTGCGGCCCTACAGGCAAAGGACAGTTGCTAGAAGGGGGAACGAGAAGCTGGCACCGAGGTACTTCGGTCCGTATGAGGTGTTGGACAGGATCGGGGCAGTGGCGTATCGACTGAAGTTACCACCAACAGCCACCATACACCCAGTGTTCCATGTGTCCCAGTTAAGGAAAGCTATAGGGGAGCATGCAAATAGCGAGGAATTGCCATCTACACTGACTGAGGATTTGGAAGTAATTTTAGAACCACTGGAGCTTGCAGGAGTGAGATTAGATAATGAAGGCAACAAAGAAGTGCTGATTAGATGGAAAGACCTTCCTGACTTTGAGGCGACTTGGGAGCCGTTGGAAAGAATGAAAGATCAATTTCCTTCATTTCACCTTGAGGACAAGGTGAGTTTTTGGGAGGGGAGTATTGTTAGGCCGGCCCAGGAGGGGCCGGCTGGACCGGTCTTCGTTTACGCGAGGCGGAACCGAGCGGCAGGCGGAACCGGGCGGCAGGCGGAACCGGGCGGCAGGCGGAACCATCGGGAGGGGCCGAACACGCGTGAGATTTGATTTTGGGAGGGAAATTTTGAATGGGAAGTGCTGATTAGGCAAATTGTAAAACTCCTTTATGGTTAATTAGGAGGATTGGGGGGAAGGCGGGATTATCTTGGTTTTGAAAGAAAATTGAGATCTAGGGTTTTCTTGTCTTGGGCTCTTGGCGTTGCCGGAGATTTGGAGAGTCGTTCTTCCTCTCGGATCGAAGAACATTGTATCTTTATTTGTTTTCTTGCATCTACTAGTGAAATACAAGTGTTTGAGTGATTTTTTTTTCCGTTTCGCCTCAATTTTCTCTGGTTTTCCTGTGTTTGGCTGCTGTCCAAGGCAGAAAACAGCAATTTTCTGCTGTTTTACTTCCTCCGGATCGATAGGAATACTTGAATCCAAGTATTTCCTATCATACTTCTCACCCAGTCTCACTACCTGCTAGTTTGCCAAAAAATGAAAAATACTTCAACAATAAAAAATTCAACCTACTTCTAGTCTTCCACATCAAGTGGGGGAAAACCAACCCTGAATGAAACAACACTGGAAAATATTGGTTCAACAAAAATTATAATATTACTTGCTAAAACTTGCTCGATCCATTCTTTCATGCAATGTTAATAGTAGCTTTCAGTCAAAGAGTTGTTTGAAAAAAAAAATCAAGGCACAAAAAAATAAAGATAAAAAAGGATTCAAAAACAAAAGTGAACCTATGCCACTATTTCAACTTTAACTGTCTCTTTACCTCTTATGAGCAACCTACAGGCTACATCATATATACATACGCTCACACAGCTTCTATGCCCTCTCCCTATTGCTCACCTTCAATAATTCATATCGACACAACTAGTGGTAAGTGTTGATGATTTTCATACTCACATAAAAAATATAGCACGCCTGCATGTCACTTAATCCGACACTAATGAAAGTTCTAGCAACGAAAATGCCTTCGATGGCGGAACTAAAATTATTTCAATGGTGCAACCATAAAACTCTCACATCTTTAGCTCTAGCACTCTTCCTGCACGCATACAACCTAGAAACATTGAGTTAATTTTCAAGTTGATTCAACTCAAGGCTATTAAGTTTATGAAGTATTTTTAAACTCCTATGTAAGATTACATATACATATACTTGCATTTAACATTTATTTGTAAAATTCTATTTAACAAGCATAATCAACTTTGTATGCACATATATATATATATATATATATATATATATATATATAATGTAATATTTATGTTTTACGTATAAATGAATACTGATATATGAACATGCAAGCATGTGACTGAAGACACATATACATGCATACATACCACTAATTTAGAGTGAAATTGAGCTGATTTTGAGGGACTCATCTTCGAGTCGAAGCAAAGCAATTTAAATTTCAAGTAGAAGTCGAGCAATTATGGAGCAAATTTAGAGTTTCAAACGTAAGTAATACCCTACTTGAGAAGGACCTACGACGCATAAATTAGTAACTGAGATTGAAGGTCAAGTGCAGAAAGCAATTCAGAAGAATTTTTCTTAGAAATGAAAAGAGGAAGAATCCTCACACAGGCTCATGAATGCAAAGCACTTTAATATCTTGGTGAGCACACAGGAGCGAGATGAGCTTCATTGTCTCTAAAATTCTTGTTGCGAGAAAATGCCCCTTTATTAAGAATGTTTTGATCTTCCAATCAAATGTGGAGAACTGCACCATACTACTTTTAAGATCCATCCTCGACCATCATGCGCAAATGAAGATGAATGAGTAAATGGACATTTGAACTCTAAGATAAGGACTGGAGGTAATTTTAACCAAACAACTGCATTTAGGTTGATGCTCAGAGATCAACCTTGATGGTGATTTGAATTGTATGATCGGGTTTGACCCGTAAGCCTTGCGATTGGTGTCAATGAGATATGCTTCATCAATGTCAATGTGTGAGTAGACACAAATCTTAAAGTGATCAAGTATTGCGGGAGCTATTTTTTAGTGTCATAATGATTACCCCCAATTTCTAGATAAAAAAAGTACAAAAAACCTTCATTGCCACATTAAACAAATCATTATACAATTAATTGCATAATTTTAAGAGACTATAAGAGATTAAATTATTATTATTCTTATATTGCAATCGAGTTAAACACCCCTTACCACAACCACTTTTATGAATCAACATTATTAGATTTCATATTTGTATAGATTTGTATAAATATTGATATTCAAATTTTAGAATGAAAATCGTATAATACACTTAGATATCAAACACTTGTAATACTTGTCCCATATTACAGTAAGTTCTCAACTAGATTTAAAATGAGCTTATATATAAGAATATTTTAGGTATCAAGCAAAATGTAAAGAGTTGACATGACATGGATCAGTGTAGAGGAAGAAATGTTAGAGGCCTAATTATAGTGCTTTTAGAAAGTAGACCAACATGTAATGATTCGTATATCCTCCAAAAACCTACATGCAATTTACCCTATGTATTATTCAAAAATTATATAATTAATAACCAATTATAGAAAAAAAAATATTATCAAACTTCTGAGATAATTTTGATTATTTTTTTAACTCTACAAATCAACTTATAATATATGCACCAATGTACAAACAACTAAACAAATGTTTCAAGCCCTAGATGAGAAAAATGGAGAGTTGTGTTAGGCGTTCAACTACCAGTATAAAATTTATCGAATAATCATGACATGAATTATTTAATACATTGCATTAATACTAGGGCGTTCCCTGAAAGCGACACGTTGTATGGTATGAATACAATGAGAAATGTGCAAGAGTCGCCCCCGAGTGCAGTGTTAAATAAGGGTTCCCACAGGCAAAGAAGCTAGTCCATGAAATTAGAATTAGGATAAGAACTTGAAATATATATTATCTTACAGGCAAACTAATAAAATTAATAGATATTACGATTTATAGGAAGATAAATATTCTATGCATTCAGAAAATTAAATGGGTTACAGAAAAGGCTAAGAAGATTGATAATTTAGTATTTAAACTATAGTATTCATGTAGGCGTAATTATAGTTAAGAGTTTGAAGGAAAATGTTATAGAAATTAATAAAACTGGAGATAGAATTATAATTTTAAAGATTATTGTTGATGCTAAGATTATTGATATTATAAGTGTTATGGTCCTCAAATAGTTTTGAATATGTGATCAAAATTAAAATTTTAGAATGACTTAGAAGAATTAATACCAAGAGTTTTTCTTGAAGGAGATTTAAATGGACATATTGGTAGAGTGATATAAACTTTTAAAATTATTCATAGTAGCTATAAGTTTGGAGCAACTAATGAAGGTGGTAAGGTTCTATTAAATTTTGCTCAAGCTTATGATTATGTTATCGCTAATTCCTCATCACTTGTAAGAATGAATATAGTAAAAAAACTCAGAATCTCAGATTGATTATTTTCTTATTAGAAAAATAAATTATTTAGATTACAAAGATTATAAAGTTATTCCAAGTGACAATTTATGCATACAACATTGCTTATTAATTTTAGACTTAAGATGAAGGGGCAAGATATGAAAAATAAAATAAAATATTATCTTAAGATTAAATGTGGGTATTTAAAAATGTTAAAAATATATTTTTGTGAGTAAAATTGAAGATATTAAGATTTTTATTGTGCATGAGGAAGCTCGTGTTATGTGAAAAAAAATAGTTAGTGATTAAGAATGTTGCAAAGTATGTGCTTAAAGTATCAAAAGGAAAAACTTTTAATAGTAAAAATAGTTGATGCTAGAATCAAAATGTGTAAAAAAGATATAAAATAAGAAGTTTTATTATAAAAATTGATATAGATGCAAAAGCTCAAAAAATTGAGAAATATATAGAAGGGCGTGTAAGAAGTCCAAGAAAATAATATATGATGTAAAAATTTAACTTTTAATGATTTGTATAATATATTAAATATTAAAGATGGTGAAATATGTATCTCTAAGTTAGTCAAGTAAAGAGATATGAGAAGTATGAATCTAATTCAACTAAAGTGCGTTAAAGATGAAATTAAAAAAACTTTTATTAGAAGAGGATATTCAATATAGGTTAATGAGTTATTTCGATAAGCTTTTTGATGAAGATTGTAAAAATATAATTGATTTTAGTAGCCTTAACACCCTAAATAAAAATATTATTTTTTTATTTTTATCATCGTATTAATAAAACTGAAGTTAGAGAGATTTTAAAAAAATGAAATGTGAAAAAATAGTTAAATCTGATGATATTTCAATTGAGATGTCAAATGCTTAGGAGATGAAGGAATTTTTTTACTTACAAAACTTTTTAATATTATTTTAAAGACTAAAATGATATCAAATGAGTGGAGAAAGAGTGTGTTGGTTTCTATTTTTAAAAATAAAAGTAATGCACAAGAGTGTGCGAATTATAGATGAATTAAGTTAATGTGACGTACATTAAAACTATGGGAGAGAGTAATTGAGCATAGGTTATGGCATGATACTAATGTTTCTGAAAATCAATTTGGATTCATTCCAGTAGGTCTACTATAAAAGCTATACATTTATTGAGAGGTTTGATGGAGAAGTATAGAAAAAATAAGGAGGCTACATATGATGTTTATTAATTTAGTGAAAGTATATGATAAAGTTCCAAGAGAAGTGCTCTGAAGAGTTCTAGAAAAGAAATAAGTTATTAATGCTTATATTCAAGTCATTAAGGATATGTATACATGAGCTATTACTTGTGTTCAAAAACATGGTAGTTTGACAAGTTATTTTTCTATTTCAGTTGGATTACATCAAGGATCAATTTTAAGCCCTATTTTTTTGCTTTAGTCATGGTTGTTCTTACTAGATATTTACAAGAGGATATACTCGGGTGCATGCTTTTTGTTGATTATATTCTTCTTGTTGATAAAACTAGAAAGAGAGTTGAATAAAAACTTGAATTATGGAGGTCAATCTTAGAGTCTAAAAATTTCCGTTTGAGTGGATCTAAACCAAAAATATGGAGTATAATTTTAATAGTAATAGATCTAGTGTGGGATTATGATTTTGGCTGATCAAGTCAGCAAAAGAGCACACGTTTTAGATATTTTGGGTCTAATGTTCAAAGTGATGGTGAGATAGATGTGAATATTATTAGTAAAATCAAAGCAACCCGCACCCCCCCCCCCCCTCCTCCTCCTCCTCCTCCTCCTCAAAGAATAAATATATAATTTTTTTTATTTTTTGTTTTTATATTATTATTTTTTTTTATTAAAACATAATCATAATTAATCTCTTATATGTTGATAACATGTGGATTCCATCTCTTGTATGTTGATAACATGTGGATTCTGGTCAGTGACATATCATAGGTTTAGACTTTGAAAGATGATTTGAGCATTAAAATTCAAGTTAAAAGATCTTGGAGCAAGAAGGTAGATATCAAGGATAGAGATTGTATGAGATAGAAATGAATTCATTTTTCTTTAATTCAATAGAAATATGTTAAGGAGGTTTTTGTTATGCAGCTGCCGGCCCAGGAGGGGCCGGCTGGACCGGTCCAGCCTAGACCGGTCCAAGTATATGGCAGACGGATCAAAAGGGCGGGGGGGGGACAAGGTGGGACCCACTTGGGGCTGATTTGCTTATGTGGGAGGGAAATTTTTGAATACTAAGGGCTGTTTAGGTATTTTGTAGTCATCCTTTATTATTAATTAGGGGGATTAGGAGGGAGAGAGGGTTATCTTGAATTTGAAGGAAATTTTGAGATCTAGGGTTTCTTGCTTGGGCTCTTGGCGTTGCCGGAGATTAGGAGAGTTGTTCTTCCTCTCGGATTGAAGAATATTGTATCTCCCTTTTGTTTTATGCTTCTACTAGTGAAATACATGTGTTTGCTTTGAGTTTTTTCTCCAATTTCTACTATTTTTCTGCTGTAAACAGCAGATTTCTGCTATTTTTCTGCTGAAAACAGCAGTTTTCCTGCTGTTGCCCTCTTCCGGATCGATAGGAATACTTGAGTTCAAGTATTTCCTATCAAATTGGTATCAGAGCATCGTCGTGGGACCTTTGGCGGCTGAAAACCTGAAATTTCAGCGGGCTTTGGGAGCTTTCGAAGGAAGTTTACTTGTGGTTCGTGGAAGAAAAAGATGGCCGGAAAGAAGGTGGAAGTGTTGGAAGGCGAATTCGGACAACTGAAATCAGATTTGGAGGGAAAGTTCCTTGAAATCTCCACCAATAATGAAAGATTGGAAGGAAGGTTTTCTGCTATGGAGGAGATGATGAAGAAACTGCTTGAAATGAAGACCAATCCGGCGACATCGGAAGTAAGAGAGACCTCCGACGGTCATGGCATCGGAGGAAATCCAAACCCACCCCGGGGGAGGAGGATGCCAGAGGTGGAGATCCTAGAAGGAGAAAACGACATGCCTCCTCTAGAACCGCTGTCTAGAGAGGAGATGAGCATGGGATATGACAGAAGGGGTGCTGATTTTGGTGGAAAAAGGGAGGAGTTTCATCGCCGAGGTGCTGATTTTGAAAGTAGAAGGGAGGACTATGAAGAGGGATTTGGGTACAATCGTCGAAGGGACGATCGGGACACTTGGGGAGCACCTCCCCTTCGGGGGATGGGAGGTTATGGAGGATACCGAGGGTACGGGGGAGATCCCAAGGTGAGGAAACTGAAGATGCCCATCTTTGAAGATGAGGATGGCCATGGCTGGATTTACAAGGTGGAGCGATACTTTGCCGTCAACGGGTTGACGGAAGAGGAGAAACTGACAGCGGCGGGACTGTGCTTGGAAGGTAAGGCACTGGCGTGGTACCAGTGGCGAGACAAGAGGCGACCTATTAGGAGCTGGAGGGAGTTCAAAGACTGTTTGCTAGAGCGTTTCCGAACCAGTCGAGGAGGAGACTTCTACGAATAGTTCTTTGCTCTGACACAGGAGGGGACAGTGGCAGAGTTTCGTGACCGATTTGAGTACCTAGCTAGCAGGTTGGATCGTCTTTCGGAGACTGTGCTTGAGGGGAACTTCATGAAGGGGCTCAAACCAGAAATCAGGGCAGCCGTTAGAGTGATGAGGCCACACGACCTGGGAGAGGCCATGGAGTTGGCACAGCTGGTTGAGGACCAGAAGCATCTGGAGAGAGGGGCCCGAGGCAGCAACTCCGGGGGATCCTACCGGATGACGACCACTTTTCTAGCTCCCAAGGGAGCTGCACCGGGGGGTACACGAGAGGTACCAAGGGAGAGGTCTGGAGGAGGAGGGCCTGGGGGAAATTTTAAAAAGCTTACTGATAAGGAGATGCAGGAGAAGAGGGCAAAGGGATTGTGCTTTAGGTGTGATGAGAAGTACATGCCGGGTCATAGGTGCAAGGACCGGACTCTTCAGGTTCTCCTTGTTTGCGAAGACGAGGAAGACGAAGAGGGAAGTCGGAGCAGGTCCGAAGTGGAGGAGGAGGAGAAGTTGCATCTGGATGTGGCAGAAGTCTCTCTGAACTCCGTAGTGGGATTCACTTCGAGTCACACTATGAAAGTAAAAGGGGTGATAGCTGACCACGAGGTGGTGGTTTTGATAGATAGTGGGGCAACCCACAATTTCATTTCCACCCAGATTGTTGAGTTGCTTGGAATGAAATTAGTGGATACGGGAGGCTATGGGGTGATGATGGGCACAAAGAAGGTTGAGATGGGTAGAGGAGTTTGTAGGGGCGTAGTGATGACCATTCAGGGGATACAGGTGAGGGAGAATTTTCTTCCCTTAGAATTGGGGAGTACATATGTGATCTTGGGGATGAAGTGGCTGCAAACTTTGGGGGAGACCAAGGTGAACTGGGGAGAACTGCGGATGGAACTGGTAGTGGGGGGGAGGAGAATGGTGATACAGGGAGATGTCGGCCTGTCTAGGACGGGGGTGTCTCTCAAGTCCATGATCCGAACCATCCAGGAGGCTGGGGGTGGATATTTGGTGGAGCTGCAACGACTGGAGAAAGTCAGTGTGGGGGAAGAGGGAGACATTCCTCTTGAAGTGCAACCGGTCATACAGCAGTTTAGGGAGGTTTTTCAACCTCCACAGGGGTTGCCACCGTAGAGGGAGCTAGAGCATGCCATCACTTTGAAGGAAGGGGAGACCCCGATCAGCGTCCGCCCTTACCGTTACCCTCAGATTCAAAAAGATGAGATTGAAAGGCTGATCAGGGAGATGCTGGAGGCTGGGATCATCAGACCAAGTGTAAGTCCTTTTTCTAGTCTAGTCCTCTTGGTCAAGAAGAAGGATGAGAGTTGGAGATTCTGTGTGGACTACAGGGCTCTGAATAAGGCACTGTGCCAGACAAGTTTCCAATTCCAGTGATTGATGAACTCTTGGATGAGCTTTTTGGGGCGGTGGTTTTTTCCAAGTTGGACTTAAAGTCTGGATACCACCAGATCAGAATGAATGAGGCAGATGTTCCCAAGACCGCATTCAGAACACATGAAGGGCATTATGAGTTTCTGGTAATGCCCTTTGGTTTGACTAACGCACCTGCTACTTTTCAATCTTTGATGAACAGGGTCTTCAAGCAGTACCTCAGGAAGTTCGTATTGGTATTTTTTGATGACATCTTGGTGTATAGCAAGACTGAAGGGGAGCATTTGGAGCACTTGAAGACAGTTTTGGGAGTGTTACAGGAACATCAGTTACAAGCCAACCTGAAGAAGTACAGCTTTGCCCAGACCAGTGTAGAGTACTTGGGACACGTGGTCTCACAAGGAGTGGTAGCCGATCAGAGTAAAATAGAAGCCATGCAGAAGTGGCCAATGCCTAGGAACCTAAAGGAGTTAAGGGGGTTCTTGGGGTTAACTGGGTACTACAGAAAATTTGTAAAGGGATACAGTGCTATTGCTTGGCCTTTGACTGAGCAACTGAAGAAGGATGGATTTTTATGGGGAGAGGCAGCCACCCGGGCTTTTGAAAAACTAAAGGAAGAAATGACTACAGTTCCAGTCTTAGCACTTCCAGATTTTAGCCAGGTCTTTGTCATGGAAACTGATGCATCAGGATATGGGCTGGGGGCAGTGTTGATGCAGAACCACAGGCCAATTGCGTATTTCAGTCAAGTGCTGTCAGTCAGGGCTAGACTGAAGTCAGTATATGAGAGGGAGTTAATGACCATTGTCTTGGCTATTCAGAAGTGGCGGCCTTATCTATTGGGAAGGCATTTTATTGTAAGGACTGATCAACGGAGCTTAAAATATCTTCTGGAGCAAAGGATGGTGACCGAGGAGCATCAGAGGTGGTTATCCAAATTACTGGGCTATGACTTTGAAATCCAATATAAGCCCGATTTGGAGAATAAAGCTGCTGATGCCCTATCCAGACGTGTTGAGGAGCTTCAGGAATTAGCGGTGTCAATTCCGCTGTTGATAGATTGGGGGGCCATCAAGGAAGAAAGTAAGCTCAGCGAAGAATTGAGGAAGATCAGGGAGGATCTGGGGAAGGACATGAGTAGTCATCCGGGCTACTCCATTGAGGGGGACAGACTATTGTATCAAGGGAGGTTTGTGATGCCACGGACTTCCATACACATCCCCCATTTGTTGCAGGAGTTTCATGGCAGCGCCGTTGGGGGACATTCAGGAGTTCAGAAGACCTACAGGAGGCTTGCATCTGAGCTCTACTGGAAAGGGATGCATAGAGATGTTGAAGAGATGGTGGCAAGGTGTGAAGTATATCAGAGGAATAAGTACATGGCTATAGCTCCGGGGGGATTACTACAACCATTGACACTTCCAAACAAAGTTTGGGAGGAAGTGTCCATGGATTTCATTGATGGCCTACCAAGATCAGAGGGGTTCACAGTCATCATGGTGGTGGTTGACAGACTTAGCAAATATGCACACTTCATCCTTCTGAGGCATCCTTACACCGCCATATCTGTAGCGGCAGCTTTTATTAGGGAGGTTGTGAGATTACATGGGATTCCTGAATCGATTGTGTCTGATCGAGACAAAGTGTTCCTCAGCCAGTTCTGGAGAGAGTTGTTCAGGATGCAGGGCACTGTTCTAAAGAGAAGCACCGCCTATCATCCACAGACAGACGGACAAACAGAGGTGGTAAACCGAAGCTTGGAGACCTATTTGAGGTGTTTTGTCTCTGAAACTCCACGGATGTGAGCAAAGTGGCTGCCGTGGGCGGAGTATTGGTACAATACCTCATACCATACCGCTTCACAGATGACCCCATTTAAAATGTTATATGGAAGGGACCCTCCACACCTAGTACACTACGGGAGAGGTAGTACACCAGTGTCGTCGGTTGAGCAGTACTTAGAGGAAAGGGACAAGATACTAGAGGAATTGAAGAAACATCTGATGAGGGCACAACAGATCATGAAGAAGCAAGCGGATTCGCACCGACGAGACATGCAGTTTGAAGTGGGCGAAAAGGTTTTCCTAAAATTACGACCTTACAGGCAGAGGACAATGGCGAGAAGAATGAATGAGAAATTGGCTCCAAGATACTTCGGCCCCTATGAAGTGTTAGACAAAATTGGAGCAGTGGCGTACCGACTGAAGCTTCCCCCATCAGCTAGCATACATCCAGTTTTCCATGTGTCCCAGTTGAGGAGAGCTATAGGAGAGCAGACAGTCAGCACGAAGTTACCAGAGACACTGACTGAGGATTTGCAAGTGATACTGGAACCGCGGGAGCTCCGAGGCGTCAGATCTGATGAAAAGGGAGACAAAGAAGTGCTAATTGGGTGGAAAGGTCTTCCTGATTTTGATGCTACTTGGGAGCCGTTTGAAAGAGTGAAAGAGCAATTCCCCTCTTTTCACCTTGAGGACAAGGTGAGTTTTTGGGAGGGGAGTAATGTTATGCAGCTGCCGGCCCAGGAGGGGCCGGCTAGACCGGTCCAGCCTGGACCGGTCCAAGTATATGCCAGACGGATCAAAAGGGGGGGGGGGGGGGACAAGGTGGGCCCCACTTGGGGCTGATTTGCTTATGTGGGAGGGAAATTTTTGAATACTAAGGACTGTTTAGATATTTTGTAGTCATCCTTTATTGTTAATTAGGGGGATTAGGAGGGAGAGAGGGTTATCTTGAATTTGAAGGAAATTTTGAGATCTAGGGTTTCTTGCTTGGGCTCTTGGCGTTGCCGGAGATTAGGAGAGTTGTTCTTCCTCTCGGATTGAAGAATATTGTATCTCCCTTTTATTTTATGCTTCTACTAGTGAAATGCATGTGTTTGCTTTGAGTTTTTTCTCCAATTTCTACTGTTTTTCTACTGTAAACAGCAGATTTCTGCTATTTTTATGCTGAAAACAGCAGTTTTCCTGCTGTTGCCCTCTTCCGGATCGATAGGAATACTTGAGTTCAAGTATTTCCTATCAGTTTTACTTGCAAGCAACAAAGCCTATCAATTCTCTCTATGCTATGTCAACAGCTTCTCCTTCTTTGTCTACAATAGAAGCATATGACTAGAGTATATTATGCACGTGCAACTAGAAGCATTATGAAACCTATAGTGAACAACTTTCATCAACAGGTACATGGAAAGCATAGCAAGGCTCATGTGAAAGAAGTGAAATAGATTTTGAACTATTAACAAGGAAACACATTATTGTTTGATGAGTGGTAGGGGCAAGTTTTTTTAAAGTGATGATATTTACAGATTTTGATTAGGTCAGTGATCTGGATAAATATAAGTCATAAAACGAGCAGATCTCACTTTCACAAGGGATGCCTTAAGTATCAAGTAAAAAAAACACACAAAAGGGGTTCCATAAATTGAAAGGCTTCCTTTAGCTTGCAGTAGTTTTTTTTTTTCCCATAAAGAAAGTAAATGATACTGCTTGAACTGCCAAAAAGGTTATTTGATTAATAGGTTTGCATGGCTGGAAGATTGGATTTAGACTAAGATTGTTCAGTGGTTTAAGGAGATAATTATAGCGTTATTCACCTAGCCCAAGATCAAATATATCATGAGAGAACCAAACATATTGACTTATGGTGTCATTTCATCAAATAAAAAGTTTAAGATGATAAAATTTAAGTTCAAAGGTTTGCTATGGCCAAAATTTTACTGACACGTTTATAAATATGATCCTAATCCACAAGTTCATTCCATTCCTAAACATTGTTAGTATTTGCAATTTCTGATGACCCATAAGGTTTTAAATGATGCGAAGGCTATGCTGACCAATGAATTGACTATGGTAATTGACTTTGCTTTTATTTGAAAGGGAGGATATTACAAAAGTGGAGAAATTATAAAAATTATATCAAGCACCAAGGTGTAAAATTGGAAGTAAAAATTTAAGAGAGCAATGGGCGTGGCTTATCATTTTTATCTGTGATTTCCATTGGTTCTTTACTGGGAGAGAAAAGTAAATAAAAAATGATTAGCAATCATTCTTTCTTTGGTCTCTTATTTTCTTTTTTTTTTTAGGGTATTTATTTTACATTGCAGTATAACCCTAATTTGTTTTCTATCCATTTTATTAGTGGATTTTTATATGCCTCCACATTCCCCTTACTACATAAGTTCTACTGTTCTCTTACTCATTATTGTTAATTCTGTGCCATCATAACTTCTCCTAGACAGACCCTATCCTTCTTTGTGCAACCAAGAAGCATTTGAGCTGCTTATCATAACAGCATGGCATTAAAGAAGAAATGAACTAAAACCGTGAATTCTGAACTAGCTAACATGAATATTAACGAGTGAATTTCCAAGGAATTTCAGAAAAACCTTCCTGTAAAGCACATACTACAATGACCTAAGTTATGCCGCATCTGACGCACAGGATTTGCCACATTGTGAAAAATCAAGACGCTTCTAGGTCAAATTTATCATTAGGTGCATCAGTTGAGATGAACCCCAAGGTGTTGCCAAAGAAAAAGATTCGTCTTCTATAGCCATTTCAAAGAAAGCAGTAAAAACCTTAAGAAAATCCGGAAATTCCTTTTTCTTTTCAAAATCACTATCTTGAAGAATGCGAAACCGAAATACACAATCAGATGATATTATCTAACAGCGGATATTAACTTAATGGAACCAAAGATGACATAATTATCAGACAAGTTGAAGAAGCTTTTGGATAATGGAGCACAAAAAGGTTTGATTGAAAGCGTACCCGAGAATGAAGATGAGGTGAAAGAGAATGATGCTGATGGGAGCCCGAGGAAAGATGTGCGCAGAAGAGAGGAGGTACGCACAGGTGCCATTGAGACGGCAAGATGGCTTCTTTTATCTATACTAAGGCTGTTTCCTGCAAGAAATGAGAGGGAAGCAATTGGAGCCAGCGAAAGCGCCATGGCCCTTTCCGTTCCTCTTTCTGCCTTCCCAAAAGCGTCTTCCTGGCCACGGGACGCAGTAGATCAGTAGCGAAATTGCGAGATAAGGTATCCCGTGTTGGATCGAGCGCGCAACCACGAGAGAATATTATAGACCTTTTAATTAAAATATAATGTTAAATTTACATATATATATATATATATATATATCAAGGTTGTGAAAATCGAACCGGACAATGAACCGGAAGAAGGAGAGGTTCACGGTTCGACCGGTTCAAACCGGGGTCGAACCGGATGACGTAATAAATAATAATATATATTAAAAATTAATAAAATTAACATAATATAATATAAATATATGAGCATTTAATAATATTTATAAAATTTTAAAAATATATAATAAAAATTTATAAATATAAATATCATTTAAGAATAATATATTTATATGTTTATAATTAAAAATATTTATAAGAATAATATTTAATATAATATATAAATTCATAATATTAAAAATTAATGATCATTGATATAATATAAATATATAAGCATTTAATAATATTTTATATTTATAAAATTTTAAAAAATATAATAAAAATTTATAAATATAAATATCATTTAAGATTAATTTATTCATATATTTATAATTAAATATATTTATAAGAATAATATTTAATATAATGTATAAATTTATAATATTAAAATTTATATTATAAATTCTTATAGTATACATTGTAATAAATTTATAATACACTAGTCCAAATGTATAGCCCAACTAAGCTTAAATTTGAAGCCCAACTAACCCAACCAAGCCCAAATTCACATTCTAAACTTTTCATGCAACATTTTTTAGTCCCACATCATAGGAGGAGTTTGAAGAAGTTGCTTTGAACCCTTTAAATGGTGTGAAGTACACCATTCATCCTAAACACATTATATGTTATACTTAAAATAATATGCTAATGTTAAGGTGTAATTAATCATTATATTTAATAAAAAAATTTTAAAAAATATAATAAACTAAAATACATTATTTAATATTTAATTAAAATAAAAATAAATTTTTTTATATAACCGGCCGGTTCTTTCCAAACCGGACCGGTTCAGCGGTTCACCGGTTGAACCGCCGGTTCAGTCCGGTTCAAGCCGGTTCAATGCGAAGCCGGTTCTGTGGGCTGAATCGGACCGGTCACCAGACCGGTTCACGGTTGAACCGGTTGAACCGGCCGGTCCGGTCCGGTTTTCAAAACATTGATATATATATATATATATATATATATATATATATATATATATGTATATATATATATATATAAATGGAGTATAAAAAAATTATGATAAAATTACCTAAATGTGCTATTTAAAATTAGAATTAATTCTTGTTATTATCATGACTTCATATATTTAATAGATATGCAATCTATTTGTAGCACATTCATAAAATTAGTTTTATGTTTTACATTTTAACTCTTAAAGTTTTATTAAACTCTTAGGATTCATTTGGAATGGCTATCTTACTGCTTTTTAAAGTAGCTTTTTAGTATAAAAATTAATTCTAAAAATTTTTGTACTAGAAAACTGTTTTAGAAAGCAATAACAAAGCTATCCCAAATAAAACCTTAGAATATGCCTTTTTTAAGAATACATTTATGCTTAAATGAGTCAAATGGAGAGTTTAACGTTTATGAAAGCATAAGCAGAGGAATGACTTTGATTTGGAGATTTTGCATTAAATATGATAAATTGCCACCTTTGATTGAAGTAAAAGATTATTTTTCTAGATCATAAATTTAAGCCACACACAACAATTTATTGTTGGCCATTATGTAAAAAAAAGATTAGGAATTAAGGTTGATGAAAGCACATTAATTGTCAAAGAAAACTATTAAGAGCTTGTTTGGGACAACTTTCTTACTGTTTCGCTTTTCAGACTACAACCATAATTTCTATTTAGCTACTATATAATTTCAAAAAAATTGTATGCTAGAAAACTATTTTTACAGCAACTTTAAAAAAACTTACTTTGCACACAAAAGTTTTACAATCACCTTTACAAAAAAATGCAGTCATCCCAAATAAATTCTAAATCTTTATCATCACCAGATTATTTGGAAATTAGCGGATCTCACAATAAGCACAGCCAACCTAAAAGGGTTGTTTGGTTGGCTAACCAAGGAATGCAATGTGTAAAAATAATATATTATACAATGAATACTTTGAAGTTGTTTAAATAACTATAAAGTAAACGGTTTCATGCAAGTTTATTTACCTCAATAATGAACTAAAATGATTTACACTACATTTAATTTACTTTGTATTCAATTTTCTCCCAACCAAATACTAATATTTTCAAAACTACTACATGTATAATACTTTACACCCATCTTACAATCCGTAGCTAATATCTACCGTGGGACTCACAAATGTGCAGGCCCGACATGTGAGTAAGACGTCAATCTATCACAATCAGATCAAGTGAATTATTTGGATTGAGCTTGAACCACTCTTAATTTGAGTTTGATATTGGTTAATTAATAAAATTTTAGCTTGAGCTTGGACTCGATTTTACGAATTCGAGTTGAAAATAATAGCAATATCTAATTTTTTATATTCTAAAATAATTTTTAATTAAATTTTAAATGAGCCTTAATAAACACGACTTATTATCTCATCAGCTCACCAGAGTCGAGCCCAAATAGACCCACTGAGACTGAGTAGGCTTCACCACCCCTAAAGTAAGCCAGTAAAGCTGAGCACTATTTTGCTCTCCCTTCCCAGCGATCTACGGCCAAGCTAACGGGTTTAGCCTAACAAATTATGCTAAGCTTACGACTTCAGCAAGCACAAATAGAATTTCTATTTATGAAACAAACAGACAAAATATTCAAGACAAAAGGGTTAGGAATTGGGAGTTAAATTCAGATAAACTCCATACAGATAGCTCCCTTATGCAGCGAATGGCAACAATCGAAAGAACACAAATCCCAATTACAAAATCAGCCAGACATCCACTTGCGGACCTCAACAACAAATCAAAAAGTTCAGATTTTGGCCAGAGAAATGCTTATGCTTGATCTAAACCATTCATGGCACACCGAGCAATGCTCAGGTAGCCTGCACTAGCACTCGACACAAGCACAAGAAGCACGGCGTAAGCCAGGCGGGAGATCCGACCCACGAGACCACTCGTCGGCTTCGATGTCGTAGACGAGAAGTGCCGCCTCCACGCCCCTCGACCTTCTGCCCAGATCTCCCCCATGGCTCGCGGAGGCGTGGACGAGCGCCGCTAGCTTCGCATCGCCAATACTCGTACACGAGAAATGCACTGCGCCGCCGAGCCGGAGTTGCCAGGCCAAAGGAGGCGGTTCAAGGCGCGTCCAATCCCCTCCTCGCCGTCCCTTCCCGTCCCACCGCCAGAACGAAAGCTCCACAGCGTGGCTGGCGAGGACGTAGACGTGCGGCCCCGCACCGCACGCCCCCACGACGCAGCCACCGCCCGGCACCACCGCTCGCACCCGCAGCCACATCCCGGCCCTCACGTGGTAAGCGTCCATCGACCCCGCACACGTACGTGCGCCCCGCGACTCGTCCTCTTCCTCCATCCGGCTTCCCACACGGAGACCCCCAATCACATAGAAAATCTCACCGGCGGCAGCCCCGACACAGCCGTAGCGCCGTCGTGGAGCCTCCGCAACCACCCGCCACTCATCCACGTCCGGATTATACTCTTCCACGGCGGATGTGCGGGTGGCGCCTCCCGATACATAGATCCGACAGCCGATCACAGCCGCCGCGAACTTCTTGCGAGGGAAGATGGTCGGCGCACGGAAGGTGACGGCGCCGGTCAAAGAGTCGTATCGCAGAGTGGCTCCTCGACCGATAATGTATATGGCACGGCCCATGGCGGCGAGGCGTGGTTGGGAGAAGGCGCCTGCGGCGAGGTCAGGAGAAAATGAAATGGGGGTGGCGAAGGGATTCCAGGAGGGATCAAGATGGGCGGGAAAGGGGACGGGGAGGGCGGCAGAAGTGATGAAGCCGAGATCAGAAACGCAAATGGCGAATAGGGTGCGGCGTAGTCGGCCGCGTGAACGGCGGAGATCATGAAAAGCCGGGTTATCAAGAAGGAGCGCGAAGCGACGGCACACAAGGGATAGGGAGGGGAGGGAAGAGAGAGGAACCCTGGAGAGGCACTCGAATAGGAGATCGTCGGGGAGGGTGAAGATAGGGGCAGACAGACGGGAAGCGTCGGAGGAAATGAATTCATTATGGTGGCGGTGGTTGGCCACCGGCGATCGGGCTATTTCCCGGCAGGAATCGGCTATGCATGACTTGACCAGCCAAGAGAAGCCGCGAGACTCGCCCATTGCGAGATCGAGAATATCGGGAGTGGATTGGCGAGTGGGGGAAGAAACCGAAAAAAAGCACTAAAGCAGGAAGTGCTTTCTCTTTTGACCACGATTCCTTAGGAAAGAGGTAGCGCACCGCGGATTTGACCAATAAAAAGGACCAACGCAATGGAACTGAATAGCGCCGTACAAGTTCACCTTGTGAAGCACAAGAGCCACAGGACAGCGCTTTTTCCGGCTCTTTGGCGTTCGTGTTTTGTCGTCAGGCTGCAGGTTACAACGGCGAATCGGCTATGCTGTTTGGAATGTGGGTTCAAGGATTTGGCATCGATGGGAAATTTTTTTGCTTGATTTAATAAACAATCTGAGAACTCTATACACCTCAAGTTGGGTGAGTTTATTACGTGTGGCATTTGAATAGTTCTGAGATGAATTCATGTGCCATGTCACCCTTATGTATTAGGCCCCGGGTGACGTGGCGCATCCGGATTCGTCTCCGGACGAATCCGGACGCCGCACGTAATAGTTTTTCTCAAGTTGGACAGGATTCTCATTAAGGACTCTTGGTTGGATTGTTTCTCCAACTCTTTTTATAGAATCTTGTCTCAGCTTGTTCTGATCATTCTCCCCTCATCCTAGAATCACCCCCGTGTGCAAAGAGAAATCGCATATTTTTATATAAGAATTATCGGGCCAAGTATCCTGATTTTTGGGATGTCTTATTAGCTATTTTTGTTAGCCCATATAACGGGGACCCCATTTCAGTTCTCTACTCTAAACTCCACTATTTAGAGATTTTATTCTCAACAAAATGACTGCATCTCTTGTATTGGTTTTGACCCTCTCAATGAGAACCTTAATCTCAAGCTCAAAGAGATAAATTGTAAGATTGTTGATTGCAATTCTTCTTGAGCTTCATGGATCCTTCAAAGATCTAAAACGAAATGGTTATCTCAAGGCGAGGATGCTCTCAAATTCCTTTATGCCAAGATTAGACAAAGAAAGAATTATAATAATAATTCTCTTCTTGGTTCTCTGTCGGATCCTCTCTTGGGATAATCTGTCACGATCCGGCCCGGATACTCGAATTAACGAGGCGGGAACTAAGGTCAGACGGTAGGATCTAAACAATTCATAAGTATAAGAATATAAAAACAGTAAATCTCCTTAATCAGCGGAAGAGCCACTAACTAAAATTCTTTAAATACTTTCACATATATTTCAGATCACAATTTACCTGTTTTCAGATGCACGTCGTCTTCTATAGACGAACTCTTCTCTTTCTCCCATTTTCTAATTCTGAAGACTTACCTGAAACATTTAAATTCATTGCTTGAGTTCACTAAGTAAACTCAGTGGGTATCAGTTAAACGAATTTTCATGCATAAAAGACATTACATATTAACGTTACTATCATTTCATTTCTTCATTTCATTTGGCATAAAAATATAATTCCTTTCTTTATTTTGTTTCTTTCTTCATATAGACTTTATCATCATTCCTTATAGCTTTTATCTTTAACTATTATTCCTTTTCTCATTTCTTTTATACAGGAGCACCGTCAAAATATACCAGAGGTACATCCATTTCCATTTCCTTTTCCTTATATCATAACCTTTTCCCTTTTATTTTTATCGTGCACGGGTACATTGCTTCCCCAGCCAGTGCCATACGGGGGTGACTCCTGAAATTTGCATGCATATCCTTTTCCATTTTCTTTCTTTTTCAAATCTTTCATGTATTGTTCATTCATATATTCTTTCTATTTATTCATATATATCTATATACGTTCTTAATACATATACATCTTCTTTGACATACTCATGCTTGTAAAATCATTTGTTTCTTGTAAAATCATTTGTTTATTTCAAACAATAGTTTTCAAAAATGTAAAACATAACTTTTATATTCATACTTCTGGAAAGAAAATTTTATAAATACCCACTTAATTTCTCTTCCAAGAATTTTGTTTGTGAAATCAGACTCCTGAAGCTTTTGATCTTCTCTTCTCCAAATCTCTAAAATCAAACAATAAAAGTTAACTCATAAAATTTTAAGATAGAAATTTACTCATGCTCGAAATTTACTTACAATTTTGGGAATTTCTCAAAACCCTAAATTCCTTCTTCCTCTCCCAAAATTCTTTCTCTTTGCTTTCAATCCCTTTCTTTGCCTTAAGGAAACACCCTCGCTGTTTAGATGAAGAAATATGAAAGGATTTATACAGAAATAGAGAAATAAAAACAAACATTCCTCTCTTTCTTCCTCTCAGCTGTTCCTCTTCAACAAGAGTTTTCCTTCTCGCGATTCCTTCTACCGGAAAGAGCGAACTAACAATATCCCGTGAGAGGAGTCGTTACTATTCATCCTTATACGCGAAAATCCAATCGACAATTCAATCCGAGCCGTTCTGGAGGCGTTACGCACGCGAGCGGTGCCGCTCGCGATTTGCCTGAACCGCGATCTCCCTTCCCGCGAACGTCTGTAGCGGGGAGGGGCCGGTTCGACTGAACCGGTTGAACTAGTCTTTACAATCTCCCCTTCTTACAAAAATTTCGTCCTCGAAATTAAATCAAGTAAAGAAAGCATACCTTAGTTAAAAAGATTAGGATATTGACTTCTCATTTCAGCTTCCTTTTCCCAAGTGGCATCTCTTTCTGATTCATTTTTCCATAAGACTTTCACAAAAGGTATTACTCTGTTCCTCAACTATTTCACATCATATTCCAATATCCTTTCAGGTTCCTCAACATATTTCAAATCAGGTTGTAAGTCAATTGATTTGGACTATATTCTCTTGGATTCATCTGAAACATACTTCCGGAGTACTGATATATGAAACACATTATGAATTCCTTGCATATGCCCTAGTAGATCCAATCTGTAAGCCATATTTCCAATTCTCTCTATGATTTCGAAAGGACCTATAAATCTTGGACTTAATTTTCCTATCTTTCCAAACCTTTGCACACCTTTTATTGGGCTAACTTTTAAGAAAATAAATTCTCCCACTTCAAACTCAACTGGCCTGTGCTTTGCATCATAATACTTTCGTTGCCTGTCTTGAACTGCCTTTAGTCTGTCTCTGATCAATCTGATTTTGTTAGTAGCTTCATCTACCAGTTCAGTTCCAATTACCTTTCTTTCACCCGTTTCTACCCAACACAAGGGGGTTCTGCATTTTCTTCCATAAAGAGCCTCATATGGTGCCATTCCAATACTAGATTGGAAACTATTATTATATGCAAATTCAATCAACGGTATGTGAATCTCCCAATTTTCACCAAAATCTAATACACATAGTCGCATTAAATCCTCCAAAGTCTGAATTGTCCTCTCTGATTGCCCATCTATCTGAGGATGAAATGCTGTGCTGAAAGTCAGTCGTGTGCCCAAAGCTTCCTGAATTTTCTTCCACAATTTAGAAGTGAAACGAGCATCTCTGTCTGAAACTATAGATTTTGGAATTCCATGCAATCTCACAATTTCATCAACATATAATTTTGCCAACTTCTCTACGGAATCTGTCTGCCTGATGGGTAAGAAATGAGCTGACTTCGTTAATCTGTCAATAACAACCTATATTGCATCTCGACTCTGTCTAGACCTGGGTAATCCAATCACAAAGTCCATTGCAATGTCTTCCCATTTCCACTCTGGTATTGGTAAAGGTTGTAGTTGACCACTTGGCTTTTGATGTTCTGCTTTAATCATTTGACAGGAAACATATTTTGCTACAAATTCTGCAACATTCCTCTTTAATCCTGGCCACCAAAATAATCCTCTCAATTCCTGATACATCTTTGTACTGCCTAGGTGAATTTCATAATTGGAAAGATGAGCTTCCTGTAATATCTCTTCTCTTAAGCTTCCAACTTTTGGAATACAGATTCTGCCCTTATACTTTAATAAGCCTTCTCCATCAATTTCAAAGCTCCCTAACTGTCCTGCTTGTACTTTACTTATGATCTCTTGAAATTTTTCATCTTGAGACAATGAATTGAGCACTCTATTTTTCAAAGTAGATTGGATCATCAACTGGTTCAACATCATATCTTTTGTATTTTTCTGATTGACCACTGAAAGTTCTAATTTTTCCATATCTTTGATTAATTATTCCTACTAGGTAATTAACCAACTTGCATTCCTAAGAGCTTTTCTACTAAGTGCATCTGCAACCACATTTGCCTTTCCAGGATGATACTGTATATCCAGGTCATAATCCTTTATAAGCTCTAGCCACCTTCTTTGTCTCAGATTCAGTTCTTTCTGATTGAAAATATATTTGAGGCTCTTATGATCTGTGAACACTTCGCATCTAACCCCATATAAGTAATGTCTCCAGATTTTAAGTGCAAAAACTACAGCTGCCAATTCTAAATCATGAGTGGGGTAGTTCCTTTCATGAATTTTCAGTTGCCTTGAAGCATAGGCCACTACTCTACCATGTTGCATCAGTACACATCCAAGTCCCCTTAAGGAAGCATCACAAAAAATTTGGAATCCTTCTGAACCTAATGGAATTGTCAAAATTGGGGCAGTCATTAAACAATTCTTTAATTTCTGGAAAGCTTCATCACATTGAACACTCCAATCAAATTTCACTGCTTTCTGGGTTAATCGGGACAATGGCATTGCAATTTGAGAAAACCCCTCCACGAATCTCCTGTAATAACCAGCAAGGCCCAGAAAACTCCTCACCTCTGAAACTGTAGTTGGCCTTGGCCAATCTGAAATGGCTTGAACTTTATTCTGATCCACTGAAATTCCTTCTCCACTAATCACATATCCAAGGAAATTTACACTGTTCAACCAAAATTCATATTTTGAAAATTTTGCATACAACTTATTCTCCTTTAATGTCTGCAACACTGCCTGTAAATGACTAGAATGGCTCTCTTTATCTCTTGAATAGATCAAGATATCATCAATGAACACAATTACAAATATGTCCAAGAATGGCTTAAAAATTCTGTTCATTAAATCCATAAATACAGCTGGTGCATTTGTTACTCCAAATGGCATTACCACAAACTCATAGTGACCATATCTGGTTCTGAAAGCTGTCTTTGCTATATCTTCTTCCTTGATTCGTAGCTGATGGTATCCAGATCTCAAATCAATTTTAGAGAAAACTGTAGCTCCCTCCAGTTGATCAAAAAGATCATCAATTCTAGGCAATGGATATTTATTCTTAACAGTAAGCTTATTCAATTCTCTGTAATCTATGCACATTCTGAAGCTCCCATCTTTCTTCTTTACAAACAGCACTGGAGCTCCCCATGGTGAGGAACTTAGCCTGACAAATCCCTTATCTAGCAATTCCTGTAACTGACTTTTCAGCTCCTGCAACTCTTTAACTGCCATTCTGTAAGGTGCCCTTGCCACTGGTTTTGAACCTGGTATCAACTCAATAGTGAAATTTATCTCCCTTTCTGGTGGTAATCCTGGCAAATCATCCAAAAATACCTCTGGATATTCGTTGATTACATGTATATCTTTCAATTCTTTAACTTCCCTATTTGTATCCTTTACTTGAGCAAGAAAACACTGACATCCCTTGGATACAAATTTACATGCTTTCATATAAGTGATGATCATTGATGAAACTCCTCTCTCTCCATAAATTTTTAACTCTCTTTCCCCAGGCAAATTAAACTTTATAATTTTTTTGTTGCAATCAATAATCACAAAGTATTTTGATAACCAATCCATCCCCAATATCATATCAAACTCTTGCAATGGCAGAACATTTACTGTTGCTTCAAACTCTCTTTCATTTATTTTGAAAGTCACTTGACATACACCATTTACATTCATAATAGATCCATTTGGCATTAAAACTTCCAAAATTACATTTGTCTCATAAATATTCAGTCCAACTGTTTTAACAAATTCCTCTGAAATGAAGGAGTGTGAAGCTCCTGTATCAAAAAGAATTTGTACAGACTTTCCTTGCATCATAATCATACCTATAAAAGTTACATAAAAAAATAACATAAACATACATTATTCCTTGAATAATACTTTCATAATACACATTTATTCATTTTTTATTTCTATCACCTGTAATAACTTCAGGTGATTCCTTAGCATTCTTCTGAGTCAATGCATATACTCTAGGCAGAGTATTCTGTCGGCTTTGACTTGATCCTGGAGTAGAAGCAGCTGATTCTACTGTTCTTGGTCTTCCAACATTCTTCTGAGATCCAGTATTCATCCTTGACTCTCCTGCTGGTCTTTGCCCCAAAGTAGGACAATTCTTAGCTATGTGACCTGGTTGATGGCACCAGAAGCAAGTATTTGTACCTGATAAACATTCTCCTTTATGTTATCTTCCACACTTGCTGCAACTATTTACACTTGAACTATCACTGCTACTAGACTTTGATTTCTTCCAATTAAACTTTCCAGTTTGTGAAAAAGATTTGCTGCTATGAAAATCCTGTGAAGCTCCCATAACCTCACCACTCTTCCTTTTCTGAAAATCACGTCTCCTTTGAGTGTTTAGCAGGTCAATTTTATTCTTCTAGCCCTTTCCACCAGCACTTTATAATCTTCAATTCCAAATGGAATAAGAGGCTGTCTAATTGCATCCTTCAATCCTGCTAAAAATCGATTACACTGTTCTTCTGCAGTATGGATTAAGTGAGGAGCATCTCTGGATAATGTTGTAAATTCAGATTCATATTGCATAACTGACTTATCTCCCTGCACCAGTCTCACAAACTTATCCTGCATTTGCCTCCTTACAGAAGGAGGTACGAACCAATCTCTAAACAATTTTGTAAACTCATCCCACTTGATTTGCATGTCTTGAATCCCTCCAGTTTTACTTTTATGCTGACCTCTCCATCACCTTTCTGCTTCTCCATCAAGAGCAAAAACTGCCAAGGAGACTTTCCTCTCCTCTGGACACAACATTCCTTCTAAAATCTTTTCAATTCTCAGTAACCAATTTTCAGCTTCAATTGGTCCCTCAACTCCCTTGAATAGTGGTGGTCTCATATCTTGGAATAATTTAAGATACTTATCCATAGGTATTCCACCACCACTGTTACTTCCTGATGGTTGATTCCTTGAGTCTTGAATCATTTGAGCCATAGCTGTCATCATTTGTGTTAGTGCATCAGGATTAACATTTACATTAGGTACTGGCCTTTCTACTTCCCTCTCTTCTTCAGAATCATTTTGATTCCTGCTTCAATAAAATATTCATTTCACATTAAATCTTTAAGTCATTAAAATTATCCTAATGGCTCTTCCAATACAATTCATATCTAAATTTGGCTTTGATACCACTTTTGTCACGACCCGGCCCGGATACTCGAATTAACGAGGCGGGAACTAAGGTCAGACGGTAGGATCTAAACAATTCATAAGTATAAGAACATAAAAACAGTAAATCTTCTTAATCAGCGGAAGAGCCACTAACTAAAATTCTTTAAATACTTTCACATCTATTTCAGATCACAATTTACCTATTTTCAGATGCACGTCGTCTTCTATAGACGAACTCTTCTCTTTCTCACATTTTCTAATTCTGAAGACTTACCTGAAACATTTAAATTCATTGCTTGAGTTCACTAAGTAAACTCAGTGGGTATCAGTTAAACAAATTTTCATGCATAAAAGACATTACATATTAACGTTACTATCATTTTATTTCTTCATTTCATTTGGCATAAAAATATAATTCCTTTCTTTATTTTGTTTCTTTCTTCATATAGACTTTATCATCATTCCTTATAGCTTTTATCTTTAACTATTATTCCTTTTCCCATTTCTTTTATACAAGAGCACCGTCAAAATGTACCAGAGGTACATCCATTTACATTTCCTTTTCCTTATATCATAACCTTTTCCCTTTTATTTTTATCGTGCACGGGTACATTGCTTCCCCAGCCAGTGCCATACGGGGGTGACTCCTGAAATTTGCATGCATATCCTTTTCCATTTTCTTTCTTTTTCAAATCTTTCATGTATTATTCATTCATATATTCTTTCTATTTATTCATATATATTTATATACGTTCTTAATACATATACATCTTCTTTGACATACACATGCTTGTAAAATCATTTGTTTCTTGTAAAATCATTTGTTTATTTCAAACAATAGTTTCCAAAAATGTAAAACATAACTTTTATATTCATACTTCT
This sequence comes from Dendrobium chrysotoxum, assembly GCA_019925795.1. Classification (NCBI taxonomy): domain Eukaryota; kingdom Viridiplantae; phylum Streptophyta; class Magnoliopsida; order Asparagales; family Orchidaceae; genus Dendrobium; species Dendrobium chrysotoxum. The sequence continues at coordinate 49,056,024 of CM034307.1, forward strand.
GGAAAGAAAATGACATAAAGAAAATTTTATAAATACCCACTTAATTTCTCTTCCAAGAATTTTGTTTGTGAAATCAGACTCCTGAAGATTTCGATCTTCTCTTCTCCAAATCTCTAAAATCAAACAATAAAAGTTAACTCATAAAATTTCAAGATAGAAATTTACTCATGCTCGAAATTTACTTACAATTTTGGGAATTTCTCAAAACCCTAAATTCCTTCTTCCTCTCCCAAAATTCTTTCTCTTTGCTTTCAATCCCTTTCTTTGCCTTAAGGAAACACCCTCGCTATTTAGATGAAGAAATAGGGAAGGATTTATACAGAAATAGAGAAATAAAAACAAACCTTTCTCTCTTTCTTCCTCTCAGTTGTTCCTCTTCAACAAGAGTTTTCCTTCTCGCGATTCCTTCTACCGGAAAGAGCGAACTAACAATATCCCGTGAGAGGAGTCGTTACTATTCATCCTTATATGCAAAAATCCATCGACAATTCAATCCGAGCCGTTCCGAAGGCGTTACGCACGCGAGCGGTGCCGCTCGCGGTCCGCCTGGACCGCGATCTCCCTTCCCGCGAACGTCTGTAGCGGGGAGGGGCCGGTTCGACTGAACCGGTTGAACCGGTCTTTACATAATCTATGGTCATAACCCACACGTTCAGCATTTCTCTTCCCTGTACAACTCCCCTCCCCCACCCAGATCGGATTTATCTTCCATCCCTATCGAAAATATGCTTCCTTCCCATTCTGCTGATTTCCTTATTGCCCCGGTGATGGATGAAGAAATTAAGGCTACTGTTTTCTCTAGGCCCTTGTCTTCTGCTCCAGGTCCTAATGGTTTCAACTTTGACTTTTACTAAAAAAAAAAAAGGCATATTGTGGGGGCTTTGATATGCAAAGCGTTTAAGTTCTTTTGCAATGCTTATTTGCCTAAAGGTTAAGGCCACGACTATTGCTCTTATTCCTAAATCTAGCCATGCCTCCAACATTCCAGACTTTAGGCCATCTCTCTTTGTAATTATTTTTTACAAAATTATCTCAAAAGTTCTTGCTAACATACTCAAGCACATTATATCGTCTATCATCAATGCTAATCAGGATGGTTTCATCCACAAGAGAGTTTCCACTGATAATGTGATTCTTATGTCGGGGATCTTAAGGGAGTTCAGTAATCACTCTAGAGGCAACCTTGTCAGTGTCATGTTTGACATTAAAAAAGCTTTCAATTCAGTTTTGAGGAGCTTCATTCTTGCTAGAATGGCTCATAAATATTTTCCTCATATCTTCATTTCTTGGGTCAAAGCTTCTGATGTCTTCTTCTCACTTTGCATCGATGGTGGGCTTGAAGTATTTTTAAAGTTTTCATCTAGTTTGAGGCAGGGCTACCCCTTGAGCTCTTATTTGTTCTGTTTAGCTATGGATGCTCTATTTTCTCTTATGGACTCTTCTAACAATTCTTTTGCTTTCAAAGGGTTTCAAGCTAACGAGTTTTACTTGCCCCATCTACTTTATGTAGACGACTTATTAGTCTTTGGGAAAACAAATGGCCATAACTGCTCTCATATTAATCAGATTTTGAATGTTTTTGCTAGCCTCTTTATTAACCATGCTAAAAGCCCTCTTTTCCTTTCTCCTAACATCCCTGATCCCTCTTCAATTTGGGAGGCCCTCAACATCCAATCAGCCTTCAACAAGTTAATTTATCTTGGGCTCCCCATACATTCTTAAAGAGCTTTGATTTCAGACTTTCAGCCTGCAACAAGTTAATTTATCTGTGATGGTTGTTGTGGGCAATGAATTTTGGATATTATCTCCATGGCTGTTTGGTGTATTTTTTCTATGCTATGGCTACTTCTTTTGTGATCTAGATGGATTTTGGGATTCCTATCTCGAGTTGCCTGGATTCGATTATATGGATGATGATGACTGTTGGAGTAAAATCCGACCTGTCCCCCTTGCATGGCCCTTCTTGTGGCAACCAGGGGTTCTCCTTTTGTTGACCCAAAGCAATCTTTTTTGCTTTATATGATCCGAGATGTTGGTTCCCCTTTTTACTGTATTCTGAGTCCTTCGGGCTAAAGGCCTCCTGCCTTTTCCCTCCTTCTGAGTTTTGCTTCTGCTGCCTGTTTCTCTTTATTCTTATGCTCATTTTGTTTGGAGCATTGTTCTTATAGTCTCTATTTCATTTCATCCTTTCTTTTTTTTGCCAATGGTATATATATATATATCAAACTTGTAATTTCAATTTCACTTGCTTTTATTTTCTTTTATTAATGGAATTGGCCTAAGGCCACTAACTTTCCAAAAATCAAATGATTAAAATGTATTTTATTTAATCTGCACTATAGCTTCGTTTGAAACAGCTTTTTTTCTGCTTCTTAAAATAATTTTTTATATAAAAATTAAAATTTTTGTACTAAAAAGATGCTTTAAGAAGTAGTAAAAAAGCCGTCCCAAACGAAGCCTATGTCTAAAGCACATTTACAAAAGCACAGATCTGAAAATTTATATGTATTTATAAATATAACACTTCGGATTTATTTGGACCGACCTAAACATTTTATAAAGTTAGTTGTAGCTGTGGAAAAAATAACTTTGATATTATGATTAAAGAAATGAACTTTTCACTAAAAAATAACGAGAAAGCAACATTCAAATAAAATTACAATTATTATCTGAAAAATAAAATAGTCAGAAAGCTGTCCTAAATAGACCCTCAGTACAATTCATGTATTATTTAAATTTATATGCATATGAACTTTATCAACATAATGATATTTCTAATAAATTCATTAAAGTTTAACAGAACGGAATTCATTCCATAGTATTTGGATTAAGCTTCAATCTAAGATGGCTGTTGTAACCTGTAGCTAAGATGGCAAACTATGGCAAACAGATTGGACTTTCTTCTCCAGTTGAGCGACATAGTTATCAAGCATGGAGACAACGGCTTCAAAATCCGTAACTTGCTGGTCTATTGCATCAATCTGAGAGACATAATCATCAAAGCTACGGCTTTTCTGGTTCAGCTGTTCAACAAAGACTCGCAGACCTGAAGCAACATCACCATATCCACTGTACTCTTTTGCCACCATATCGTTCATTTTTTCTAGAAGCAATAACTGGTTATTTGTTCCCTGAAATATAAAAATATATTATAAGGTTAAGTAGGTAACATCACTGAAACCTAAGGAGGTGAAATGGAAAATGATTTTTTCTCACTGAATATGCTTGGAGTTAGAAAATATTCATTAGAATTTGCATTGAAATGATGTGGATGTAACTTCAAAACTGGATGATATCTTAGTCTTCGTTTCAGACGGCTTTCTTATAGCTTCTTACAGTAGCTTTTTAGTACAAAAAATTTAATTTTTTACTAAAAACTACTTTAAGAAACAGTAAAAAAGCCGTCCCAAACAAAGCCTTAGCTTTTGCACCGCAGACTATTGGGTTTCTTGATCCAGGTATAATGAGAAATAGTGAATGTTGTCCGTTTGAGACGCACAGTGTCTGTAAATTTAGTGGGGGTGTAATTGTTATAGAGAAAATAAAATTTTGAAAAGTTATACATATTATAGATTTTTTTCTCTCTGAAAAAATTGTATTGTAGCTTTCTTATGTATAAAATTCTGTAATAGAACTAATTGTGAAAAGAATCTCATTCACAAAAATTCTTTAAAAACTATAGTCTGAGAACTAAAGCGATGAAAAAACTCTCCTAAGCATACCTCAAGTAGCAAAAAGGAAGAAAAAATTAAGAGGGATGCAAAAAGAAAAGGAAAGAGGAGAGGAGAATGGAATTTGAAGAAGGCCAAGATGATATTTTTGGTTTAGAGAGAAAAACTTCTTTGCTGAATCCTCAATGATCTACATTGGTTAGTTCTCTTCAAACACTACCTCTTGTGAATCGGCCTTATAGTGATGTCTTCTTTATTTATATATAATAATTGTTCGAAGGATGGTTGGGCTCTATGCACTAAAAGTCAAAGCTGGGGTGCTAACGGTCCTTAAGCATTTCATTGAAATGATAAAAAAAAAAGGTCGAAAGGCAATTAAAAAGTGTTCAAGAAAATAATTGTGGTGAATATAAGAGTTCATTCGAGAAGTATTACATTGAATACAACATAAGGCTTGCGAAGGAAGCCAAGGCACCTCAACACAATAGGATAGATGAGATGGTAGAAGTAACATGCGAGAGGAATAGAGGATTCAATTTTTACTTTCTCATGAATTGTTTAAATAAATTTAGGGGGAGAATTGGGAGTGCAATGGACTTAAATCAACCTTTAACCTTCAGCTCTTTCAGAAGGCAATGTGCTTGGAAATTTTTGAATGGGAAACAAGTCTCAAACAACCACCTCAAAGTTTTGGGTGCAAAATATTTTTCGCATTTCTATGGATATGAGAACAAAATTGATATCAAGATAAAAACAATGTATCCTTTTCAGATATGTTCATGATGACTCTGGTTATACATTATATAGGATCCAACAATCCAAAAAATGATTAGAAGAAGATAAGTGATATTCTTTGAATATCAAAATATTGCTTGAAAACATTTAAATCAAAGTCTACAGACGGAAATTTTGTCTACCTGAAACGAAGTCCTCTACCCCTATTGCATGATGGAAGTAGTGAAACGAGACAAAAAAACGTATGGTGATAAGCCAAAGAATGTTATTGAAGATGATGATCCAATACTTAAATAATAGGTTGAGCAAACTTCTCATGAACCACCAAGTGAATCTCAATTGAGAAAATCAACTAGGCAAAAACATTCTATCCAAATGAATTCACAAACTTAGGGTAAAGCCTTACAAAAAATATTTTCATTCATTTCTATTGAGTGTTGCAATATGTCGCATATATATTTTGAATAAATCTATTTGAACAACATTCTATACATGTTATTATAGCGCCACTAATTTTCCTTCCTAATAATCTGACAGTAATACTACTCACCCATCTTGAGAGTCCATTTTTTACAATCTGTTCAATAAGTCCAACCCAAAACAGTCTATTTTCCATGATGGCATCTTCAATATATGATACTCATGTCATCTATTTATTGTATTCATTTTTCAATCTATCTTTCATAGTTTTTCATAAATCTTAGAATTCTCATTTCTACTATGTCCAACTTGATTATTAAGAATTCTTTTTATGTCCCAACACTCAAATCCATGTAATAAAGCCTAATAGTAATTTATAAAATTTACTTTAGTCTCCATCCAATTCTCCCATCACATAAGACTCCTGAGGTGTTTCTCCATTTCAAGCATTCATCGAACCTTAAAAGCTATATCCTTATCTATACCCTCATTCTTCTATAGAAAAGATTCAGGATACTTGAATTATCACCTAGATATCACTTAATATTATAGTAATATTGATAGATAATAAAATGATTTTTTGCATAAAAGGACTTAATTTATGTATGTATTATAAAATAAGAAGCATCAGAGATCATGCTTTATTAAATGAACATGTCACAAAAAATAGTCTTGATCATCCATGAATCTCAATGCATATTTGAATTGAAAACTTCTCAAATTAAATTTAAGACCATTCAAACTCCAATTTAGACAAACTTATAGTTCATGCATGCTCCTTATGATCACATGAACATAATTATGAGAATTCTCACATACCTAAAAGGAATCTGTTTGACCGGTCCAGGACCGACTCACAGAGATAGAGGCGAAAGAGTTCCGCCTCTTCTGTACGCCGCTCGAATCGCAGGAGCCAACAGAGCAGTTTGGGAAGGATTTTTTAGGGGGTTAGGATAGAAATTTCAAAGTAGGGGCTGTTTAGAGAATTCCTTTTGAATTTTATGTATTAAGGAGTATGTTTTGCTAGGATTAGGACATCTTGAATTTGGCTGAAATTTGAGATCTCTTAGGTTTTTGGGCTCTAGCGACGCCTAGCGATTTGGGAGAGATAAATCCTCCTCTCGAATATAGGATCAATTGTATCTTGTTGTTTTTCATCCGTTAGTTTGATTATTGCAATAAAAACTACTGTTTTCTGGTTTTTCCATTGGATTTGTGGATCGTTCTCGTTGTTTTTGTCAAAATCGTTAGGGTTTACTTGTACACTTCAAGTATTTCCTAACAAATTGGTATCAGAGCAATTTCCTAGGCAGAAATAGAAGTTTCCTTGCTAACTTTTGCTGCGTTTTTGCTCCGATCTTGCTGTTTTTTGCTGTTTGAGCCTAGATCCGGGAACCCATGGAAGGGAAAAATGTAGAAGTGTTGGAAGGGGAGATCGGACAAATGAAATCTGAAATTTCAGATGTCCAAATGCAGGTTTCAGATTTAAATAAAGATATTTCAGTCATCCATGAGAATATTGATTCGAATTTCTCCATCCTGGGGGAGATGTTGAAGAAAGTGCTCGAGGGCCAAACCAAAATATCGACATTGGAGGTAAGGGAAGGCGTCGACAGCCAAGGATGTGGGGAAAATCCTAAGCCAATCAGACGAATGGAAGATCAAGAGGTGGAGATTTTGGAGGGTATAGAAAAAATGCCTCCCCTAGGGCCTAGTCCTAGGGAGGAGTTGGTTAGAAGCTATATGAGGAGAGGTGGGAGAAGGTAGGAAAGGATCGAAGAGTTGCTAATTTGGAGAGGAGAGGGGCGGGATTTGAAAGGGAAAGGGGTAAATATGACCAAAGGAGGGCTGAATTTGAAATGGAAAGGGTTTGCTATGATCCAAGGGGTACTGAATTTGAAAGAAGGTGAAAATTCGATGAAAGGCTTGGGTATGAACGATGGAGGGATGATTGGGACACTTGGGGAGAACCACCCCCTTGGGAAATGAGAAATTATAAAGGGAACAGAAGGAACGAAGGCGATCTGAGGATGAGGAAGCTGAAGATGCCTATTTTCAAGGGAGGATGCCAATGGGTGGATCTACAAGGTGGAGAGGTACTTTATCGTCAATAGGTTGACGGAGGGGGAGAGACTGACGGCAGTCGGGATGTGCTTGGAAGGGAAAGTGTTAGCATCGGATACAAGGCGACCGATACGGACCTGGAGGGAGTTTAAGGACTTCTTGTTAGAATGTTTTCAAACCAGCAGGGAAGGAAACTTCTATGAGCAATTCTTTGCTTTGATGCAAGAGGGGACAGTGGTGGAGTACCGTGAGAAATTTGAGTACTTTGCCAGTCGACTAGATTGACTTCCAGAGACTGTAATGAAGGGGAACTTTATGAAGGGACTGAAACCAAAGATCCGCGCAGTGGTTAGAGTGATGAGGCCTTGTGGCTTAGGAGAGGATATGGAGCTAGCTCAGTTGGTGGAGGATCAGAGGCACCTGGAGAGAGGAACATGAGGCAGCAACTTAGGAGGCTCGTACAGGATGACCACCACCTTTTTGGCACCCAAGGAGCCAACACTGGATACTCGTCGAGAAACTTCGAAGGAGAAGACTGTAGGAGAAAGACCTGGGGACAACTTCAATAAGCTCACAGAAACATAATTACAGGAGAAAAGGGAAAATGAGATCTGTTTCAGATGTGTCGAGAGGTATACGCATGGGCACAGATGTAAGGACCGAACTCTTCAGGTTCTTACCATTTGTGATGAAGAGGGAATGGAGTAAGGGGTCGTCTTTCCACCTTGTGGACAAAGTGGGTCTTTGGGAGGGGAGTATTGTTAGACCGGTCCAGCCAGTCCATACAGGACTGGCTCACGGAGACAGAGGCGGAAGAGTTCCGCCTCTTCTATATGCCGCTTGAACCGCAAGAGCCAACAGAACAGTTTAGGAAGGATTTTTGAGAGAGTTAGGAGGGAAATTTCGAAGTAGGGGCTATTTAGAGATTTCTTTTTGAACTTTATGTATTAAGGAGAATGTTTTGCTAGGGTTAGAACATCTTGGATTTGGATGAAATTTGAGATCTCTTAGGTTTTTGGGCTCTAGCGGCGCCTAAAGATTTGGGAGAGATAGATCCTCCTCTCGAATAGAGGATCAATTGTATCTTGTTGTTTTTCTTCCGTTAGTTTGATTATTACAATAAAAACTACTGTTTTCTAATTTTTCCATTGGATTTGTGGATCGTTCTCGCTGTTTTTGTCAAGATCGTTAGGGTTTACTTGTGAACTTCAAGTATTTCCTAACAGAATCCCTAGAAAAGAATTTTTTTTTTCAATAAGGGAGAACTAAGGATATCATAAAAGTCTATATTGATGCTAATCGGGCAATGTCTATAGTTCATAGAAGACACACTTTTGATTATTATATATATGTATAGAGTAATCTTGTAACCTAAAAGAAAAAAAAATGCGGTGGCACTAGCAAAACTCAAATCATTAAACAATACGATCAATAAATTAATTTAGCTCAAGCTACTCCTAGAAGAACTTCAAGTAACTATTAAGGATCCTACGATAGTCTATTGTGACAATAAAGCTACTATCAATATTGCTTACAATCTTGTACTTTATGATCGAACTAAATATGTGGAGATAAATTGACACTTCATCAAAGATAAAATTAAAAATGAGGATATGCACATTTTATGTATTCCCTCTTCTGAGCAAACTGCTAACATCCCTGAAATGTTATAAAAACTAGGAGCAAATCACGAGACATTTGAAATGTAAGCTTTCAAAATTAATTTCGGGACCAACCAAACTCAGGTTTCTACAAATGGACAAACTGGACGTCTCAACGAGATAAAACCAACGACATCAAAAGTGGTCCAATCCTAGCTCGAATGAGCCCAAATTAAGGGCCTAAAGCATAGTTAGAAGTTTCAAGTCATTAATTGGATGACCAAACGATCTGCAAATTTGGCATGCTTATATTTGAATCAAGCAGCTCGACAAGATGAATCCAATGAGCCCTAGATCGTGTAACTCTGACATCATTAAGGTACTTAAATACTAAAAAAATGATCTATAATTAAAGGAATTAATATAGGTCGTCTGAGGGAGTACTGAGTGTTATAGATTTTCTCTATATTTACGGGACATGTCACTCCCAAAAATTTATATATAGGCCTCTACTCCCAACATGAAAGAGAGGGATTGGACCATTGGCTAAAGATTCAAGAGAGCTCTGAGGCTTAAAAAAATTTCGGAGCTCCACCAAAGCACCACCCTCGTTGTCTAGCCCCCACCGTAGGATCTCCGCTGGTTTCCATTGCTAGGCCTTTACCCGACCACCGCCGCCATACTTTCGTAGGCTGACCACCACCAACAAACCTTCACAAGCCGACTGCCGCTCGGCCTCCACAAGGCCACCACCGACAGACTTTTTATGGCAGACCATCGTCGTCAAACATTTCGTTGGCCAACCACTGTCATCGGACCACCTGTAATACCTATGGCTATATAACATGGTAAGATTCATTTTCATACTTTTATAGGTTTTCAAATTTTAATTAGGAAGTCTAGAAGTAAAGATAAAAAAAGTTTGAAAAATGTAAGAAATAAGAAAAATTCCTCTAGGAGCACTGCGGCACTGTGCCTTGGAGCGCAACGTCAGTTCCCTCTTTGTTTGGGACATAAGAGTTGTGGGAGCGTAGCGATGGTGCGCATGGAGGCGTTGTTCTCTCTATATTTGAGTATTGTTTGAGGGAGCATTGCAATGCTGTGGGGAGTGCTGCAGCCTAAGCTCTCTGCCTAGGAATATTTAGGAGAATCTAGAATATTCCGACAGAGCATTACGACGTTGTGTGTGTGAGAGCCACATGCTAGCACTAAAGTGAGTTTTTATATATAGAAAAAATTAAATCCATTTCCTATCATTCCTTAGCCCCAAGGCTTGTTGAAGGAGAGAAGAAGAAGAGGAGAGAGAAAGAAAGGAGAGGAATTTAGAGGCCACAATGTGAGATTCGTCCGTTGGGCCAATTAGGATATCTATTCTATTTGAGATAGGCTCCTAATACCTTTCTAATTTCAATAACGATATTTTTATAGAAAGTGGATGCAATTTCAGCATAACCAGAGAACGATACAAGAAATTTAGGAAGAAAGCACAAGAACTCTTTTTTATTGAAAGAATTAAGAAGAAAAACACAAGATAGAGTTGGATCTTCAATTGGAGAGAAAGATCTGGCTCTCCCAAATCCCTAGCCGTCAGCTAGAGCCCACTCAACCTAAGCAAAACTAATTCCAGCAAAATCAAGCATAATTTGAAATCACCCCATAGTTAGCTTTAAATAGGCTCCCCTAATTCCCTCCCAAATCAGCCCCATTTCCCTAAATAATTTTCTCTCAGATTTGAATTCAAATAAGATCTCTTTCCCTATTTAATTTTTTCCCAATTATAATTAAAACTTTCCTAAACAATTCCCCTTTGATTCCTCCTTACATAATGAATATTAACTCCCATCGACTTTCCCTAAATAATTCCCTCTCAGATTTGAAATTCAAATTAGATTTCTTTCACTAATTAATTCCCTCTCAAATATAATTAAAACTTTCCTAAACAATTCTCTCTCTCTCTTCTTGCCCGCTGTCCATCCTAGTGAGGCCCACTAGTTCAACCGCCGGTCCATCAATACTCCCCTCCCAAAAAGCCACCTTGTCCTCAAGTTAGAACGAAGGAAACTGTTGTTGAAGCACTGGACTAATAGCAGTGGACTAGAAAATGGACTAACACTGGGTTGAATGATCACTGCCTCAAGCATCTCTTTGATTAATCTTTTAATCTCTTCGTTCTGGATTTGGGTAGACTCCTTCCTTCAAGATGATAGTGTGCTCGCGTTCCCGCAGAGGAGGCAAATCCTGAACTAGCTGGAACACCCCTCGATATTGTTGTAGGGGTTGTTGAACCATGCATGGTACTTCTATTTTTTCCCCATCTTTTTCTCCTTCTAAACTCTGCAGCTTCACCAAAAATCTCACCCCATCACCCTTTCTCCTCCTTGGAAGTGGCTCCAAACGTGACATCTCTTTCCCCAACATTTCCACCTCCTTATCTTCCCTTTCTCCTTATCGAACTAGGGTTTCCTGCACTGTTCACTCCCTTCGTCTCCGACGGCTCCCCATGCCTCTGACGACGTCGTTTTGCTTTGGAACTCGAGCATCTTTCTCAACATCTCCTTCATGATGGCAAACTTTCTATCGATTTTCTCATGGATGGCTAAAAATTACTTTTTGAAAGATGAAATCTTTTCTACAAAATCATATTTAAATTGTCCGATCTCCCCTTCCAACACTTCTACCTTTCTTCCCACCATAGATACCTGGATCTAGGCTCCAAACAACAAAAGAAACAGCAAAAAACAGCGAATTCGGTCTTCCAACAGCAAAAATCAACAAGATGGAGGGAACAAACATAGCAGAAATCAGCGAGGAAGACTTATATTTCAGCCTAGGACACAGCTCTGATACCAATTTCATAGGAAGTTAATGCAATTTCAGCAAAACCAGAGAACTACACAAGATATTTAGGAAAAAGAACACACAAGAACTCTTCTTTATTGAAAGAACTAAGAAGAAAAACACAAGATACAGTTGTATCTTCAATGGGAGAGGAAGGTACGGCTCTCCCAAATCACTAGCCGTCGGCAAGAGCCCACTCAACCTAAGCAAACTAATTCTAGCAAAATTAAGCATAATCTGAAATCACTCCATAGTTAGCCTTAAATAGGCTCCCCTAATTCTCTCTCAAATCAGCCCTCTTTTCCTAAATAATTCCCAGATTTAAATTCAAATTAGATCTCTTTTCCTAATTAATTTTCTCTCAATTATAATTAAAATTTTCCTAAACAATTCCCCCTTGATTCCTTCTTACATAACGAATATTAACTCCCCTGGGCTTTTCCTAAATAATTCCCTCTTAGATTTGAATATTTCTTTTCCTAATTAATTCCCTCTCAATTGTAATTAAAACTTCCCTAAACAATTCCCACCCTCTATTCTTGCCCACCGCCCACCCTAGTGGGGCCCACTGGCTCAGCCGTCGGTCCGTCATATTTCTATAAAAAAATTATGAAGTAACATATATACTTTAATGAGTATAACAAACATTCCACTGCAATTTCTAGGATGCTGTCGAATGTCACATTTTGGTCATTTTAATTGTAAGCGATTAATATTTCTTTGATTGATTTTGTTTATATAAATTTCTACGTATGTAATGCTATAAATGACATTTCTGGCATTAACTATAATTCATTAAAAGTTTTAAAACGAGGTTTTAAAGGTCTCTTATAAATAATTTTTTAAATGATAAATGTTAAGTGTGTAGGCAAATTATATATACATTATCTATTGAAAGGTCATACATGCATCAGTACAAATATGTTAATATTAATGTTCAATGTCATATATATACATATTAATTCTATTAATTTATATATGTGCATTCATGTTCATATGACGAAAGTTCTGATGTGGGAGAGGTTAAAGTGTACAACAAATTCTATTATACGAGCCCAAATTTTTATACTGTTTCGCTTCTGTTTCTGGCCCCATCTATCATGCACAGATATGGGAGACTATTTTTATCCCCATCTGCTTTATGCAGGCCTTGGGGGTTCAAATAAATTATAAGTGGAAGCAGAGTTATAAGGGAAATCAGTTCAAGTCTCATTCACCTAATGAGTGTTGACCTTGATAGGCAAAAGTGTAAGTGGAGTTATAAGCAGGTGTTAGGACATTTGCATATCATGATTCATATGTTGCATATTCTATTGAATGAAATAAGTTCAAGTACAAAAAATATTATGTTAATAAGTATACTTTGATGCTTCTATGAAAGTACAAGTAATGTTTTGTTAACAAGTGCATCTGACACAGATGTGAAAGTACAAGTGAATGTACATATTAATGTTGATAATATTCAAGTTCAAGTAACAAATTTTGAAAAGTTAATCTTGATGTATATTCAAGTTTAAAACATACTTACGTTACTCTATTGATAATGCTGATGTAAGCAATCCCTCTATTTATGTTTTCTAAGAGTAAAATCATTTTTTGTTATTTTATAATAGATATTTAAATTTTTTATTTATATACTACAAATATGAGCATTTACTTCTGCAATAGGGACTTGAGTATGCTCATTGAGCATATGAATGCTCACCCCGCTTGTTTTATGAAATTTTAGGAAAAGGGAAAAACCTAGCCGAGCAAAAGTTAACAAGATTAGGGTTGTTAGAAGCTTTTCTGTCGATGTATTTTATAGTATAGTATTTAAAATTTGATATATAGAACAAACTTATACTAAATTATTTATATATGTTTGATTTTGAAATGATAATTTGACTGATTGATTTTATTATTTTCCTGTTATTGGATTATTTAGTAGCCTCTAAAATGTTCTGCATTGTGATTGCAACTTTTAGGTTCAAGGTTTAATTTTTCATTAAGTAATGGGGTGGACACCACCGTTGCCCGACTATAATCTCTCCGACTTCAGTCGTCTGCCGACTACGGTCTTCGGATCACCGTCGCCTAACTACGATCCTCCGACTATCATCGCCCAATTATGGTTGTTTCGGCCTCTGTCGCTCGTCGATAATGGTCCACAAACCACCATCGCCTGATTACAGTCCTTCAACCATCATTGCTCAATTGTGTCCTTCGGAACTCTGTTGCCCGCCGACTAAAGTCCTTGGACCACTGTCGCCCGACTATGGTCCTTTCGACCTCCATTACCCACCGACTTCAAGTCTTCTGACCACCATCACCCAACTAGTGTCCTCAGACCATCATCTCCTAGCTACAGTCCTGCCAATCTTCATTACTCACCGACTACAATACTTCGACTAAGTCGTCCGAGTACGATCCTTTTGACCTCCGTCACCCGCTAACCACGGTCCTCGAACCTCCGTCGCCTGCCAACTATGATCATTCTGGCCTCTGTTGCCCGCCGTTCATATCACCATCATCAGACTACGATCCTTCTAACCTTCGTCGCAACCGACTATAGTCCTTCTGATCTCCGTCACCCATAGTCCTTTTGATACCCATCACCTGCCCACTACGTTCCTTTTGACCTTCATCGCCTACAAGTTATGGTCATTTTGACATCAGTCGCCAGCCGAATACGGTCCTTCCGACCTACATCGCTTCTGACTACGGTCCTCGGACCATTGTTGTCTGACTACAATCCTCCAACCTCCATCGCCCAACCATAGTCCTCCAACCTACAATCTCCTAACAAGCGTTGCCTAGCTACTCCAATGCCTAGCAACTTCATCACCTAACATCATCAATAATGCCAACACCATGCCGTCACTTGTAAAATCGATGTATGTCATTTCTTTACAATGTATCAATTCCCTTCCCCTGCGAATGGCTTCATTTATAATCAAATACAAATACTAGTGGAATTATTTCAACTAGGTCAGGCCCATAGTTTTTCTCATTCTTGGGTTTTCCGTGTAAAAAATATGATATCACTTATAACTCTCATACCTACTCTCTTTTATCCATGTGTGAGACCACCATACAAAACTAAGACGTTAAACGCTTTATCTCTCTACAGTCGTGAATATTCTGGCACGCAACAATTCTTACCAAAATATTGGCTAGATCCCTCTTGGTTTTTTTGGATGCTTACAAACTAGCTTAAGGGGGGATGTTGAATAATCACTATCAATTAAAAGCATAGTTCTCTCTCCTATACATGGCCAGAACCCTCACAAGAAAAGGCAGCACCCTTCGCAGCTTTTAGGACCAAGCGGATGCCTGGGGTGGGGAGCTGAATATGGCAGGAACCCTAGGACTATGATCAGGTTACATATATAAGAAGTTAAACATAATACAGCGTATATAATAAACAAAGTAATCATGTTACAAACCAAACAAATGGAATAAGAGGTAACAAAGAAATGAGTGGAAAATAAGAATTATAAAAGAAGAATATGATGAATAAGTACGGACTATGATCAAAGCAGTAGCAGCAGCTACCAAAACCAAGAAAAGAAAATAATAAGAGAATACTGAAAATAATAGAGTAAAACAAGACAGCATAGAATGATTTCACATAAAATTTGCATCATATTTAAAATAACAAGGTAGAAAAGCATAAAACCAAAAAAAAAACGATTTTGAGAATTGTCAAACATTAAAAGGAAAACTCGCCTTAGATGTCAGTTTCCTAAGAAATAGCACCGCTAAAATGTTCCAAGATGTTTTCCTTTCTAAAATCAATATCCCGGAAAAGTCTAAGGCGCACTGATGGCATTAGACACAACTAAGGCTTCGTTTGGGACGGCTTTTTTATTGCTTCTTAAAATGAAGTTTTAGTACAAAAATTAAAATTTTTAAATTAAAACTCCGTTTTAAAAGACAATAAAAAAAGCCGTCCCAAACGAAGCCTAAAATCAATACTAAAGTTGTTGCAGTTTGCTCTTGCTGGCGAATATTCATCGATAAGCAACCCTCTTTCAAATAATTCTTCCATGATGCGGGCAATAACATGATCTCGAAAATAATTCCTAAGCCAAACTATCAGAAATATCAATGACAATTAGGGAGACGAAGCAAACAGCACTGCCATGGTCATCAACAATCAGAGGAAAAGGAGAAACCCCCAGGTTCTTTCACCAGAAATACACTACTAACATTGCAACTGAAAAAGTTGTCACCTTGTCTTAACATGTCGAAAGAAAATGTCAAGCAAAAACTTATAAAGTATTTGAAGAGTAAGTCTTAATTTAAAAGAAAATTTTTCGCGAAAAAGGTAGCCTGTTATTAATGGCATCATGAAAGAATGTATTTAACATCAATCCAGTGATAACACTACAAATAAAGTTTAAAATATACAATTAGCAGATTTTTTTTTTTATTTCTAATTTGGACATGGCTAATGAATGTGATGAAGATGATGGCAATGTTCGCGTCCCTAAATATTCCATGGCCTCGATGCGTCGGAGCTTCAAAATATCAAGAAAAGGGCCTTCACGATCGATTACATTGAATGTGATGAAATCGATGGATATCATACATGATGCTATGCAAATTAGGTTCAAGGTGCCTCGACCGCAATCAAAATCGTCCAATCATCACCCGTTTTACATTACAAAAAATGCTAATGAGTTCAAAATATCAAAATTACTAAATAAGGAGACCAATATTGCATATCCACTGCAAGACAACGAAATGCAAAATTCAACTGCATGCGATAAGACAACACGAAGTTCAAGATGCATGAGAAATCAGGAATTGCACAAGAAGTAAATTCACATTTCCTGTTCTTTTTATTTTAGTACCATTACTTTTATTTTAAAAATCATCAAAATTTTAAATTAAAAAAAAAATCAAATTCTCAAACGATTTTCCTCCTCATATTGCCTTAAAATAAAATCCTAACCCTAAAAATCTTGGAACCATATACCTCCATTAACACCACACGTACTATCCTGTCTGTCATTTTCCTAAAAAAATCAATCAAAACCTAAAATCTATTGCATGACCTACGCACCACGCCCATTCCTTTTATCCATTTGAATGACTTCCTCTTCATCTCTATGTCCCTCGTTCAAATAAGAGCTAATTCATCAAAAAATAAAATAAAAGCTAATTCCATAAGAAATTATGGTTGATCTAAGATCACCAAAAATAACAAACTACTTATTATGTTTTCAAAATGTTTAAGATTCGAAAACATGAACTTAATTTAATTTAGAAAGCCACAGGTAACTTACTAGTAACCTACCTTACATAGCTTCAAGAAAATTGTAGAAGCTTAATTGACACACACACAGTCTTATGAATGTTTGGAAGCCTTGGCACACAAACAAAAAACTGATTCTTGTGATCAATCTATGCTGGCAATTAACATTATCATGGTGGGCCATTGATTTAATATTTGCACTTTTGGCTAATTATAACAAAAACATCATTTCCCACGTCCACAACATTTTTTTACTTTTAAATCAAAACTCAGATGCTATAAGCTGGACGCCATTTCATGATTCAGGCAAAAAAAATTTTCAACTTGAAACTGCATAAATAAAGTACTTATAAACTAGAATTACACAAATTTGTATTGTGACATTTGTTTTGAATTAGTTTAACTGCCCCGTATCCTATCCTTGAAAGTTGCATATTGCATTAGTTAAAAATTTAAAAAGGTGCAAGTGGGTACATGCTATCCAATGCCTATATGTTATAACCTGGACCGTTTGGTCCAGGCACTTCGCATGAACCGGCTCCCCTCTCCCGCTCCCTTCGTAAACTGCTATCAAAGGTCGCTCCAAGTCTTCCACTCGAATAAGTTGCTGCTTCCCTCTTGCCTGCAACGAATCGAGCCGAGCCTCTCGTGATTTCCCGCTCGCGTGATTCCTTCCCTTTTGCGCAGTCGAACCTCTCTTCAATCTCATAAATCATGCGATTTCTCTACTTTTTGAAATCTTACCGCCCTTGCCACCTTCCTTTTTGTCATTTAAGATGAAAAAGAGAACCTAGGGCATCTTTCTAAACCTTCCCTTGCCTCTCTTGCAGCCACCAAAGGCCTTCCTCTGACAGCCGCCAAACCTCTTCCCTATTCTTCCTTTTTGTTTCTCTCTCGCAATCAACAACCGTTGTTAGCAAAGAAGACCTCTCCATCTTTTACCTCTTTGAGCAAGGTAGAGTTTTCCTTCTTTCTCTTAGATCAAGGTTGGATCTTCTTCCATGTTCTCCTGTTGACCGAGATCATTCATCAAAAATAAGTTTTTATTTTTATTAGTGATTGTTTGGGTTTATAAATTTGATTGGTGGTTTTAGATTTTAATTGAATATACTTTTTTGGTTTTGTATATTTTTGGGCGGCCCTTATTCATGACTGTAGACTCTCATTCTACATTAGAATTTAATTCATAAATTACAGAATTTAGGTTATTTTGGATGCTTTCAATCTAATCGTTTTTTGCCTGAATCATTTAGACTTAACTAATGATATTCAATTTAAGCTTACTTTGTATAAGCTTTATATTTCAAGCATGTGTTCCTTTTAGTGTTATATTAAATTAGGATTTATTATTTGTAGGACTTTCGAGCTTTGTCCTCAAGGTGTGATCGGTTGAGCATCTTTTGGCTTTGGACTTTGTGTCACTCTCCTAGAGGTAAGTAACTATTATTTATTTTGGGATAAGCGTACCCTTCTTTGTTAGGGGCTTTATAATCTTATTGCTTGTGATAGATTTTCGAATACTATGTTGCTGGTTCTATTCCCAATATTTATTATTATTGTGTTATGTCAAAAAGCATATATTTATGGCTCATATTGAAATCATCATGTGATAGAAATAGTATTATTTTGATTTGTTGATGCACGGCTTTTAGCATTTAAAATGGTTCATGCTGTAAAAGGTTAAATTCATATACATCAGTTCTATTTAATACAATATATGATTCTCATGTTATAAATTATGTTTGTTATATAAATTGTAATTATCATGTTGAACTTCATAATACCTGTTGATTATTTATAACACCACTTGCACTGTGTGATTATGTGTATGTCGGTATAACCCTATTGATTTTTTGCCAGCCGGGGTCAACGGTCCCCAAGAATGACGACTCTACATGAAATAATTGGATTTCCTTGGGTTGATGTTTACCTTCCTGGTATGGGTATATGATAAACAGACAATAGATATATTTATGTTTAAATGTATAAAAATATAAGCAACATGAATTGGAAGTATAATGATACCTATTGTGGTGCAATTGTAAACTTTGAAGTGATTTGACATTAATATCTAATTGGCATACATTCATGTCTATTAGAATATGTTATTGAAAACATAGCATATCTCATAGTAGTTTTTGATATAGTGATTACAGGTTAGCACTCCCTCCTTTTGGTTGTTCATAATGCATGCCCCATTCTTTTGTCGTTTATGTTTTGATAGATAGTAGTTACTTATTAAGTTTGATTTATCAAACTCACCCGTTGTCTTTTTCAACAGGTCCTGCAGGCGTGTTTGGTGGACTGCCACCTCAGGAGCAGGGTTACCAGTAGTAGACTGTTTTTGATATTTATTATTTAGTAGTAGTTTATTATGTTTATGATTTCTGTGGGTTGGGTTGTTTCTTTCTTGTTTTTCGTTCTATTTATATTTCTGTTGGCTTGTATCAGAATTCATGTTATTTGGATGTTTTAAATATTTGAACTTCTATTAATAAATTTGCTCCTTATTTCACTTCCTATATTACTCTGATGCATATATATATATATATATATATATATATATATATATATATCCCGTTGTATCTCTTGTATATGTATGCTTCTTTTTGTGAATACAAAATAGGTCTTCCTATCCCTTCATCGCATCCCGCATTGTTGTATGTACCGCCTTCCAAACCCGAGGTGTGACACTATACACCTAATGTTTTAGACAAGAATCCATATGATGTTCATTACAAAGAGACCCAATTTTAGTGATGAGAAGTATTTTCATTTCTCTATGCCATGCATCTATTTTTTGAATACAACCGGAAAAAACTAGCTTCTTTTACATTATTGCATTGGGTTAGCAAAATGAACCCACAATTCAAGTTTAGTTTTTTGAATTAAAAAGAAACTAAGGTTATTATCAAGTCCAACTATACATTTTTATTCCAGCATTTCCACGATCTCCCATATTTTAAAATCACCATATATCCTATTTCGGCATTACCAGCTCACACACTAAGAAATAGACCTCCATAGACATCATACTCTTTGACACTAACGCAGCAAATGTTAACATGAGAATCATTCATATTCATCCAATCAGCTTCACATGCCCAAACATCCATTTGTTCAACTTGAACGTGTCAAAACTGGGGTATAAAGATTTTTCACCAAGTTTGGTCTCCCTTTGCCATCCTTTCTTTCCCAAAATTAGATCTCAGATAAGATAATCATAACTAAAAAATTCCATCTTTCTCAATTAGTCAAATTATTTGAGTTTTGCATCTGAGATCTAATTTTTCTTGCATAGGCGATATTTTGAGTTAATCATCCGATATTACATTTCCTTATAGGAGCAAGGCATAGTTGTAAGCTTAGTGGCATAATTCATTCCATCATAATGGAAATCATGTTCTTCATAAATTGTTCTCATAATCCAATGATGTGAAGGACTTGAAATTGTAAGATGCGATGGTAAAAATGAGGACACCCAAAATCAATGAATAAGGGTTGCTGTTAGTTACATTGGGAACCAAAGTAAGAGTAAATATAATGGTGACTAAACGAAATCAACCCAAGAGTTAAATATTATCAAGAAGATTTTGAAAATCTTTTTTGGAACCGTGCCTATTATTATTGTTACCAAGCGACATGTACCTAGTAAAACAAGGTATTAAGTAATACCTGACAGTCAATCATGACTCAATATCAACCTCTAATCATTATGATTTTAAGCAATCAACTGACCTATACTAACTATTTTCTGGCCTACATCAATCTCTAGACATTATTGTACTCGATTTTTTATGCAATGCATTCAAAGCAGAAGAGTCGAGCAGATTAAAAACTTGAAGCTCCTCGTAGCAGCTGAATTGCAGCTTGAAAAGTTAGCTTAGAATGCACTTTGATGTTATCAAGCTCAAGTCTCAACTTGAGGAACTTTGAACATATTCTGTAATTGATACGAAACAATACTTGTTAACAGCTAGAAGTACATTAAAGCTAGCATCATTTCTAGTTTTCAATCTTCATTAGTTGCGCCAAACATAGGTTCAAGTTTCACCTTGGAGAATTAGAAGCAGAATCTTATTTTTGTTTTACAATGTCCCTCTTCTTTCCAATTAAAATTGCTAAGTCTGACATTAGATCAACCCTTTAGGTTGGAGGGTCATGAAATCGAAGGACAAAATAGAGCTTAAAGTCGATATTTTCCCGATTTGAAAAAAAGAAAAAAATCACGATATAAGGGATCGTTGTTCGCAATGAAATAAATATGAAGAACAGCTACGAGGGTGAAAGTGAAGGAGGAAACAAGTGAAAACCTGGAGATCGCCTTTGACCATGGCGGAAACGTCTGTGAATAGACGCTCGAGGGAATCCGCAAGCTTGTCCCGTTCCGTTCCTCCTCTCCTCTGCCATGGGCTTTCCCCCTCCATCTGTCATCGAACAATGAACCTCATTTGTGTTTCCAATTTTCTTATTGAAAAAAATTAGGTCAAAAAAAAGAAGTAAAACCTTTTAGCCAAGAGAAAATTTGAGTTTATATAATGCTCACAAATATATCGATCATTTTATTTTTTAAGAAAATATATTTAAAAATTACACTCAAATTTAAGGGAAATTATTTAGTGCGGAGTCCGGACATAGCTCTGCATTCGGACTCCAATTAAATATAAAATATTGATACATGGAGAGGCAAATGGATGTTCGACTGGATATTGTTTATTATTTATATCTTCTCAGCAGCTGACTTTTATGTCTTGTAATCAAGTTTGACCCTACCCGATTTGACCCCGAAAATTTGAATTCGCAAGCAGGAGTTCACAAGACTCAAGTGATAGGTCATTTTACTTTTCATCGAGCATTTTTCACTGTGCTTTCTCTCTCTCTCATTCGGTTCACACGCTATTCTTCCAATCCTTCGGCATTCCAGGAGATCGCATTCCAAACGTTGCAAAAGTTCATCTCCTTCACAAATAGATACAACTTGTTGCGCCTTTGTTGCACCTTCATGGTATCAGTTCTTATATATATATATATATATATATATACGCTTTTCTGCAAAAAATTAATTCTTATATCAATTTCTTAAGTTTTCAAAACTTGGTAGCACAGCTTTACAAAATCTTAAGTTTTCAAAACTAGGTTGCATATCAGTTCTTATACATTTTTTAATAGAGATTCATTTGTTATTGTGCGTTCGCTATACTTTCACTGTGTTTTTATTGTGCTTTAACTATGCTTTAACTCTAAAAAAAATAAAACCACATTTAAAATGAATACAAAGAGAAGCACATCCAAAGCATAGTAAAAGCGCAGCAAAAGCACAGTAACAAAATGAACAACGAACTGTGACTTAAAGCATAATAAAAACGCAGCAAAAGCGCAACGATAGTCAATAAAAAGCCCAGCCAAACCTCACAAAAAAGTATAGTGAAAGCGAAGTGAATAATGAAAAAAAAACTACTTTTACTGCGCGTCTGCGCTTTTGCTGTGCTTTCCTTTTAATTGCTCTTTCATTTTGCATTTGCTACTACGCTTTAATTGTGCTTTTTCTTAAAAAAAGAAAAGCGCATCTAAATTGAATATAAAGAGAAGCGTAGTGAAAGCGTAGCAAAAGTTTAACAAAAGCGCATTTAAAGCGTTTTCATTATGCTTTTCTTGTGATTTCACTATGCTTTCCTTTACTTCTTATTTACCGAGTTTTTTTCTTTATTTTTTAAAGATGGCTCCTTATGTTCTTCTAATTACTTTTCATTGATATGTTACAACCTTCCAAAATATTTGTGACTTGTTTGTCAAAATAATTCACAAAGATATCGAGGACACTTTGAACATCCATCAGTTTTGAAGTTCCCACCATTCTAGCAAAATGTACTTATGATATATGAGCTGCTGAATGTTGACCCTGATTTTCCCCTAGACTTGGGTCAAGGAGTTGACCCGGTCAAGTTTGACCAGACTAGATCCCAGAACCCATCCCAATGGGTCCAGGGGGTCAAGCCAAGTCTGCTGAGCCCAGACCCAGGCCTTGGGTCAACCTGGTTGACCAGGTCAACCCAGGTTGACCTATTAGGCCCATATGGGTCTAAATCAAGTCCAAATCAGACCCAAATCCAGTTCAAACCCTCTCTTGGGCTCAAACCCTCATCCCCTAGGCTTAGTTGACTGGTTTGACCAAGTCAAGTGTTGACTTGGTCAACCCTAGCCTTTAATGAGTCTAAATGACCTATTTAGGTCTATTTAAGACCTATTAAGGCCCTTTAAAACTCTCCTAATGCTCTAAGGCTCAAGCCACGACCAAGGGGAGTGGAGGTCTCCCTTAGTCAACCCTAGATCTAATCCTAGCCGTCAAGCGTAGGTCTAGGGCCTTTAAATAGGGGGAATTAGGGTTATTCTAGGATCTTTTGGCTCTTGCTCTCTCCCTAGACTTCCTTAGACTCTAAGATTCGGTGAGAGTGTTCCCACGACCTTCCTCCACTTTCCCCAACCGAAACCCGGCGTTAGAACCTCGCCGGCGGCGAGATCTCCGGCGAACCGAGACTCCAAAAGTTCCAAGCCATTCTCCGTCCAATCGAGGGCGTTTCAGGGCTCGAGATCAACTAAGGAATTATACGTGGACAGTCTACAAGCTCAACAAGCCCAAGATCGCTTGAATCCACCGTGTGGATTAGGATAATCCTTAACCCTAATTAGAACACTTAGGGTTAATTAGGCTTTCGTTTATCGCATATTAAGCCAAAACAACACGTCCACACGATTGCTCTTCACCCCTAGTACTTAGGTTTAAAATTTTATGCAAATCCATCATACTGTTTGCGAGAACGAGACGAAAAACACCATGGACCTTCGGTTTCGCCCTAGCTCCCTGAGTACGAGATCTCCGTCGTTAATCATATGATCAACGGCGGAGATCCCGTCGTTCCGCGTTGATCATCCGACTACGGATCCGATCCCGCGGTCTTCACCTTCGTCCAGCTCGATCAGAGCCGTTGGTTCGTTTCGGCGGAGGATCAGACGGCGGAGGGGAGGAGTCCTACGTGGCTAAGTGGCACCGACCGCGGCAATCATTGCCGCGATCATTACGGCAATGATTGCCCGCTGCGGCAATCATTGCCCCAGAACCGCGGGACCAACCCGGTCCCACCGCGTGGCCAATCAACCGCCGGCAAACATCCTCTCTCTCCAATCATCGCCCGGGACCGCGGGGCCAATACCGGGTCGCCACGTGGATGACCGCCGCTGCACCGAGCCGCCGCCGCCGCTGAATTTTTTTTATTTATTTTTTCTTTTTTTATTTATTAATATTTATTTAAAATACAATTTATATACAATTTTAAAATAAAAAAAATACATAAAATCTTAAATAATTATTTCTATCATTATTATTTATATTTACACTATTTATAATGTTATATTATTATTATTATTATTATTATTATTATTATTATTATTATTATTATTATTATTATTATTTTTATTATTATTTTTTAATATCATTATTATAGTAATAATATTTTCACTATTTTAATATTATTATATTAATAATGATATTATTATTTTAATGGTTATTATTATATTAATAATATTATTATTATTTTTAATATTATTATTATGATAATAATATTATTATTATTTTAACATCACTATTATATCAATAATATTTTTTTATTATTTTAATATTATTATATTAATAATGATATTCTTATTTTAATATCATTATTATATCAATAATATTACTATTATTTTAATATTATTATATTAATAATGATATCATTATTCTAATGATTATTATTATATTAATAATAATAATATTATTATATATATATATATATATACCTTTTTTTAATATTATTATTATTATTATTATTATTATTATTCTTATATTATTATAACAATATTATTATTATTATTTTTAATATCATTATTATATTGTTATTTTAATATTATGGTATTAATAATATTATTATTATTTTAATGATTATTACTATATTAATAATAATATTATTTTAACATTATTATGCCAACAATAATATTAATATTTTAATACCATTATTACATTAATAATATTATTACTATTTTAATGTTATTAGATTAACTATTATTATATTATTCTTAATATTTTAAAATTACCTTAACTATTATTATATTATGCTTAATATTTTAAAGTTATTTTAATTATTATTACTTTTAATTACTTTAAAATCCAGATATTCTTATATTTGATTTATTTTAAAATTACTAATTCTTTCCAAATATTAATTATTTTTTTAAATTATTTAAAAATTTTTATTTTTTTAAACCTACTTAAACCTTAAAAATTCATATCTCACTCATTTTAAATCGGATTTTTGCGTATAATACCTTGAATTTTTCAAAAAAATATGAATTTTAATTAAAAAATATTTTCTGCATGTGATTCTGTCTTTTCTGGATATTTTTTGTATTACTTGCTTATTTAATTATTTAAATATTATTTAATTAATATAATTAATTTATTTAAAATAAAAATTATTTTAAAACCCCCTTGGTGGCTGGTAGGCCTCCCATGCCTATGAATTGAACTAATTTCAATTATCTTATTTTTAAACCCATATTATTATATATTTATAATAATTAGGTATTTTAAAATTATTTTAATCTTAAATATTATTTAAATCTTTTAATTTTGGGAGGTTCACCTTTTGTGAAATTTTAAACCTAAGCTATGTATATGAAGAGCAATTCATGTGGGAGAAGAATTAGTGAATGATTGTGTCCCAATCATTCACTAATCACTTCATAATTGGGCTTCTTTACTTAGTATTTTCGTAGTCCTTGCATGTGTAGGTTGCACAAGCACTTAGCCTAGGTTCTCCTAGATCTAAGAATATGGTTTGGTGTGTTTATGATTGTTGTATTTACCCTCTATGTTATGCCTAAGGGTTAGTTATTTCATTTTATTCCTATATAACGTAGTGACACCCTAAGGACAATAATTGAGGACCGTCTAGCGAACTTAGAATATTCTTAGGAACTAGGATAGATCCCTGATTGCTGTGAAACTTTAAACATTAACATTTAGTGACATCTAAAACCCCCTAGAATTTTCTAGGAATTTTTTGGACTCCTTAAAATACTTAATTAGCAAACCCTAATTTACATGTTAATTAAACCTTAGAAACTTCAGAAAAATATAATAAATCCATTTTAAATCAGAAAAATACCCATAATACCTCAAACTCTCCAGAATTCAATCCCCAACCTTAGATAATTAGGGCCCCTTAATTGGACCTTAATCTGGACTTCAATTCAACCTTAATTAAAAATTACCTTTTTGTCTTAATTAAATCATTAAAAATTATTAAAAATCCCAAATTTTCCCCAAACACTTGGGAACACCTTCTTAGGTCATTTCTGACATTTGGGGGTGATTCCAATTATTTTGGAACTGATTTGGGCCAAAACCCCTAAAGTACCCCTAATTAGGCAATTTCGATAATTCATTTAATTGCCCTAACTTCTAAAAATCATAACTAATTACAGAAAACTCCAAAATGGGCAAACTAAAAGGAACCTAACTCTAATTAAGGTCTAGTATTTATTAAAAAATATTAAGTGTCCAGAAATCTGCCCAAAATGAAAAGTCAACTTTCCGGTCAACCGTAGCCTATAGTCTAGGGCCCAAAACTTCTAAAATTCATAACTTTGCGTAGGAAACTCCAAATCCAGCAAACTAACTGTCTAATTACTCATACCAAGGTCTAATATTTAACTAAAATGTTACGAATCCCAACCTAGCTTAATTCTCCTAGTGACTTTTTGGACCCCCCTTTACCTAGTGTATAGGTGGACCCCGAACCCCCTAAAACTCACTAATGCAATTTAAACTTTAAATATTATTACCCTAAGAATTAAAACTGACTTACACATCAAATTAATTAAAATGAATCTTAATTCACTAATATTTATACTTTAAATAAAACTCTCTTTTCAGACTTACAACAAACCTGGACAGTAGGCAATTGTAATTAACTACCCAGCTTAGGATCTACCTCAGCCACACAGGCTTCTGCACACACTGTAGAATTGTTTGCTAGGACACCACTTCTAGACTTAGGTTAGGCCAGTGTTTACTTTTTTGCTGTATGCCGAGCTTTTCCGGATTTCACTGCATGTCGTGATTGAACTGTTGGTATGTTTGCTTACTTTTACTGCACTCTGGGATTTGATGTGATTACACGATAGACTACCCATAGGTTAGGATCGATGTTGATACTAATGATATCTTCTACAGGTGGCCATGCTCATGCAGCGCTAAATAAAAGGGGGGGGGGGGCAATAATCATGATTTAAATACTAATGTCATTTTATGCAGGCGCTTCAGAAATTGCTCAGCCCCCTTAAATAAATGAGGGCTAATTAAAAATCATTATAAATTGCTACAGGTGATCTAGAGCTTGCTTAGCCCTCAAAATAATTAAGAGCATGGCCAAGTTTGGCTGGCACGAATGTTTTCTTTACATGTGTCAATAACTGCTTGGGATAATATAAACTGCTTGGGATGATTTTCATTAGGATAATCTTGCAGGAGGTCTACATTTACTGTTTTCATTTAATGTAATTATTTGTAATCTGATATAGAGTTGTGAAAGTTCATTTTGAGTGGGGATACTAGGATCCAAAGGTTGGATTTCGAAGAGGAAAGGACACCCAATATGAGGATGGTCCTTTTCTATTTGGAAATCCAAATTTGGATCGTTCTACTACTTGAAGAATCCAATGGAGCTGAGATCCAAGGAGTCCGAGAAAGAGAAGATCAAGAAGATGAAGATCTACAGTATCCCACTCAAAATAACTTGCGTCAGTCTTAGGATTAGAAATCCGGGTTGTTGGCAATGGTGCCCGGCCACTTTAATTTTCTGCAGACCCTAGGTTGTAATTAAGGGCAGTTGGCCTATGGACATTTATTAATTTGTTTGGATAATTTTGATGTATTTTGTTTATGATTGTGTGCCTCTAGGATTATTTGTTTTTCTTAGTTTCTTGGCGTTTTGCATGTCGCTTTTGTTTTAGCCTGAATTTCGTAGGCTCTCTAAGGACTAAAACTTTTTCTACTCGCAACTAATATTTAAAATTTTAAGGTTTAAGCAATTTAAAAACTTAACGACCTAGGGAATTGCCAGAATCGTCCGGGGTCACATGCATATCAATGCATTTCTTCTCTCCTTCTATAAGACACTTCCCCGCCTGCGGGTAGAGTCTGGATAATCTGACCTATGAGGATGAGGTGTCGGACCTGGGGAAGCCCAGTCTAATTCTAAAAATTATTTTTTATAAGCCTTTTTAAAGTTCTATGCATACCTGATTTGGAAGCTTTAACCAGCATGCATTGCATTAGAAATCAATTAAATCAAAATTTTAATTGCATTAGCTCTAGGAGCATTCACCCAACATCAGTCCGGGGCCAATTAGGAAATCCTATAGATGTCGGCCCCGCTTCTAATAAACTTAAACCTACCCACCCATCTTTCATAAATGACTGGACAGCATGGTTTTAAAGTGATTAGGTGGTTAGCTGGCTCCCCCTTCCAGGCCGGGGTAAGTCCAGATTTTGGCATTGCATTAGTTAGGACACGGGTGTTAGTGTTGCGTAGAACACTAAACCCATTAGATTTAGGATTCAAGGCTACTATTGCTGCGTAGTATGCCTCATCGGTAGGTAGGTCTTCTGTCTTCCAGAGACCATAAACCCTACATATCCGCGTTACACGGATGACGCAACCTCCATCCTTCTCTCCTGCATGCTTCGAGTGTATGATTTACTTATTTTCTCCAGTTTCTTCTCACTATCTTAGTCCCTCCGGATGCTGATCTGAGCCGTGCATGTTGACTAAGCCTAGTTGAACCTCTCTTTCTCTTTGAGTAGGATTTCCTAGTCTTCGCCCTATGTACCAATCCCAATTTAGAAAGAATAATGTAGAATCCTTAATCGAGAGTATTCTCAGGCCCCGGCTTGAGATGTAGTTAACCACGGGGGCTTGCACCCGTGGGAAACCGAATCCCACTCTCAAATAAACCCCATTTGAGTTAATGTATCGGGTGGGGGAAACCCGTTGTGACTAGATCGTACATGTTATTATCCATCGGGGTGTGCTGGTGAGAGCCACTATCCTCAATGGTTAATCGTATGTGTGATCGAATCTGCCCTCCTATTGGCCAACAGATAATGTCTCCCCTCGCGGGGCGGCAGTATTTTGTTGTGTCCTTTCGGAGGTCTACACTGAAATTCCGGGATATCTTTGAACAAGGTTTCATTATCAAAGGTCATTTGCTAAGATTCACATATGATGAGGAGGCTCTACTGACAAGTTTGATTTCAAAAAAGAAAATTTCTTCATGCTCGAATTTCTCTATTTACTTTCATCAGTTAATTTAACCAAATACTGCTCACAGGTTTGCCCAACAGAGATGTGAGATCATCTGATAGAGTGAGCCACTTATAGGAGTTTTATCAACTGATATAAAAAATAAAATAACAAAGCTAAATAGATTAACTAACTAAGCAATAATGTTAAAGTTTTTTATAATATTTTTTGTTTCTAATTTATTTTTTTCGTCAATAACCTAAAAATCCCAAGAAGGCTCATCTCTATAGCAAGTAATATAGATGAGTTCTCATCTATTAATTGGGCTGAGAGTATTAGGAAATTTTTTGTTCATGAATTTAATAAAATTGCCACCAAGTTTGCTAAGGAGAAGCCACTTGGTTACATAAATGATTTTGTACCTCTTCTATTACTGAGTCCTAAGTTCATTTAAATCTAATTCATATTATAAATTCTTTTTATAATTCATTACCTAATATTACTTTACTTGGTCTTTTGTAGTGAAGGCGTAGTAGCAAAAGCGTAGTGCAGTCTAGAGTGAACACAGCAAGTGCTTTTGAATGCACTTGTATTAAGCATTGATGTGCTTTTTCTATGCAGCTTTGTTTTAGAACTTTAGAAAGTTATAAAACTTTGGAAACCCTTAAAACAACTTGGGATGAGGTAGAAATTATAGATAAGTTGAAACCCTCAACAGTTCCAGCCAAATTCACTGCCTATTACTGAACGTTTCCATACATCCTTTCATTCTTTGTGTCATGTGAGCATTCCATCTCCGCCAATATAGAGTAATGTTGTTCCTCATTTTTTCTTTCAGAGGAGGTATTATAAGTCCTAAATATTTGGATTTTGGAGCTTTCACGACTTTTTTCTTAAAATGGAGCGCCAACCCTAAACCCCTCTTCAAAAAAGTATAAAACTGTGGGTCGGGTCAGGTCGTTCGGGCTGAAAAAACATAAATAAAATAGGAAATCCAATTAAAAAATCTACGTTTCTCCACTAGGTGTCAATATTTAATTGGAGTTCGGACGCAGAGCTATGTCCCGACTCTGCACCAAATAATTTCTCCAAATTTAAATATCCTTAGAATTCAAAGAAATTCTAGTTTATATAAATAATTTTTCACACAAGAAATTTCTTGACCCTTCCTATTCTTTCTAAGCACCTTATTCTTTAACAATTCTTGTTAACAAGGGCTGATTCTAAGGCTAAGTTCTAATATAAGATTTACGTCTTAGTTTCCATCTCTCTCCATGGATGACCAAAGATTATCATTAAAGATTGATGATGTTGCACATTCAACAAAAGCATCTATCTTCGATGATGTTATACATTTACACTTTGAGTCCTAAAATTAGAAGACATTAGATATGAGATTATTAGTTTTGAAAATTCCTCAAAAACTATTTTGGCCTTGAATGAAAGAAGTTTAACACATGATTGAATATTCTTTGAAGCTTATTTGAATATTGTTTAAATGTAAGTAATAGTATCGAACACTAGTCAATGAAGCTACGATCACATACTGAAGATAGTTTGATCAATCCCCAAAAAAATTGATCAACATTGGAATAATATTCAAACAATTTTTTGATCAAGTTTTGATCTTATGTTTGATGAAACTTTGAGTAAAATTCTAATAATTTTTTTTTACTCAATCTTTCATTTGAGTTCTCTTGCTATATATGCAAATGTATGCGAGAGTCATATATATAAATCTTAGGGTGATGAAAAAATTATTAGGTAATTTTAGTTATTTGAGGCTAATGATATGATTATATTGAACATGAGAGGAAATCACATAACATCATGCTTATATAGAGGCATTACATTTTCTAATGATGTGTTGCTGCATTTAATGGATGTGTTACTGAAAATTAATGCAAAAACTTGGTGGCTTTAATGCAAATGAAAAATAAAAAAAGCACATGATATTGCTTGATGAAAATTGACCCAATCATGATGATCTACAAGAACACATTTTATAGTAATGTATATATGGTTAGATTTGGACTCTTTTAGTGATATAGTTGTGGCCGGATATGGGCACTTTATAATGATGTTATTTTATTTAATTGTATCAAAATTTTTGTTTGTTATATTATAGCAATTGTGGTTATACTCAATATGTTACTATAAACTATTATAACTATTTTAATTTTAGGAATTGTTAATAAGTATTCTCTGTTGTATGCTTTGTTACAACCTAAAAGTTGGAAAACACTAAGATCCTAAAACAAAAGGTGGAAAAATAGATATTTAGTCATTTACATCACATGATGCTTCCTCTATCATTCAAAAGCCCCAACATATTATAAATCAATACCAATTTTTTTAATGTCACATTTAATCAATGCAAGAAAGAATAGCAAAAAAAAAAAAAAGGTACACTTGCATTCTTTTTAATGTTAAGCATTATCTAATATTTTATCTCTCAATTTTTTAGCTTAAGCTTCATTTCTTGAGACCTCCCTTGAACAAGCATGTGTGGTTTCCTTGGCATTAGAACTAACTCATTCCCTTGCTTGGAAATTAGTGTGTTCCCTCAAACAAGAATGATCTTTTATAGATTTATAATGAGGATGTTACCTAGCTTAGGAAGACTTATTGACTAGCGATGTCATTACAACCCTTTGGAATCCATTTATTGTTTGAATCTCTTGAATTTGGAAAGGAGTGCCATAAAAGTTGATAGAAGAATGGATATCTCCTTGGGGATAAAAGTTTTGATTATATTTATCTTATCTAGCCTCTCAAGTAAAATAGTATCATATTACTCTTAAGTGAATCCATTGCAAAATAAATAAATATAATAGAATGAAAAAGAACACGATCAATATTTTTATGCAATATTTTGGTCATTGAATAAAGGAAATGTTGATGCTTACATCAAAATATGTGCAAAAGAGGCAAAATTGACGAATTAAGTAACGTGCGTGTCGGTGTGACGCATCACTTGAAGGGTCAAGAAGCTGTAACAAGAGCAAGGGGAGAGGTAGTGGCATATGTAGAAGTGGAGGTAGGTGTTATGGAAGTTTTAAATGGAAAAACTTATTCAAAAAATTGGATATCACGTGATATGTAGAGGCGACCGATAAGCGGATCTAAACATTTATAACATTTGGATTGGTTGGCATAACAAAAAAAGACATAAGGAATAGAGTGAGGTTGAAGTTTATTTCGATGTTGTGGTGGAATCTATGGGTAACATAAGCAACCAAAGACCCACAAATGATCGTAGATCGGAGGTTGATGAAACAAAAGTTGAAATGGGGATAATTTCTGGGTAGTAGGAGAGGGTAGGAGATTAATTAGGTAAGCTGTTGTGAGCAAGACATCAACCCAATAGTGAAGAGGTATGCTTGCAGTGAATAACAAAGCACGAACAATCTCCAGAAGATGGTGATGTTTTTGTTCGGCCACCCCATTCTGTTGGGGAGTTTATGGACATGTAAGCCTATGTAGAATGCCAATGGACCGCAGGCAATGTTGAAACTTCTGAATTACAAACTCACCTCTTCTATCTGACTGAAGCATTTTAATTTTAGTTTGAAATTGATTTTCAACCAAAGTTTTAAAACGAAGAAATGTGCGAAGGACATCAGATTTTAAGTAAAGTGGATACACCCATGTAAATCGTGTAAAGTCATCAACAATGATAAGATAGTATTTGTATTTTTGAAGGGAGAGAATTGGGAAAGGACCCCATACATCAATATGTAAAAGATGTAAACATTTAGATGTTTTGGGTAAAGCTAACTGAAAAGGAAGATGGTGACTCTTTTAGCGAGCACAAGAGTCACAATGAGATATAATAGAATTATCTATAAAGTAAGAAGATAACAACTGTTGTGAGGTGGAGGAGAGATGTTCGAAGTGTTGGTGCGAAGAGATTGAAGTAACACGACGGCTAAGGAGAGCTGCAGGATGTGAAGAAGAGTTTGGAGGCGTGGATGTGGCTAGAAGCTTAATAGGGTAAAGTCTGTGGAGGCTAGATCTCTAAAGCAACGTGTGATGCATCTGGGAGTCCTTAACAGTGAAACCATGAGAATCAAATGAAACATAACAGGGATTATCATGAGTGAGACGATGAACAAATAGAATATTATGGGTTAAGTGAGGAACATGTAGGATATGGGGTAAGCGAAGCTTATGGGAAGGAGTTGGCAAAATGCCTTTACCAGAATGGGCAATGGGAAGTTGTGTGCCATTGCCGACCTACACCTGAGAGTTGCCATGATATGGCTGTAGGGATTGGAGCTGCGACGCGTCAGATGTATGATGATTGGATGCTCCGGAGTCAAGAAACCAATCAACCGCAGATGCATCATCATGGGCAAGGAATGCTTGATTCAAATTGGTGCACAAAGTCAGTTGATAGGCAAAATTCGCACGATGCCAGTAGGTGGTAACAGAGTGTCTAACTTTACAACATATTTGGCATTCGACATTTGATGGAGGACGAAGACCACCATGAGGAGAAGACATAACAGAGCGCCCTCCGTGAGCGGAGTTGAATCTGCCACGGAAGCGAACATGAGAGCTGCCACGAAAGGCAGTGAGTGCAAATGAAGAGTTTGTAAGAGCGGTTGAATTAGTTTCAGCAGCTTGATCTGCATTGACATTGACCTCTTCACTGCAGAGGAGGGCATATAAATGAAGTTTGGTGCGAATTGCCATTGTGAATGCATTGTAGGCCGGAGGTAAGCCGTTCAATGTATATAGTACAACATCTTCAGGTCTAATGGTCGCCTCTGCGGCAGTGATGGCATCCACACGTTGCTTAATCTCGGACAGGTACTGCATCATAGATCTATCTAACATTTGCAGTTGGTGATGCTCGTTCTTAAGCTGAAGAATGCGGGATCTGTTGGAGGATTGCAGTCGATGTTCTAAGGTAAGCCAGATGTCTACACATGATTCAAGATTAAGCACATACGATAATAGAGAGGGAGAATGGTAGAAAAGAGGGTAGAGGTGAGATTTTGATCTGTAAGAAGCCAAGTGTTATAGGCAGGATTAGCCGTAATGAATTGATCTGGAAGAAGCAATTGATGGGATGGTTTTGGAATGGTGCCGTCGAGATAGCCAATGACACTATTTGCAGAGAAAAGCTTAAGAACTTGGGATCGCCATATGGGATAGTTTTCGGCAATGAGCTGGACATTGAGAACGGTTTTAACATTGGACATGAGAAATTTAAGTTGAGGAGGTATTGGGACATCTTCCATGGCTATAGAAGATAAGGTCGACGCCGTAGATGAAGTTTCGGGAGTCGCCATGGTGAAAAAGTGGGAAGTTAACAACCTGGTTAGCTCTGATACCATGTTATCAGAGCACCTACAAAGAAACCAAAGCAGGGAAAGGCAAAAGCAAAGGAGATGAAGTTACTGTATATTCCTTAATTACCTTTGAACATTACAACCCATATATAGATGAGTTGGATTACATCTGTTAAACATAGACGGCTGTGATGATGTGTGCAGAGATGTGTGTATGTACAGGATTAATAAGTAGGCAGAGTTTGTTATATGGCAGCAGAAGTGGCGCAGGCATATGTCTGCTAATACTACGTTCACTAGTATGCTCACTGACCTTCCCTCTTCAATAAAAAGCAAGAGACACTTCATCCAGTATGTTATTAATTGCCTCTAAACCCACTACGCAAGTCTGCAATGATCTAATTTACATGGCTAATTTGTATTGCCCGTTCTAATCCCTTTATCCAATGTGATTAAAGCCATCCATTTCTTCTTCCATGATTTTCTTGGGATGTTGAGTGAAGTTTATCGCAATTGTTAGAAATTAGAAAATGTGCTTGAAGTCTTGCCTCAGTGGTGTAGCCAAGGCCTCCAATCGTAGAGCCATGGAGTCTTGCATGCTGTTCCCATGGGTCATACAACTCATACATTAGTTGATATGCTGTAATATTTGATTACAAGTCACATTAGAATCAGAGGGGGTGAATGTGAGACTGCAAAGAAATAATAGACTGAAAGCAATTTCTATAACAAAATGACAACTTCTCATGTAAATTTGCGCGATAAGGGTGAAAATGTTGAAAAGGATGCATCAACTCTGCTTGAACAACACGAACAAATGAAATATTACATTGTCTACATATTTTACATGCATATATTCACTTGTGCTATATTACAAGCAACTTCCATCTAAATCAATTAAGATAACTGAAGAACATCAAAGAGCTTCTAAAAGTTCTGGATTACTGATCTTGCTTTTGACCAAGGTTGCCTGCTGCATTATGACACATAAGTGTTTCACACATTTGTGGCATGACTGCCTCAAAAGCAGCAACAAGCAGTGGTACCTTCTTCTTCCTTGTAGAAGCCAATCTTCTGAGAGCCTTACTGAGAGCATTGTCTATCATCCATTCCTCAGCAGCTTTTCTTTCATCAACAGTCTGATGCTTGAGATTTACCTGCTCTTGTTCTGGTTCAACTTGCAATTCAAGTAATCGTGGTGGCCGTCGATTGAACTCTTTTACACTCTCCCTAAACTTCGATGGCTGTCTTCTCAATTTGCTGTATTTTACTTTA
Organism: Dendrobium chrysotoxum; assembly: GCA_019925795.1. Taxonomy (NCBI): domain Eukaryota; kingdom Viridiplantae; phylum Streptophyta; class Magnoliopsida; order Asparagales; family Orchidaceae; genus Dendrobium; species Dendrobium chrysotoxum. The sequence goes on from CM034307.1 coordinate 49,091,514, forward strand.
GACCTGTTACCCGGTGATGAACAATCTTTCACATTATTTTCAACTACAAAATTTTTCAAATTGGCCTTACTAATGTCCTTTTGTCGTTGAACGTAACCAGCTTCTAGTTTAGTCCAATCTTCTTCCACTGATTGTACATGTTCATTTCCTGATGAACTATACTCTTCTACCAGTAAGTTGTCCACGGTTGCTGCTTTTTCACTTTTTGACTGAGCTTCTTCATCACATTCTTGCTCGATAAATTTCAGGAACTGAGTGATTACCTGAATGTCTTCCATAGAGAGCTCACTATTCTTTTCTCCACAATCTTCAAAGCTTGTAACTGAGCATGACTCTTGCAGCTGACTCTCATCATTTGGACCCTCTAACTTCATCTTATTCATCCTATCGAAAATATATATTTTTTCAGCATCATCACAACTTTCTTCACCCCATTCCTGTAGCTTTGAGTGGATCTCAATGAAGAGTTCATTAACTACATTCTCGACCAGCTCAGCCTCCTTATCACCGTTCGTTTTTATTGATGAATAACCTCTCAGTTTCATGCTCTTCTGAACCCTCAGCGACTGTCTTCTTGCTGACAAGAATCGCTTTAGGGAAGGCACTGCTCCATGCTTATGGCCATGCAGAGAACAGTACGTGTAAGGACAGACCTTCAGTGCTAAAGCATCATGCTGTTCTTTGAGATCCACAGACTCTGGAGTTTCTGAATCCTTAATAGGTGATGAACAAGTGGCCCTGTTTTTATAAATCAACGACTGCTTATTCTTTCCTTTATTCTTCTTCATTGAAGACCTCAATAGCTTCAAACTAGAATTCTTTACCAGGACTCTAGCAGCAGAGGAGAGAGATTTGGACGTAGCAGTAATAGGAGTTGAGGAGTCGATGGCTACCTTACTCTTCTCCTTTCTTGCATCATAGCTGCTTGTAGACTTCATGTAGTTCGGCACTTCATTTGTAGCTTGTTGAGGAGATTTTCTAAGTGGATGTTGACTGGTTTTCTTAGGAGCTTTCCTGACTCCATCAAAGTCAGCCACTCTTACTGATCGCACCTTCTTCAACTTCTTCTTTGTTTCACCACCTCCATGGCCTCCATCCTGCTTCTGCTGCTTGGAGGAATCACTCTTGTCAGGCTCCTCAGAGACCTTCTTCGTTTCACTTCTTGATCTAAACTTGTCAAGCATTTTCCTTAGCACCATGATTGCGAAGAAGAATAGGGTTTGCTTCACAGCTTCGATGAATTGGTGCACACAGAGATCGGAAAGCCTTCCCTCCTCTCTGCAAATTAAGATCTATGGATGATTTTGGAAGACTTGTTGTTGCAGAAGCTGGTGGTGAGCAAGTCTATGGAAAACTCCAGAGATCCCACACAATTATGATGAAGCTTTGAATAATTGGCTTTATGACTTTGGGGCTTCGATTTAATTTGTTCTGCCGTGAAGTCAGGCCAGCCAGTTTTGAATATTAACCCTTTTTGACCGTTACTCGCTGTTGTCATGGTGTGGACTCGAAGACTTTTTCTTTGTTCTACAAATGTTGACGAATTCTAATTCGGACTCAGACGGTATAAACCATTGCGGCGTTGCCTCTTTATAGTAGATGAAGTATTGACTATGGGTCAGTTTTATTATTATTTTATTTTTTTAAAAAATAATTATAATTTTATTTGATTATTATTTTTTTATTATTTTAAAAAAATATTACTGAAATTAAAATAACTAAATAGTATTATCATAATAATTTCACAATCAACTTATTAAAATACTAGGTCCTATAACACTTTCAATAATATTAAAAAAAGAATTTCTTAGTATGAGTGAAAAATAGGGATAATTACACAAATATCTTTCATATAATATTTAAAATAAATATTTAATTACATTTTATTTTTAAAATGTGCACATAACTCTAATATTTTATTTGAAGTACACATATATGGGATCAAATTCTATCAGTATATCATAATGTAAAATGCATTAAAATGAGCTTAAATTGGTGTTGTTAATAGTATTCTTAATTACAATAATTTCAGTGCAAATTCAAGAACTTTAAAATTGTAACACATAAATACTGCATTTGAATATAAAAAAAGTATTTTCTTCCATTTATAAGAAAAAATTATAATAAAAAATCGATCCAATTTGATCTAAAGTTTATATCTACTTTGAGATGAATGCAATAATCATTCAAAATACATTGAAAGACTTCGAGATTCATTAGAATTTTTATCAAAATATTCTAAAAATATATATTTTTCCAATAAAAAAAATCACATTAATGATACCTTCGATTCAAACTTCTCACAAATTTATTTATTTATTATTAAAAAGAGGCATTAATGATACTTTCAACTCAAATATCAAAGTAATATAAATAGTTACAATAATTGTGTCAATATTAGCTAATTAAATTTCAAATTAGATTCAGGAAAGGAGAATTCCTCTTTGAGGACTGCAAGTAGTAGAAGAAGCTCGCTTTCTATTGGCAAATAATAAAACACGCAGAATGATAGAAATAATCAGAGCTTGACAGCCAAATAGCAGAGATAAATAGACTTCAGCTTCTTTTGAGATGATTTTCTTACTGTTTTTTAAAATAATTTTTTAATATAAAAATTAAATTTTTATACTAAAAAATTGTTTAAGAAGCAGTAAAAAAACAATCTCAAACGAAGCCTTCGTCAGAGATTGAGTTTTCAATTCATATTCAATAATTTAGCATACAGTAATTATGGTATAATCGATAGTGTGATACTGATACTAATGGCATTGCACGCATAGTTGACTTATTAGGACTGTTTGGTTGGCTAAAAGTGAATGCAGCATAACAGAAATATTTGAGTTTTTTAGCTGAATGTAAAGTAAATTTAGATGAATAATTTTTTTATTTGGTTTTAAGTAAAATGTAAAACTTAAAGATAGCAGCGACCAATGGGTGGCTGGTCGTGGGAACTGGTGGCGTGGTGGCCGGACGGTGGCGGTGGTGGTGAATCAATTCTTGCAAAATATAAGATTATAGAAGAAAAAAGACTATAGAGCTTATTTAAAGGGAAAGATGAATTGTAAGAGTATAAAAACTTGATGAATCAATTCTGCAAACTACCATGTAAAGAGAAGGTTTTTCTATAACATAAATGATTTGACATATTGATGGATGTGCTAGACAAGTTTCTGCATCTATGTACATCATACAATGTGATCCTACTCAGCAGCCAAAAAGTCTTGACCAAGAAAGAATAAAGAAGATATCAAGTAGTTCATTGATTTGAAAATGTATTTAGCAATCTATTAACACTAATTTCAAATGTTTGATCTGTGAATAGGAAATGCACATTAATCCACTAGCCATTTATTGAAAAAGAAATGCCATGTTTGTCAAAAAAAGATGAACCTAAAGCCAGAGTTAAATAGTAATATTGGACTTCTCTTCTCCTCATTTTTTCAGCAAACCTGAGATTAACCAAAGGAACGAAGAGTAGTGTTGACACATGTAATTGCTCCATCGACTGCAAGATTTAAACCGCTAACATATTTGGATTCATCGCTCGCCAAGTAAAGCACAGCATATGCCACATCTTCTGGCATGGCATCTACACCTTTGAGATTGGCATGACTGCCCGCAAATGCAAGGAAATCCTTCAAAGCTTCCTCAGTCCTCTCTTCCTCAGGTAAATGACCCATTGAGAGATTTGTCGGAATTGCATAAGGAGAAACACAATTGACACGTATGCCATGCTTTCCCAGCTCTGCAGCAACACTCTTGGTGAGTCCCAGGACTGCATGCTTAGAGCCTGTGTAGCTATGGGGACCAAATCCGCCTACAATACTTGATACACTAGCCAATGAGATTATGGAGCCTTTGCGTTGAGGAATCATTACACGTGCAGCATGCTTCATACCAAGAAAAACACCATTAACATTCACATCAAACACCCTCTTGAACTCATAGAATGTTGCATTCCGGATGTCAGTAACTCTGGAGCCACAAACGCCAGCATTATTCACCATGATGTCAATGGTGCCATATTTCTCAGCAGTGAAATTCACAGCATTTTGAACATCATCTTCGATGGTGACATCGCAATGGAAGGAGGAGGCGAGTTGGTCTCCACCGAGAGATTCACACAGGTTCCGACCTGCCTCATCCTGAATATCAGCAATGCAAACTTTGGCTCCATGGCTTGAGAAGAGTCGAACAATGGTTTCTCCAATGCCAGAAGCTCCCCCAGTTATCAAAGCAACTTTACCTTCAAGGCTTCACAATGAGATGCAAAGGATTGTGAGAGACTTTATTTGATTGAAACGGAATGCAGGCTGCTCATTAAGAAAGATAGTCATGAGTACAAGACAATCAAACTTAAAAAAAGTAATGATTTTAGTGTTGTATTGTAGTACAAGAACACTGGTCTTTTAGTTGTTAAAAAATACATCTTGTAGTTTATATTAAACTGCCTTGTAGTTATAGAACAAAAAATAAAAATAAAAAACTGCTATGTAATTTTGATATAAATATCTGGTAGTCATACTCCGTTTTGTTGTTTGTGAATCATTGTCATGCAAACCTGATCGATGTTTTTATGAGGAGCTCCTAACCAAAATTTTCCCCGGTGTGGATAAAAGAAGAAATTACGATTTATAAAAAAAACATTGGAGCAAAATTACACTTCATTACAAACAATAAACCGAATAAATATATTTGAAATCTGCAAGCATGGTACCAAAAAAAAGACCAAAATTAAGCAAGGGAAAATATATGTTTGCAAATCCAAACAACATGGACAGAGTTGAAGCCATTTAAAATTTGGAGAACATACAATAATGCAATAGCCCACACAAACAAGGTTGCTTGAGAACTAAAAACTACCTGTAGTATCGTGAAGTGTTAATCATTTTGGGCTTTGAATGGAAATAATTTTTAAGGAACCTGATTTTTTAGAGAAAAAAAAAGAAAATATAACACACTAAAAGCAAAGGATCATTTTTGTTTCTGTCCACAGTGAAAAGGAAGTAATCAAATGTTACTTGTGATTAGAAGAATAATGAAGCATTCACAGACAAAAGATTTTTCAGTTAAATAAGCATGAGAAAAGGATTGGTGGGAATCTAAGGGCTATTAGAATCCCAAAAACTGAAGACATGCGTTACTCACCAAGTGAGGCATACTTTTGCATCAATTTCAAGTACACAGTTCCAAGGGTTCAAAAAAATAAAAGTTTACAGCGCTTTGCTTCAATGCAAAAGTAGGAATGAAGCATGATTGATACAACACTAACATGTACACAAGCAACGGATCAGATCCCAAACCAGAGCTTTACATAGGAATAGAGGACCATCTAAAGCAAACAATGGTACAGCTAGTAGCAGTAAATGGCTGAGAGCATTCTGTATTTCTTCCTTGCTCTACTACATGTACAGTCATTTGCTTATATAGACTTCCTGGTTACACGTGTATGGCTATGTAATTAGTTTGTTATACATGAATGGTGGATTAATTGTTGGGTTTGTTATTGCCAGAGTTGTTAGTGGATGTATTGGTGTCTTGCTCCTTTACTCCCCCGCAAAGTGATGGTGGTGGCTGAACTATCAGTTTGGAGCGTAGCTTGTGAAATCTTGCGGTAGATAAGGGTTTCGTTAGAATGTCCGCTGTAAAGAGTACGACCGTACTATCCCGTATGACAAAACGATCGTAGACCTTTGCATTTTGTTCCCCACAAGTAGAATCCTTTCGGAGACCCACATCCGCAACTTGATCCACTGTACTGATGGGCATAATGATGATATGTTGGGCATGGATATGATCCCAGATGAAGTGATGATCGATTTCTATATGTTTCGTTCGGGCATGGAATACCGAATTGTTGGCAAGAGCAATCGTTGAAGTGTTGTCGCAGAATACCTTTGTGGGTTGAGATGTGCTGATATGAAAGTCTGCAAGTAATCTTTGAAGCCATAGAGTATCTACAGTAGCTGCGGCTAGCGCCCGATATTCAGCCTTCGTCGATGAGCGAGCCACTGTGTGTTGTTTCTTCACCGACCAGGAGATGAGTGTATTGCCGAGATATGAACAGTAGCCTGACGTTGATCGACGCGTGAGAGTGTCGCTGGCCCAATCGGCATCAGAGAAGGAAGTGAGATGTAGTGATCCTGGGTAGATTGGTAGTCCAAACCTCAACGTCCCTTTGATGTACCGCAGCAGTCTGCGCAGCTGATGAAAATGAGCTGGTTGTGGGTCGTGCATGTGCTGGCAAAGGAGGTTGACCGAGTACGCAATGTCTGGCCTGGTGATAGTCAGGCATTATAGGGATCTGGTTATTTGTCTGTATTGAAGTGGAGTTTGGAGAATTGGATCAGGAGACGGTGGGGAGACTGGTTTAGTGGAGTTTGGATTGGACAGAGGTTTGCAGGTTGGAAGCCCAGCCTGTGATAGTATAGATGTAGCGTATGTTTCCTAAGACAGGAAGTGTGAGTGCTGACTGGATTGAATGTTGATACCCAGGAAGCTGTGAGCATGACCGAGATACTTCATGGTGAATTTGGTGCTTATTTGCTTGATGAGTTGGAGTATGGCTTGAGAGTCATTTCCGGTGAGGAGTATGTCGTCAACATAGATGAGAAGGTAGAGTTTTGTGTTGTTTCGTGAGGAGGTGAGGAGAGAGTGATCGGCTTTATTGTGCTTGAAACCAATGGTTTGAAGGTGAGTTGAGAAGGTATTGAATCATTGCCGGGGAGCTTGTTTGAGGCCGTAAATGGCTTTGTGGAGGAGGCACACATAGTTGGGATGAAGGGTGTCTTCAAACCCTTTGGGTTGTGACATGTAGATAGTTTCTTTGAGATCGCCGTGTAATAAGGCATTAGCTATATCAAGTTGATGTACTTGCCATTGGTTATGAATAGCAATGGTTAGAAGGACCCGGATAGTGGGCATTTTGGCAACCGGGCTGAAAGTTTCATGGTAGTCAAAGCCTTGTAGTTGCTTATGACCTTGACCAACTAGTCTGGCTTTGTGACGGGCTAGAGAGCCATTGGAATGGAATTTGGAGCGATAGGTCCAACAACAGCCTAATATGTTGGCTTTGGGAGGAGGTGGGACAAGGGTCCATGTGCCCTGGCGTTAAAGTGACAGAAATTCGGAGGCCATAGCCTCTCTCCAGTGGTGGTGTTTGGAGGCATCTGTATAGGTAGAGGGGTCTGGTATTGGTGATGAAGAGATAGGTGGATTGGTGTGAAAAAGATTTAACAGAGCTTTGGGTTTGAGGGAACCTATTTTGGATCTGGTGGTCATGGGATGGAATGCTTGAGGCTGTTGAGTGGTGGTAGTGGGAGCTGAAGTAGGTAGTGGCTGAGCTGTTGACGGAGAATGTGTGATGATGGAGTGAGTAATAGGAGGAGATTGTTGGAGAGATGGTTGAGTATCCAGGTTGGCTGTGGTGGTAGAGTGGGATGTGAAGGTTGGTGTTAGAATAAGTGGATTGTGAGTTGGTGGTTGAGGATTATGGTCAGTGGCTGGAGTGGAGGGGGTAGATCTGTATGGGATGGTTTGTTCGTCAAAGACGATGTGGTGAGAGAGTATTAATTTATGGGTGGTTTGATCAAGCACTTGTATCCTTTATAGGAGTTGGAGTAGCCCAGGAATATACACTCAGGTGCTCGGGGTTCCAGTTTGTGATGTTTAACTGGGGGTCACGGGTAGCAGACGCAGCCGAATGTTCTGAGGTGTGAGTAGTCTGGGATTTAATTGTAGTAGAGCTGCAGTGGAGATTTCTTAGCGGTGGTATTGGATGGCAGGCGGTTAATGAGGTGAATGACAGTGAGCGCAGCGTCTGGCCGGAATGTATAGGGAAGACTGGCTGTATGAAGTAATGTTCTTGTGGTTTCAGTTATGTGCCGAATTTTGCGTTCGGCTGTGCCGTTTTGTTCCGGCGTATATGGGCATGATATTTGGTGATGGATTCCTTGTTTCCTGAGAAAGGTTATCAATGTGGAGTTTAAAAATTCGGTGCCTCCATCGGTTCATATACATTTAATTGAAGTAGATAGTTGATTTTCAATAAGGCATATGAAATTGAGAATGATTTGTGACACCTCCATTTTGTAAAACATTGGAAATAGCCAGGAGAATCGTGAGAAATCATCTATGATAAGAAGATAATATTTGTAGCCTTGATTTGATAATACCGGGGACGGTCCCCATACATCAAGATGTAGTAAAGCTAACGGAGAAGATACAAAGTTTTTACTAAGAGGAAAAGCTAGTTTATGGCTTTTACAAGCCTTACAGTGAGAACATAATTTAAAAGCTGTAGGAATAGCTAGATGTTGGTGTTGTTGAGAAATGGTTGCGATGACTTTGGGATGCGGGTGACTGAGCCGGTTGTGCCATTGGGTTCCCGGAGAGGAGTGTGCTGTTAACGCAACTGCCGATGCTGAGGAGGTAGGAGTGCTAATTGTGTAGAGACCATTTCGACATGGTCCGTGTAAGAGAATTTTCTGAGTCGTCAGATTCTTAATGAAGAAACCAGAGGATGAGAACGAGATAGAAACGTTATTATCATGGGTAAGATTGGATACTGAGAGAAGATTGTGAGACAAGTGAGGTACGTGATAGATGCAAGGTAGTTTTAACTTACGAGTGGGTGTAGGGAGAATGCCAGTGCTAGAATGCGCAATCGATAGCTGACCTCCATTGCCCACTGTGATGTTGTCCATGCCCTGATAAGCAGCCGGTTGGGTCAGATTGTCCAATGAATGGGACATATGGGATGAAGCTCCAGAGTCAATATATCAGTCGGTTGTTGGAGACGATGTGTCAGCTACCAGTGCTTTGGATGCTGCCGGAGTTGTCGGTACATAATTGGGATTAAGACGATGCCAGCATTGATGTGCAGAGTGACCACGCTTGTTACAAATCTAGAAGATGATTGTGGACTGGTACGAGCTACTGTGGTAGTGGTCGGAGAGAAGCGCCCTCAGCCGCGACGTCCTCATCCCCTGGAGGCGTAGAGAGCAGTTTGAGAGTCTGCAGTTGAGAGATATCTACTAGATTCATTGGCCAGATTGATTTCTTCGCTGATTAGCAAACAGTAAAGACTATCGAGACTAATGGGAGATTGTATGGTTCGAATAGAGGTTTTAAACACCTAATATGGAGGCGGTAGTCTATTGAGTATGTATAGAATGATATCCTCTGTGTCAACGAACGAGCCAGCCGCGGCAATGTTGTCCACAAGAGTTTTGACGTTGGTGAGATACTGAGCCATGTTGAGATTCTTCATGGAGATGTTGTGGAGTTCATTCTTTAGCTGGATGACTCTAGATCTGTTGGACAATTGGAGACAAAGTTCAAGAGTCCTCCAAATGTCGGAGCAGCTATCAAGATGGAGAACATATGGTAGTATTGAGGGTGATATGGTGGAGCAAATGGCAACGGCGAGATTTTGATCTATTAGAAGCCATTGTGTATAGAGAGGATTGGGAATGGTGGTGCTGTCTGATTGTTGGGTGAGACTTAGAGGTTTTGCGGCAGAGTGACATGTTTAACCGGGAAGTCTATATAAGCAAATGACTGTATAGCTAGTAGCAGTAAATGGCTGAGAATAGCATTATGTATTTCTTCCTTGCTCTACTACATGTACAGTCATTTGCTTATATAGACTTCCTGGTTACACGTGTATGGCTATGATGTAATTAGTTTGTTATACATGAATGGTGGATTAATTGTTGGGTTTGTTATTGCCAGAGTTGTTAGTGGATGTATTGGTGTCTTGCTCCTTTACCATCATCATCAGCAACATTCCACGTCTCAAAGCAAGTAGCATGATAAAGACTTGGCTGGTCCTTCACTTTGGATTTCAATATGTGCTGAATTCATAAGAACACTTCACCATCCATTCATAACATGGCTAGCCACTTGACTTATTCTACAAGCAACAAATTACGCCCCAAATCCCTTTGGCCGTCCACTCTAAATATGGACAAGATGAATGCATGCAAAATAGAACCACTCCTTTTTGTTAAATGACTTGGCCTAAACTAACATGAATTATTGATGAACTTTTTGTTTCAATATTATATAAAGACTACATCTACTTTCTTATTAAATCATTGAATGAATATTGAATTACTTTGCTTGTATGCAAACCCTAAAGAAATTTAATGGCCTATCCAAACCCTGGGATTTTGGTCTGTTTCAAGTTTATCTTTTATCTAGTATTCCTTCCCTTCTCCTTCTCTGCTTTCTGCCCAAACCCTAGCCTAGCTGGCTCCTACACCCTTCCTACAATACAACAACATTCCCCACAACCTAGCCTAGTTATCTCCTACATCCTTTTCTTAGACTTAGACACCACAACATTCCCCACAAACCTAAAAGCAATCCAAGACCATCCTATTATATCCATCAGCCTCCTTCCATTAAATGAAACCCTAACCCTAGCACCCCTTTCCTACCTCTTGACCAAGCCCACTGTTAGTTTTGTGTGGACTATGATTATGTCAATTAATCAGGTTGTAATGTCGACTTAGACCTTAATTCTGTTGGCAGAGCTCGACGAGAACCTCCCTACAAGTTTGCAGGGGGCAGCACGCCCTCTGCTCGAGGACGAAGCCCCATGAAAAAAACCTTTTGTTCATACAGCATTGCGGTGCTATGCATTAGAGCGTTGCAGCGTTGTAAGATGTAGCGTAGCGGCTTTACAGTCTTATCTTAGAGATAAAAAGAGAAGCGCTACGGTGCTCCAAAGCCAGCGTCCCAGTGCTATGAGTCGGGCTAGGCAATTTTTCTTCCCTCTTCTTCTTATTTCACGTGAAGGGTTGCGTCCTTTGGATGTTTTTAAATGCATCTTTTATCTGTTTTGAGAACTGTGTGAGAAGTGAAGAGAGATAAGGAGAGATTGTAAGAAGACTGATCTATACAATTTTTTCTATTTTCATAGTGAATTTTTTGGTGTGGTGTGGCTTCGTGATTTTTTCCTGATTTTGGATTTTTTTCATATTAAATCCTGATATTTTTTTCTATTGATTTCTTTTTCTTGTTTGTTTTTTGTTGCGTGGTTCACTTCCCAACACCTATAACAAACCCTATCCAAGCCTCAAACACCTAAAATCCATCACAAATAAACCCCTCAACATCACCTCTTGACCAACCAAATAAACCACCCCCCATCCTAACCAAGGGCTTCATAGCCTCTCATCAATTCACCAAAAACAATATTAGTGCCTTCTCCTCAATGGTCCTTCCCCCACCAAAAATCATATTAGCATTAGAGCTAATGCTACAAGGGTTCCACTTGTCAAGCATTTAAGGTGTTCCGAAGGCACAATAAAAGGAGAAAACACTACAACAGTCGAGGCATCTTCAATAGGCATCAACAAGTGATGATTTGATATCCACTTGCGGGTAACCTCTATAACCCTTCTAAATTCCTTTATATTGGTAATCATCTTTGCAACAATAAATCTAGGACTTCGATAGTCTGAAGTATTTGCATGACCTCCAAGTAATTTAACACCACATTTAACCAATCAATCCTAACATAAAACCTACTCCAACCACTGTTACTTGAAAGCCATATTTATAAGGGTGTGATCCATTTCAAAATTACCTTTATCAAAGGCCTACTACGTTTTTAGAACACATAAGCTGTTAAACTAGCGCTAAAGACCCACAAAAATTCATACATTTGCATTCATTTTATTGCATAAGTATCATTTAAAAGGAAAAAAAAACTTATTACCATATGTGTGCTTCACATCATGCCTTCAAAGTAAATTCATTTAGATCAATTTCAGAATTTAATCCATACAACTGCAAGTTTAAAAACTAAAATTTATGATAATATTATAATTCTACAAAACATGATGAAAATGCAATAAGAATCAGCTGCAACTCTTAATTACTAGACATCGAGCATCCCCTGTTGCACAGATCAAACCTGATTTGCATGATCACCACAGAGAAAAAAGTTCAGTAGGAAACTAAAATGACATTAGCCTAGAAATGAATTTAGGGCATTGTTGACCTGTATACGAAAAAGAAAAAAATCACGCTCACGTACCTTTCTGGACGTCTGACGCACGTCGAGCTCTGCACGATGCAAGTCGATGCCATTCCAATCGTGCTTGACACGATGCTCTTTGCACGACCCCTGTGACCCGCATCATCATCAAAAAGAGAACGGAACGAAGTTCTTGTTCATTCTATTCTTCCACTCGCAATCTTCCTCACGCAAGTTTTCACGCTTGTCTCCACTCTTGCCGATCCAGACCCGACTGCACCTATCGGACTGACCTCGCAAACCCTCCAGCCGCAGTAGTCAATCTCCTATGTACCGTTCGACATCAACACACCTGCCCTCTTCTTCACCTGACAACACCTCCAACCGGCCGATCAACATAGCCGAAGCCAAATCTCGACCAAGATCCCTGCTCCAGAGCCAATCCCATCTATTCTCCATGATCCAGACTTCTGATCCTTCCAAGCACCAATCTCAACTTCCTCCAACCCCGTCCGATCCACTTACCCAGCCCCAGCCAAAGCAACGTACACAAGCACCTGTACCCTGTCTCCAACTCTGATCTGGCCTCAATCAATGCCTCCAACCCAATCGGAAGCCCTCGCCGACTTTCACCTACCTGATCCACAGCCCTATCTGACATTCAACCCAGGCCCCGATCTCAATCGATCTACTTGTGCCGACCTCCTCAAATAGCTGCGATTCCCTGTTGTGTCAACCCTCCCTGCTGCGTCAACCCCCTTTCGACCAGCTTGTAGCCGAGCCGCCTCCTCCTCAAACCCTGTCAACCCAGCTCAATCGCTAGACCCAATCCAATGCGACTGACCCGTTGCCTGCTCTGATTTTCCTCCTTTAGCCCACACCCGATCGGCTCGTCTACGTCCAGAGCCGCTGCAGTCGCAAGGCCTTCCTTTGACCGATCCAATTGATCGACCTAGCCGACTTCTACCAGCCAAATTCGACCCAACCGAGCTCTCCACAGTTGTGCCCTTGATCCGACCGAACTCACGCCGAACAATTTGATCGACACAGTCGACAGATCCGATCACATTCGACTCTTCTTCACAGTAATCTCTCTCTCTTTAATAATAATAATAATTATTATTATTATTATTATTAGTTTGTTAATATTAATATTAGTAATAATGATAATATTAATAATATTATTATTATCGTTATTAATATTATCATTATATTAATAATAATATTATTATTTAAATAAAAAAGAATGAAAAGAAAAAAATGTAAAAAAGGAGAAAAAATGCAAAAAAAAGAGAAGCGAAGAAAAATGTAAAAAAAGGAAAAATGGGAAGAAAAGAAGCAAAAAAAGAAAAATTTGTTGTGCTTCGATCCTCGTGCATCACCGACATAGCCGACAACGCCATCGCCAACACCATTCGCGAAGGTATAGCTCCTCAAACTCAAAACTCTGTCATCAGCGCTTGCAGCACAGCGAGCAACCACCTATGCACGCTTTTCATAGCACGGTGGGAGGAAACTCGTCGCGGTGCTTGCGACGAGGCAGGTAAGCCTTGTGCACGCTTTTCTTAGCATGGCGGAGCAAAAAATTAAGTATCCGTGTATTAGCTTCAGTGTCTGCAGGGAAAGAACTATGCATTTTTAAATATGTACCCCTGAAGACCCACACACGCCTTTCTTGGCATGGTAGGGTTGAAGACTACGACCACGGTGTCACCAGACACCAACCGTGCATGTCTTTCTTGACGTGGCGGGAAGGCTAAGACTCCCTGAATTTCCCCTAAATGGGGGAGATGACAGAATGCTGCCGAAATTCCAACTGAACAAGGGACCTGATTTTAACAAGAATGCAGGAAACAAAACTTGCAAAATGAACAGGGAACTAGACCCTAAACATCAAAATGCACAATTAATTTGAAAATACAAATGTTAAGTAACAAGTTCAGGTCACTCAAACAAACATGAATGAACAAGCAGGGAAATTGTGATAGATAAAATTCCAAACACTACTTACTTGCAAGCAAGGATCGAATAGTCAACGTGCAGCACTCACATCAGCAATTCTCTACAAGAAGGAAAGATAGTTGTGCACTGAATGATGACTTGCCAGCCTACATTAGTAAAGAGTAGTCCGTTCGACAATCAATGTCAACATATAAATGGACACAATAACTCGTCAACCAATAAGTGCAGATGCCCTCACAATCAATGACAATCAAATATTTAGTAGGTGCATAAACACCCTGCATATGAGCACACTAATTTGCCTGTAGGCAACAATATTGGGGACTATTCTACAAGTGACATCAGAAGAATCACAATGAATGCAAACACCTACAATACTAGAAGACTTGTGATGTACATAACGCTCCATCCACAAGAAAATATACATGCGGCAGCCGCCTATGAACATAAAGCCAGTATGTGATGAATGTATCAATTTGTCAGCCAACATGCATGAAGAGATAGGTGATGAATGCAATGACCTGATAATCAAGATGTGTGTCAGGAGTCTAGAATATATAGTTTACATGCAATCAGTGTTGCCTGGTCGAAAAGAGGCATGGTAGTCACCTTGCAGGCAATTTACAAAAGACAGCGGCATAGTGATTCACCCACAGTCACATTTGAAGAATGCAACATGATCGGAGATGAAGAAGTGAAGGTTATAGTGAAGATAACCTGCTTACCACTAGCAACTGTTAGCTAGTAATAAGTGTATTGACCTGCTTATGAGCAACAATAGCAGATGTAGCAGCTTGCCAGCTAATATGTATGGACGATCATACTCTTTACATGACACCTATAAGCAGTGATGATAGATGTGCTGCAAGTATGGTAGATCCCTTGCAAGCAAAGGCGATCAACATGTATCGAATGTAACAATCTCCCTACGACGGATGACATCTATCTAGCAGATGCATGCGGCAATTCCCAGGAATATTAGAAGACATGCAAGCAAATGTAGCAACTCGCCAGTCCACATACAGGGAGAAACTAATGATGAATGTAGCTCAATTAATAACCTATATTAGCATGCTGATGCACAATGCTTACTCGCAAATGATAATTTTCCTGCAAATGTCCATAAGTAGCGGTGATAATAGATATGCAACAAGGATGTTGAGTCCCCTGTGAACATAGATACACATGCAATATGATATTTGTGAACAGGGATTGAAGATCGTAGAGAATACAGGAAGATTATAGCAGATGCAAGCACATATGAACTGCTGTGGAAAACTCTTGCAGTTAACAACCACGCTGAGAAGAAACACACCTATTATACATTGGACCTGGAGGTTTTGTCAATCAAATACAACTAAGTCCTCCAATTGACAACTCTAGAGACCTTGATAGTGACAGTTGGGATAAAGGAAACTCGGTGAAAGAAGAAAGCCCGCCGACGTATTACTAGAGGAAATTCCTAACTGTGACACTAAGCAAGCAAAATTGAATGATTCTGTAGAGCTAAAGAATGAGCAGTTGAGGAAAAAAAATATCTTTCTATCATCTATTCAGAAATATTGAGGTTTCTGGAGAAATGTCATATTATTTAAATAAAAGACATATATCTGTAAATCAAGCTTCACAACCTAATGTCCTACACGTGCACTGCAAAATATTGCAGCTGTAGATTGGAGAAAGCTTCTCTTGGTTGTCATGTTGAGGACTATAGGAGAAGCTTCCACATCCCATATACATATCAGATGTTAGAATGTCGTTGGGATACTAAAAACTATCTGATGTTCTGTCCCGTCCATGCTTCGAGGAGGCTACCTCGTGACGAAGTGAAGACAAAGAAATCTAATAGTATCTCAGCCGAGCCTTTGGTCTCGTCAGATTATGATACCTCATCTATCACAAAACAACCTCATGCAATTTAGATGTCCTCATCTAATCTAAGCAATGATTAGATGATTCGCAGATCTGATCTCTCAAAGGATGAGAAAATGGAGTCTGCATCAGAATAATGAAATATCACATGACTATTCTGAACACAATACTACGATTCACCCGTAAGCAAAAGCAGAGAATCAATAGTAGAAGAAACCGTGGGCCACTGAAGGGCAACGCCACGCCATCGGATCTGCAACACTCGTATAAGCAAACATAAGGCGTCTACAACCTTTTAAATAAGGATCTTGCGTACATTCAAACGATAGTTGCCCGCATAATTGATTAGTGCCAAATATTTTAAAATGCCCCTGTGCATGCATTGCTATGTTAATGCGTCATGCCACCAGAATCTTGATATTCTTATATACAGACAGAAGGCGTCAATAAAGCCTAAAATAAAGTCCTGCAAACTTGTCAGCAATAGTTACCTGCATAGCTAGCTATGTCTAAAAATGCAAAATAGCCCCCTCTCATGCATTAAAATATGCATTCATTTGCATCCCATAATATGCATGCATTTGTAGAATGCAGAGGATTTCATTCCACCATGTCATTCGATATTGCAATTATATTTCAAAATGATCTCTTGCATGCATTTTGTATGATGCAAAAGGTTTCATTCTAGTAATATCATGCATTATTCTATCCATATGCAAAAATATCATATGTTGTTATTACATAGCGTGCAAATGAAAAAATGCAAAATATACAAGCCAATATACATGATACATGCAGATGCGTCACGTACACCCACTACATACGCATGTATCGTGCAAAATACATATAACAACATATACCGTACAAGCCCTGGTGAGCGTGTTATAGATACACATGTGACAACTGAGGATGCTACATGGGTTAAGAAATGAATTTAGATTCGAACCCGATCCTCTGTCAAAAAATTGATAGAGCGGACAAGGTTTAATCAACAAAAAATGTAACAACCAATATAACCCTGATGATATCCGTGTTGACAGAAAATCTTAACCGAAGGGGACTACAAACATTTATAATATCTCCCAAATGCCCATAAAAATCTAAAATTCCAAAATAATCATCCAAGACCAAGATATTTAAAATAAAATTAATCAGCAAATGCTTAAAGAAAAAAATACCCATCCACCTTCCATAACAGCTTTCCAGGATGGATAAATCTAAAATTACTTCAGCTCACAAAGAGCTAATGTCTAGTCGAGAATATCGTTAAGATTCATTCTCAATCTGTCTATTGCTAGTAAGCACATGACACGTGTCCTCTAACCGATAGTCTTGCTACCAAATGGCACCACACATAAATGGTTATGGTCGGGACCCTCTGAATCGAATGATTTTGCCGCTAAATGGCACCACTATATTACAGTCATGGTCAGAGCCCGTATGTTCCCTAACGGTGTTAAATCACTGAACAATGAATCAATAAAATATAATCGATAGGGCAAAAAGCCCTCTGTTAGTTAAGGTGGATTCGAATTTGTCCCCTTAGATAAATATTCACTTCAGGTCTATAAGGTACCCTTGGACGAAGCAACCTATGGTTGCCGACAAGGATCCTTCTGTCAGGTTGGGCCGACCACCTCCTCTGACTAAGTAGCCAGGGACTACGATGGCCCGGGACGACGGAACCATGTGATCTTGATCGGGTTCCTCACCATTCCCCCCCACCATCCACTTTAAGTGCAAGATGGTGAAATTTTTAATATTAAATTCTCAAATACCTATACATCAGATACCTTGTATCTCTACGTATCTGTTTGACGACTAGCCATAATCGAAAGTTCTCTCGTTTTATCGGGAGGAGTAATTAACTATAGGGGTTTGCGCCTATAGGAAACCAAAACTCAAATCATAAAGTCGTCACAAAATGAGGGTGAAATCTCTGGGTAGTGTCTTATTTCAAATCCAATCTGCCTTCTGAAAATTTGCGTTGGAACATACTCGTTAAAACTCTCCTCGATAGCCCCAAACGAAGATGAAGAAAAGAGGGGCTCCGCGGAGAGGCCGGGGCGTGAATTTTCGGAGCCCACGGGCATATGATGAACCTTATAACAAAATTAAAATTCAAGCCACCACCTTTGGTGGTATATTTGCCCCACACAAATTCGTAGAGTGGTTGAACCAAATGAATTATATTTAGCAAATATAACGTGGATGGTTATTAAAGAGCTAAGTTTGCTAAAATAAAATTGATAGTACATGTTAAAATTTATTAGAATAATCTGCTAACAGAAGAACAAAGTAATTGTAGAAATGCCTTAATTGGGCATAAATGAAAGAAATGTTAAAAACTAAATACTACCCAAGATATTATGATAAGACATTGATGATCAAATTTTAAGTCTCAGACAAGGTACGATGCAAGTAATTGAATATCTAAACGCATTTGAAGATTTGTTAAATAGAATAAATTGTATTGATCAAGATTGATAGGTAGTAAATGAGTTTGTGATTGGCCTTAAAACAAAAATTGTAAATTAGGTTGAGCTTTTAGATCCACAAATATTAGAGGATGCCTTAGTCTAGTCACTTTTTATTGAAAAAAAAAACCTAATTCTAGGTCCAACGATCTAACCATTTTTAGACTTTCCTCTAGGTTTAATGCTAGCCCTCGTACCAAATCATCAGCATCTGGTAGTACTTCCCACCCTTAGGCTTCCATAGATTCACATTCTATAAATATTGAGGCAATCATTTGTTACAAGTCTAATAAGAAGTATAACATGCAAAACCAATATAAGGCACATATCATATTCTAAGAATAAATTGAAAAACCCTAAGTTTGATTATTGATGGAAGCTATGAACCATACACCATTATCTGATGATAAGTTTATTGGTACAAATAACTCACCCTTGATTGTTATGAGGTGTTTGCCTGTTACAAAATATGCTTATGAGAATTGGAAATATAAGAATATTTTGTATATCTAAGTCACAGATACTGAGAAGAGGTTTATACTGGTCATTAATGATGACAATGTCATGAACTTTATTTTCACTCGTGCTCTTACTAGGGCTAAACTGAAGCCAAACCCTATCCTCAGCCCTTCCATGTTAACTGCGTAACCATACCTCCCTATCTATATGTACCAGATGCTTAGTTCGTCTTAAGCTTGGTAGATAAAAAAAATCATACTTGGTGTGATATCTTTCCTATGCATATTGTATATATTCTTTTAAGTAGTCCTTGGCTTTTTAATACTGATGTCATACACTATGGGCATGAAAATAGTTATCTTTAAACACCTATAAAAGGTTCAGAAAATTACTTCTTGTAAAGCTAATGGAAAAGAAATCCTAACCTACACCTTAAAAATCTAGCTCTAATGTCAAAATTGTATCAAGTCAGAAAAAGAATGCAAAACTCCAACTAATTTTGATTAGCTCCCCTACTTCTCCTCATCTTCTACCTTAGACACGCCTTCTACTAAGTTTAGTTTGCACACTTCTACATTTGCCCTTATGAATCAAACAAATATTGGAGGACTTAGGAAGTTAAAAAGAAAGTTTTCTGATGAAGCTTCCCTACATCACTGTCATGTGAAGAAGTCACACCCATTCCTATTGAGATCCACATACCTATTATAATCTCAGATCTTCTAATAGAATTTTTTGATATTTCTCCTAAGGAGCTCCCTGTGAGTTTATCATTGGCTCCCAATAAACGATATTCAATATGCCATAGATTTTATCATTGGATCCCAACCTACACCAGAAGGATCCCAACCTACTCCAGGATGAACCCTACTGAGTGCATCAAGTTAGAAAGATAAGTAGATGACTAGCTTAGGAAGGGATTCCTTTAGGAGAGTCTAAGCCCTTTAGGACAACCCTACTGAGTACCTACCCTTTTGATTCACAAAATAATTACTCTTGAAGAATACGTGTTAATAATAAGATCATAAATAAGATTACTATAAAATGAACTTAATGACATGCTTGATTTAGTTTTTGGCTCAAAAAAATTTCCTCTCCAAGACATAAAAAGTGGTTATCATCATATTAGAATTACACCATGAGATGACTAAAAAAATGCATTGAAGATAACAGATGGTCTGTATGTGTGGTTATTCATTCCTTTTGTTATTCAAATGTTACTAATTTATTTATGGGATTGATGAATAGATTGTTGAGACTTAAGAGACCATTTATAGAGAAGTTTTTGGTTGTTTATTTTGATACCATATTAACTTTTAATTTTGATGATAACATGCTTGGCTTAGTTTTTGGCTCAAAAATTTCCTCTCCAAGACATAAAAAATGGTTATCAACAGATCAGAATTACACCATCAGATGACTAAAAAATTGCATTGAAGATAACAGATGGCCTGTATGAGTGGTTATTCATTCCTTTTGTTTTTCAAATGCTACTAATTTATTTATGGGATTGATGAATAGATTGTTGAGACTTAAGACCATTTATAGAGAAGTTTTTGGTTGTTTATTTTGATAACATATTAACTTTTAATTTTGATGAGAACATACATTAATAACATAAGAGACTTTCTTTAACCAACTTTAGATTTGGGAAGTTATTAATCAATCTAAGAAAATGCCTTTTTCATGCAAGAAGTAGTTTTTTTTGGGGGGGGGTGGGATTTATCATCTATGATATTGGACAACAACATGATCCTGCTAAAGTAAAAGCAATAATTGATTGGCCTACACCTAAATTATTTTCTGATGCTAGAAGGTTTCATGTACTGACCCATTTTAAAAAGAGATTTATTAAGAATTTTAATACTATTATGATTCTTAACCTGATATCATGAAAAAAGTTTTTTTTTTTACTAAAAGTGCCCAAAAAGATCATGCTTAAATAAAATTTTTTATTCTTCACAACAACAACAACAGCAAGCATTTATCCCACTAAGAGGGGTGGGCTACATGAATCCTTTTTCTCCACTGTGACCTGTTAAGAGTCAAATTCTCATTTAAATCTAATAAAGAAAGGTCATTTCTAATATTTTTTAACCAAGTTTTTTTATTAGGTTTACCTCTACCTTTCTTAACATAAGCCAAATCTAATAAATCTAATTTTCTAATTGGGTTTGGGTCATTAGAAGGCCACCGTTTGATGTGACCAAACCATCTAAGGCAACTCTTTCTGATCTTATCTTCCACTGGAGCTACTCCAACCTTTTCATGTATATGCCCATTTCATATCCTGTCTCAAAGAGTAAAGCCACTCACCACCTGAGCATTCTCATCTCTGCAACACTTAACTTAATATTATGCTTCTCTTTTAATGGCCAACATTCTTCACCATAAAGCATTGCAGGTCTCACCACCATCTTATAGAATTTTTCCTTAAGTTTGAGGGGACTTTTCTATCACACAATAAGCTCGATGCATTACTCCACTTCAACCATCCAACTTGAATTCTACTAATAATATCTCCATCTATTTCACCATCACTCTGAATAATAGACCCAAGATAACTAAAACGTGTACTCTTATTA
Source organism: Dendrobium chrysotoxum (assembly GCA_019925795.1). Classification (NCBI taxonomy): domain Eukaryota; kingdom Viridiplantae; phylum Streptophyta; class Magnoliopsida; order Asparagales; family Orchidaceae; genus Dendrobium; species Dendrobium chrysotoxum. The sequence goes on from CM034307.1 coordinate 49,112,861, forward strand.
ATGACTTGATCACCCAAAGTCACAATCCCCCCACTAGATCTATTACTACTAAAATTATACTCCATATATTCAGTTTTATATCTACTCAAACGAAAATCTTTAGACTCTAAGGTTGACCTCCATAATTCAAGTTTACCTTCAACTTTCTCTCTAGTTTTATCAGCAAGAAGAATATCATCAGCAAAAAGTATACACTAGGGTACAACCTCTTACAAATGACTAGTGAGAACATCGATGACTAAAGCAAAAAGATAAGGGCTTAAGACTGATCCTTGATGTAATCCAACTGTAATAGGAAAAAATTATCAACCCCTTTCTTTTCTAGCACTCTCCATAGCACTTATCTTGGAACTTTATAATATGCTTTCTCTAAATTAATAAATATCATATGTAGATCATCCTTATTCTCTCTATACTTTTCCATCAAACCTCTCAATAAATATATAGTTTCCATAGTACACCTACCCGGCATGAATCCAAATTGATTTTGAGAAACATTAGTATCACGCTGCAACCTATGCTCCATAACTCTCTCCCATAAGTTTAAAGTATGACACATTAACTTAATTCCTCTATAATTCGCACAATCTTGTGCATCACCTTTATTCTTAAAAATAGGAACCAACACACTCATCCTCCACTCATCTGGCATCTTTCTAGTCTTTCAAAATAATATTAAAAAGTTTAGTAAGCCAAGAAATTCCTTTATCTCCTAAGCATTTCCACACCTCTATTGGATTATCATCAAGTCCAACAACTTTTTCACACTTCATTTTCTTTAAAGTCTCTCTAACTTTGGTTTAACTAATACGCTGATAAAAATAAAAAAATTTATTTTCATTAAGGTGCAAAAGTCACTAAAGCCAATCATATTCTCACAATCTTCATTGAAAAATTTAGCAAAATATCTCATCCACCTTTGTTGAATATCCTCTTATAATAAAAGCACTTTTTGATTGTGGGATCCGAAAATTCGCGCCCCAGCCTTTGCGTGCTGTCGGGGAGTTTTAACAAATTAAGTTCCAGGGTAAATTTTGGGAAGGCATATTAGGTTTATAGATAAGACACTACCCAGAGATTTCGCCCTCATTTTGCGACGACTTTATGATCTGAGTTCTAGTTTCCTATAGGCGTAAGCCCCTATAAATAATTAATTAGAGGACACGTGCCACGTCCATGCTGGCAGGAGACAGATTGAGAATGAATTCTAGTGATATTCTCGACCAGACATTAGCTCTTTGTGAGATGAAATGATATTCGAATTTGTCCACCTCGGCAAACCATTGCGGAGGATGGATGGATTTTGCTTTAAGTGTTTTGACAGGTAATTTCAATTTTAAACATTTTGGATTTTAAAATTTTCTTGGAGTTTTAGATTTTGTGGGCATTTGGTAGGCATTTGAAATTAACCCCTCCGATTGAGATCTACGTTCAACACGGCCATCATCGGGGTATTAATGGGCATTTATCATTTGTGGATTGAACCTTGTCGACTCTGTCGACATGCAGACAGAGGATCGGGTTCGTCGTTGGCGTTACGCTTTTCTAAGCGATTTTTTCTTGTTATGGGCCTTGAATGCCTAATATGAATGTATAAAACAAATGTGTCAGTCGACATCGCGACCATACATTTGTTTGATAGTCGGGCCGTATCGACTCCTATCTACTCGCATAGAAGGATCGAGTTTGAACTTAAGTTTGTTATTTGACCCGTGAAGCATTCTCAGAGGTCATGTGTGTACTCATCACACGCTTGTCGATGCCCATACGGGTGTGTGACTGCACGTGCATTTCTTATGTTTATGTGTATACATATTGCAGTGCATATGTAGGGGTATTTTTGGATGTATGATGGGTCTTCTACGACAGCTCATAGAAGCCTGTGTTTTGTTGTAGCCCTTTTGTATTCGCCTGAACGTGACATGTTGAATGCACAACGGGTCTTCTACAATAACCCGTAGGCGCTTGCATTTGATGACGGTCTTCTGTATTTGTTCATGGCTAGCACTTTGTGTACGTGACAAGTCTCCTATGGCGTCTCGTAGGAGCTTGCAATCATCAATCTCTCCCTACATATTGACTGTGAGGGCATCTTTGTAACCACTGCATACATGATCATCATGGCTTGCAGAGGGCTGATGTATTTGACTGATATAGAGAAGTTGCCGACTGTGAAGATGCCGTAGTATTCAATGTCGCTTATTGCAACAACTCGTAGGTGCCTACAGCATAATTTATGTCATTATTTGCATGCAAAGCGATGTGTTTGTTCGTATGTCGATGTTGAGTATTGGCTGAGTTTTATTGTATGCTACATTGTATGTATTTGTAGGGGTACCACAATGATTGCAGCTTCCCTATTATCATTGTTTGTAGGATTGAATGTGTTCGCTTGTATTTTAATGTTGATTGCAAGGCTTCGCTGCGTTCATCACTAACCTTCTCATGCGCACTGGTTAGTGGGTCATTATGTTCACTTGTATGCTTTTCATTATTGCCTATGATTGTTCACAAGTTTCTTGTAGTCACTTGTAAGCACATTGTTGTGTGCATCAACCTTCTTCATTCGCAGGAGGGTGTTGTTGTGTCCGCCACTAACCTCTTCATGCACATTGGCTAGTGGGTTATTATATTCCTTGCATGTTGATTTTTAGCAGTTGTAGGGGACTGTAGCCTTCATTTGCTAATTGTTCGACGCCATTTGCAGGGACGTTGGAGCATTCACTGCATGACTCTTGTGTTCATTTGTATGTTGACAAGCTACTATATTAAAGGATTCATGTCATAATTATTCGACAAGTTTTATGCAGGCTATCGACTATCTAATACAACCCTCCAATTTTCTAATCCAGGACTTGGGACAAGGCAACGACCAAAAAACTTTTTATTCTTCACATTTTCTTAAATTGCTTACTCTTTTCAAAATTTCTTAAGTCACATTTAATGCTTCTGGTATAAGCATATATGGAGTTCTCAACCAAGAAAATTGTTTTAATAAATTCTTTAGTAAAAAGTTAAAAGAAGTTAAGCAGCATTATTCCATTTATAATCAAGAATTTTCATTAGTATTTGATCTCTTAAATACTAAAAACACAATTTGATATATAATGAAGCCGTTCTTAATTGTGATCATCATGCATTGAAATTTATTAATATTAAAAAAATTAAATAATAGGCATGATAAGTGGGCAGAATTTCTACAATATTTTATATGTCACAAATGTTAAACCTTGAGTAAAAAAAAAATCTTTGGAGGCATTGTCTCATGTTACTTTAGTGATTTCATTCTTAGAGTTTCAATTTTTTGGTTTTGCTATTAAGAATTATTTGTTTGCCCTAACACGTGAATACTTAGACAAGCCTTTGTTATTAATGTTATCTTAATCATGGGAAATAATTTTGCAATCTTAAATTTTCATTGAGAGGCTTCTTGATTTCTAAATTGCATTCAGGTGGTATATGTCATTTTGAGGATAAGATAATTGATTTAATGGAAATAAAATTTTATTAGCCATCCTGAGAAAAGGATGTTGAGAGAGTCTTTTTGCAATGTCTCACTTATAAAGTGCTTAAAAACAATAAACAAAAATATAAAAATAAAGCATATATCTAAAAAAACATGTGCAAATATATTATACATGTGCACTAACAAGCATGCAAATGCACAAGAAAGCATAGAAGTGCATAGAGAAAATATTAAAGTATCATGCAAGTGAATAGAAAAGTGTGCAAGTGCATCATGCAAGTGTGCAAAAAGAAGCATACAGCTGTATTGAAAAGCATGCAAGTGCTTCATACAAGTACACCAAAAGCTTACAAATGTATTGTGAAACATGCAAATACACCAAAAGGCATGCACATCATAAAATATATTAAAATTATCATAAATAAATAGTCCACATGTTCTCTGACAAACGTGCTAAATATTCAAATTTAATTTCTGAGAATGCTACACAATTGAGGAATAAAATAAACTCAAATTTAACCAGCCCTGAGAAGTGTGTACCTACTCTAAAACACGTGCGATTTATTTTGAAACCTTGTAAACTCTCTTTTTAAAAATGAAGATCATTAACATATTGTGTGCCTATTCTTGAACAGGCCACCCACTTATCGAGTTAGGAATATAAGCCTCACATTTTAAAATCTGATCCTCCATATCTTAAAGATTGGAGTTGACAGGCCTTCATCCTTAATGAATCATTACAACATTAATAAAAAGAGAATTTTCCAATTTTATTTTATTTTAATCAATTCGATTTGCAATAGAGTAATTAATCTACATAAATATTCTGCCTCCCATTTGTATAAGGCCTCCAATATCTTTTGTAAAGAAAATTACAGCAATGATCTTCTACATACAAGGGTAAAGTCAACAAGGTCTGTAATACAATGAATGTTTAAATACACCTAAATGACACCTGATCCTCTATTAGCAAGTGAGCAGAGTAGCCAATGTTCAAAGTGATGAAATATAAATGTCCCCTACCCTACTGATGACCATATAAGTTGCAAATCTCAATCGGAGAGGATTATATTTTCAAAATTGTTCTCAAATGTCAAAAAAATCAGTTTGGGGCCTAAATTTTCCCACTCTTTGAAATCGTTTGTCAAGGATGACAAAAATAAGGATAATGTCATGAATCATATCATATGTGTCACTAAGATCACTCTCAAAATATATCATGCTAGTAAGAACATGACAAGTGTCCTTTGATCAATTGATTTTGCTACCAAATTGCACTACTAAATGTTGGCCTTGATCAGTTCCTCTAATAGTTGGTTTTAACACAAAATGCCATCATTATATTACAATTATGGTCATAGGTGAGATGTTCCCCAATGGATCCAATCCCCTTGAATTATAAATCATAGGGTCTACTAGACAAGGTTGTCAGCTACAGTTAGCTTAGAATTGTCCCTTAAATAAATATTCACCTCAAGTCTATAAGATTCCATTAGACAATGCAACCCGTGATTACCGATAAGGATCTTTCAGCCATGTTGGGTCAATTAATTTCTTTGACTAAGTAGATAAAGGACCATGACAATACATGACGACAAATTATAGGTGTTGCAATCTAAGAGCCCGACCTTATGTTTTGATCATTACAAACATTATTGGAAGATCAATTACTAATTCTTACTTTATACATTGCATATTTTTGTGTGTCGCTAACCATTTCAGATACAACATACACCAAGCAGAATTGAAGAATCAAGACTTAGGATAGTGTAGCATCAGGGTCTAAGTCAGTCTATTTTTTATAAAGTCTGTACTTTTTTTTTTTGAGTCATTTTATGTATTAGGCGTATGTTAGCTAAACAGCTGAACACACACTCACAAGGGGATAAACTTAAATATTTGAACTTTTCTGAATATCATACTGTATGATTCAAATCATACTTTATGATTTCTTAAATCAAATTAATTACTCAGATCGTACAGTATGATCAAAGTAATAAATTTAATAATTAGAATTTTTAATAGTCCACTTTATAAACTCAACATCATAAGCATGAGGGCAAAAAGGTTGAGTAGCAGAAGACATTTTTCAGGGAGAGCTTGAGAGGAGAAGGGTGTCTCCTTACTCGTGTAAGAGTCCAAGCCATTAGGTGGGAGAGAAAAAGTGAGGTTAAGGAAGTTCATCCTTGAGGATATCAAGGGGTATGAGGGGTTTTCACGCGATTGTTTTCGGTCATCTTGCACCTTGTGGTCCTCTACATTGTGGTGTTGGAGCTCTTGGAGAAGAGCTCTAGGAAGAGTCTTTGGGCAAAAGACTTACTAGCCGAGGAGGCTATGGGATGGAATTTCCGTCGGGCTGGGAGACGGTTGGAGGGACGGCATCTCCGCCGTAACAAGGAGCTGAAGGAGAGACGACATCTCCTCCGTAGTGAGGAGCTGAAGGACGGAGCGGTATCTCCGCCAGAGCAAGAAGCTGAAGGAGGCTCGACATCTCCGTTGGCCAAGAGATGAAAGGTGAGAGATTCTTCAGGGTCAGAAGATTTTGTAAAGATCATTCTCCACCTGGTAAGGGAGAAGGGTTTCACCACTTGACTAAGTGTCAAAGAATCATCAATTAGTACAATACCCAAAGAGGAGGACCTTTGGAGAGTGGATGTAGGTCGATTCGACCGAACCACAATAAATCTTATTTGCATAATTTTACTTTCCTACACTTATTTTCTTGCATTTACTTTATGCACCTTAGTTTACTTGGTTGATCCTTGGGAAGTTGTGATTTATTTTTTTTCTTATTGAAATCTTGGTTAAAAGATAAAAAAAAATTTGAATATTTTCTAAAGGTTTGAAAAACAATATTTGCTTATTGATTTTTGTTAGAAATTTTTGCTTAAAACTTCCGCACGTTTCTTTGATTTGTTTTCAAGTTAAGAAATATTTTTTAAAATATCAATTCATCCCCTCTTGGTGCGTCAAAGGCTCATAGCACTTTTAGTAGGATCTTGATAGGATTCATCACCATCCCCCTCCCACCATCCAACTAAAGGAGAAATTTTTTTAATCATAAATCCCAATTGCTGCTATTACACGCTAAGCATTTATCTCTTAATGATAAGTTTTAATAAAGTTCTCTCTCATTATTGGAAGGGTAATTAATTAGAGGGGCTTATACCTATGGGAAACCTAGAGCCACATCTTAAAATTCTAGTAAAATGAAGGTGAAATATCTACATAGTGTATTTCAAAAAGTATTGGAAATCTCTCTTGTTGAAACTCGCTTAATCAAGCTTATCATGCAACCTTGAATTATTTTCTCTTAGCATTTGACTTGTTAGGTGAATTCTTACAAGACATCAAGTTAACCAAATCAACCACCAATTTAGATATTTTTGGTGCATACCTCACACATAAAAATATTCTACTTGAAAATTTTACTTTTGATTAGTCATCATGAGAAAAGAATTATGGGACACATTGATGGAATTGACTTGGATCCTAGTAAATTTTCAAATTTGGCCCAATGACAAATCAAAGATGCAAGAGACACGATATGGAACTAAGAGATCAATTGATTGTCCTCAGTCTAGAGCTATATAAGAAAAGTAAAAATATATGAGAATATTTAGAAAAGTTTATAATCATGATAATGCAACCAAACTATTCTAGTTAGAATAAGTGATTGCCAGTTAAACCCAAGGAGATCTCTCCATCCAAGTTTATTTTGCTAGATTTGCTAAAGTGCCTACTCAATATCTTTTGATTGTTCAACATGTTCACAAGGAAAATAAGATGGATAAATTTTTATTGAATCTTCTTCTTGAATTGGAGACAACCCGTCCTAATTTGATGAATTGTGAACCTTCTCCTTCTTTGGATGTGTGCTTTAGAGAATTGCTTAGCAAAGAGCAACATCTTGCGATCCTTTTGCCAACATAAATACACAATAATACAGTTGTTTATATAGCACATTGGAAGAGAGCAAAGGAACAAATATGTAACAGGTACAATGCTTCAACTGCAAGGGCTATGGACATTTTGTTGTTGCTATTCAAAAAAAATTATAATTATTGTAAGAAGCTTGGTCAAATTATTAAGGAATGCCATAATAGTCCTCAGAATTGTCAATCAAATGCTAAACAAATAGTTGGTATTAATCACGTCGTTGGTTTAGCAATTGTGAATAAATTAAAGCTTAGTACTGAAATGGTTCGGCAGATGATTAATTAAGCTACATCAACCTTAGGGCTACAAGGTACGAATGCTTTAACTCCTTCGGCTTAGCTTATAGATTTTAGTTCATCCAATCATATGACTTTATATCCAAATTCGGATAGGCTAAGTTGAATCAGTCCCAAGGCCGGATACTTGGCCAATTAAGAGAGTTCAACACATTATAGTCGCCAAGATATACTCATCAAAGCCACCCAAACAAGCATACTCAGCCTCAAGGCAGCCTAGAGGAAGTCGCTAAATGACCCAGCTACTTGCTCAACTCACCAAGGGTACTCGATGTTAGGGCCGACTAGACAAAAATGCCAAAGCTACTCATCAAAATTGCTCACTAGGACTTGACAAGCCCGATGAAGCCAGCCAACGACTTCATACGATTATCTTTTCAAATGGAATTCAACATGCATTCTTTATGCAATCAAGTAGCTACATGTTAGCTAGGTACATTTTATAGCAAGCATTTATTAAGCCTTGCAATGTAATTTTACCTGTGTAGCCTTCCCTGCAGCAATGTGCAGCAACCCTAGCCTATAGATGGAGGGTTAAAGAGTAAGCCATGGACAAACACTTATTTGCTCAAGTTTCATACTTTTTAACAAAATTATAAAATCCCGGAGCTTCTCACTCTAGATACTCTTTTTTCTTTCTCATGTACTTCTTTCTTAGCCATTCTAGTTAATAAGTTTCTAGTGTTGCTCAAGGACAATTTAAATCCAATGTGACTAGTACCGGCATTTTCTTCGTAATATTCAACCATATGATTGATGACTCTTTATTCATCTTGTTAATGATATTTAATTATCTATTAATCTTATTGGGGACTCTTATCTAAATAGAAAAAAATTATTGATAGCAACTTTGATATTCAATTTTTTTGTGATGGTTGCACTATGTAGGATCGGCTGACAAAAAAATACTCGTTAAGTGGTTTAAAGTTGGATGATTATTTCCATTGCATAATTCTATTTTTAAGATTATATTATTGCTGGAACTACATTAAATCAAAATGATGATCTATGGCACAAGCATTTTGGCATAAAAATTCCCGTGGTTTTATCGCATTTAATGAACATTGATTTGTTAAGTAACAAAGATCAATTCTCTTATCATCTTTCAACATTGATTTGTTAAGTAAAAAAGATCAATTCTCTTATCATCTTTCTTTAGATTGCTCAACATGTAAAATAAGAAAAAGCAAGTCTCATCCTTTTCCACCATATGATAATCGTGTTGAAAACTTTTTGAGTTAATCAATAGTGAAGTGTGGGGTATTACTCATGTATCACATGCAAATTATAAATACTTCGCAAAATTCATAGAAAAATTCAACAAGTATACATGGGTTTGTTTTCTTCGCAAAAACCCCATAGTATTAAACTATTAATTGTCTTTTTGAAATTTGTAATCTACATTAAAACTCAATTGTCTTTCACCATCAAAGTGTTAAGATCCAATTCCAGGGGTGGATATATGTCATTTAAATTTCATGACTTTCTTAGAAAAAGAAAATAAATTATTTCCCAGTGGTTATATCCCTATGCACCTTAATAAAATGATATCATTGAATGTAAGAATAGCTATTTGTTAAATGTTATTCAAGCATTATTGCTTAATCTTCTGCTCCACCTAAGTTTTGGGTTGAAGCATTGGGTATAGTAGACTATTTAATTAACATATTGCCATCTTATGTCTTGAAATTTGACTATGCTTCTTATCGTCTTTTTCATAAGCATGCTAACAAGATATACATATATTTCATTGTTTGTTTTGTTTATGAACTACCCCATGAATATCCTAAACTCTCTACTCAATCTATTAAATGTGAATATATGGGTTATAGCACTTCTCATAAAGCTAAACGACCCATGCTCCAAAAGATTTTGCAGCTCTTATCTTGTATTCTTCTTTGAACATCAATTTTTCTTCTCTGCTCAATTTGAACCTCTATTATAGACATGTGTTCTTCTTAATTTTGATGAATTAATTTGGGTACTAAACAATACAAAGCAAAATTTGTGCATGAAAGAACAAGTCCAACATTACCGCTTCCTAAGGCTAACACACCATTTGAGCCTATGTAATTCACCACTTGAGCCCCCTGGATAGAATTCTATCTCCTAGATTTTCTTCCAAATTTTCTCATCTTCCAAGTTAATATGGATTTCACACAACATTGGCATAGATTCCCATTCCTACATGTTACTTAGAGTCAAGTAAACGATTATTTGGAAAGAAGCTATGGATAAAGAACTCTGAGCTCTTGAGGATAACCACATATAGGAGATTAAGCATTGTTCTCCTAATGTTAAAGCTATTAGTTACAATTGTGTTTACTCAATCAAGCTTCACTCTGATGGTACTCTGGGTCATTATAAGGCTCTCTTTTTTTTCTTCGATACAAGCAAGAATATGGGGTTAATTATGAAGAAACATTTACTTTCGTGTCTAAAAGAGCTATAGTACAAATGATTTTTGTTATTATTGCTTCATAAGGGTGCCCACTCCACCAAATAGATGTTACAATAATCTTTCTTCTTAGTGATTTCAAATAGGACATTTACATCATTTTTTTAGCTGGCATTTTTGTCGCCTCCTTCAGATATATGCAAATTGGAACACGTTTTATATAGATTGAAATAGGCACCCCGTGCTTGGTTTCATAAATTTCAATCAATCATACTTTGTTTCTCCTTTGAACAAAGCCAATATAACTTATCATTATTTCTATGCAAGACATCTAGTGGTATTGCTCTTCAAATAGTTTATATTGATGACAATTATTATTATTGGGATAGATTTAGCTTGATTAGTTTTTTTTATTTGTAAAAACATGATTAGGACATATTTCATATGAAGAATTTTGGTACTCTTACTTCTTAGGTTAGGAAGTTTACACTAATCTCAATGCTATCTTTCTAAACCAACGTAACATAAGTATATACAGGATCCTATTACTTTGGCTGGCCCCCATAATACTTGCCTTAGGGATATCCCTTAGAAGTAAAAGCAAAATCTCACAACAAAGAAGGTGATCTTCTTCCTGATCCCATTGTATTTTGGCAGTTTTTAAGCAACTTAAACTATTTGATAATTTGATATTTCTTTTGCAATACAACAAATTAGTCAATTTATGCAAACTCTCAGTCATTTGCATTTAGTATATATTTGTTGAATCATACGATATCTTAGTAAGATGCCAAGCCGTGTTCGTTTTTTTTTTCTTTCACCAGCTGATGCTTCTCTTTACCCTATTACATCTGCTGATGTTGATTGGGTCGAGTGCCCTAATACCCAACAGTTGGCCGCGGGTTGGTGCATGCATCTTGATGACTTTTTAATTTCATGGAAGAATAAAAAGTATCTTCATGCGTCTAAATCATCCCGAATATTGTTCGATTTCTATCACATGTTCAGAGATTATTTGGCTTCATGGACTTTTATTTGAACTTGATTATTTTAAAAATAAGCTCACTCCTCTCATGGGAACAATCCCAATGCTATTAATGTATTATTAATCTTGTTTCTCATTAGCACATAACATATACTGAAGTTGGCTATCATTCAATTCAGGAAGCTTTTAACAAACATAGTATTTCTCTTCCTCACATTTTTATTAACCTTCATATTGCTGACCTATTTAAGAAAATCATAACACAACAATGATATCAGTTCCTTATGGGCAATTTGATGCTTCTTGAAAAACTAGCATCAATTTGAGGGAAGATACCAGCTAGTTATGTCATAAATAACTTTCTGCTAATTTTGCCTATAAAATCAATGTAATAAAAATAATATAGCAGTAAATATTTATTTTCTAAAAATATAATTATAGATTATTTATTAGGCTAAATCTAATTGCTCAAATCACCCAAAGATTACCTGTATTATAAATTTTAGCTTCTAATGAGAAGAATCCTCTAAGTGAGGGAAAGACCGAAAGTAGTTTGATTATCATAATCTTATAAACTCAATTTTACGGCTATATATACCTATATGAATGCCTTTTAGGATAAGTTCTTCTATCATTTGTATTGTACACATGTATTTAACTATTTATAACCCTGTAATTGAGTTTACAGGATTGTTCACACATGCGTAAACTTATTCAAGTGTAGGTTCGTCTATAATTTAAGTTTAATGCATAAGTGTATATTCCTATAAACACAATTAGTAGATTGTATACACGTGTGCAATTATTTTTGGGCAAGTTTTCCATATTTTGTATTTTACACGTGTAAAATCTCGTAAACTCAATTCTAGAGTTATATACATCTATCTGCAACTGTTTTAATGTAAGTTCATACATTTTGTGTGTCATACACTACTATGTACACTCCTTTAAACTTAATTAGTGTGTTATATACACCAATGTACCTATATTTTGAAGAATGTTCTTTCATCATTTCTACTATACAGTGTTTTCTAAATAAATTCTAATATCTAAGTAAAAAATACATATAAAATGTATATTATGGAGCTCTATACAGATGAAAGAGCTCTAGCCCAATGTATATTACTTCATCTATGCAAGGAAATATGCTTTTTTCAAAATAATAACCTTCTACAAAGTAAAGGATATATAAAAAACCTTATTCTTTAGTTGTTTGTTGCAAACACTTAGTATTTTAAATGTAGTGCAAAGTAAATATAATGTATTAGAGTTGATTGGTTGATTGCAAAATATATTCAAAAAATTACTTTTTGGTGTTTTATTGGAAGTAAAACAAATATAAAATTTTCTATTAATTTATTCTTTTAATTTTTTGTAAATGGATTTAGGACACAGGATGCCCTCGTGAAGTCGACACAATCTACAGTATTGGAGGGGATGACGACAAAACAAGGATGGGGAGAGTTAGAGAGAGGAATGTTAGAGGCACAGAGAAGTGGGGTTGATGTGATCGGAAGGTTTACACATGGACATCAGGAAGCACAGTTGATTGTGGGCTCCGAAAATTCGGCCCCGGCCTCCGCCCGCTTTTGTGCTTTTCTACGGGGGAGTTTTAACAGAATTAAGTTCCGGGGTAAATTTTGGAAGGCAGATGGGTTTGTAGATTAGACACTACCCAGAGATTTCGCCCTCATTTTGCGAGGACTTTATGATCTGAGTTCTGGTTTCCTATAGGCGCAAGCCCCTATAGTTAATTACCCCTCCCGATAACGAGAGAGAACTTTCGATTAAGGCTAGTTGTCAATCAGATACGTAAAAATACGTGAGTCTGGCATATAGTAGCAGCATGGGTTGAAGGTTTGAAAGTTTGAAGATTTGATATTTAAAATAGAAATTTCACCATCTTGCACTTAAAGCGGATGGTGGGGGAATGGATGATAGACCCGATCAAGATCCCATGGTTCCGTCGTCCCGGGCCATCGTGGTCCCTGGTCTACTTAGTCAGAGGAGGTAGTCGACCCAACCTGACAGAAGGATCCTTGTCGGCAGCCATGGGTTGCTTCGTCCAAGGGTACCTTGTAGACCTGGGGTGGGTGTTTGTCTAAGGGGACAAATTTGAATCCACCTTAGCTAACAGAGGGCTTTGTGCCCTATCAATCATATCCTATTGATTCATGTCTCAAGGATTTGATGCCATTGGGGAGCATACGGGCTCTGGCCATAACCATAATATAATGGTGTCATTTGGCGGCGACCACCTGGTTCAGAGGGCCCCGAGTCATAACCGTTTATCCTGCAGTGTCATTTGGCGGCGAAACTGCTGGTTAGAGGACTCGTACCACGTCCTTGCTGGCAGGAGATTATTTGAGAATGGATCCTAGTGATATTTTCGACTAGGCATTGGCTCTTTGTGAGCTGAAATAAATTTTAATTTGTCCACCTCGACAAACTGTTGCGGAGGGTGGATGGATTTCATGCTTTGAGTGTTTGATGGTTTAGTTTCAATTTCAAATATTATAGACTTTTGGGATTTTTGACATTTTTGGAGATTTTGGATTTTGGGAATTTTTGTTGAGTTTTGGAGTTTTGGATATTTGGGTGGTATTTTGAAATATTTGAAATAGACCCCTCCGGTTGAGATTTGCATTCAACACGGCCATCATCGGGGTATATGAGGTCATTTATATTTTATTGATTGGACCCTGTCGACTCTATTTACTGGTCGATAGAGGATCGGGTTTCGTAGGCTTTGGACCTTTGTTAGTGAATTCTCTTGATTATAGGCTTTGAAGGCCTAATATGAATGTATAAAACAAATATCTCGGTCGACCTCGTGACCGTATATTTATTTAATAGTTCGAGCCGTGTCGACTCCTATCTACCCGTATAGGAGGATCGGGCTCGAACTGGAATTCATCTATTGACCCGCGCAGCATCCCTAGACGTCACGTGTGTACCAATAACACGCTCGCCGGGGCCCATGCGGGTTATGATTATATTTTCCCCTTTTAGTGTACCTATGTGTATACAAATTAAAGTGCACACGTGCGGGGATATTCTTGGAATATTTGTACACGCCTTCTGTCCGCTCGCATGAAAGTTGCGGATCCGGTGGCGTAGCGCTATACGATCCCCCCTACTGCTGCTTGTAGGTAGGTAGATGTAATCATTCATAGATTGGAATTGACTTCAGGATACTGCATTTACTGAAGTTTTTATGTACTACCCACAGATGATATGTGGTGCATACATCTGTATTCGTAGGAAACTTGTATGTATTGCAGATCTTTTGCTATCATTTCGGTAGGAAAATCACAGAGGATGTAGACCTTCTAATGTTCTTTGCAAGCAAAGACATTCGATGCAACTCTTCCACATCTTCTCGTAGGCAAGTTACTATATGTTCATTTGCAACTCTCCTGGTGTTACATGTGAAGTAACACCCAGTGGCAGTGCCAGCACTTTCATCGAAGCCTGCTGCCCTTATCCTTCCACAATCTACAATGTTCAGACTACAAGTTTTCTTCTTCTGCCTGTAGATGAGGGATTGTGCATATGATGGATTCTGGATTCTCACTAGTCGTATGACTCTTATTAACATTCACGAATAGTTCACTAATGTAGGTGGACTGTTGTATAAACGAGGAATCTTCTACGATGACTCGTAGGGACTCCCACATGTGCTAGTGAGCTTGCCTCGTGAAGTATTATCATTTGTAGTCAAGATAACATACTTGCTTGGAATTGAACATCACTGGTCGTATATATATACTTTATTCACTCCAAACTCACTGAATGTATACTGGGGATTCTTGCATGTTGATTTGCATTTGGCCTTTTTCTTTTATGTATTTTCTTGGAATTGCATTGTTGTTGGTGATAGGGATGCCATCGCATTTATTCATGCTCACTTATTTTTGCAAATCTGTTCAATCAAACAAATCCTTTTATCACCAGTCCTTGCATTCACTTTGCGCTGTGTTTGCCTGCAAGAAGTTTAACTTGGTTGAATATTCCAAATCATCTTCACATGCATTGAGATGTTATCTTCCACTTGCTCGCTTGCATAATGACAATGATTATAAAGCTACCATTGCATTCATCATATGTCCATGTTTGCTTACATGTTGACTGTGAGAAAGCCACACATCAATTTGAGCTTGACATTTCTTTAATGAATTAAAGCACTCGTTAAAGATTTCTCCTTAGTGGTGCTTATAAACTATTGAAGTAGAGAAGTTCTCATATTTGTTGCATATTGTTCATATGCATTCATCACAAAACTATTGCAGATTGTAAGGATATCCCAGTATTTGTTACATGCTTCTGCATATGCTTGTACGTTGACTTGTATTGCTTGTGGGAAGATTGCATTTCAATTTGAACACTTGTTGCATGTCTCATTTATTTGTTATCATTAAAGACATCGTAGACAGAGGTCTAATTATGTTGCTTACAAGTCATCACTATTTGTAAGTAGATAGTGATTGCGAGTCTTTGCTTTCGCTCAAATCTTTGCTCATATCACTTAGCTTTCAAATCAAATGCAAGTTCAAGCCTCTTGTTATTCAGGTCCCTGTTGTTACATTGAGTTCATTCGGATTTGAGTCAAACACTTGCAAATTTAAGTCCCAATTCCGCTTGATGTTATACAGCTCGAGTTCAAAATACAAGTTCCAGTCACATGATGACGTTTAGTTCGTATTCAAGTCAAGTTCAATATGCAAATTCGAGCTCAAGTCCCACTTAGCTCAAATTTCGAACCCTTGTCGTTGTTCACTTGATTCTTGCTTGTAGGTATGTTGCAAGTTATGTTGAAGTCCACAAGTCCTTCACTTGATTGTTAATATTCATTGGAAAGATCTAGATCTTTAATTATCATTTGCATGCTCGAGTTTTGCTAAGTTAAAGTCCCATTTCATGTGGTCCAAATTGAGTTCAAGTTCTCTTGCAGTTGAGTCCCCTCATTACTTGATCCGAGTTTGGTTCAAGCTCTGTTTTTGAGTTTGAGTCCAAGCTTAGTTCAAAAGTCCACAAGTTCAAATTCAAGTCCTTTGTTCTGTCATTTGAATTCAAGTCTTTTGTTGTCTTGTAGAAGTTCAAAGTTTCCTTGTAGTTCAAATGTTGTTATTTAATTCCAATTCAAGTTATAGTTCATTTATGTTTTGTTCAGATTTGAGTTCACAAGCCCAAGTCTCATTTTTGTTCAAGTCTTCAAAATCTTCAAATGAAATTTCGGCAGCCTCCCAGCGTCTCCCCCGTTTAGGGGAAAAACCAAGAGGCTGCCTTCCCCTCCACGCGACGTGCGCGCTTCAGGTAGATGTCCGTAGACATCACGGCAGCAAACTTTCTTTAATCCCCGCCCGCTACATGAGCGTTTAGGGGTCTCGGCCACCTGTTGCAAAGAAACACAGAATTTCCCCACATGTGGGTACTTAATTTTGTTCCTCTTCACGCTACATGAGCGGTCCGGGGATTACCCAACTCGTCGCGAGCGCCGCGCCGGTTTCCCACCCTACTACGCTACGTGAGCGCGTAGGGGGGTTTGCCGGTTCGTCGCAAGCGTCGAGGGCGGGGTTTAAGGCGATTGCCCGCCTCGTCGTAGGCGTCGCGTTAGCTTCCCTCCCTACTACGCTACGTGAGCGCGTAGGGGATTTGCTAACTCGCCGCCAACAACAAGAGCGGGAATCAAAGTTTAGATATCATACCTTTGCGTAGGTGGATCGGCGGGGTTGGCATATGGATCGAGGCGAGAGACAAGGGTCTCTTTGCATTTCTTTTTTTTCTTTTTTTTTTAAATTAATTATAATTAATTATTAATTATAATTATCCCTAATTAATTATGCTTGTTTAAAGTTAATTATAATTAATTAGAGTAATTAATTATAATTATTATAATTAATTACAATGATTAACTATATTTAACTTTAATTAATTAGAATTAATTAATATTAATTAACTTTGATTAATTAATTCTAATTAATTATAATTAATTAAAAATATATATATATTAATTACAAATAATTAAGATTAACCTTAATTAAATTAATTATAATTAATTAACATTAATTATAATTATTTAATTAAAATTAACTATAATTAAATATAACAACCATAATTAATTAAAATAATTATAATTAGGATTAATTAAAATCAATTTTGATTAAAACTAACTAATCCCTCCCTCTCTTTACTCTCTCTGGCTCGGCATGCTCACGGGATTTGGCCGAAATAGCGCGTGTAAGGGAGATAGTTACCTTCACGACAAGTGAGCTCCTATCGTGGCTTCCGATCGGCCAGGAAGGGGGGGGGGGGTGGTTCAAGGAGCGAAGTCGAGTAGCGACGAAGGAGGCCGGAGAAATACGCGAAATGGAGAAAGTTCACTTCACAGCAGCGAGCTCCCGTTGGCTTCCGATCAAAATGTCGTAACTTCCGATCCGGCAGGATGGGGAAGTCGTCCAAGGGCGAAGTCGCACAGCCACGGGGACGTCGGCACAGGGAGGTAGGCGGAGGATGGAGGTCGGCTAGGGCTTGAGGTAGGTTGAAGAAATGCTCCTCTCTCTCTCTCTCTCTCTCTCTCTCTCTCTCTCTCTCTCTGATTGCTTGCGAATGGGGCAGGGGCGAAGTCGTCGGGTGAAGGTCGAGTTAGGGCAGGAGATGAGATGGGGATGTGCGGTTGTGGGATTTCGCAGAGAGAGCGAGTGGAATCGGGGAGAGCTCGAACCCTTCCTTCGTGTATTTAACGACGCGAGGTCGTGCGACGTGCGAAGTCGTGCAGATGTGGGAGGAGCGTCGCGGACGTGTCTGCGACGTGCGAGGTCGTGCGATGTTAGGGCAGGTATTGAATTTTTTTTTGTCTCAATAGTTCAGGTCAACATTGATGTTAGGTCAATGTGAGGACTATGGGTTTGTGAGCACAGGATTGCACAAGCACGGGATACTAATAATCGTGAGATGTCGATACGGTGACTTTACAAGCATGGGATGCCACTAAGGTCTCGAGATCAACCGTAGATGCAAGATTGTGATGTGCAATGTGTTAGTCTGTTTGGAATATGATTTTGTCGATCAATCAGATTATACTGTTGCCTCGGACCTTAAGTAAAAAAAATGGTACAATACCCCGGCGCTGTGTACCCGAGATCCCCAACACTGTGTTCCCAAGCCCCTCGTTGTTGCAGAGTTTCCTGGGCGAAACGACAGAGAGCAAAGCGCCACAGTGCTCTAGATTCAACGCCGTAATGCTGCGGGTTTAAGCACTGCAACATCGTCAGATGGACCGATGACAGAGGCTTCAGCGTCGCAGCGCTCCAAACTGGCGTCACAGTGCTTCAAGACTGACTGGAAAGTTTTCTTTCTCATTTTTTTAGGGTGGCATCCCTTGGTGCTGTTTACTTGTCTTTCTCTTTTGTTTTGAATGGGAGAATGGTATAAAAGAGAAGAGAAGCAATGAGAGAGCGAGACAGAAGAGAGATCTGTCCTTATTTCTCCAAATTATCATAGTGGATTTCTTGGTGTGGTGTAGCTCCGTTGGTTTGTCCCGATTTCGGGTTTTTCCACGTTAAATCCTGGTGTTCTTTACTTTCCGCTGTGTTTCTATTTTTCTTGTTTGTTTCTCTGCAGTATTTTTTACTTCCATCCCCATCACAATGAATTTAGAATTTTCCTAAATTGAACGAAATTCCAAATTCATAAAAATGACCTATTCGAGGTATTCAAATCCCTTAGAGCAATACATTGGATTTGTCTTAACCTCAACTAAATACTCAAAATTTAAAACACAAATGCAATACACTCAAAATACCTACAACCAAACATTCCCTTAAGAAAATCAAAATACAAACATAATATCTTTGGGTTGTTCCTAATATTAAAGCCAAAAATCAAAGTAAACCTATGTCAAATGCCTTTCATGAACTCAAACTCACCAAGGTTTATGAATGGCAAGAGATGCTTGGCCTTGTCGTTTACTTCCCTATACAATCTTGAAATTAGCATCAAGCAATATGGTTTTACATGAAATTGTTAAAACAGCTGTAATATAAATTACCAAACAATATCAGATTTTGATGCATAAAGTTCTAGAAGATAACGCTACTTAATTGCAAGATAAATTCCAGAGATAGCCTCTTCCATCTCAAAACTTCATCACTTAGCATGAGAGCATCAACGCACCCCCACATCTTTTAATCTCACAAATAACACCAAAAAAAAAACCTCATATGGGCCAGATCAAGCAAGCATCCAAAGCAGGAATGAATTGGCGGTCAATTTACCGAACAGAAATAAAAATTACATGAAGCAAAAGAACTACTGCTATTCCAAATCTTCTCAAAACAAGGCTTCTTAACTATCATCTATTCCAACATCAAAAGAATGCTCAACAGAGTAGGACAATCTAAAATAACACCTTATCCGACAAGAGAGGTCAACAAACCTCCCAGCATACAAGGATGAGTTGCATTCTACTGAAGTAAAAATCAGAGCATAACCCTTGTAAACAGAGATGTTTAACACAAAGTTTAGCTCGCCATCGTCTTAATTCAAATATCTTAGCGCCCACTATCAGCCAGTTCAGGGGAACATAGAACAGACTCAATAAAGGCAGTATGCTAATAAAACTAAGCTTTTCTTTTGTTATGTGGGATTCAGTTTGGCATGCTTACCGTTGGGAACTGACGTGAAAGGACCTAAGGGTAGTAGACATGTCCGGAGATCTACTGGGCCTCCTACGGTAACGACGACGACGGGATCGCGAACAAGGGGGTGCCGAGAAAGAAGACGAGAAGAAAAATGAGGGCGTTTCACTCGCTATTGTTCGCGTTGCGGCTGTTGGATTCAAAGTAGGATTTACCTCACATAGTACTTACTAAATTTCATATATAGTTAGGCTTTCCATTAAAAAGGTTTTAGCTTTGAATCTTATGTATATGATGTGTATGAGTCTGTTCTAATTAGCCTAAATGTTTTAAAAAAATCGTATATTCAAAATTTTTATTAAAGTTCAAAGTTATTAAAATCTGAAAATTATTTAACAGATTGGAGGTTAAATTTTAATAAATTTTGTGAAATTGTTTGTTAATGCAACTTAAAATTTAAGATAATTAATTTATTGAAAATTCAAACTTAATTAGTATTTCTGTAGTTTAATTTGTATTTTTAAATTTAATTTATATTTTAAATATGAGCAATTAATTAATTTCAATTTTAATTATTATCAAAAAGTTACAATTATAAATAATATAATTATAAACTAGCTTAATTATCAAATAACCTATCTAATGATTCAATTATTGATTACACTATTAATTATTGGATTACTTATTTAGGTGTTTTTAATTAGTATTTAACTAATAATTATAATAGTAATGATCTAATTAATTTTTTAAAGTATTATTTTAATAACTAGTTATTTAATTACTTATGTGACACCCCAAAACTTAATGGAAAGAATTGAACATATTTCCTACTTTACCTCATCACTCTGAAACACAATTAGAGTCACTAAAAATATTTACTATGAATAGTAAACATAAATTTTTTTATTTTCCAAAAATAATTTTATACAACATCCAATACAAGTTATAGCCACATATAAATTTTTGGACTATCAAAAGAATACATCGGGTTTATGCACATATAATTGTGCACGATATCATCATAACACTATATGACATATATGCTATTCATTGCTCAACTCATGTCTAATTATATATCTATACATTTATATGCATATAATTATAGTTGATTTTTTCAAACGCCATACACCAGGAAGGTAAACATCAACCTAAGAAAATCCAGTGATTTTCTATAGAGTCGCCACTCTTAGGGTCTGTCGGCCTGACTAGCCAATATACAATAGGGTTTTACCGACCTACACTTCATTGTGCACATATATATCGTTTTCTAAACTTTTCATAGGCACTATTCAAACAAGTGTTATAATTTTAATATCCTATATGGAGCTTTAGATATGGGGGTTATACCCGGATAGACATCAATATTGAACTCTTTCTCTGTCCAGAGGCAAACTGACTACCCACATGTGGACACTCAATCATCTTGTATCCTGCCTATCCACATCTGAAACACTGGTCAATCATCCTATAGCACTGATCAAAGTGACGCCTACCCCAACTCTGATACATAGGTGCCCCACTAATAAAACTCCCAGACCTAGCAATATTGCCCCGACTAGGAGTTGCCACAGACATAGACTGCCCACCTTTCCTAAACTCTCCAGATATGAATCTATTTTTTTTCTTATAAAATCTACTGTTAGATGTCTCGTCGTTGAACCTCTTCATACTAGCAGTCCATCACTACTAAGTAGCTATCATATCATTTTCAATCAATTGGGCTCTCTCCACAAGCTCAAAGAAATTAGAAATATGAAATGGAATCAATGGCTATCTCAAACTATCTTAGAGTCCTCTCATGAATTTGTAGCACTTCTTTGTGGGAATACTAATCAACTGTGTATCATATCTAGCCAAAACAATAAAACTCTGACACATACTGCATCACAGTACTTCTCCCCTGAACTAGTCTCAGAAAAGTCCTTTGCATATGCTAACGTGTATAAGGTGGTATGAACCAGGCTCAAAATATATCAGAGAATTCCTCCCAACTAATCAGAGAATTTAATCTCCCCTGAAACTTCTTCTCTTGCTGGCCCATCCACCAGTGCTCTGTCTCACTATTTAACAGAAAAACTGCTAACGATAGTTTCCTCTTAAGATGACACTATATACCGTCAAACGTCTTCTCCAGCCTTCTCAACCAATCCTCAGTTTCCCTGAGCTCAACAGCGCCCTCAAACCTCGAAGGCTTCAATCTTAAAACATCTATAGATGTATGTCTACCTCATTAGATCTCATAGTAGGAACCTTGCTCTATGCCTCACCCATCATGTGGGCTATTATACTAACAAACTAAGAAACAATATTAAAACTAACAATTTGAGTCGTACTATATACATGAGCTACCTGACTGACACTCTACTAATCTATCATGTCATAGTTTGGTGAATCCATACCATACAAAATATATAACTGAACATATATGCACATGAAAACAAATAATGACGAACACCCATACAGACTCAAAATTATCCCACTTGACTTACATATCAATTCTTATAGCTCTATTTTATGATCCATTCTAAAACTATTACTCTGATATCACTAAAGCTTGTCATAACCCAATCCAACATAACATGTTATATCGTGTTGGGCTACGACAGACAAATCTTAAGATCTGGTTTTGAAAAATGCTTCAAAATTTTTCTTCCAATTTAAACTTTAAAATAAATAGGGATTGCAGAGCTAATAAAAATATATAGTGTCCTAAATTAATATTACCCACAAAATCTTTTTTATTTTATCAAAATGTATACACAAAAGTTACACTATAATGCATGGCTACAGAACAGAGAACAGAGCAAAGCATATGAAAACTAGTCATGATTATACAAAAATCAAAATCGAGAAATACATATAAATTCAAATCAAATCCTAAAACTAATAATCAACTGACTCCTTCCCTTTTTTAGATCTTGAAAATCAAAAGCAAAACTATAATGAGCATAAACAGCTCGGCAGGCCACAAATATCGATTTAAATATCCAAACATTTCCTTTATCAAATATTTTTCTGAGTATTTAAAATTAGTTAAATGCAATATAATTAAAGCATTATGCTGAGCAAAGAAATAAGAGCATAGTGGTTATCTAAATATTTAAATAATACTAAGCAATTAAATAACTAAAATTTATATCATAGAGTAGCACATAATAATTTTCTCTGCACCCAAACAGAATCTTAAAAGATTACAACCCTTATGACTCCATTTGTGCTTATAGCATTAAAACATGTCTGTAATATGTCTTATAACCACTAGAACATGACTTGTTAGCCACTAAAATATAGCTTGTTACCTACCAAAACATGCCTTATAAGCTCCAGATTCTCAGACTCAAACAGAATCTCAAAGGATTATAGCCCCTTATATCTCCCAACAGACATATATTTTATCTGATCATCACATTGTAACAATTTAAGCATAATTAGGCACATTTCATAATTACACAGCTTTCTATAATAGTAGTCAACAAAAATTCATACTTAATAAAAATTTTTAATTTTAAAATATAACCAAATTATCAAGGATTGCATAAAATATCATTTTAAGATTTTAATCGTACTATATCACTATTTTTTAATGTCCACATTATTTTTTATTCAATAAAAATTGTAGAATTTTTAAAATACTTGGTGAAAAATTTCTAGAAAATATTATATTTATTTATAATCTTAATCTCTATAACATAAAAAGTTACATAGTTAAAGTTTTTTCAGCACAAAGTTATCCTCATTTTTCGGTAACAGAAATATAAATTTAATCAGAATATTAAAAAAAATTCATATTTTTAAACATTGGGATAAGTATAATGCGACCTGCTACCTCAATCTAGACAATTTTCTCAACTGGGCTGAAGGCTAACCCGAAGTGGCTCAAAAATTCTCTTTTCCCTTCCAAATTCCTCTCCCTCATTCTCAACGCAACTACCAATGATCAAACGAAATAAATCAAACAATGGATTTATTTTATATTTAAAGTGTTGTTAGTGGCATAGCGTTGCGATGATAGTTTATTTTTCCAAAAAAATTTGAGACTATGACGCTGCAATGTCACTATTTCGCATTTGTATTGTAGCAATGCTGAGACGCTCAGACACATAAAATTGAGGCCCTCAAATAGTAACATTTTTAAGATTTTGCCAAAATTACTCAAGACTCTTAGGACTCATTTTAGAATACATGAAACATTTTTTAAGCATTAAAACACTTTCAAACACATACAAATGGGGTCAAAACCCAGATGTTAAAATATTTACCTTTTTTCAACCAGGTCAAAACAGGTCAATCCAGATGCTTAACATGAAGGTGTCATACGTACATAGCCTCACCCAAGCATATTCACATTCGACTACAAAGCTTGCTTAGAAACAACTCAACAAAGCGCTTCCAGCCTTATGCACTTTTAAAACAAATCAGAGGACAACTTCTGTTTAAGTTAAATTGTGTTGCATTGTATGAGTGTTCTGCCTAGCATTATTCTTTTTCTCTTTTTTGTATAGCCTTTTCTGCAGTCTTCAGAATATTATAAATAAAGGGTGCTGAGAAGTAATTTGAAACCTTTTGCTTGAATTTTGGCTGATTTTGTGGATTTCATGCTGGTCCGAGATTCATAATTTTCTTGAGTTTTTTTACATATTCTATCTTCCCCTCTCCATTATTATAGGTTCTAACTCACTAAGTAGATTTGCTAGTAAAGTCGGGTGTGGCCCACAGACATAATCTAATTCAACAGGTTTGTTGCTAGAATCAAGGAAGAGGAGTTTGCCAAGAATATGTAAAAAAACTCAAGAAAATTAATATGATTAATATAAAAATTGTAAAGGATTAATCTAGCTTTCTATGGTATGTAAATCACTTTATTAGATAAAAAATGAGTTAGTAATGCTCAAATTAATATGATAAAATTAGAATTTTAGAATTTAAATATTCTGCGTTATAGTTATGCAAAAATTATGGTTTCCTTGTTAGAATTTGTCAAAGTGAAAAATATTAAAATTGTAGATGATTGTATTAACTTTCTATTGATATTATACCAACTAGTAATGAGAGAGTTCAACTTAATACTTAAAACAACGAGAATATGTCTTAGTCTCTAAATTCAAATTCTCAATTTGTTAAGTTGTTAAAAAACTATGATTTTATGTGCCAAAATGGATAAAATACAAAACATGAAAGTTTTAGATGATTATGTAACCTTTCTAATAATACAAAAATTATATGATTTTTACAAAAAATGATTGAGTTCTATCAAAAATAGTGAGAGATGTATTCCCGTAAAATTCTAGTTCTCGTGCATAGGTGATATTGGGGGAGGGGGGGGGGGGCATTGTTTTGAGTAAATTTGGTGTATGAATGCATTTGTATGATTGTTTTGTGATACTAAGAATATCATAGTACTTTTTGGTTAAGGCATAACATTTTATGTTGGTTCTTCATGACATTGCGTCCACTTCCATCACTATTATGATTTTTGACTGATTTGATTGGTGAACTAAATATGGTGGCCACAGTCACCTTATTGATCTCCTTTGAGCTTACTTCACCCTTGTCAAAACTCTTGAGAATAATGTTGTTGACCTTCATATATATGCCATGATTAATGCAAGCAATAGAGATGATAATCGATTATTGTTGGTAAACAAGACATTGTTTAGAACGAAGATCGAAGTGTCTCGATCATAATGAAATGATTAAAACTTTGTCCGATTACAAAATGGATCACATCGATGCATTCAGGACATTAAATATATCAAATAGAAGTTGTTCGTATGTGACTTGATCGAGCAACACTTTGTTAGTGAGCACGATGCAAGCAAAAATTACCCAAAATAATGTCCGATTATTAAATGAGATGCATCAATGTGTTCAGAATATCAAAGTTAACCAGGAAGGGATACCTTGTAATTAATGAATACGAGAAAAATCAACGGACTACAAACGGAATGTTGCTCGACGTTGACTAAACCTCATCCATTTAGAAAACAAACTTCGCCATTGATTCCAAAACATCGAAAATACTCGAAATTGACAATAATATTGTCTAAATCCTTACACGAGCGAAAATGCAAAATTGATATAAATTATGAGGCGACGACATGTACATAATAAATAAATAAAATTTGACGAGTGACGAATATGCATTAAAAGAGTCGATATCCTATTTATAAATATATATATGTATATATATTAATATATCAAATAAGTTATAATATGATTAGTTGCTATATTATTATAATCTGATACTTTATTTCAAAACATATAATCATGACATTTATAATTAATTATGTAAAATAAGTCATTTAAATTTTCTTAAGCCTAATAGTGTAATTAACCCAAGCAATTAAATGTGAAACACATGTAGCTTGCCACGTTATCCTGCATGTAGCCACTTACACTCCCTTAAATTGCCACATGTAATTCACAAGTTAAATTCATATGGCTTATAATGATTGTAAAATTCCAATACGTGGCATAGTGGTAATTTAAAATCCCAATACATGGCATATTATAGTTATGTTAAATTGCTCCTGGCCTTCTACTCTTGCCTCCTCCAACCGAACTTTGTCTGCTTACTTCTCCATTCCTCCCAGGCCGTAGCTCCCACTCCACCCGACCCCAACGACCACAGCCTCTAACCGGTCTTCTTGCTCCCGTCGCCGGCGACTTGCAGCCCTCACCTCTTTCCTTTATTTGCACCACCTACACCCAACCTTCCTCTCATTTCCTCCAGCAGCAGCCTAAACTCCACTTCTTCTCAACCAAAGCAGCCAAAACCAATCCTCTCCATTTATCTGCATAACAGCCTGTTGCCTTCTCTTCCAACCTACATCCAAACCCGAAGCCCAAACTCATCCTACACTCAAACCTTTTACTCACATCCATCCAAACAGATTCCAACAACCATTTGTAATTAACAGAACAACCCTCCTCTCTAGCTTCTCTCTCTAACAGAGATTTCTACTCTCTCTCTCTCTCTAATAATATTATTATTAGTAATATTAGTATATAAAAAAAGAGCAAAAAAAAAAAAAAAAAAAGTATTTTGTGTGTTTGATATGTCGTACTCGTGTGAAGGTATAACTATCGCCAAACTTTAAAATCAAATTTCGTCCTCAGCGTGCGTGACGCACCGGACAACCACCTATGCACGCTTTTTTTAGCGTGGTGGGAGAAAATCCGGTGCGACATATACAACGAGGTAGGTAGGCCCTGTACACGCTTTTCTTAGCGTGGTGGGGATAATTTTAAGTACCCATACGCGTCTCAGTGCCGGCGGGGAAACAATTGTGCATTTCAAAATAAATACCTTCGAAGATTCATACACGCCTTTCTTGGTGTAGTGGGATTGAAGACCACGATTGTTGTGTCACCCGACACCGATCATACACGCTTTTCTTGACGTGGTGGGTAGGCCTAGAATCCCTGTAGATGCCCCAACGTGGGGGAGACGCTGGGATACTGCCAAAATTTTGATAATCAAAAGCCTGAATAAATAATTTGATATTCTTTGAACTCAAATAAAATAATTTGATTTTTTTTAACTCAAATTAAATAATTTTTGAAGAAAATATGAGCTGAATTGAATTATTAATATATAAAAAAAACAATCAAATGAATACCAAACTATTTTGTATGGCAAAATTTCTCTGTTCTGCATATTGGTCATGGTGGTATGGGCAAAATCTCTAACAACATTTTTATAAAGATGAAGGGACAAAAGAGTTTGATCATAATATGTGGGTTTGCATTTCCAGCAACTTTGATCTTTAAAAAAAATCTGATTATTGGTATATTGAATAGATTTTAGTCCTTACAATTTGGTGTATTAAAGTCAATATTAAAGTGAATTCAATCAAAAAAAGGGGGCCATTTATTAAAAGGATAAGTTTGAATGATCCCAATTACATAAATCATTTCTAATGCTTTGAAGCAGTTGGTTTTCAAGGCCCTTGACATTAGGGAGGATTTTGGATTTGAGTGTCATGTCTGTCATGCGAAGTTAGTGTTCTTCTAAGTTGAGGGCATCTAATCAGATTCATTTAAAAGTTTCAAGAGTTGGGAAAAATATTTGGCTTACAATGAGAAGTTTCAAAGAGTTGAGCATTTCCATCTCTTAGAAAATAATGAAAGAATATTATTTCAAAAGAGATAGTGTAGCTAAGTTATTTCGTCAAGCACTTAAAGTAGATGTAGAATTACCAAAATCCAAAAGACCTGAAGAAGCAGATAAAATTGATGATCCTAATTACTGTCAGTATCACCAAGTGATTAGCCATCCTATTGAAGATTGTTATGGCTTCAAAGATTGGTTAGAGAAAAAGTACATAATGGGAGAATTCACCCTATCAAAGAGTGTTTTGGTGCAATCAAAAAAGAAGTCAGCGAGAATGATTATGTCCTCCCCCTTATCATCAGTTGAAGAAACAAAAGAAGCAGTGGTGCAAGAAAAAAAATAGGATATTACTGTTTCAAAGAAGACAAAAAAGATACTAAAATAACTTGAAGGAGTTCCTGGTGTAAAATGGAAGTCTCTAATTGAACCATTACTTGAATTAAAAAGAAAGCCAAATTCAAGTATATTTATTTCTAAATCATCACTTGGGAGACACTCTGATCAAGCTAGTTCATCAAGTTCTAGCCAGGCACTACCAAGGAAATCAAATAAGTCATTCCGACAAAGGAAGCCAAGAAAGAAGAAAACTGTTGTTTAGAAAGTTATCAATAATCTTGAAGAATATTGTCAACCAACAAGGCGTCATATTACCTTAGCTGATTTCATATCTCAGCTTCAAATAAATCAGATGAAGGGTGATCATGAAAGTGATGATGAAGAACCTCTGTCGGTTGAAACATGTCGGGTTATTTCAGCAACTTTAAATATTTGTCAACAAACACCTTTTCAAATGCTTGATGAAGAATTTGCTTTTGTGAAAGAAAGAAATTCTAAAGAAATGACAACTGAGGCCTGTCTGATGGTGCTACAAATAGGTGCTAGTTCAAATGAAGATTTATATTTTCTTGATGAAAGCAAATCATAACATACATAAACATCTCATATGAAGCAAATGAATGAAGAAGATTCTGAAGGAATTGATATGCCCGATAAATTTAAACCGAATGAAGTAGTTCAAGTATAATTGAGAAGTGGTAGAAAGTTGCCATCACCATTGAAGAAAGGGCTATCAAATAAAGATAAGGGTAAAGACATAGTGATTAATGAAGATATCATTCTTAATGATCATAAGAATATATAAATCTACACAAAGCAAGGGAGTAGATTATAATACCTTATCCCATTTAAGAAAAATTCCTGTACAGCTCAGTGTGTATGAAGCTTTGCTAATATCGAAGGATCTTCGGGAAACTTTGATTCAAGCTCTTATAGATCCATAAAAATATGAAGCATATATTGTTGAAAGATGTTTAACTGAAGTTTTACAAACACAAAATAAACCAGTAATTATATTCTCTGAAGAAGATCTTATGCTTGGGACAACAAATCATAATCGCCCTCTGTATGTCATAGCATAAAGTGATGGTATTATAATAAGCAAAATTTTAATTGATCATGGTTCTTCAATAAATCTCATTAGCTTGCGAGGATTGAAATTATTCTCACTCGATGTTCTACATCTTGGACAAGATAAATTGTTGGTGCATGGTTTCAATGAAAAAGGGTAGAAAATATGAGAACATTTGTTCTCCCTCTTAAGTTTGGAAAACTTTTTACAGAAGCTAAATTTCATGTGATTGATGTGGATACTTCATTCAAAACACTCTTGGGATGACCATAAATTCATGAATATGGTATTTTTCCATCAACTCTACATCAATGTATGAAGTACTTGAGAGATAGAGAAGAGTTTAGAGTTTCAGGTGATATATAACCTTCATTTCGAAGGCACCAAAATCAATTAAATCTTATGAAAATATAGCATCAACTTTTAAAATTGTAAAGTAATTTAATAAGGAGGCTAAAAAGAAGCAATTAGGGGTTAAAATGAAGCAATTAGGAAGAAAGAAGGTTATGCCAACTCTTCCTAAAAAGATTAATACATTATTTAAACTTAATTAAAAGAATTGTTCCTCATTTGGGAAGGGATATAGATAAAGATGATGACTTTCTTACCAAATTCAAGAAATTGTGTAAGCCTTTGACTAATGATGAAATGCAAGCAGAATACTCTGATTCTGAATATGATTGTGAATCTACTTATATAAGCAGGACACAATCTATCTTTTTGAGAAAAATGTCTGATTTATCAATTTCAAAAGATACATTTAAAGTTACAACTCTCCCTTCACAAAATTTTAGAGAAATCACTCCTCGTGAGATTCATAAGATTGAAGAACTCAAAATATTTTATGTAGCTCCTTTATCTGATGATAGTGGACTGGGAAGCCTATTATATAAATATGGGGAGTATCATGATGAAAATTTAGATTGGCTCCTTTAATATTTTGAATATGAAGAAATAGTGCCTATTAGAATCCCAAAATATTATCCTATAAGGATTCAATACATGATATGAAAATAAGGAATTCATGGAGGGATAACTAAGAGAAGAAGCCATTTATTTCAAAGGATATGGAATCAAAAGAATTTACAGGCATCATGAAAAAATGATAGTCTTATGACCAAAGGCCTTGGATTTATTATATCTAAAGATCCACAAATAGTGCCTGTTATACATTCACAGAAAGATGCCCTAAAGCTGAAGAAAAAGTAAAAATAATTTTTATGAAGTAAATATCTCTGGTGATTAAGGCGTCGAAGCCAAACATGAACTCGAAGAACTTGAAGATGGTAGACAGGCTGCGACCATGGATGAATTGAAGGAAATTAATTTGGGAACTGAAGATGATCCTTGCCGAACCTTCATTAGTGCTCTTCTTCCTGAAGAAAGAATTAAAGAATTGAAAATGCCACTATATGAATTCAGGGACTATTTTGCATGAACATATGTTGAAATGCTTGACTTATCCCCTGATGCAGCAGTGCATATATTAACAATTAAAGCTAACTCAACACTTGTTAAGCAAGCTCCAAGAAGAATGAGATTGAAAATTGAACAGTAAGTGACAATAGAAACTAAAAAGCTTATCGAAGTAGATTTCATCCGAGAAGAAAAATATGTTGATTGGATAGCTAATATTATTCCCGTAAAGAAAAAGAATAGTCAAATTCATATTTGTATTGACTTTCGGGATCTCAACAAGGCGTATCCAAAAGATAACTTTTCGCTTCATGTGTTAGAACTACTAGTTGATAATATTTCTAATTATATATGATATGTTCTCATTTATGGATGGATCATCAGGCTACAATTAAATCAAGATGACACATAAAGATGAGAAGTATACATCCTTCAGAATGCCCATCGGCATATTATGCCATACGGTTATGCCTTTTGGTTTGAAAAATGCTAGAGCTACATATCAAAGAGCTATGACTCATATCTTTGACGAGTTAATTCATCAAAAAGTTGAATGTTATGTAGATGATCTTATCATCAAAAGTACTATGAATCATAAAGATTATCTTGATGATCTTAGAATTGTGTTTGAAAGGATCAGAAAATTCAATCTTAAAATAAATTCTCTCGAATGTGCTTTTAGAATTTCATCTAAAAAATTTCTTGGGTATATTGCATGCCATAGAGGAATTGAAATAGACCCCAAAAAGATCAAGGCAATCATTGAGATGCCTTCACCAAAAAGTCTACATCAGCTTCATTCTTTATAAGAACAACTTGCATTCATTTGACGTTTCATATCAAACCTATCTGGTAGATGTTAACTATTTACAAAGCTAATGAAAAAGAATATTTACTTTAAACGAGATAAAGAATGCCAAGAAACTTTTGATAGTATTAAGAGATATTTATTAAGTCCACCTATTCTTACATCGCCAATTCCAGGGAAGCTTCTTATTATGTATATTGTTGCATTAGAAGAGTCCCTTAGAGTATTGCTAGCCCAACACAATGAAGAAGGCAAGGAGAATGCTCTCTGCTATATCATTCGTAGACTAATCGGGGCAGAAATGCGTTATTCTCCAATTGAGAATCATTGTTTAGCATTGATATTTGTTGTACAAAAGCTTTGCCATTACATGTTATCTCATAAAGTCACTTTAATTTCAAAGATTGATCCATTGAAATTCTTGATGACAAGACCAGCATTGGCAGGTCGTTTAGCCGGATAGGTAGTGATACTTTTGTAGTTTGATATCACATATGTTTCACAAAAGGCAGTGAAAGGCCAGCTTTTAGCAAATTTTCTCGTTGCACATCCCATCAAATTCATGTTAGCAAGATACAACTTTAATTGTTCCTCATACTCCCCAACAAATCATTATTGAAAGCCAACAAGATAAATTACAAACTACTCAAGAAGAACACAACTCTAAAGAAGTATTATACTTTTAAAAGGATGCTTGCATGGTTGAAGAAGATGATGATTGGAGACGGCCTTTCCTTGACTATTTCAAAGAACGCAAGCTTCCAATAGAGAAATTATTAGCTTTACAGATTAGAAAAAGAGCTTTGAGGTATGCATTTGTTAATGATACACTTTATCGTAGATCCTTCGATCAAATGTGGTGATGATGTTTGGGAATTGAAGAGGCTAATAAGATAGTGACTGAAGTTTATGAAGGACTTTGTGGAACACATCAATCAGACCCTAAAATGGCTATAAAAATTAAAAGAATATGTTATTATTGGCCTTCGATGGTGAGAGATTGTATTGAATATGCTAAAAAGTGTCATGAATATCAAATTCGTTGTGACATTATACATTAACCACCAAATCCATTGCACCCTACAATTGTCTCTTGGCCATTTAAATGTTGGGGTACATATATAATTGGTCCAATTGATCCACCATCATTAGCTAGACGTCGCTTCATATTAGCAGCAACTAATTACTTTTTGAAGTGGGCTGAAGTGGCTCATTTTAAAGAAGTTACTGTTAAACATGTGATAAATTTCTTTACTAATAATACTGTTTATCGATATGGTGTGCCACGTCAAATGATTTCAGATAATGGCCCAACTTTTAAAAGCACTGAAATATATAGATTTACTGAACGACATAAAATTGATTGGTGATACTCATCTATCTACAATTCAAGGGCAAATGACTTGGTGGAAGCCTTCAATAAAATATTAGTGAAGTTACTTAAGAAGATACTTACTAAAAATAAAAGAGAGTGACATACTAAAATGGTAGAAGCTTTATGGGCATATCATACTACTTATAAAACGCAAGCAAAAATCACTCCTTATATATTAGTGTTTGGAGCTGAAGCAATTTTACCCTTGAAAGTTGAATTGTCATCACTTTGAGTAGCTGTTCAATATGATCTAACTCAAGAGCAGAACACTCACTTACGATGGAAGAGCTTGATGCACTGGATGAGATTAGACTCCAAGCCCAACAAAATTTAAAAATTTATCGAGCAAGGATATCTAGATCCTTTGATCGATTAGTGCGTCCTCGGACATTCCAATCATCCCGCATCATAAAATGAGTGGTAAATTTGAGCCTAATTGGAAAGTTCCTTATGTTATTGAAAATGTATATCAATGAGGAACCTATCAACTGATTGATTTATATGGTCAATGACCAATACCTCCAATCAATGTTTGATCTCTCATGTTTTCTCTGTCATCGTCATCATCGCCTTGCTTGCTCGTGTGAAGTTATAACTATTGCCAAACTTTAAAATTTAAATCCCATCCTCGGCGTGCGTGATGCACCGGGTAATCACCTATACAAATTTTTCTTAGCGTGGTAGGAGAAAACCCGGTGTGACATATATAACGAGGTAGGTAGGCATTGTACACGCTTTTCTTAGCATGATAGGGACAACTTTAAGTACCCGTGCGGGCCTCAGTGCCGATGGAGAAATAATTATACATTTCAAAATAGATACCTTTGAAGACCTTTATACACTTTCTTGGCGTGGTGGGTAGGCCTAAAATCCCTGTAGATGCCCCTACACGGGAGAGACACCGGGATACTGCCAAAATTTAAACAATCAAAAGCCTGAATAAATAATTTGATATTTCTTAAACTCAAATAAAATAATTTGAGATATTTTTGTAACTCAAATTAAATAATTTTTGAAGAAAACTTGAGCTGAATTGAATTATTAATATATAAAAAAATAATCAAATGAATATCAAATTATTTTATATGGCAACATTTCTTTGTTCTGCATATTGGTCATGGTGGTATGTGAAAAATCTCTGACAACATTTTTATAAAGATGAAGGGACAAAAGAATTTGATCATAATATGTGGGTTTGTGTTTCGAGCAACTTTGATCTTAAAAAATAAAAAATCTGATTATTTGTGTATTGAATAGATTTTAGTCCTTACAATTTAGTATATTGAAGTCAATATTAAAGTGAATTCAATCATAAAAAGAAAGGGTCCATTTATTAAAAGGATAAGTTTGAATGATCCCAATTACACAAATCATTTTTGATGCTTTGAAGCAGTTGGTATTCAAGGTCCTTGCTTTATCTGTACTCAACATTAGGGATTTGAGTGTCATGTCTCTCATGCAAAGTTAATGTTTTTCTAAGTTGAGGGCATCTAATCACCTTCATTTAAAAGTTTCAAGAGTTGGAAAAAATATTTGGCTTACAATAAGAAGTCCTATGCCATGGTTTGAGCACTAATTCATTAAAGTATTACTAAAGAATTAAAAATAAAATTTTTTGCTTTAAGTTGGAGACACTTATTACTTGGCATCCTCCCAATGAAAGTGATGGGATTTGAGTGATAAAGAAAGAGGCTGGACTTTTACTTTGCTTCATCTTTCTTCCATAAATAACCTTAATAGCTATGATAACAATGAAATCAATAGATGGCGATGATAAAATTAATTTGAAGTTTATGGCTTAGTCTCATAATTAGTAAAATGTTGCTATGCTTGGCTTTAAATTCAAAGTGCAAATTTCTTAAAAGAGTGCACTGTCACTCCAAAACAACATGCCACAATTTGAAAACCTATAAGCATACTGAAAATGAGGCATTAATAAGCATATTATTTCAGAGATTGATGCTACCTTAGCATGCAGCGACCACGAGATGTGTGTTATTGATTGTAATAAATATATTACTTCGAGCTGTGTTGACCTCGATTTTCACCAGTTTACCCTCGAGCACCTTTGATCGACTTAATTAGACCTCGTCGAGTCCAGTTTGAGCTCGAGTCGACTCGAATTGAGTCAAATTAGGTTCGACAAAGTTTAATTAAACTCGAGCATTGCTTGCCATCCTCCTCGAGTCCAATTCGGGCTCACATCAACTCGAATTGAGTCAAATTAGGCCTAATTACTTTCTGTTAGGCTAGATTAATTTATTTGAGTCTTGCCGGGCTTGATTTGAACATAATTTATATTTATTCAGGCTTAATTTCATTAATTAAATTTGATCGGATCCAAATTGACTCAAATTGGATCTAATTTGAACCCAATTTTAGTTCAATTTACTTGATTTAATTCCAATTAAGATTTAATTGATTTTCTCATAAGGTAGGGATTTGTTCCTAAATCAAGAAGTTGCCTCGACGGCCACGATTGAGCATGATTTACAATTCAGCCAAAATCTGGTTGTTCATTTTTGTGGTTCGAGAGGCATCAAGGGAGAATGCATGGAAAGATTTCAAATATCGGAGGGATTCCAGCGATGATGGGGGATTTCGCACGTTACAAGGCTTTCGCCCCTCCCTGTTCGCGAGGAGAGACGATTGGAGCCCTCTTCCTCCTCCCGGTTCTTGGCTCGAGCTCCTGGCATTCCCAAGCTCCTGGACCTCTCGCTCTGGTTCTCCTCCCCGATCTGAGCCGAAGCCCCCGTCGCCCCTTCCGGTTTGGAACCCCAGCTCCAGGATCCCAAACAGAAGCCGAAGCCTTGCTTGCCGACGTCCCTGCCCTAGTCAACGTTGGCATTCCCCTTTGCTACAGGGTGCCATGGAAGTGGCGGGATGGTTCTTTTGTCCAATCCTGAACAAGATCATCAAAGCTTGCTCTGATTACCTAAGAACCAGTTAGATGGCAGACGGTCTTGCAGAAGGAGCTGGAAAGGCTGCGAGAGAACCACCCCAAGATCCAAGCTGTCGTCTTTGCCTCTAACCAAGCACAAATTAGTAATCAGAGCCCGGCTTTCAACGAATGGATATGGCAGCTGCGAGATGCTATTGATGAGGCAGATGATGTGCTCGATGAGTTGGAGTATATGAAGCATAAAGAACAACTCTCCCCATCCGATTTCCTCTATCCGCTGGAGCAAAGGCACCCGACGCCGACTTACCATTTCTGATCCACTACCGCTTTGACTCCGGCCAGATCTGCTCAAACCACTGCTGCAGCCCTTTCTCATACCTATAGCCGGTTGATCTGCCCCTCTACAGCAGCCGACCCTGCAACGGATCTTCAGCCGAGTCATCTTCTTTTGACCTGTTGCTGTTCATTCCTTCATTCGGCAAAGAGAGAGGGGATTTACTGCTTTCGTCTACCCAAACAGAGAAAGAAAGAGGTATTAATTCCGTTTTCTATCATTTGGCTAAATGAATGAACAAGGCCTGGAAGAAAAATCTGTATAAAAAAAAAGATACATGTGGCTATGTGCATACTTTATTTGCTCTAGAACTGAGATGGAGATTTCTGAACTTAATTAATGTCTAGTTTGAAAGTCGGATGTGCAGTAGGTGTCTTCTTGCCTTCCTTTTTAATACAATTTCTTCTTGAGTTTGATATGCTTTATTATTTTAGATTGTACGGTTTCCTTAGATTGTAGCTAAAACATTTTATATACTCGCTTTGTGTGATAAGTGGAGATGGAATCACCTATGAAAATAGTATTTATAATGAATGCGAATATAGAAAAATCGGGATTTACATGCGCTACAAGTTATGCACTTGCCACCTCATCTTTTATCAGTCATCTAAATTTCTTAAGCATGTGAATTTAGATATTAAAATACACGAATTTCTGACACATATTTATCTCTTCGCCTTTATATGCGAGGCACATTTGGAGCTTTTGGAGCACAGACAAAGGAGTTTGGACAATCGGATCCGAGCATCAGTCGCCCCCATTTATTTTGGTGGGGGTGCTACGGGCGATACCACCGGGTCGTAGCCCCCGGTGTAGTGAGTTTTCTTAAAACTTAGATAGCATTTAGGAAGCCTTTGTGTGTGTACGCTTTCCACCCCTTAGGGCCTTTATAGAAACATCATTTATAATTAGGATTGCTCTCTTTTACTTTAGATCCATAAACCCATTTTACATATGTACGAACGTCCAAGGGGTTAGAAACAAATTCATTTTCATCCTATAACCTTAGTGACACTTAAGGACAAAAATTAAGGATCGAGTCCTAGAAGACATAGACTTAAGATGCATGCTCCCTTATTATAAAATTACTAAACATAGAAAATGTAGTGATATTCCACCCTAGAATTAGTATGTGTCACTAGTTTAAAATTTATTAACCATAAGCAACAACGAATTAATAATTTAAGGCCCCCCTTAACAAAATAATAATAATTTGAATAAGAAGACATGAAAATCACTTAACTTTTGTTAATTAAATCATTAGCAACAAATATAATCTTTAAAAAACGAGTTTTAACATACACTTAAACTAAATCTAACTAATTGGTCAATCACCCTTTAATGAATCCAAACATGAGAGACAAGTGGCAAAATCAAGAGAGCAAACTTAAACTAAAACATGTCAAGTAAGAGACTCCTAAAACCCAAACTTTGATTCATTAGACCCCCCTCTACTAATTAATTACACACTTAATCCAAAAACACCTCTAATGTTGAATGCAAATGAATTAGAACCTAACTAACTAGGTGAACTAAGTAAGAGACTTATTAAGAGTTTAATCATAACTTAAAATTGTAGAAGGTAATAATACACCTAGAATCTAATCGAATCATAAGTTAGTCTTTTAAAATCAACCTTTTAACCTAATAACAAATCACTTAACCTACCTTCCTTTTAATTTCTAACAAACTAAAATAACTCAACAAAATTGGTTACTACTAGGTAACCCAGGCCTACGAGACTATTAAGTTAGCCCCAAGGAGGGTGAAATAAACCTCACGGCCTCGGTTACCAACAAAGGTAGTAATCCATTAAACACTAAAATAAAATCCTTAAAATCAATCTTAAATGGCTAATACTTGTGCTTAAACTAAGATCTCCCTTTGACCTTTCAACAAATCAAATTACAAATAACTTTAACTAAACTATCCTACATAGGACACACCTAAAACCACACAACCTACACACACTTAGATTTGTTTGTTAGGACATGACCCCTAGCTTTAGGTTAGGCCGGTGTTTTCTTCCTTTTCTGTTTCTATGATGTGGCGATTTGCATGTGACACGTGTGCTGGTTGTTTTAGTTTTCTGTGTTAGATTTCTGTGTTGATTTCCGTGATGGTGGTTTTATTTACTGCACTGTCTCTG
This sequence comes from Dendrobium chrysotoxum, assembly GCA_019925795.1. Taxonomy (NCBI): domain Eukaryota; kingdom Viridiplantae; phylum Streptophyta; class Magnoliopsida; order Asparagales; family Orchidaceae; genus Dendrobium; species Dendrobium chrysotoxum. The sequence continues at coordinate 49,151,092 of CM034307.1, forward strand.
CGATGTGATGGGCGATAGATTACCCCTAGGTTAGGGACATTTTATACTGACTCAGTCTTATGCAGGTGGCCACGCTCATGCAGCGCTAAAAATAAATGGGGGTTAATATGATAAATCATAAATTATAAATGCTTGCTACAGGTGCTCCAAAATGCTTAGCCCCCAAATGAATAAGAGCGTGGCCAAGTGTGTTTACTTTTCTGCACTGATATAACTGCTTGTGATGTGATATATTAAACAGCTTGAGATTTTCATTAGGATAACCTTGCAGGTTCAGTTTGAGTCTAGATTTTATTTTTCATAATGTAATTTATAATTCATATTGAGTTGTGAAAGTCTTCAAAGGCATGGCATTTCGAATGTTAGGTACCCAAAGGGAGAAAGAAAGGCCCTCTCTCGGGGAGTTTCTTTCTCATTTGGGTACCCTTCCGGAGAACGATCTGAAGGAGGATGATCTGAAGAAAGACGGTCCACTCGAAGATGAAGATTTGAAGACGAAATGCCTTGTATTTAAGACTTGCGTCATTCAATAGGATTAGAATCCAGGATGTTGTCGGTGGGGCCTGGCCACCATTACTTTTCTGCAGACCCTGGGTTGTACTTATACGGCACTTGCCGTGGACTGTGGACTTTTCTTTACTCTGCTCTGTGGATTTATATTGATTTATTTATTTTGTGTGCGCAGTAGAAATTGCCTGCTTTTCTTAGGTTTCTTTCTTGCATGTGCTTGGCCTGATTTCGCTAGGCTCTTTAGGAATAAAATTTTTCTACTCGTAATTAATACTTAAAATTTTAAGAAATAGATAACATAGAAATGTAACGATCTAGGGAATAGCCGGAATCGTCCGGGGTCACATGCATATCAATGCATTCTCTCCCTCCTTGCTATAAGACACTTCCCCGCCTGTGGGTAGAGTCCAGATAATCCGACCTATGAGGATGAGGTGCTGGATCTAGGAAAGTCTAGTCTTTTCTAAAAAACTATTTTATAAGCCTTTTTAAAATTCTATGCATATTTGATTTGAGATCGTTAACCAGCATGCATTGCATTAGAAACTAATTAAATTAAAATTTTAATTGCATTAGTCTTAGGAGCATACACCCTACATAAGTCCAGGGCCAATTAGGAAATTATCTAGACGTCGGCCCTGCTTCTAATGAACTTAAACCTACCCACCAATCTTTTATAAATGACTGGACAGCATGGTTTTAAAGCGATTAGGTGGTTAGCTGGCTCCCCCTTCCAGGCCGGGGTAAGTCCAGGTTTTGCATTGCATTAGCTAGGACACGGGTGTTAGTGTTGCGTAGAACACTAAACCCACCATAGATTCAGGATTCAAGGCTACTATTGTTCCGTAGTATGCCTCATCAGTAGGTAGGTCTTCTGTCTTCCAGAGGCCCTAAACCCTACATATCTGCGTCACATGGATGACGCCACCTCCATCTTTCTCCTGCATGCTCTGAGTGCATGATTTATTTATTTTTCTACAGTTTCTTCTCACTATCTTAGTCCCTCCGGATGCTGATGTGAGCCGTGCATGTTGACTAAGCCTAGTCGAACCTCTCTTTCCCTTCGCGTAGGACTTCCTAGTCTTCCCCCTATATGCCAATCCCAATTTAGAAAGAATAATGTAGAATCCTTAATCGAGAGTATTCTCAGGCCCCGGCTTGAGATGTAATTAACCACGGGGGCTTGCGCCCGTGGGAAACCGAATCCCACTCTCAAATAAACCCCATTCGAGCTAATGTATCGGGTGGGGGAAACCCGTTGTGATTAGATTGTACATATTGTTATCCATCGGGGTGTGCTGGTGAGAGCCACTATCCTCAATGGTTAATCGTATGCATGATCGAATCTGCCCTTCCATTGGCCAGATACTGTCTCCCCTCGCGGGGCGATGATGTCTGAGTCCTTTCGGAGGTCCACAGGTTTCTGGCGACCACGGTGGGACAGGTTTCTCTCTCCATCTTTGGATTCTATATTATTCTCTCTTGTGTGTACTCCGGGATTGGTACTCCTTAGATTAGGTCCGTCCCACTCTTAGTTAGGGTCCTTCCTTAGTTAGGATCGTTCTTCTTTTTCTTAGTTAGGGTTCCCCCCTAGCTAGGATTCTTTCTTTTCGTTCTTCTTAGTTAGGGTTTCCCCCCCCAGCTAAGCTTTCCTCTTTCGGACCTTCTAGGTCATTCCGTCCCTTATCTATCATTCATCTTCTCATTATTTCTTACTAATCATTTTAAATTTCTTTTCTTCTTCTTGGCAGACAGTGCCATGGCTTCCTTCGTGCCTTCCGTTACCTTCAGTTTTGGTTCTGACGCGCGGGTGACACTTCCTGAGTCCCTGCTAGCCAGTCCTCCCGCTGGAGGAATCACTTTTGGTTCCTTCACTGACTCGGCCTTCGTCACTCTTGGCGGGCCGACCCCTGCTGAGGCTGCTGCCTATTCTCCTCCCCAGAGGAGGGCTCGCGCAGCCATGCGACCTTTTGGACGTCCAGTTGCTCGGCGGACAGCCCGGGCACCTGCTCGTCCTACTCCTGTTCGTGTGCAGCCGGCACACCCTGTGGTTAGGCAGCCAGTGCCTAGACCACTCCCAGTTCAGCCCACTCGTCCAGCAGTTAGGCGACCAGTGCCTACTGCACCTGTTGTTCAGGCTGCCCCGGCCCCTCAGCGCCGGCAGGCAGTAGTTACCCCTGTTGTTACTCCGGCAGAGGTAGCTCGTGTTCGGGTTCCCCCTCCTTCTTCCTCCAGGAAGAGGGGTGCCCAGACCGAGGCTCCTTCGCCTTCCTCCCGTCGGGTTTCAGCTTTCGCTCGACTGTCTCACCCAGAGACCCTCGTGCAGACCCCGACACTTCCCGTACTTCCCGTTCCCCCTGCCACTCAGGTGGTGGGTTCAGATGTTGCTTCGTCTTCCGCCTCCGGCCTTGGGAGAAGGGCCCGGAGGAATAGAAACCGTAGACTTCGGTTGGCTGCATCCGAGGCAGATAGACAGCGGATGGCAGATTCGTTGGCTCACCAGGAGCCAGTCCAGAGGAGAGTGGTCCCTAGGCAGCGGGCACCACGACCAGTTGCAATTTCCCCTACCCCGGACGTTACAGTTGCCCCTGAGATAGCGGCGGTTCAGGGAGGACGCTTCTCCCCACTGACACACAGTGGTGATGAGGAGGACGTTGCTCGCATTGCGGCGGCCCCTCCTGTCGCTACTACTTTACCACGCGCTAGGGTCCCCAGGGATGATGCTGCTCGAACCCTCTCTCAGAGGATTCGGAGTATTATCCGCTTAGCGCGGGGTCAAGGCCCTGTCAGTCGAGAGAGGTTACTCCACCAGATTTCTCAGGCGTCCGTTCAGTTGCAGAGACAGACTGCTAGACAGAGGTACAGGTGGCAGAGAGGACAGCCACCCAGACAGCCTGTTAGTTCAGTCCCGTTGGCGAGACCGCAGACAGTTACTCCGGTTGTTGGACGACGCCCACGTCGTCATGGACAGAGGCAGCAGTTGGAGCCTCCCAGACCCCAGCTCCCTTCAGTTGTAGTAGCCCCGCAGCAGTCAGTTGCCCCTACTGGGTCCCATCGCAGTAGATGGGTGTGGAGACGACGACAGGCAGAGTCCCCTGTCGATACAGTACAGCCAGTTCAGGCAGTTGAGCAGTTAGAGGCAGTTGTTCCTTCCGGATCAGAGGCAGTTCCGATGGTCTGTGATGCAGCAACGGACGATGATGTTGCAGTTTCTCCTAGTGGTTCACCGGTTCGGGCAGAGCCAGCCCTTAGCCCTTACGAGACTTCTTCCCCTTTGAGTCCGTATGCAGAGGACTTCCATCAGACCCTCTACGAGGATGAGGCACTTGAGGATGATTTACTCGAGGAGGAGTCAGATGGAGACATACCGGTACACAGAGTGTGTGTGGTTACTAGACGTGGCCACTCAGACGAGCAGATAGAGGCAGATGATGATGATGAGCAGGGAGAAGCTGAGGTAGGAGGATCTCCCCGGTCAGTTGAGACAGATGCCACAGTACTACAGTTACAGACTCAGATGGCAGAGATGGCCAGGGCCATGGCAGCGATGACAGCCCAGGTGACAGCTTTGGGGGCGATGCCCCAGATGACGGGCGTAGGCACTCCTGCTACGTCCAGGGACGAGCCAGCACCACCACCTGTAGTCGCACCAGGTCCTGTGGGAGTAGATAGGGCCCAGAGAGCAGTTCTAGTGGCACCGACAGCAGTTGCTTTTACTACCCCGGTCCAGAGTCAGTCAGTTCAGTTGTCAGCCGGACAGATTCAGGATCTGATTGCCCAGAAGGTCGAACAGGCCATTTCCTCCAGGAAGTCTGGAGAGGTAGTTAGCAGGGGGCGTCCTTACCCAGTAGAGTACGAGCACGAGCCCTACCCCCCTGGTTTTGTCCCTCCTAGGTTCAGAGTCTTTGATGGGTTTGGGAACCCGAGGCAGCACGTGGCCCAGTACCGAGCCATCTGTTGCAACATAGGAGGGAACGATGCACTGATGTTGAGACTTTTTGTCAGCAGTTTAGTTGGGGTGGCCTTTGCCTGGTACGCCGACCTCCCCAACGATTCAGTACGCACCTTTGCAGAGCTGGAGCAGTTGTTTGTTCAGAGGTTTGTCAGTCCAGAGCACCGAGTTACAGTTGGAGAGCTAGTTGTGACTAGACAGCGGCCCCGAGAGCCTCTCCCAGATTACATAGTCAGATGGAGGAACCTCAGCCTACAGTGTGAGCCCCAGTTACAGGAGCAGCATGCAGTAGAAATTTTATTAAAGAACATAGATGGTCCGATAGCACCTTATCTGAAGGGTTTCAGCATCAGAACCTTTCAGAAGTTGTTGACAAAGGTGATCAGTTTGCAGGACAGCATACCCGATGCAGTCCCTCCTAAGGTTGAGAGTCAACCTTCACGTAGACCTCAGCGGCAGGAGTCATCAGGAGCACCTCCACCTAGGAGAGGGGAGGTACACAGTACTTATGGGCCATCAGATAAGGGCAAGAAGCCCTCAGTCAGTTCAGCACCACCTCAGCAGTCTCACACACCGGGCCAGTCAGCAGTGCAGTCTAGACCCTCCCGTAGGACCCCAGAGAGTCAGCAGTACCTACGGGAGAAGCTTAGTAAGGAATATCCCTTTAAAAGGGAAAGTGTGATGAAGATCTTCAAGTTCCTTACTAAGAGAAACATCTTAACATTCCCGAACAACAATAGAGTGGAAGAGGAGGGGCAGACAGAACACCCACTCTATTGTCCATTTCACAGACATATCGGGCATGTCATAGAAGACTGCTATGTGTTCAAGGACAGAGTTGAGAAGCTCATGGCTAGTGGGCAGATCCACCTACAGGACAGCGACCTGGTTCAGCCCAAGGGCAAGACACCTCAGACAGTTCAGATGATCTCGGGCTCCAGTAGTTGTAGTGACAGCCAGAGTGGCAGACAGAGCAGTCGTGGCAGATCACCCAGAGGTTCTGAGGGGGAGTGGCAGTTAGCACTCTCTCGGAAGACGAGGCAGATGATCCGGCAGACAGTTCAGAGTTCAGAGGCAGTTGAGAGGAGGCCTACCCAGGCCAAATCGACAGTTGCCAGCTCAGTTTCTTCGCCAGCACCTTTTTCTTCTCCTGTTGTAGTGCCTACTGAGCACATTTCTTTTCCTATTTTATGTAATAAAAAGATGTATGAAAAGGAAAAGTTTGTTGTAACTTCTGAGGGGAAGACGGGACGCCTTCCAGCACTTACGCTGAAGGATTTCGTTCTCCCTTCAACTGATGATGAAATAATAGAAGAAGGTGATTCTGGCTACTTCTGGTGTTCTGCTCCTACTTTTATTTCTTATAGCACTCGCTCTTTCAATATTTTACATGTTTCTTATGATGGTTCTGTATGTGATGAAGAGTCTGAGTGTGATGAGGAACCAGTCTTTATGATTCCGGAGGGTGGTTGTTACATGGATTCAGAAGATGAATCCGAGAACCCACTCCAGTCACTTTCCTTGGAGCCAACACATGCCATCATCGTTGAACCAAGTGAATCTCCTGTCAAAGATGACTCGATACAGGAAGTTCACTTGCGTTCAGGGAAGGTTCTTCCACCTAGGATGGCTAAGAATACAAAAGAAAAAGATAAGAACATTGTTACCCAGCAGGACGAGCCTATCCCCTCCTCCCAAGAACAATCTAAGGAGAAAGGGAAGGGCCCTCAGCTGGAGGTCGATTACAATGTGTTGGCCCATTTAAGGAAAATTCCTGCCCTTCTCAGTGTCTATGACGCTCTGATGATGTCCTCCGACTTGAGAGAGACCCTGGTAAAAGCACTACTCGAACCAGAGTCCTATCAAGCCTTCTTTGCTTCCGAATCTATTGGAGATGCATGCCTTCTGAGAGAGATGTCGTGCATTACCTTTTCAGATCGTGATCTCCTCTTGGGTACCTCTGATCACAATCGTCCTTTGTATGTCACCGCTGAAGTCAATGGTTATGAGTTGAACAGGGTCCTCATTGACCAAGGAGCTTCAGTAAACATTCTGAGTTATGAAACTTTGAAAAGCCTCTCCCTGGGTCATTTGAAGTTAACCTCCGATAAGATTATGTTGAAAGGCTTCAATGACCAAGGACAGCGTGCCCTAGGGTCTATCACCCTACCCCTGAAGTTTGGAAATTTCCTTACTGAGGCGAAGTTTCATGTGATCGAGGCAGATACTTCATATAGGGCTCTCTTAGGAAGGCCCTGGATTCATGAGTATGGAATGGTGCCCTCCACCCTGCACCAATGTATGAAGTATATGAGGAATGAAGTTGAGTACTCCATTCCCGGAGATACCCAACCCTTTTCCGTGCATGAGGTCTCTATTTACGATGATGCTGAGCATTACATACCTCGTAAGAAGAGTAAACCTCCTTCTGCCCAGTCACCAGTGACACCTGCCAGTACTGTACAGGGTCCTGTACAGCTACCTGCGCAAGGTCCGTCACAGGTTAGTATTGAGGCAGATACCTCCACTGCAGATCCTGTTAGATCTCCTTTCCAATTTGCAGTTGGGCACGATGTTCCCCCTAGTAGAGGTAGGGGAGAACGAGGTAGAGGTAGAGGTAGAGGATCGACTCGCCCGCCGCGAAACTACGATACTCAAATCCCTCCTCCCTCATATCTTTATGCTTCTCCTTTGACCGTCGAGTCCGACTCCTCTGACGATGAGATGATCACTACCCCTCATCGCTCAGCTCCCTCACCAGCCCCGGACTTCACTGATTATAGTTCACTACCTACCTTTTGTAGGTACCTGATACCCGAGGGTGGTTTAGTTATTGACAGTGGTTCAGACGAGGAAGTATACCCCCGACGTCAGACCACTAGTCAACAGTCCCTTTCCCGTCAGATACGTGGAATAAGAGTTGAGGAGTCTCACCAAAGATCTTTGGTTACCCCCTCCACTAGTGATGGTGGTGCACTACAAGTTAGAGGTCGCCCTCCGCCTCCTCTGTACGAAACCTTTGTGCCACCACGAGCTAGTGAGTGTGCCTCGTTATCCCATAGTGTAGGTGCCCCACTGGGTCCTGGGAGTCAGGGTTCAGCGGAGACCGCTATGGATAACAGGGTCACAACTGCCCCTCGTTATTTTTCCCCTTTCGTGGAAGACTGTGTAGAGCGGGGTGCAGTCATCTCGACTTGGTCAGATGAACAAGCTCTACGACAGGCTCGTGTTTGGCGGACTGATATGCCTCAAACTAAGCAAGGTTTAGGTTATGTCGAGCAGAGCCCACCTAACCATGCTAACATCCGAACGGTTTCCCACTCATACCCGGTTGTTTCTCTTACCGATAAAGAAGACCCGGGTGATGATGAGGATAGAGTACTCGATGCTCCTCAAGAGTTTGAAGATGGCATCACTTCTGCCATGGACGAATTATGTGAGGTAAACTTAGGCACTGAATCAGATCCTAGACCTATTTTTCATAGTGTCTTGTTATCCGACTCAGAGGCTCAAGAATACATCGAGCTACTCTCAGAGTTTAAAGATTGCTTTGCCTGGAACTACACCGAGATGCCTGGTCTAAATCCAGATGTAGCTGTCCATAAACTAGCCATTAAGTCTGATGCAGTCCCTGTTAAACAAGCACCTCGTAGGATGAGGTTAGAAATAGAACAACAGGTGATCGCTGAAACTAAGAAGCTTATAGAGGCCGATTTCATTCGTGAAGAGAAGTACCCTACTTGGCTTGCCAACATTGTTCCAGTCCGGAAAAAGAACGGGCAGATTCGTGTCTGTATCGACTTTCGTGATTTAAACAAGGCATGTCCTAAGGACGATTTCCCTCTTCCTATCCCCGAGCTTATGGTGGATATAGCGTCGTCCCATAGCATTTTCTCCTTCATGGATGGTTCATCTAGTTACAATCAGATAAAGATGGACCCCGAAGAGGAAAAGTTTACTGCGTTTCGCACACCTATAGGTGTGTTCTGCTACAAGGTGATGCCCTTTGGTCTCAAGAATGCCGGGGCCACCTATCAACGTGCTATGACTGTTATCTTCGACGAGATGATACACGAGCAAGTTGAATGCTATGTGGATGATCTGGTAGTCAAAAGCAAGGTCCGTGGAGATCACCTTCGAGATCTACGAATCGTTTTTGAACGCCTACGCAAATATGATTTGAAAATGAACCCTCTAAAATGCGCATTTGGAGTTAGTGCAGGAAAGTTCCTGGGGTTTATAGTTCGCTACCGTGGCATTGAGATTGACCCTTCCATGATCAAAGCCATAGTAGATCTAAAACCCCCTAAAAGTCTTACCCAGCTAAGGTCTTTTCAAGGAAAGTTAGCCTTCCTGCGGAGATTTATCTCCAATTTGTCCGGTAGGTGTCACCCCTTTGCTGCCCTAGCAAAGAAAGACGCCCGCTTTCACTGGGATGAGCGTTGTCAGGAGGCCTTTGAGAGTATAAAGCGCTACCTGATAAACCCCCCTGTTTTAGCTGCACCCATCCCAGGGAGGCCGTTAATTCTCTACACTACGGCCCTAGATGAGTCCTTGGGTGCATTATTGGCTCAAGAAAATGAGGAAGGCAAGGAGAATGCCTTGTACTACCTCAGTAGACGGTTGATACCCGCAGAGCTGAAGTACCCCGCGATGGAAAAGCAGTGTTTAGCTTTGATCTTCGCGGTACAGAAGCTTAGGCATTATATGCTTTCACATAAGGTCAACCTAATCTCTCGAGTCAACCCCTTGCAGTATCTGATGACCCGTCCGACCCTCTCAGGTCGTCTGGCACGATGGTCTATGATCCTACTGCAGTTTGACATCACTTTCGTCCCGCAGCGGGCCGTCAAAGGACAGGCTCTAGCTGATTTTCTTGCTGCTCACCCGATCCCTGCAGACTCCCCACTCAATGATGAGCTGCCTGACGAGCTAATCATGAGTGTGGTGGAGCAGGAGTCCCCTACTTGGGAGTTTTACTTTGACGGTGCGTCGTCCGTTAGAGCCTTGAGCCCGAATGAAACTCCTATAGTTAGGGTAGGTCTGGGCCTCATTTTCGTATCCCCTGAAGGTCACACTCTGAGATATTCCTACAGTCTTTCAGAACCTCGTACTAATAATGAAGCTGAGTACGAAGCTCTGATTTTAGGACTAGAGTTGGCCATTCAGATGAATGTCATGCGGGTGAAAATCTTTGGAGACTCACAACTGATCATAAATCAAGTAGCGGGAGTCTACAAAGTGCTTAAACCTGAGCTCTTGCCTTATCACAGCAAGGCAATGGAGCTCTTGTGTTTGATTCCTGAAGTGACCTTAGCTAAAATCCCTAGATCTGCCAATGGCAAGGTAGATGCATTAGCTAAGTTAGCAAAGGAACTGGCTGACCCAACTGGCAACCCACTGTCTATCGTTGTCCAGTGTCGTCAAGCCCTATGCCCCGCAGACCTGTCTTCTCCCGATCAGACCCTCACAGTATTCTCAGTTGAGGAAGAATCAGACTGGAGAGTACCCTTTATAGAGTATTTGAAGCATGGCAGGCTTCCAGATGATAGATCTCTTGCTGCCCAGGTCAGAAAGAGAGCCCTATCATTCACTTATGTGAACGATACCTTGTATCGACGTTCTTTCGACCAAATGTGGTTGCGTTGCCTCAACAACGAGGAGGCTCGCAAGGTCATGGGCGAGATACATGAAGGTCTTTGCGGTGCCCATCAGTCCGGACCAAAAATGAAAGGCAGAATTAAACGCCTCGGCTACTATTGGCCGACTATGATCCGTGATTGTATAGAGCACGCTAGAAAGTGCCACCAGTGCCAAATTCATGGCACGGTGATTCACCAACCCCCTAATCCGCTGCACCCTACTGTATCATCTTGGCCATTCGAGGGCTGGGGCACGGATGTAGTGGGTCCTATTGACCCTCCTTCCTCTAAGGGCCATAGGTTCACTTTAGCTGCCACTGATTACTTCACTAAGTGGGCAGAAGCTGTGCCACTTAAGGAAGTCAAATCAGAAGATGTGATGCGTTTCTTTCGTGATCATATTGTCTATCGTTTTGGTGTCCCGCGCCGTATCATTTCAGATAACGGCCCGTCGTTTAGAAGCACCAAAATTGCTAGATTTGCCCGCCGCCATAACATCAATTAGCGATACTCTTCAATTTATTATCCCAAGGCCAATGGCTTGGCGGAAGCATTCAATAAAACTCTCGTGCAATTAATAAGAAAAATCCTGGTTGCAAACAAACGAGAGTGGCACGATAGACTTCCCGAAGCACTATGGGCCTATAGGACTACATACCGTACTCCTACTCAGTCTACCCCATATGCTTTGGCTTTCGGGGTCGAGGCCGTCCTCCCATTTGAGGTCGAGCTCCCCTCGCTACGTGTGGCAGTCAGCCACAATCTTTCCCACGAAGATAACGCCCGACTACGGATGGAAGAGCTTGATGGTTTAGAAGAGCTTCGCCTACAAGCTTATCAGAACCTCAAACTATATCAGGCACGTATGGCTCGATCACATGATCGCCTTGTCCGACCCCGTGCTTTCCGGGTTGGCGAGTTGGTCCTTGTTTTACGCAGACCTATCATTTCGCGCCGTCGCCGAAGTGGTAAGTTCGAGCCTGTCTGGGAAGGCCCCTTTGCTGTAGAGCAAGTTTATGAAGGTGGTGCCTACCTACTCGTTGATGCCAATGGTGTTCACCCTATGCCTGTCATCAACGGGCAGTACTTGAAAAAGTACTATGCCTGAGTTCACTCTTCGAGAGGGAGGGGGTCTCCCTACCGCCTGTAAATACTCCCCTGTATATGTCCCCCCTTTGGAGGGGCTTCTTCACTTTTCGACAGTCTGTGTGGCCACGACGATTTGTCCTCTACCACACGATATTTTTTTTACGAGAAGTGTGAGGCTATCCTTAGGTGTGATGAGGTGAGATGATATGATCCGTACACTGACATAAACTCTGGTCTCCATCATCTCCCTTGTCTGAACTCTTCTAGGCCAGATTTTGACCCATGTCAATCCAAATACAAATTCAAGTTCTATTTTCAATAGTGGGATCTTTAAATTTAATGTGCAAAATTTTTAAAAGAAAGATTAATCTGAGAAAAGTCTGAGAGCTTGAGACACAAGGTGGACTTTTTAGAGAATTTTTCCTTAGAAAGTATAGAATTTATTTTTCCCAATGAAAGACTTACCCCTGTCTTCTTTAGAAAATTAAGTAATTGGTGGTTGACTCCTCTAAACGCTTGAAGGACAATTATAATGATTCAAAAGAAAAATGTATGTCTTCTCTCTCATCCCTTCCTTGGGATGATTTCCTATTTTGAACTAAAATCTATATCAAATTGAAATTAGATTTAGAGACGTGTATTTTCCCAATCATCTTGCAGTTTTCTATCTCATAGGCGTCTTTCGCACGCTGATGAATCTACCTCATAATTTTCTTATTCAAGTCGTTCACCCTTATCATAGGATTGGGTTTGCTTTGTGGATTTTTTTTTCTTCCTTGCACAAGAGAGTGAGTTTTTCTTCTCTTATGTTTGGAGGATAATCTCACAACTGAGAAAGTTTTCTTTTAGGGATTTGGAAAGGGAGCCAATCATGAAATCAAAGATACACAAAGTGTATCAAACAAATGAAAAGATGCGCAGTGCGCCAAAAATCAAAGATACACAAAGTGTATCAAAAGTGGAAAGTTGCGCAAAATGCGCCATAAAGTCAAGGATACACAAAGTGTATCAAGTAATTAAAAGGTGCGCAGTGCGCCAAATTAAGTTGAGGAGCTCAAAATGAGCCCAAAGTGGATAAGTAAATGGCTTCCCTTTCTTGTAAATCTCTAAGTCTCAGAAAATCCATACCCCTTGATATTTGTGATACTTGAATTTGAAAATCGTGATTTTAGATTCGTCATCGTGCAAGGATGTTCTATTAGATATAAAAATATTTTCATGCAAGAAGATTGAGAAGATCCAGTTTCTCTCTCTAATTTACACCCTTTTGAATTAGATATTTATTCAGAATATGTAAGGGAGAAAGCCCAGCTTAGCTTGTAGGGAGCTTAAGCTGGGTTAGCAAAATTTAAATCCCTAACCTTCTCGGGTTTAGATGGAGTCAACCTATATTGCTGAACTTTCGGAACCTTTTTTTTAAAGGTTCAAGATGATTCAGAGGTTAATTTTTTATTTCTAAAAATAGTCTTTTCACTCTCTGATGAAATTTTCACTCTTTAGGAAATGTGTGAATCAGACTTCTCTCAGATTGATTGGTAAGGGCTTAAACATCTCTTAGTGGTCCCACTATTGAGTTTGTCTAAATGCTTGCCGTATTCTTTTAAAAATTCGTGCACAAAAAATATTTTTGACCCCACCATCTGGTTATAGACCGTTCTTAAGGACTGGTAAGAGTCTCGCATTTATTTTATCTTCCTCTTCTGAGTTCTGGTAATTTGGGAGTTTCCCCCTCTCTGTCCCCCAGTTTCACTTGGTGCCCCCAAGTGTGGTCTGGGATATCAAAACCAATTCAGACTTCTTTTGTACTGGGTCCATACCAACCTACGCTAGCTAGGGAGGGTAATGTTGATCCACTATCATAACCTAAATTTCATTCACATACCAATCGTGGTATGATTGTGCCCCCAGTTTTATTCATGTGACGAATGTGGCCTGGGTTATCAAAGCCAATCCTATATCCCTCTTTGAGTTCCAATCATTAGAGGATGTCCCATACTAGGAGTAACATACGGATATGGTAAACATTCCCTCTACCGCGTGTTATCTTCGACAGTACGAGACATATTTAGTCTATGATTGTGAATATACAAAAAATGTGCATCTATACAATAAAAGAGGGAAGCTCTCAGTAGAGCAAAACCGGTTGCCCTTGTCACAGGTGGAACCCGGTAATACTCTCTAAGAGCTCAAATTCCCCAAAGTCTTTCTTTCTCTTCTCCTACGAAGCGTCTGAGTGATTGCTTCAAGGATGAGTTTACACTTGTGATTATTATGGTCTTTCACAATCATGATAGTCCTCATTAGTGGTGTGATACATCTTGCTCAAGATGTTAACATCCCACCTTCGCGAGCTCTGATTCCCTAGCAGGGAATCAACTCTCTAGTTTCTTTTAGTGACCTACTTTTTTTCACCCTTGCCCTACTCCCAGCTACTAGAGCAGTCCTATGGGTCTGGTAGTGTCGCTCCTGCCTCTCACAGGGTCCCCCTGGTCAGGGTGAGTGTTACCGCTGTGATGTTTGATGTTTATTAACTTTACTCATAAATCATTTCCCTCAATGGCGAGTGTGTCTCCTCGCCATCTCGAGTTGTTTCCCCAGTAGTGTTGCAGTACGCCTGGTTACCAGCGTTAGCATCACTGACTTGAGAGCTTTGATTTTCTAGCAGAAGATCAACTCATTTTCCACTTTACTTTCTCTCTCATTCGTACTCTACTCTCAGCTACTAGGGTAGCTCTACGGATGCACTGATACTATTCCACTTCCCACAGGGTCCCACCAGTTTGTGTGGGTACCACCACTGTGAGCTTTTCATAAATATCATTCCTATGCAATGTTACTTCCCTTAGTGGCGAGTGTGTCCCCTCGGTACTCTTGTATGCTTTCCTAGTTGTGACGTAGTACATCAAGTCTCAGATGTTAGCGTCGCTTCTTAGTGAACTTTGATTTTCTAGCAGAAAATCATTTCACTTGTCTCAGAGTGACATACTTTCCCACCGTGACCCGACTCTTGGCTGTGGAGCGGTCCCTTGGATGTGTTTATGTTGCTTTCCACCCCTACAGGGTCCCACTAGCTTATGTGGACGTACCACTGTAGTCTTCTATGATTATTTCTCTATGATATAGTCCTTTTCTCTGTAGCAAGTGTGTCCTCCTTGCTACTTTAGCTACTCATTGGGAATGAGATTACCCCTCTCACACTTTGTTGAGGGCGTACCTTTCCCTATGGTCTCTCGAGGCATCATTCTGGTGCTTCCAGGTTTGTATGATTTTGGTTTCGCTTAGGCAGTTCACTGGCATTTGGATGCTCGTGGCCACGACGACTTGTCCTCTACCACGTGGTACCCAAAACACTAGTTTGAAACTCCTTAGACGACCCTCCTCTCTTTGAAATTTTCCATTTACTACTCCTCTTTCCATCCCTACACATATGCGTGTTAGGGTATGGTTGAGATGACTTTCCCTGATCGCTCTACTGCAGGCATATGCGCCGGGTAGGCATCAGACTTTACTCGGTTGAGAGTGCCCCACAGAGCCCCTGGGAGGCATATCTCACCACCTTTTTTTCCTGATTGCTCTTCTGCAGGCATATACGCCGAGTAGACATCAGGCTTTACTTGGTTGGGAGCACCCCGCAGAGCCCCTGCGAGGCATAGCTCACCACACCTTTACCCTGACTGTCCTGTCGCTCTGGTAGACATCAGACCTTTACCCTGGTCGTCTTGCTCTGATCAAGCAGACATCAGACTTTACCCGGTTGAGTGGGAGCCCGACAGAGTCCCTGGGAGGCATTCCTCACCACCCCTTTACTCTGGATGTTCTGTAAAAGACTACGCAGACTCCAATTTCGTGGCTTATTTACTTTTGCTGAGGTCAGGCAGAAGTATTGAGTCACCCATATCCGCTGTTCCGAAAGGAGCAGGAGGAGACGGGATCCTTTCACCTTCTATTCTGCTGTTTGAAATGAACAGTCAGGTAGTTGGTTTTACTTACCGGTTGAGAGAGCCCGACAGAGTCCCTGGGAGGCATTCCTCACCACCCCTTTACTCTGGATGTTCTGTAAAAGACTACGCAGACTCCAATTTCGTGGCTTATTTACTTTTGCTGAGGTCAGGCAGAAGTATTGAGTCACCCCTATCCGCTGTTCCGAAAGGAGCAGGAGGAGACGGGATCCTTTCACCTTCTATTCTGCTGTTTGAAATGAACAGTCAGGTAGTTGGTTTTACTTACCGGTTGAGAGAGCCCGACAGAGTCCCTGGGAGGCATTCCTCACCACCCCTTTACTCTGGATGTTCTGTAAAAGACTACGCAGACTCCAATTTCGTGGCTTATTTACTTTTGTTGAGGTCAGACAGAAGTATTGAGTCACCCCTATCCGCTGTTCCGAATGGAGCAGGAGGAGACGGGATCCTTTCACCTTCTATCCTACTGTTTGAAATGAACAGTCAGGTAGTTGGTTTTACTTACCTGGTTGAGTGAGCCCGACAGTGTCCCTGGGAGGCATTCCTCCCTGATTGTTTTGCTCTGATCAAGCAGACATCAGACTTTACTCGGTTGAGTGAGCCTGACAGTGTCCCTGGAAGGCATACCTCATCGCTCTTTCACCTTATACCCTGTTGTTTCGACACGGTCAAGCAGGTAGTTGGTTTACTCTACCACTTTATTCTTTGCTCTCTCCTTGGCTCTGCCCTTGCTACGGGGTAAGGTCAGGAGATGACCACTCTTTCACCTTCTATCCTGCTATTTCGATACGGTCAGGCATGTAGTTGGTTTTCTTTTTCTTTCACTCTTTGTTTCACTGTTTCGATATGGTCAGGTGAACATTGAGTTGTCCACGCCCACTGTTTCGATATGGTCAGGTGGATGTGAGACCATTTACCTCTACTTTCTTCTCTATTCTGCCCTTACTATAAGGTAAGGCAAATAGATGATCTACCCTTTTCCTTTGGTGATCCTCCTTGCTTTCCCTGGGGGGTTATCCTTTACCATTTCGATTTGATTAAGTGATTGTTGGATCTCCCTTCTCCTCACATCATCGTAGACATATTCTAGATGATCGTTAGGTCTTCTTTAGTTCTTTATGATTTTGTTCTGATTCTGCTCATGTGGGCATGAGATCCCTTTCTCTTCTTCCACTCTGCTGCTTCGATGTGATCAAGCAGATAGTTGATTTTTTTCCTTGACTCTCCCTCACTATTCCGATTTGGTTAAGCGAGCATTGAGCCTCTTTCATTCGCTGTTTTGATTTAGTCATGCGAATGCTGGGTTTCTTTCTCCTTCTCTTTTGTCCCACCATGCTTGCATGATTGTGTGAATATTGTATGACTGCATGATTGATTGACTGAGTGTGTAGTCATTGCATGATTGTGTAGTGGTGAGATGATCATTGCATGTTGGATTTCTCATTATATGATTTAGTGATTACTGCATTTATTACATGAATGCATGATCATTGCATGGTTGAATGATTATGGCATTATTATGTGTACACTATTGTGTGATTATGTCATGATTGTCTGATCACTGTGTGTTCATATGGTTGTTGCATGATGGCATGTTTGTCACATGATTGTCATATGATTTGGTGATTGTTATTTGATTAGATGACTATGGCATGATTATGTGATGATTATGTGAATGTATAATTGTCGCATGATTTGATGACCATTATGTGTTTGGGAGATTATTGTATGTGTGTGAGCATTGCATGCTTGTGTGATTGTAGTGTGATCATTGCATGACTGATTGCTCATTGTATGGTTGTATGAGCACTGCATGTATGATCGAGTGGTCACTTCATGTATGTGATTGATACATGCTTGAGTGATGATTGTGTGAGCATTGCGTGATTGCATGATTGATTGCTCATTGTATGGTTGTACGAGCATTACATGTATGATCGAGTGGTCACTTCATGTATGTGATTGATGCATGCTTGAGTGATGATTGTGTGATTGTGATGTGATCATTGCATGATTGATTGCTCGTTGTATAGTTGTATGAGCATTGCATGTATGATCGAATGGTCACTTCATGTATGTGATTGATACATGCTTGAGTGATGATTGTGTGATCGTGATGTGATCATTGCATGATTGATTGCTCATTGTATGGTTGTATGAGCATTGCATGAATGATCGAGTGGTCATCGTATGTATGTGATTGATATATGCTTGAGTGATGATTATGTGATCGTGGTGTGATCATTGCATGATCATTTGCTTATTATCATATGATTCGATATGACTAGATGTTTATTGTATATTTATCGCCTGGTTGTGTGGTTACTGTGTGATCTCATGATTGAGCTGTGATTAGATTATCATTATATGATCAGTTGATTGTAGCATGGGAATATAGCATTTGTTTGAGCATATAACATTATGATTTAGTGATTTTCATATGATTGCTTGATCGTGTGGGTATGTGGGTGATGCGTGGTTGCACGAGCATTGTGTGATCGTGTGCTCATAGCATGGTGGGATACTTATTACATGATTGTTGCATGATTGTCGCATGATTGTATGTTCCTTGAGTCTCATTAGTTGATTGTAGGATTACATCTTCTTAGTGAGTCTCGTTAGTTGAGCATAGAGTTGCACTTTCGTAGATGTAGGGAGGTCAACGCCAACACGTGCGGTTCACCCATTGTTCACCATACCTGTTGGGGTTGTGTTTGTTGACCTCGATTTTCACCAGTTTACCCTCGAGCACCTTTGATCGACTTAATTAGACCTCGTCGAGTCCAGTTTGAGCTCGAGTCGACTCGAATTGAGTCAAATTAGGTTCGACAAAGTTTAATTAAACTCGAGCATTGCTTGCCATCCTCCTCGAGTCCAATTCGGGCTCACATCAACTCGAATTGAGTCAAATTAGGCCTAATTACTTTCTGTTAGGCTAGATTAATTTATTTGAGTCTTGCCGGGCTTGATTTGAACATAATTTATATTTATTCAGGCTTAATTTCATTAATTAAATTTGATCGGACCCAAATTGACTCAAATTGGATCTAATTTGAACCCAATTTTAGTTCAATTTACTTGATTTAATTCCAATTAAGATTTAATTGATTTTCTCATAAGGTAGGGATTTGTTCCTAAATCAAGAAGTTGCCTCGACGGCCACGATTGAGCATGATTTACAATTCAGCCAAAATCTGGTTGTTCATTTTTGCGGTTCGAGAGGCATCAAGGGAGAATGCATGGAAAGATTTCAAATATCGGAGGGATTCCAGCGATGATGGGGGATTTCGCACGTTACAAGGCTTTCGCCCCTCCCTGTTCGCGAGGAGAGACGATTGGAGCCCTCTTCCTCCTCCCGGTTCTTGGCTCGAGCTCCTGGCATTCCCAAGCTCCTGGACCTCTCGCTCTGGTTCTCCTCCCCGATCTGAGCCGAAGCCCCCGTCGCCCCTTCCGGTTTGGAACCCCAGCTCCAGGATCCCAAACAGAAGCCGAAGCCTTGCTTGCCGACGTCCCTGCCCTAGTCAACGTTGGCATTCCCCTTTGCTACAGGGTGCCATGGAAGTGGCGGGATGGTTCGTTGGTCCAATCCTGAACAAGATCATCAAAGCTTGCTCTGATTACCTAAGAACCAGTTAGATGGCAGACGGTCTTGCAGAAGGAGCTGAAAAGGCTGCGAGAGAACCACCCCAAGATCCAAGCTGTCGTCTTTGCCTCTAACCAAGCACAAATTAGTAATCAGAGCCCGGCTTTCAACGAATGGATATGGCAGCTGCGAGATGCTATTGATGAGGCAGATGATGTGCCCGATGAGTTGGAGTATATGAAGCATAAAGAACAACTCTCCCCATCCGATTTCCTCTATCCGCTGGAGCAAAGGCACCCGACGCCGACTTACCATTTCTGATCCACTACCGCTTTGACTCCGGCCAGATCTGCTCAAACCACTGCTGCAGCCCTTTCTCATACCTATAGCCGGTTGATCTGCCCCTCTACAGCAGCCGACCCTGCAACGGATCTTCAGCCGAGTCATCTTCTTTTGACCTGTTGCTGTTCATTCCTTCATTCGGCAAAGAGAGAGGGGATTTACTGCTTTCGTCTACCCAAACAGAGAAAGAAAGAGGTATTAATTCCGTTTTCTATCATTTGGCTAAATGAATGAACAAGGCCTGGAAGAAAAATCTGTATAAAAAAAAAAGATACATGTGGCTATGTGTATACTTTATTTGCTCTAGAACTGAGATGGAGATTTCTGAACTTAATTAATGTCTAGTTTGAAAGTCGGATGTGCAGCAGGTGTCTTCTTGCCTTCCTTTTTAATACAATTTCTTCTTGAGTTTGATATGCTTTATTATTTTAGATTGTACGGTTTCCTTAGATTGTAGCTAAAACATTTTATATACTCGCTTTGTGTGATAAGTGGAGATGGAATCACCTATGAAAATAGTATTTATAATGAATGCGAATATAGAAAAATCGGGATTTACATGCGCTACAAGTTATGCACTTGCCACCTCATCTTTTATCAGTCATCTAAATTTCTTAAGCATGTGAATTTAGATATTAAAATACACGAATTTCTGACACATATTTATCTCTTCGCCTTTATATGCGAGGCACATTTGGAGCTTTTGGAGCACAGACAAAGGAGTTTGGACAATCGGATCCGAGCATCAGTCGCCCCCATTTATTTTGGTGGGGGTGCTACGGGCGATACCACCGGGTCGTAGCCCCCGGTGTAGTGAGTTTTCTTAAAACTTAGATAGCATTTAGGAAGCCTTTGTGTGTGTACGCTTTCCACCCCTTAGGGCCTTTATAGAAACATCATTTATAATTAGGATTGCTCTCTTTTACTTTAGATCCATAAACCCATTTTACATATGTACGAACGTCCAAGGGGTTAGAAACAAATTCATTTTCATTCTATAACCTTAGTGACACTTAAGGACAAAAATTAAGGATCGAGTCCTAGAAGACATAGACTTAAGATGCATGCTCCCTTATTATAAAATTACTAAACATAGAAAATGTAGTGATATTCCACCCTAGAATTAGTATGTGTCACTAGTTTAAAATTTATTAACCATAAGCAACAACGAATTAATAATTTAAGGCCCCCCTTAACAAAATAATAATAATTTGAATAAGAAGACATGAAAACCACTTAACTTTTGTTAATTAAATCATTAGCAACAAATATAATCTTTAAAAAACGAGTTTTAACATACACTTAAACTAAATCTAACTAATTGGTCAATCACCCTTTAATGAATCCAAACATGAGAGACAAGTGGCAAAATCAAGAGAGCAAACTTAAACTAAAACATGTCAAGTAAGAGACTCCTAAAACCCAAACTTTGATTCATTAGACCCCCCTCTACTAATTAATTACACACTTAATCCAAAAACACCTCTAATGTTGAATGCAAATGAATTAGAACCTAACTAACTAGGTGAACTAAGTAAGAGACTTATTAAGAGTTTAATCATAACTTAAAATTGTAGAAGATAATAATACACCTAGAATCTAATCGAATCATAAGTTAGTCTTTTAAAATCAACCTTTTAACCTAATAACAAATCACTTAACCTACCTTCCTTTTAATTTCTAACAAACTAAAATAACTCAACAAAATTGGTTACTACTAGGTAACCCAGGCCTACGAGACTATTAAGTTAGCCCCAAGGAGGGTGAAATAAACCTCACGGCCTCGGTGACCAACAAAGGTAGTAATCCATTAAACACTAAAATAAAATCCTTAAAATCAATCTTAAATGGCTAATACTTGTGCTTAAACTAAGATCTCCCTTTGACCTTTCAACAAATCAAATTACAAATAACTTTAACTAAACTATCCTACATAGGACACACCTAAAACCACACAACCTACACACACTTAGATTTGTTTGTTAGGACATGACCCCTAGCTTTAGGTTAGGCCGGTGTTTTCTTCCTTTTCTGTTTCTATGATGTGGCGATTTGCATGTGACACGTGTGCTGGTTGTTTTAGTTTTCTGTGTTAGATTTCTGTGTTGATTTCCGTGATGGTGGTTTTATTTACTGCACTGTCTCTGCGATGTGATGGGCGATAGATTACCCCTAGGTTAGGGACATTTTATACTGACTCAGTCTTATGCAGGTGGCCACGCTCATGCAGCGCTAAAAATAAATGGGGGTTAATATGATAAATCATAAATTATAAATGCTTGCTACAGGTGCTCCAAAATGCTTAGCCCCCAAATGAATAAGAGCGTGGCCAAGTGTGTTTACTTTTCTGCACTGATATAACTGCTTGTGATGTGATATATTAAACAGCTTGAGATTTTCATTAGGATAACCTTGCAGGTTCAGTTTGAGTCTAGATTTTATTTTTCATAATGTAATTTATAATTCATATTGAGTTGTGAAAGTCTTCAAAGGCATGACATTTCGAATGTTAGGTACCCAAAGGGAGAAAGAAAGGCCCTCTCTTGGGGAGTTTCTTTCTCATTTGGGTACCCTTCCGGAGAATGATCTGAAGGAGGATGATCTGAAGAAAGACGGTCCACTCGAAGATGAAGATTTGAAGACGAAATGCCTTGTATTTAAGACTTGCGTCATTCAATAGGATTAGAATCCAGGATGTTGTCGGTGGGGCCTGGCCACCATTACTTTTCTGCAGACCCTGGGTTGTACTTATACGGCACTTGCCGTGGACTGTGGACTTTTCTTTACTCTGCTCTGTGGATTTATATTGATTTATTTATTTTGTGTGCGCAGTAGAAATTGCCTGCTTTTCTTAGGTTTCTTTCTTGCATGTGCTTGGCCTGATTTCGCTAGGCTCTTTAGGAATAAAATTTTTCTACTCGTAATTAATACTTAAAATTTTAAGAAATAGATAACATAGAAATGTAACGATCTAGGGAATAGCCGGAATCGTCCGGGGTCACATGCATATCAATGCATTCTCTCCCTCCTTGCTATAAGACACTTCCCCGCCTGTGGGTAGAGTCCAGATAATCCGACCTATGAGGATGAGGTGCTGGATCTGGGAAAGTCTAGTCTTTTCTAAAAAACTATTTTATAAGCCTTTTTAAAATTCTATGCATATTTGATTTGAGATCGTTAACCAGCATGCATTGCATTAGAAACTAATTAAATTAAAATTTTAATTGCATTAGTCTTAGGAGCATACACCCTACATAAGTCCAGGGCCAATTAGGAAATTATCTATACGTCGGCCCTGCTTCTAATGAACTTAAACCTACCCACCAATCTTTTATAAATGACTGGACAGCATGGTTTTAAAGCGATTAGGTGGTTAGCTGGCTCCCCCTTCCAGGCCGGGGTAAGTCCAGGTTTTGCATTGCATTAGCTAGGACACGGGTGTTAGTGTTGCGTAGAACACTAAACCCACCATAGATTCAGGATTCAAGGCTACTATTGTTCCGTAGTACGCCTCATCAGTAGGTAGGTCTTCTGTCTTCCAGAGGCCCTAAACCCTACATATCTGCGTCACGTGGATGACGCCACCTCCATCTTTCTCTCCTGTATGCTCTGAGTGCATGATTTATTTATTTTTCTCCAGTTTCTTCTCACTACCTTAGTCCCTCCGGATGCTGATGTGAGCCGTGCATGTTGACTAAGCCTAGTCGAACCTCTCTTTCCCTTCGCGTAGGACTTCCTAGTCTTCCCCCTATATGCCAATCCCAATTTAGAAAGAATAATGTAGAATCCTTAATCGAGAGTATTCTCAGGCCCCGGCTTGAGATGTAATTAACCACGGGGGCTTGCGCCCGTGGGAAACCGAATCCCACTCTCAAATAAACCCCATTCGAGCTAATGTATCGGGTGGGGGAAACCCGTTGTGATTAGATTGTACATATTGTTATCCATCGGGGTGTGCTGGTGAGAGCCACTATCCTCAATGGTTAATCGTATGCATGATCGAATCTGCCCTTCCATTGGCCAGATACTGTCTCCCCTCGCGGGGCGATGATGTCTGAGTCCTTTCGGAGGTCCACAAGCTGCATATTGTTTATCGATAAGTGTGTAAAAATATTGATAAGTGTGCAATCATATTGATAAGCTCATAATCACCTTGATAAGCGAGCAGTCACTTTGATAAGCGCGCTAAAGCTCTAAAAAGTGTATAATAGCCATAAAAGGATACAAATGCTTAAAGAAATATGTAGCTTCTAAAAAATACAATTATCAAATAAAGGAGGCATTTTGCTGCTTCGATAAAAAACATTGTTACTTGAAAAATCTTTAAAACCTATGCCACCAGATCTGCAATATTTTTACAAGCAGATAGAAGGCGTTTGTAGGTCCCTAAATGAAATTTTGTGTATATCTTGACGGCAATCACTTGCACAAATAATCATATTTGAGTATTTAAAATGCTCCCCTCCTACATTAAAATAGAAATTTCTAAATTTAATTATGTAGTATCGAGTAGGGTGTTGACGCCTCTAGGACATGTGCAATAGCCTTGGGAAGCAAGCAACTGACCCGAAAAGAATGCTACCGCTTTGAGGAGCGAATCAGCACCTCAAGAGGCATGCATATTAATTTTTAAAATCTTGTATATGCTCCAACAAAATGCATCAGTTAAAAATAAAGTCTGAGATTATTGTGCAGGTCAAAAGTGAACCTAAGTTCAAGTATAATCCTCCTATTCGAATGGATTGGAGTTGACATGACTTGAACTACTAAAAAATACATGATTGTAGAGCTGACCGAAGTATTTGATTCTATATGTTCATATTAGGCCTTCAAAGTTTATTCAAAAAAAAAAAGTTAAACTACTAAAAACATAAAATTGTTATTAAACTCAATCTTCTGTTAACATGTGAACAGAATTGACATAATTTAAATAACAAATACATAAGCTATTTAAATCCCCGATGATGGCCATGTTGAAAGCTAATCTCAATCGGAGGGGACCTCAAACATTTAAAATACCCTCAAATTTCAAAATTAAATTATGTTTGGAATGAAATCTCGATAAATATAATATCCAAATATTCAAATAATATTTATTATTTAAAACTTAAAGCAAAAATCCATCCATCATCCCCAAATGTTTATTAAGGATGATAAATTTAAGAATAACTTCAGTTTACAAAGAGCAAAATGTCTATTTGAATGTATCACGGTGATTCATTCTCATATGATTTCTCGCCAACGGGGATGTGGCATGTGCTCTATGACCGGGTGATTTTGTTGCAAAATAGCACCACTATATCATGGTTATAGTTAAAGCACGTATGTTTCTCAATGGTTAAAAGGCCCTTGAGTAATGAATTATATGGTACACTCAATAAAGCATAAAGTTTTTTGTTAACTAAGGTTGACTAAAATTTATCGCCTTAAACAAGTATTCATCCCAAGTCTATAAGGTACCTTTGGATGAAACAACCCATGGCTGCCTACAAGGATCCTTTTGTCAAGTTGGGTCGACTACCTCTTCTGACTAAGTAGATTAGGGACCACGATGGTCCGGGATGACGGGACCATGAGATCTTGATTGGGCTCATCATCATTCCCTCCACCATCCGCTGTAAGTATAAAATTAATAAATTTATAATTCCAAAATTTTCATATGTTGTTACTATATGTTAGATATTTCATACATATTTAATAACTAGCCTTAATCAAAAGTGCTCTCTCGTCATCGAGAGGGGTAATTAACCATAGGTGCATGCACCTATGGGAAACCTAGAACCAGATTATAAAGTCCTCACAAAATGAGGATGAAATCTCCTTATAGTGCTTTGTCCCAAAGGCAATCTGCCTTTTGAAAATTTGACCCAGAACATCGTTAAAACCCCCTACGCAGGGGAGGCCGGGTTGCGAATTTTCAGAGCTTACAAATGTCAGGGGCAAGGAACTCCACGATTAAGGCCTCCCCTATCCTTGTTGTCTCACATTTTGCTCCTTTCATTAGCCTCGTACTCAACACTGCCTTCAACTTGTTTATTGGCATGTTCCTCCTCGTGCTTGTCCTGCATAAGAGGAGGTTCCTCGTCATGTTCTTATGATTCTCCAACTTCTTCCTCAACATTGTCTTGAGATTGGACATCAACATCAATGAACATCTTTATTGCGAACCCAACATATAAATTATTCTCCTCTATGCTAGGAATCTTAGTGATCTCCTCCACAACTTCTATCCCACTACCTCCATGGCCTCATCCTCTGTCATGACCTCCATTATGTCCATTCATTTTGCCTCATTGTTCTAACAATATTTATGGAGAATCCTATAAATCTAGCACAACATGCTTTATTAATTGCTTTTTCAAACTTTACTAAGAATTTCCTATCAAGTCTCTTATATTAGAAGGCTCTACTACTATTGCCATTACTTCTCTTTTTTCTTCATCTTACCTATCCATCTTCATCTATGCTTTCTTCTTCTCTTTTTTTGACCTCTCTTCTTGATGCTTTTAAGTATTTTTAAGATATTTTTTACGTTTTTAAATAAAAAACATCCAGATCACAACCAACTATTGCCAACAATCACAATTTCATGTAATATTTAATAAAAATAAAAAATATATATTTTATTAAATATTTAATATACTTTAATTTAATATTAAAATATAAATAAAATAAAATAAAAAAAGCTTATACGGCATTTTAGGCTTCTATTTTCCTTTATTTTGACAAGGGTTAAAACTATCTCCAGCCATAGCTGGTAGTCTTGGTTGAGCTGGTAGGCGGACTACCTCATCAATTTTATTTTAAAATTTTATTTAGGGACAACGTTACCTACTACAATAATATTTATTTTAAAAACTTATTTTGGAACAGATTTTTAAAGTAAAAATAGTTAAAACTCTTTTTTTATTAAAATAAAAATAACAAAATTAAAAACATGTGCCAGTCATTATCTCAACAAACAAGTGACTATTGGAATGAATATATGAAAAAAAAGAATGAACAAATAAAAGAAAAAAAAAACATAACAAAGAAAAACAAAAGAGAAAAACGAAAGAAAAATAAAAGTTCCATATTAAAAACGCAAAAAAAAAAAAAAAACGCAAAAATTTATCAGAACAAATAAAAAAAGTAAAAAAAGGGAAAGAAGTTTCCAAATAAAAAACAATAAAAGGAAATAATAAAAAAAATAACAAGTAGTTAATAACGATTGGTGTTTCTTTTTTCATTTTCTTCATTTTTTGTTTTTTATTTTGTTTTTTTTTTTCATTGTAATTTTTTGTTTTTTTTATTTATTCTTGATTTTTTTCTTTTTATATTTTTTTAGATTCGAGTCTTACATTTTTTTTCATTTTTTTAACTTTTTTCTTATTTTCTATACATTTCAATTATTTTTTTTATTATATATCTGTTCCAATTTTTTATTAAAATAATAATTATTATGTAATCCACCCTAGCAGCTCAGTTCAATCTACCGCTTGATTCCACATCGCCTCGCCACCACAATAAAATCAGTTGCCTAAGACAATGAGGCTTCGTTTGGTTATTTGGTACTTTTGTAAAAGGTAGTTTTAAGAAACATCGGTTCAGAAAAAGGAGTTTTCTAACGGAGAATCATATATAAAAAGCTTTTTCAAAACAGCAGAAAAATGAAAAAAAATGGAGTTATTGGGAATGAGGTTTGACAAACCAAACAGTAAAGAAAAATAAATTTTACTGCTTTAAAAAAGAATAAACATAAAAAACGTCCAATCAAATTAAACCTGACTCACATCATTTATATATATATATATATTCACTAAAAAAATCTCAAAGGAATTTATATTAAAAATTGTCCGTTCTCCCTTAGCCCTTAGCTCTTTTATGATTTTGTTATTATCTCCTCATATTTTTAGCTAAAATATCAATTAACGCCAAAGAAGCACGCAGAACGTGGTGGAGATGACAGCGTTTGGAGCGTTTGGAAGCTCATGATTGTTCAGGAATCCTAGACAGCTTATGCAGATGATATTACTTTTGTAGATCTTCTTGCTGGAGAATGCGTACAACACCATGTCTACTCGATCTGACAAATAGGTGCAGATTGGACTGACTCATAAGCCTTTCTTGGCCCACATTTTTAGGAGAAATTATTTGCTTGTTTAAACTCGAAAATTATGTGAACATATTTAAATTTTCTCTCTCTTTTATGAAAAATTATTCTGGGTGGACTTCAAAAGTAGAGGATCATCTGGATTACTCGAAGCACTGCATACGCTCTACTTACGTTTTACTTATACTCTGTATATTTGTAGATATATAGTAAATAAGTAGCAAATCTTCACAACTAATTATTTGCTGCTTGTTTGCTGCGTATCTATAAATATGCAGTATATACGCAGTAAGTACGCAAAGCTTACGCAGTGCATAGGCATAATATACGCAATAATCTAAAAAATTCTCTACGTTTGGACTTTGCATAAAATAATTTCCCCTCTTTTACACATAGGATATATACATGAGAGTTCAGATGTTTTCATGCGATTGGAGCCCATACGAAAAGTTACGTTTGAACTCTGCACATAAGAGATATAGTTCAAACTTTTAACTATTAAGATATTAATCATTTTAATTTAATAATTTTATGATTTTGTTTTATTGATGTAATTCTTTAGGTGGCTATTTATCCTGAAAATGCTTAGGCCATTCATCGAAAAGAAACTCTAACCATTATATCAAAAATTTAAGAGTTTAATTTTATTAAAGAAATTTCACAATTTTCCCTGCTTAAATAGAGGATGTACTCTTTAATATCCTTAGCAAAGACTCATTCACCAAGCAAATAGTTCAAGAGGTAGTTTATGAGACCCCCTTAAAAGAATAAATTTAAACTCTTAAACATCAATATGCCTTTGAATGTAGCAGTGAGAAAGGTGTTCATATATAGCAGTGAGAAAGGTGTTCATATAGACACTTTTCGGATAATGACTTACTAAAAAGGTACACCAATAGAACAAAAACGTAAGCCTATTAAGCCAAAACTATTACATAGCTGATGCCATTTAACAACTTACCATATCTAAGTTTTAAAAGATGACTTCCATGACGTAATACTTTATATTGTATGAACACTTAGTTCCTTTCGTTTGATATATTACTCTGATATCATTCATAACAACTCAAATTCTTAACAATCGAGATATCATCTCTACATTCAACTAATAAAGTCATGCATAAACTTAGAGTTTCTAATAAAATTTTGATCATAACACCAAAAGAAGAAATTATTCTGTGAGGTCACCGAACGGTCCAGAGGCGAATCAAAATGCGTCACGTCACCTGGTACCGAGCGGTACACAACAATCATACACAACAACAAAAATGACGTGGTGCTTTCTGATCCGCCTTTGGATGTCGTTCGGTGACCGCACAGAATAATTTCTCCCCCAAAAGATACATCCACATTTAAAATTTTATCATTTCAACTAATTAATCGTCATAAAACAAAATCAGAAAAATCATTTTCAGTTACTTTCTAAATCTTTGCTTATCCTAACTAGTCCGGTAATCCTTAATTTGAATAATAAAAATATTCATTACTAATTAGCATTTCAAAGCTCAAACCATCGTATTAATTAAGCTGGTATTTATAAAGATCAAAGACGATATCGAACAACTGAAGGTGATAAGCACTTGACTGAATATTGCAGATCGTCCTCCTAAGCCAACCAAACAACTAAAAGAGCTAACTGAAACAAACATACAGGACATCGTTACAGAGCTATCGATACACACCAAGACATCCCTGATCGATCACCACTTCGATCAGAGAAAAATTCGTATCGTTCAACTGATGAAATTTCTTCTCCTAATTCTACTTCTTCCAACGGCTTACCTTTGCCCTCGCATCATCCGCACGAATTCATCAAAGCAAACGAATCCATCGCCGTCAGTATCGACGACGCCGATCATCCGTCGACAATTTTCAAGTGTGCAGAGTTCGTCGCCGAGAGTGGCGAACACGCCGCGGAGCTCTTCAGCAGAGATCTTTCCATCTCCATCGCCGTCGAATACGGCGAAGGTTTCTCTTAGATCAGGGGAGGCAGGGCCACCAGTGTCAAATCCTAGCGCGGCGATTTCCTCCACGCTGAATTGACCGTCTCCACGCCGATCCGCCTCAGCTAACATCTCCGCGACCTCCTCTTCCGTCGGAGGCTTTGGCTGAAGCCGCCGAAGCACGATCTCTAGTTCTCGCAGCGTCACCTTTGTGCTTTCCCCCTCGGCCGCACCGGATGCCGCTTCAAAGGACGAAGAGCTACTCTGCTCCTCTCTGCGGCGGCTGGCTCTGCGCCGGGGCTTTGGAGACAGAACGGATTTCGGGGTGGTCGTTTGATCGTTGGAAGGGGATGAAGCGTAGTTCGAGGCTAAGGATGGGGTGGTATCTCCTCGGCTTTTTTTCTTGGAGGAGCCGAATAAGAAGGAAGGAGGGCAGCTAATGATCCTCATGGATATTATCTTGCTTGTTATGTGAACTAATGGATAGAGAAATTTGGAGGGATCGGAGGAATGGGATGGTTAAAAGGGAGTCGGGAGAGTGCCCTTCGAGGAAGCTTCGCCGGATTTCGGGATTGAAACACTGGCTAATGGAGAACAGTACTTAGTGCTTTTTGTTTTTGGCGCGCATATCGCCATCTTCAATGTGAAAATGGTGACATAACAAGCAAAAAATTTCTCGGTGAAACTAGACTTTCGCTTGCTATGGTGAGAAGGTGAGGGGGTAGTGGCGAGGACAAGGGAAGCTTCTTAGCAGCTTCGGTTTACTGGCTTTATGGAAGGGAGAGACGGTGAAGAAGGTGAATAGGACGGTCATGCAGTAACAGTGAGGCGTAGGGCAAAGTGGGTTTACTTGGCAGTCTCCGTCGTGCAGAGTTAACTACAAGAAAATAGGTAATTAGCGACCAACAAAATTGGTCGCTAAAAATGTTAATTTGGCCGCTAATTCCAATAGCGACCAAAAATACTTGGGTCGCTGATTTGTCGCAGTAGCCTCGTCGCTGAGGCTTTTAGCGGCCAAAATTTTTTTTTGGTTGCTAAATTAGCGACCACTAATTAGTATTGGTCGCTAAAATTAGACATATTAGTGACCATTTTTTTGGACGCTAATGAACATTATTTGGATTCTATTTAGTCATTTTAGTAATTAATTTTATTTATTACATTTTTCCTATAGCGACCAAAATAAGAATTGGTCGCAAAATGTTCAATCAAAATAAATCTCATACCCCTTTATTTTCATTAAATGTTGATATATATTTATGGATATAAAATTTGTGATATTTAGTAAAAAAAATTATTATCTAATTATTATGCCTTGGCTATAACAATTAAGATCAATCCATCACTCATTTATATTACAATTAGTTACATAAATTTCATAATAGAAAATAACACATTTTATTAGCTTGAGGTAACAATAATAAAAAGCATAGAATTCAAAAAATTATATTCATTCATCCTTTGATAGGAATTCCAAAGATCATTCATGTCTTTCCACCCAGCGGTTTTAGGATGTATGAAAGCCTCTTGATCAAGTGCGATTGGGTGGCTGATTTCTAGGGATTCTAGCAATTATAGTTAGTAGATTTTTATTTTTTTTAAACCTGGTGCAATATTTAGATTTCAATTGTTACAAGGATATGCTCATTTCTTTCATGTTTTACACCTTTGTAAACCTCTATTCGTAGGGCTTGTTTTCGCTATTGCAATGCAATCAAGTATTCAACCATCCTTTCTCCTTCTTTTCTACTTATTTCAAAATCAAAGGCAAATAAACCTTAAATTTTATCAGAGCCAAATGGAAAATAAAGCACATTAGTCCACTTTCAATCAGCAAAAATATAATATTCGCTCAGCTACCATATATTTTCCCAGGTAATATCATTACATAAACAGCAAGACATCTTGACTCACAAGTAAACAATGCTAAATGAAACAAAGGATATTACACAAAACATATCTTTTATACTAAAGATTCATACAAAAATAACTGTTTAAGAATCGACCTGTTCCCTTATTCTACTGATCGCATCGCTGAGGTTGGGTCTCTCTAAGAACTTCTTTCTACTGGATTGACCATATATCGCACCACTATGAGAAGAAAATACAAAACTTGTTTCATCCTGCAATGTTGTAAAGCAGGTTAAATTACCACAAATGGAACCAATCTAAATCTGCTGTGTTATAGCATGCACACAATGCCTTAGTAATGCAGCTCGCCGTGGAACAAAACCAACTAAATCTATAAAACCAGTTAATGATTTTATAGTATAATTTACGAAACCAAAATAAAATAAGATCGATAAGCTTACTTGTTGCAGATCAATAAGTTTCTTTTCAAGATCGATCACAGCATCTCGGCGCTCTTAAATCTCTGCTATTGCGTCAACAATCTGTACATTGGCAGGTAGAAATCAATTATTTCCTCTTGAATGGTTTGCCTTAAAATCTATAAAGAATGTAGAGAAATTAGATTAAATCACATATGATCAGGAGATTGAAATGGCTGACTTGACTAATCCTTTTTCAATATAGCTGAATAGCTCAGAATAAGCATATTACAAAGTAAAAAAAGCAAAACTATTTAGGGCATATCTCATAAATACTTAGTTATAAGGTGACAGCAACCAGCTATAAGGAAATGAAGATAACTAATCTCATATTAGTGCTTAGTTCTTTTTGGCACACACCTCTTTGACTAGATGGACAATAAAGCAAGCTGTCGAGATCTAGTAAGCATTTAAGGAAAAATACATGTAAAAGAGGGATTATACCACCAAATGAAGATTTTTTATCTCGTGAAGCTGGCCATCAGATTTATCAAACATAGATTCCAACTTGTCAACCAAATCATGTGGCATTCTATCAGGAAGAATTACCTCCCGTTGCAATAATGCAGATAAAGACTGCACTTGAGCTCGCAAGAAATAAATTTTAGAAGAATCTTCTAATTTTTCCAACTCACTTTGCATGGCTACCATCTCCTTAGGAAGTGAAGATACAAGTTCTTTGAAACCTGCAATGATCTCTTTCCTACCTGAGCAAAAAAGGCAGAATGCAGCAGCTAAGAAAAATCCCAAGTAGAAAATAAATTACAGGAGATTTGGAAGAAGAAAAAAAAATGCAACACAAAAATACTATTATGTACCAAGTTCTATCAAAGTTTCTTCAACCTTGGTCTCCATTGCAATCAGATCCTGAATAAACTTTGGCAATTCTTCTTCTAGTTCAGCAATTCAAGATTTTGAAAATTCACAAATCTTCCCAAAAATAACAGCTACATTAGCTTCCATGTTCACTTCCTTTTCATGCCAAAGAATGGTACTCATGCATTTTGTCTCCAATCAAAGGAGATCAAACACCATATTTCATTCTCATACTTTAAAAGAGACTAATCATGAGACTTTCACTTTGAAACTCAAAATATGGAGAAGAAATTATAACTTTTTTTTTTAAAGAAAACTTAAGAGGTACACTGCAAATTTTCTATCAGAGAAAATTCATCATGATTCCTTTCTTGACTTTAGGAAAGAAACAACAAACCATCCCTTCTCAATCACAAAATTTGGAAAGATAGATTCACATCACAATAACAAACCACACAAAAGTGAATAACGAAGCAATTACGCCTTCTAACAAGGAAATACATATTGAAAATGCAAGGAAAATGCAATAAATTGATGTTTGCAATCCATAACTTAGCAGTAAATATTGAAACTAACACTTCAAACTTGCAAGGTACATTACTAGACAACAAATTCTGCAAAGACCAATTAAAAGATACTTAAAACAATAAAGTATGAAACAACAGAAATAAATCGGACTCTAATCACCATTTTCTTCATTTGACAAGTCTGCCCCTACAAAAAGAATTTTAGAATATTAGTTAACAATTTTTTTATATGATTTAATATACATTACTGTGCTTGTACTAAATACTCACCATCATCATTAGGTGGCTGCATGCCCAATTTTTCTGCTACCATTTTTAACCAATCTATAGTTTTCTGTTGGCATTTAATGATTTTACTCTGCTCCTCATATTTCTCTTGTATAATTTTCAAACTTGTTTCAAGCTCAACCTCTCTCTCGGACGATGCATTTGATCTAACAAATTTAATTTTCTTCATTGGCTTTGGCCCATAACCAAGGCCACGAATATATGAAGATGTTTCACCAAGAACTTCAGCACAAATTATTGCCTCATCAACTATTCCTCCGTCATCAATAATTTTCTGACGATTTTCCATCATCTTATCCTATATGTTTTAAAGAAAATCAACACACAAATGATGAAATATTACTAATAAAGAAATTATAATAAGTTTAATTTATACTAACATATTTTGCCTGGCAATCTTCAGAAACCCATTTATTTTCTTTATCTGTAAACTCCACCTTGTATAATTCGATTCTACTTAATTGCTACACCATAACAAAATATGTCTCACAAATTAATAGTTTTTTTAAATTTAAACAATTTTAAAATTATAAATACCTGATCATACATATGTGCTACAAGGGATTTTGTGCCCATTCGGTGAACAAACTTCAACATCGAACGATTCCGAGAGTTTGATTCCGATTTTTTCTGTATTAAAAAATATTAATGTCTTTCATGTATATGTCCATCTTTTTTTGCTCATAGCATTAAATACTCTTTTTTCCCACATATTCATTACATGATAAGAAGTTTCATTTGTCGCTAATGAGAATATAAGTAAATTAGCAAACTAATATTTTCTTTCAAATTAAAGCCATACCTTAAATTTTTCTGAGTCAAAAAAATTGCACAACCAAATCCAATCATCTGGTCTCTCAATAAGCTCTTTGTAAGGTTTCTTTCTTGCTAACACTCCACCTCCAAGCTTTTTATAATATATATAGGCCTTCGAGCGAAAATCAGAAAATCTTCTGCTCATCGTGTGCATCACACAATCCTTTACATGTGATTCTTCAATGGATATATTAATCTTTACCTACAAATATTTTTGCATGCAATCATATTAATAAAATAAAATAAAAAGAATTAAACAAGCATTTCTTCCATATATTTTAGACAAACTATAAAGTTAAATATTGAATGGCAAGAGGCATTGATGCATGATTTAAACTAGAAAAAATATTTTTCCACAAGAACCAAATAAAGCTTGGCAGAGATTCATGATGTCTATCATTAAAAAAAAATCAAACACCATAGTTGTGAATTCAATTTTGTATAAATATTTGAGATAAATATTCTATATCAGACTGATAATTAAAAAAAATTAGCAATTATCTACCTAGGTAAAAGTCATTTAAATATGAGCTGTTAACGAACATAAACTGTCATAGTTCTACTCTTCAATGAATTGGTGAAAAGTCATTTAAATTTTCAAGTAGTTTAGGTAATTAAGAATTTGTGGTGATTGAAGAAGGTTTAAGAACTTCAAATCATTAAAACTTTTGGCACTTTATATTGAAAATTTAAACTGGAAATTAAAAAAAAGGAGAATTTTAAAGAACTTTGTGTAGTAAAATCACAATCATAAGCACTTTAAGTCGATGAAAAGCAAAGATGACTTTGGGAGGTGAGAAGAGGTGCACATAGCTTTAATGAGTTAATTATAATATTCCCAAATATGTATCGGGTATTCGACCTAATTACCATATTACATTCTCAACAAACTCTTCAACAAGATACTCAACAAAATGTGATGCAAAACTCAAGTCAGAACGAGTAAAGTTCACATGGAACTGGACTTATAAACAATTCTCATAATGCTCCATCATTGGCCTCAACATCTGGAACTCCTATGGTAAGCCTTCTCCATCAGAATTCAATGAACATGAGGCAATAAAATCAGATGAATAGCCTGAACGGTGTATTTGGCAGTGGGAATCCTAACCAGATCCCATCAGCCAGCTCTTCCAACTCAATACCACGGTCCCAACCCAATCCATCATCTCCATTCTCTCTAACTCCTACTTCCAATAACATTATAGCTCCATCTGCCCACATCTCTCGCATGAATTGTGTCTCCGCACTAGCAAATATGTCTGCAATACAGCCGCAAACTCAACCTCTTAAATCTGATCCTACTGACACGCACAGTTCTGTACAGCAAATATTGCAAGCAATGATGTCTTCTCAGCTAAGTAGTGTTAGTGCAATGACTGGTGACATAAAAACCATGTGCAATCATCCATTATAACATTTGAGGGCCATCCCATGTGAACAATATCTTAGGTGCTACATGATTTATATCCCTTCACTGATGATCCACATTAGAACCGCTTCAGTCTTTGCAATAAAAGATAAATCTTAAACCAATGCCATTTTTAAAAAAATCATCCTTTTATAGAAAACCCATTTCAAAAATCAAATTCAAGTCTATAAGACTAATAATGGGAAAGAATATTTTTATTTCATTCATGGAGAATATCTCCTTCAACAAGAAATCATTTACCAAAGTTCTTATATCTATATTTTTCAACAAAATGAAATTGCATAAAAGTAAAACTGACACTTTCTTGAGGTTGCTTGATCAATTATAAACAATAGTAATATCTCAAAACATTATTTGGGGGAGATAATGCTTATTATTAAATACCTCAAAAATCATCTCTCATTAAGAATTCTAAATTAAAACTCCTTATTATACTGTCACCCAAGCATATCCCAAAAGTAGATTTATCTATAGCATTCCTCTCAAGTGTTTGGGCACTCTATATTTGTATTGGATACACCCTAGAACCACCTGGATCATCATTATCAAAAAAGTAAACTGAGCCTAAAAACAAAAGTATGAAGGTTGATTCCAAATATCTTACGTGATCGTAATAAATTACTGTGTTAGGTTGGTGTTATGCAAGATAAGGTAGAATTTAAAGATTTGGATGCATAATCAGTAAATCCAAAGCTATTATCCCTTAATTTGATTATTGTAACAATAAAAGAAGATACTGAGCCACTATAATCTAACTTAAAAAGAAGCAAAAAAATAAGTGGACACCAATATGATTCACTGTTATCACTCCAGCAGTCTGAAACTGATCAACCGAAGTTATATTATAAGCAATGTACCAAGTTCATAGAAGGCAGTGTTCACTTATTATAATACTAAACAAAAATAAGATAGATTAAAAAATGAACGAGTCACAACACAATTCTGAACATGCTTAAATCGTAATTAGAATGTGATTTACTAGGGCTTTGCTAGAGGTAATGGTTGTTGTTTTAAAGAAAATCGTTTTCAGTAAATAAAGTAGAATACAATCAGAATCTAAGTTACATTTCTATAATTCCCAATAAAGCACCCAAAAGCACTCATTCACAAGATAGCATTGGCTGTTGTTCTCTAAAATGTTAAACAAGGGTAACTTTATAGATGTTTCAACCTCCCTGCCGCTCTGACAGCCAACATAGTTAGGTAATCTTATGCATTGATGTGATGTTGCTAGAATTGAATATGAAAATTCAAGCATTTTGGTTAAGGCTTGAGATAGAA
This sequence comes from Dendrobium chrysotoxum, assembly GCA_019925795.1. Lineage (NCBI taxonomy): Eukaryota > Viridiplantae > Streptophyta > Magnoliopsida > Asparagales > Orchidaceae > Dendrobium > Dendrobium chrysotoxum. The sequence goes on from CM034307.1 coordinate 49,187,694, forward strand.
ATCATAATTAAAGTTCTTACCATCAAATAACTAAAATCATCATTAAAGTTCTTACCATCAATTTTTTTAAAAGTATTTCTTTATCGGCATCACTAACTTGATCCCATCTTTCAACTTGCATGGGTGCAAAGTTTCTAATTATGACACCCGCCTCTCTAGACAACTTTGAATGATGCTCTCCAACTGGCCTATTCAAGCCATCTGGAATTAATATTGATGCCTTACCTTTTGTCCTATAATGGTCCTCTAATGCCACACCTCTATTTGGACCCCTTTTTTTTTTTGAACTTGAATCTGGAAAAAAAAAAGTAACATTATTTTCAATATTAAATAAGAAAGTAATTTATATTTATCATAATTATTAAATATGAAAAAGCCATAAGTAATAATACCAATGATAGTTGCCTCATTCTCTGGTACTGATGGATGAGGTCTATCAACTATTGGCGATGCTTCTCTTGCAGACAAAGCTCCTTCAATTGATACATGCAAACATTTAATAATAAGATCTTCTAATATACAAAAGAAATTATATTTATCAAAGTATAGTGTTTAAGCATGTAAGAAAAAAAACATTAAAAATAATTTAACCTAATAAGTTAAAAAAAAAGACCGACTTACCATTATTAGCAGTAGAAACTACATGTGAAGCATCATTTTTTAATGTAGGCTGCACATTATTACTAGTTGATGGTGCAAATAAATGTGAGTAATTAGCAATTATTCGAGAGCTTATCCGTTTTCCTGGAGCCATGACTTAATAAACTGCAAAATTAAACAACAAAAAATATTATTGAAAAGCAAATATATCAAGTTATTATCATATATGAAACAAATAAGTTATAAAGAACAACCTAGTCTTTATCACTATCAATGTTGATATGTACATTAACATCATCTTCACTATAATATTCAGCTAATGTTGCATCATATTCCTCTTCTTCATCTTCATCATATATAAAATCAGCAGTCTGAGTTGGCTGTACATGCACATTTTGTACAAAATCCAAAATTTGTGGCTCTACATCTTCTCTATGTAAGGGACCAATCTCACCAAAATCATCTTGGAAGTTTATATCATTTTGCTCATCGTCTTGATATGTTATATTTTCAGTTAGTTGATCAGTGTTAAGTTGATATTTATTCAAGTAATTCATGAGAGTGGGATCAAATAAATGCCTATGCTGCACTTTCTGTATAACATGCCAATCACCTCTTAACTTTGTATCTTGAACATAGAATACTTGAGTAACTTGACCTGCTAATACATAGGGATCATTATCATACCAAGTTTTACTTATATTTATAGATGTGAAATCATCATCAATTACAATGGGCTTTTTATGCTCAAGATCAAACCATTTGCACTTGAACAATACTACATGATTTCCATCAATATAGCTCAAATCAACAACATCAGTTAATACCCCGTAGAAATCAATACTTTCATCTTTATGAGAACCCTGAACTGATACACCACTATTCTGGGTTACCCTCCGAAGGTCACGTTGGTTGACTAGAAACTTAACTCCATTAACAATGCACCCCGAATATACATTAACACGAATATCTGGACCCATTGCTAAAGAATAAAGCTCTTTGTTACCTTCCAATGAATTATGAAGATTCAAGCTCTTCATCTGGAAGCAAGAAAAGAATCAAATTTTGTGAAATTGTGAACTTTAGAAAAAAAATTATAAATATAAATAGTAAACAAAATTAAGAAATTGAGTATCTCACTCTTTGTTCAAACCATAATGGAAACTGTTCTCTTTGCTTTGTTGTCACATCTTGAATAAATGAATCTTCTTTTCGTAACTCATTCTCATGTTCACTGGCACATAATTTTTATAGAATTTAATTGCAGAGTAATACATTATTTATAAATAAATGTAATATCATCAACATTTTAGTTAATTACATACCTAAGGTATGGCTTTAACTCTTCACAATTGTTAAGAACATACCATCGAACTAAATTGTACTCACTCCAAGATAATGTAGTGAAGAGTGGTTGACCAAAAGGATGTATTCTTCTAGAGAAAACTGAAAGTTGATTTTCATGCAAATGAACATCATCATTATATTCTTCATCTTGATTATTTTTACTCTTCATGCCGCGGAGGTATCTAGAACAAAATATTAATGCCTCATTAACAACATAAGCTTCTGCAATTGATCCTTCAGGGCGAGCTTTGTTCCTAACATTCCCTTTATGAACACTTAGATTTCTAGTACATAAACAAATCTTAATCAAAATTTATGCAAATAATAAATAAAATATATATATAAAGTAAACATTACTAGCATAAGAAGTAACCTTTCAATTGGATACATCCACCTATACTGAACAGGTCCAGCAAGCATAGCCTCACGCGGCAAATGAACAGCCAAGTGAACCATTATGTCAAAGAAAGCAGGTGGAAATATCATTTCAAACCGACAAATTGTATTGATGATCATATCTTCTAATTTCTCCAACACATCCAATCTCAATGTCTTAGCACATAATATCCTAAAAAATCTTGACAAATCACTTAAAGCATTATGCACATCCTTATTTAAATATCCACGCAATCCTAAAGGAAGGATTCGTTGTAACAGCACATGACAATCATGGCTTTTTAATCCCATAAGCTTACCATTTCGAATATGTACTGATCTAGATATATTTGCTGCATAACCGTCTGGAAACTTTACTGATCTAACAAAGTTGAGAAACCCTTCTATCTCTTTTGGAGATAGTGTGTAAGAGGCTGGAGGTTTAAGATACTTCTCACCTTGTTTTTGCAAATGTAGCTCATGCCTTATGCCCATATCTTGTAGATCCAAACGAGCTTTCTCTGTATCTTTTGTCTTTCCTTCTATATTTAATAAGGTCCCAAGAATGTTGTCACAAATATTCTTTTCAATGTGCATTACATCAAGATTATGACGTAACGTGAGACTTCTCCAATAAGGCAACTCAAAAAATACACTTTTTTTGTTCCAAGTTGATTCATGTAGATTTCGTTTTCTTTTTTTACAGCTAGGATGCTTTCCAAACTTCAAATCCTTTAATGATTCCATTTCTGATAATATTTCATCTCCTGATAAAACTTGAGGTCTCACTCTAACTTCATGCTTGCCATTAAACTTTCTACTTTTTCTCCATTTGTGCTCTTTAGGCAAGAAACGTCTGTGACCCATGTAACAAATTTTGTTTCGCAAATATTGTGAAGACGTTTCACTGTCACATATTGGGCAAGCTTTGTAACCATGTACTTTATGACCCGACAATATACCATAAGCTGGAAAATCATTTATAGTCCATAAAAGAGCAGCATGCATTTGAAAGGTACTCCTACTTACAGAATCATAAGTTTTGATACCATTCACCCATAAGTCATTCAATTCGTCTATAAGGGGCTTTAAATACACGTCTATTTCTTTCCCAGGAGCAACTGGACCAGGAATTAATAGTGTCATAAACATAAACTCAGAAGACATACAGTTCCAAGGAGGTAAATTATATGGTATAAGAATGACGGGCCACATGCTATAAGAAGTGCTCATATTACCAAAAGGATTGAATCCATCTGAAGCTAATGCAAGGCGTACATTACGAGAATCTTCTGCAAACCAAGGAAAACTAATATCAAAATCCTTCCAAACTTTAGAATCAACTGGATGCCTTAATAAATTTTCATCCACAAACTGATTTTCCTTATGCCACCTCATTTCATGAGCAGTTTTTCTTGACATAAATAACCGTTGTAATCGAGATGTAATGGGAAAATAGCGTAGAATTTTATGAGGAATTTTCTTTCCTTTTCCATCATTAACTTTCCATCTTGATTCCATGCACTCAGGACATTCTTCGTTATCCTCATAATCTTTCCAAAATAAAGCACAATCATTTTTACAGGCATGAATCTTTTCACATCCCAATCCGAGGTCTGATAGAATCTTCCTTGATTCATAATATGAAGACGGGAGTGTTTCACCCTTTGGCAAGATAGATTTTATGAATTCAAGGATCATGTTGAATGATTTATTTGTCCAACGATTAAGAACTTTAATGTGTAGTAACTTTACAAGAGCAGACAACATAGATAAATCTGAACCAGGGTATAAATCACGTTGTGCATCCTTCAATAGTCTATCAAATATAGCTGTTTCATCTTTGTTGATAATATTATCACATTCCTCATTTGGTGAATTGTTGGGAGAAGAGTTCATGAAAGTTCCCCTATGTATATCCTCTAAGATTTCTTGAATCTCATCAACCTTTTCATTTGTATTATTAAGATCATTCACATCTCTTTTGCCTAAATCTGCAACACTGAAAGCTTGAGATGTTTCCCCATGACATGTCCACTCAATGTATGATGTTTGCATTCCATTAATTAGTAAATGATTCTCTACGACACTATAAGTTTGAAAAAAGACATTTGCACAGTATCGACATGGGCACCGAATCTTCTCCTTTTGAGGATTATTTTCATGGGCAAATTTAATAAATGCAGTGACCCCATCCTTATATTGTCGCAAACGTCTATCGTTGAGATTAATCCAACTTTTATCCATTGCTTTGACCTGACAAAATTATGAAGAAAAAATAATTATTGCTTGACTAATCTTACACCCCTTTTCAAAAATTATTTACATTTAGGTAAATATTCATAAATAATATGCTTCAAATCATTTCTCATTTGAATTTTTTTGTGAAGATAAAAGGAAAATTCAATGTTAATGGAAAGACATGAAGTTTGAAGAAGATATTAAAAGTTCGTTGCTAGGAATGATGATAATCTATGTATTGCATATAAAATTTGGATGATATAATAATATTTTGGGAATCAATGTCAATTATGAAAAGGAAAAAGTCTATCAAAACAAACATCAAGCTTTTAGATATTTTTATAATTAAAATCATTAACACTCATTTTTCCTAGGCCAAGCTTCTAAGCTTAAATGTTTTGCAATCCTAATTACTTACTTTCTCTGATGGTTATGAAGCAGTAGGATGTTTATTCTACAACTTAGCTTGTCATTGCCATTCTTATTACTTTTTCAACTACCTAATTACCTGATGGAATATTTTTTCACTGCTCTGCTTCTATCATAATTCTCATAGAGATGGGATAGCACTTTTGATTTAAGATGGTTCTATAACATATCAGTTTTTGGAATTGGTGATTTTTCTTTTGGTTTGTCAATCGATACTCATCCCCATTGGGTGCTTATTTGAATGAAAAAAACTCGTTCTTATATTACTAGAATACTTGTTCCAATGATGTTTCTTAACTGAAAGGCTTTTTCAAGTTGTTATATGTTATCTTATGTCTGCATTATGATATATGTTTAATTTATAGATGGAGATCATTAATTCCCTATCAGTACTATTCTTTTAGTTAGTAGTCAGTACACCGATTTATTTCTCTTTCTTGATTATGCAAATTGCTATTTTAGAATTTATCCTTGGGAATCTTTGGTTATTATTTGAAAAGTAAGGAGATTTACAATGTAATATTGTAATTACTGTTTTTGGGCTGAATTGCAGTCAAGAAGACTATTTATTATCAATAGAGTAAAGCTTCAATCCCCAATAAATTCATACAAGAAAATGGGATTGGGCTCCACTTTGCTTAGGTCGACCAATCAACACTATCCCAAAGTATATGTAGTCATCTTCTCAGTTTAATTGGTCCAGCTAAAAAAAGTGGAGTCCAATCTCATTTTTTGTATGAATTTGTTAGGTAATTGTAGCAGAGTACTATCCTAAATAATAGTAAACCTTTTTCTAGTTTCTTTTCAAAAAACACTTGTTTCGATCATATCAAAAGACAGTAATCTCAAATACTCTCCTTGTATAAGAAAGGATAAGGCAGTGAATCAACTTTTTGCTTTAAGGCCGCTCAACTCATTATCGTCCATTTGATCTTTTTCTTGCATCCACCCTCTGGTATCCCACAAGCACATGCTTGATCTGCACCAGTCTTGTCATTGTAGATGATTCCTACTATCTTTGAACTTCTTCATATTGTCATTGTTGTTTCTACCTATAAGTTCGTTCTTTGGCAAGGGATTATAAATTTCTTAAATGAAGCTAGAGAGTTGAAAGAGGACGGTTATCTTAAGGATGCTAGTAAAATTCGGTTCTTGGCTTCCCTTGGAATGTCATGTCTACGTTCTATTGACTTATGTTAAAACTTAGCGCCTGTTGGTCTGGCGAGGGATCTTCAATGCTTAGGAATTCGTTAGTGGTTCAAGAAGAGTAGAGGAAGATAAAAATGAGATCAATGATTTTAATTTATGATCACCAATGCTAAAGATGACGATTCTAATTACAAGCCCATGAGCTGGAAATGCAAGTGTGGAAGTTTAATCTTCAACCCTTAAAACCTCTTTGGCTTCTCGTTTTGTGTAATCAGATTTTGCATTTTTTAAGTATTGAACACCTTAAAAAAAAAGCTCTTGGCTGATTTGATGAAAAGATGACGTTTTTTATTTGGTGGTTTTTGGATTCCTCCATGAAAGATCATGTCAAGATCAACCAAAGCAGCTTTCAAGCAAATCATATGATCTCAAGCCCTGTATTAGAAGCAAATGATAGATGGGGCATCTGATTCCTAATACATTTATTATTTTGGTGGTTTTTAATATCTTCCTTATGTAAAGCCTATGTAAAAGCCTAAACAAACATACCCTTTGTACAAAAAAACAGCAATAAAAAACTACAGATTTTTCTATTTTTCTATTCTCTTTTTTCAGTTTTTAGTTTCAAATGCAAATTATAATACCTTCCATGTATTTTTGGGCCCATTCTATATGGAATAAAATGTAGAGATCTAAGGAGATAAATATTAATAATATCAACCATCTAAAACAGCTTTGATTTTGATTGTAGAATCTAAAAAAGGTTGGTTAGTATCAATGTAACTACACCAAGTTTTATGGTAAGTAAACTTTATCAAGACTTTGTACCTTTGTGATGTTTATGGCAAAAAGAAGGCAAAATGCTACTCAGCATTAGGTATACATAGAAGACATATTCACTCAAAAGTTCGTTTAAGAAATCCTACTTCCACAAAAGCAGAGGGTAATCATGCAATTTCTCCTTAAAAAAGAAAAAAAACTGAATACAAAATAGTGAGTGGTGAGTGAAAATCAACACAGAAGCATTCATTGGATCTTTTCCTCTCAGCCATTGAAAATCAACCCAAACCTCTAAAAGCAACTATAACAACCAATAATGTTGAATGATACCATAAAATGAGAGGCAAGCATAGTATAAAGAAGATCATAGAAATTTCGAAATGAAAAGAAGAAGAACGGTATTAGGGATAACCTGAGAAGGAGAAACCGACGGAGGCGAGTTTGCGGGATTGTCCGAAGAATTGTGAGGGAAGAAACTCATATCAACGCGCGAATGAGAGAGGTCGTGGCCGCTAGAGTCCGTCGATTGCAGTTAGCGATTACAGTTGGAGGTCGTCGCTAAAGAGATAGGGCAAACCGTAGTAGCGAAAACGAGAGCAATTCGCCAATTCGTGTCCGTGAGGCTTTCCAGATCGGGAGGGTAGGGTTTTTTTAATAGTGTATAGTTTTATTTAAATAAGTAATTACTAAATTTTAGATAATATATATTGTAATTTATTTAATCAATAAATTATTATATTTATCATCATAAAAATATAAATTTTAAATTGAATTTAAAAAATAATCTTACAATAAAAATTTGTTCCGGGGGCGCTGCCCCCGGAGACCCCCGCAAGGGCGCTGCCCCTTGACCCCGCGACCTGACCGGGCAGGTCGAACCCCGTCAAGGGGCGCTGCCCTTCTTGTACCCCTGACATATCTGCGAAGCGTACGATTATGTACACAATTAAAAAGAATAATTAGTCACTAAAATGACATGTATATATTTGTGAAAAAATTTCTCTTGACTTTTAGCGACAAAATTAGCAGCCAATTTTTTTTTGTGGCTAATATCAAACTTATTTTTAGAGGCCTACTTATTTTTGGTCGCTAAAAGATATTTTTAGCGACCAATTTCTTTTTGTCTCTATTTTTTTTGTCGCTATTGACCCATTTTCTTGTAGTAACTGTAGGACAGGAGAGGTCACCTGAGTTGCGTGGCACTTGGGATGAAATTGCCTGGAGTGCTTTCTTTTCCTGGCTCAGCTCACGAAAACTTTTCCATGATAAATCTGGGTCGTAGCTGTAGCTGTAGCTGGCCGGATATCGAGGCGCAACTTCATGGTGGCTTGCTGCCCGTTCTGCTTCGTTTCATGCTGTCACCCGCGACAAAACGTGGAACTTGCTCCACTGGTAAGAATCTGGGTCTCCCACCTTCTATTTTGTTATTCTCATCTTTTTTTTTTTAATTCACAATTTTTTAACATTATCATCATATGATCATAAACTTTTTTTATGAGGAGTACAAATTTGTTTTCACAAATCTGGTTTAAAAAGAAGCGAACCGATCTTAATCTAAGGATGCAACTCTTCTTAATATATTGATTGGGGGCATCTCCAACCGAATTTTAAACGAGCGTTTGCAGTGGTCGCATCGTGTAGTTGTACTGGAAACTCTCGCAGTAGGTCCAAACGTCAAATTCAACGTCATTTTACTCGAGGTGAACAGTGCGACGTCAATATTGGCATCTCACTGTTCACGTACACCATTTTTTCTTCATTTATTCCGGTTGGAGAAAGAATATACTCGGTATATTCTTTTTTAATGTTAAAAATGGAGTTCGGTTGGAGATGAATTATTATATTTTTGAGTATAAAATAAGGTTTTTGGTTGGAGATGATCTAACTAAGAGGTCTTAGATTCGAGTCTTACGTATGTGATGTGTGTGTGAGTTTGCCTTAATTGATCTAAATGTACCCAAAAAAATAATTTAAGGTTTGTTAGCTTTTATTGTAAAGTCGTTAAAAAAATAATTTTTTTAATTATTATGAATATTATAAATATATTTTCTTTAAAAAAAATCATATAACAGCTTATTTTTTAGTTACTCTATATTATCATTTTTTTAATAAAAATAACAAAAAATTAGTAGCTAAACATAAGTGAAACAATTATCTAAAAATAAAATAATAAAAAAATTCTCCCAAATATACCCTTAGTATAGTTCAATTTACAAAAGCTAGTGCCGATGATGACTTTATTAGCATTCGCCTAGACTTGAGAGGATAGAACGGTCTGAGAATGTTTGATATAGTTGAATGGTGGCCCTAATTGACTCGACCAATTTGGACTGAGTCTTCCAAGTCAGACTGATCTTTTAACTGTTGTGGTCTATTGTTAAGAAGTCGGACTTTTTAACAAAGAGGAGCTGTCACTCCAATACCTAGCCTCCATTGCTATTGATGTGAATGCGGATCTTCTTTTTTTTATTTATTTTAATTGTTATCCGCCGCACAAGATTCTAAGATTTTATTTGGGACAGCTTTCTTTATTATTTTATAAAATAGTTTTTTAAGTTAAAAATGTCTTAATTTTTTTTTTTAAAGTAATAAAAAAACTATCCCAAATAAATTTTAAATCTTCACCGGCAATGTGGTCGTAGATCACAAAGTTATAAACAATGCTATGTTGTGATTGCCATTGACCAGCACTGACCTTATAGGTCAACTCCAATCTGATCAGGTTAACTGAAATTGGTTAGGAGCAAAGTGTAATTTTGATTTTTATGGTAAGAAAATAATAAATTTTTGGTATTTTTTTTGACAAAGAAGGCTGTAATCTGCTAGTACATACTTTGATGGAACTTATAAGTTATATGGTGTAAATTTTACTACTTTTATTTTGTTTTGTTGATCGATTTACTATAAAAAAATCCATTGGAAACCTTATAGTTTTTTATTTTTAATTTTGGCAAGACATCATGGTGAGTCAATCCACATTATCCATATTTAATGAGTCAATCAATATAATGAATACTATATTATAAACATAAAATAAGATTGCACATGAATGACAATAACATAATTTTGAAACAAAAATATAATTCATTAAAAAGACATAAGATTATTAAAAAAATATTCATTGTTGCCTCTTAATCACTCTTTCACCTCCTCTCATTTCATTTTCCTCATTCTCTTCCTTCCAAATAGCTTCGTGTTGACTGAATCAGTATTCTTGAATTATGACACCAACATGAGATTTTATCTTCAGATTCATGAGTTTATATGCATTTAGTGTAGCACGCAGGTACCAAACTGTGTAGAACTTGACTAAGTAAACTCTTCATCATGCGAAATCATCAAAACCTAACCCTGACCAACCTCGACTCGCTCCACGTGATCATTTACCTAACTGTGATGTCCCTCTCAACCACAATCATCATGAAATTCCTACTCCTCTTTGCCACCTCAACCCTCGATTTAATAGCTCAATGCTAGGGCATTGCTCTCACATGCTGGTTCTACTTTCCTTCATAGTTGTTGCAGGCCGGAATATTCATAGTGGTAGAGAGATCAAGAGCTTAATGTCTTAACTTTAAACGAAGATCTAGCACACATACAGATAAAGGCAGAGAGGTGCATTAATCATAAGAGATGCCAAAACTTTTATGTGAAAACCCCTAAAAATGGAGAAAAATCACGGGGCCTTGGCCTGTTGAAAAGAATCCAATAGTGTTTGTAGTTGATTAAAAATGAGGCTCTTCCTCGGGAGAATGCCTTGGCTCAATATAACAAATATACATCATAATGAGTACATTACATAGTTGTAGTTGGAAGAATCCAATGGCATGAGAGTTGTTCTTAGGAGAAAATTGGCTTGTTCGTTTGGTCAATAGGACCGTAGTCAGGTGACGGAGGTTGGAGGGACTATAGTCAAGAGCGGCCGAAGGAGGTTGGAAGGACCATAGTCTGACGGCCAAAGGACGTCGGAGGGACCATAGTAGGTGGACGGTGGCTAAGGTCCAACGGTGATCGATGGATGGGCGGTGGTCCGGTGACTGTTGGTGGCCGGGCGGAAGTCTAGCGACATTCGACGGTCGGTGGACGGGAAGAGGTTTGGTGGCGGTAGGAGGCCATGTGGAGGTATGGCGGCATTCGGTAGACGGATAGTGGTCCGGCGTCTATCAGTGGACGGGCGGTTGTCCGATGATGGGCTATAGTCTGGCAATTGTCGACGGAAGTTTGCTGGCGGTGATGCTTTGGTAGAACTCCATGATCTTTGAAGTCTTAGAGCTCTCTTCAATCTTCAACCAAATGGTCACTTTATGAAGAGAGCATGAGCCTATTTATAGATTTTTGTGAGTGGCACAATCTGTATATATGGAGAAGATCCAGGCCAAATTCAGATTACTCCATCGGACGGCTCATATTGATTCCCCTGATCATATTGCATTTATTTGTGCATTTAAGTGCCATAATGATGTCTAAATTAAGCGGTTTTAAGCTCATTTGATTTGTCTTGTCGAGCCTCTCAATTCGACAATAAGCAAGCTATATTTGGATATCATTCGATCATCCAATTTATACTTTAAACCTCTCAAACGTGCTTAAGCTAGCCCCCCATTTTGGACCCATTTGGGCTCGAATTGGACTGATTTTGGTGTTGTTAGGTTCATATATTCTACAAGTTCAGTTTGACTATAAGTTTGCTGAAATTGGAATTTGGATGACCCCAAATTTAATTTTGGAAGTTGTCAACTCATATATGCTTCTAGATTCGTGTCCGATCAAAGCGATTTTTGGTGACATATCAATAGCCATTAAGCTACATTGGCTAAGGAGCCATTCTCATCTCTCTCTCCCCCCTTTCTCTTCTCATCTCTCTCTCCCCCCTTTCTCTTTCCTACTTTGACCAAGAAATCAAGAATAGAGTATCCTCCTTCCTCCTTTGACTAAAAGTCGATGACATAGAATCTCCCTTCTATTATTCTTCTTCTTACTTGGCCAAAAGCTGCGGATGGCAAACCCTTTGTCCCTTTCTTTCCCTTTGTCTAAGAGGTAACCATTAATCCTCCTCTCCTTCCTTGTCTCCTTGTCTTCCTACATCAACGATCCTTTATCAGATATTTTAGACAATCCATTTGAAGACCCCTCTCCTCTAAAGTGGCGTCAATGAATTTCTTATAATCACATGTATCCATTCTACAAAAAGTTAGATTCATGAGTTGTATGAAATATTTAATAATCAGTTTTCATGTTATAAAATATATTTACTTATATAAATACTCTATAATTTTTTTTTTCACTCATTATTGCTCGACACACACACCTACATACACTTACCATCCACCTTTATTATGCAGTGTATGTAATTTAATTATCAATATGAAGAGAGATTCATATGCCTTTATAATTAGAAGCACGATTCTGTTTATTATACTCCATATTTTTTAGATACTCTTGACTACCGCACTTTGTCAGTAATTTAACCCATATACTCTCTCCAATCCATGTGGGCCTTTGCCAAGATTTATGAATTTCAATGAATATATCATGCAATCAAGTTAAGTTGTATTACTTAAAGCTTCTTTTTGATCTGATCATAATGGTAAGCAAGTCATGAAACTCTTTTATTACATGAAAATAATTTATTATAATAACAAAATTATAAAATTTAATTCATAATAAAAATTCAAAATACATAATTAAAATAATACTTTATAAAAAATTACCTCAAATTTATTAATTCAAAAATTATTAACACCTTTTTTTTCTCCAAATTACAAAAAAAGGCATCAAACTTACTCCTTATGATATTTTTAATCTTATGAGCTGGATACTACAATGGGTTAAACCTATAAAAGGAATCTTAATAAAATTATAAAATTATACCAAAGAAAATTGTAATGAGGACTTACATATCACCATTAAGCACAATCTATTATTTGTGTTCATGTGTATGTGTAGCATATACACACTTCTCTATCACATCCTATAAAGGAGTTTGGTCATGCAAGATATAATCAAGGTAGTAAATGGAGTCATAATGGGATGGTGGGTTGTTGCATATGAGGGATTATAGCTTGTGGATAGTCTTACTTATTGTGATGATGGAAATGAAGAATTTGATGGAATGGTGTGGTTTGTGCACTAGAAGGGGATATTTAGACTTGTGTTGATTGTGATAGTGGGTGGAGTAGATATCATGATGGGAATGGAGGTCATGGTGGTGGAATGTGTTCTCTTTTACTTGGAGAGAATATGGATTTTAAGAATTCTGATGTGTGCTCTTCTCCGCAATCATAAGACATTTTATAAATTCAAAAAAATTATGAAATCGATTCAAATCATTGAGCCCATCTAACTAATTATAAGTAAATTGTCAAGTTATTTTAGTCCAACTTTCGTCATTAAACTTTATTATTTCTCACAAATTCTCAATTATAACCACAAGAGATTGACAGAGTGATGTGTTATAAATTTTATAATCATTTCTTCTCCAATTATGAGGAAGAGTGAATCTTTAAATTTTCTATCAAGAAAGTGGATCATTTCATATGGGATAGGCTCTGACATTTTTTTTTTTCATTTTGAGTTTTTCATGTAAAAATTCTAATGTCTTTTATAGTCTTCTTTTATTTTGTGTACGTGTTGGATCTTTCAATAAAGATAATACATTAATCCCTCACCCTATCAATGCTAATTTTCTAGCATGCAACAACAATAATGAGAAAAGTGTATGCAATAAACTCTACAATTACCCAAAAATGTTGGATAGATGACAAAAACCGAGTAGCAATGATCAAAGTGGCAATGCCAATGTTTATGCTTTAAGTCTAATAAAATGTGAAGCAAGAGTGAGGGTTTCTGAATCATGAGATTGAGTGTTTTCTGTTTTATAGGTGGATTTTTGGTAAATACAATCTTCAATGATAATTAAATTATTTGATACATTCAACTCTAGAAATTCTCTTAAAATCTTAACATACGTACAACCAAGAAGGAGGAGGTGAATTGGTTATAAATAATTTTTTTTCAAAATCTAGACAATGATTTGTATGAAGTTTAGCATGCTAAGGACTTCGGCCATCTCCAACCGAAAAACTCATTTTCCACTCCAAAATACAGTAATAGTCACATTAAACAGTAACTCATCTCCATCCAAATTCTATTTCTTAACACCAAAAAAAAAAAAAAATTTTGTGTATATTCTTTTTCATCTTTTTTTGTATTTATTTTTAATCATATCTTTATATTTATCAAATTTTTGAATTAGCCTACTTATAAATTTTTTTAACAAAAATAAATCTTACGCGATAAATTAATTCAAAATACAAATATGCACTTAATAAAATAAATATTTATTAAATAAAATGAAAATTACATTAGAGCACATAAATAGGAACAAAAAAAAAATACACATGCAACTAAACATTAGAATTAGTATACTGCTCTCATAAATGATTGGTTCAACTAAAATGTTTGGGATCAAATTTTTAAAATTTAATCATTTTAGAATAATTTTCTGATTTAAAAAAAAAATGTGTTAGTGAACAGTGGGACGTAAATATTAGCGTCGTATTGTTCACATCACGAGAATGGCACAGGTTTATGCGTTCGGGTGGAGCAGCTGATCGCAGACAACAAACGCTGATTTAGTGTTCGATTTAAGATGGCTTTAAGGAAGACTATTATAAGTTAACAAAATTAATAATATAAAGTTAAGATTATAAAATAGACATTTTCAAACTTATTTTGACAAAAAAAGCTTGAAAATATTTTATGTAAGAAAAACATTAATAATACTATAAAAAGAAGGTGGTCAACATCCACAATATTAATGAAACATATTAAATGTTAGAGACTAGGAGAACAAAATTAGTATGATGAGAGTAAAATAAATAAATTTAGGTTAATCCTTTGGGGAACAAGGAGATCTTTATGAATGAAGCACAAAATAATAATGAAGTTGAATTTTTTTTTTTTTTTTTTTTGGATTTGAGCTTTTAATGGAAAGGGTATATGTGAAATCTCAAACCAATATGTTACTTGGAAATTTGGAGATAACAATTCTTTTATCATATGTAGGCTTAAGGATTAGTAATATACTTAAAGGTTCTAAAGGAACCTAATATGTGAAGCTAGGCTATAAAATCTAGATGCATCAAATATTAAGACAATGTGTATGTATTAGAAAAGAAAAATTATTTTTTGATTATTAAATATTATCAATGACATAGTCTCTAATAATACTTGAGAATTTTGTGCACAAAGCTTAATAGTTTTATAAGTATATCTCATTACTTGTGATGACATAACATAGCAATTTAAAAAATCAGATTGATGGGAATAGTGAATTTGGAAGATTGGTAGCACAATGAAATAATACTAGAAATAATATTAATGCAAATGGATTCTTGGTAATTAAAAGTGATATTATATAATTAAACATATTTAATAAAGCTAATAAGATTAAAAAAATTTTATTTTGTATTTCGTTTAAATCAATCAAATTAAGAAGGAAAGATCAGGGGCATCAAATACTCCAAGGATATTTTTGTTAATAAAATATTAAAGAAAATTAAACATCTTGAGTCCATCTATTAACATTCCATATAATGCAAGTATATACTTAAGAAAAGTTGGGGAGATAATGTAACTCATTATGAGTATGCTATATGTTGATACACCATTGTTTGATAAGGAGATAGATGCTACCAATGGAATTAACTTAGCATGATGAGATGTTTATCAATAGCTATGAATGATAATGAGGATTGGACGAGAAGGAATATTTTTAATATATATTTTGCATGTAATGAAAAAATTGTGGGTTATTCATTGATGATTGTAATGTCATCATGAATGATATCTTAACCCATACTCTTACAAAAGCAAACTTAAAATTTAAACCCTAATTGGAGCCCTTCCAGGTGATTGAGCGAACCGTTACTTACAACAACTTAATGTTTTGGTGCTTATCAATATGGTGTGATAATCTTCTTGTGGATATAACATAGATCTTATTAGCTCATTGTAATATATCATAAATATTATTCATTATTGTTAGGAAAATGCATAAGGATAAGTCCATAGAGTTTTCTATAGTCATGTCTATATATGAAACCTTCCTATTAGCATCACAAAAACTTAATTATGGTGGTCAGCCTAAGCATAATCAAAAGAAAAATGCAAAGTTGTAATTGATTTCTATTAGAACTTCTATAATTAGGGAGACTATTTTTTATTTGGTTTTTTATCATTATTTCATTCATGTTGAAATTGATCATAAGATAGATAGGTTTGGTTATAAAAGTTTGTAATCAAAATTTTGCTAACTTTACTTATTTCATATGAAGTTACACCCATGCTTATTGAGACTTATATATGGTCTTAGATATGTTGATTGTGTTTAATGATGTTGCCATTGAAGATTCACTTGAAGAGTTGCCATATATGACAAACATTGAATATGTTATAAACCTAGTGCTTGGTTCATAGCTTCCAAATCCTCAATATTATATATACCCTCCTATTAAGCATATTGAATCAAAAAATATAGGAAGATGATTTAGGCTTCGTTTGGGATGGCTTTTTTACTGCTTCTTAAAACAATTTTTTGGTACAAAAATTAAAATTTTGGTACTAAAAAGTTGCTTTATGAAGCAGTAAGAAAACCGTCCCAAACGAAGTCAGACTTCATTTGGAACGGCTTTCTTACTGCTTCTTAAAGCAGCTTTGTAGTATAAAAATTTTAATTTTTAAACTAGAAA
The DNA here is from genome assembly GCA_019925795.1 of Dendrobium chrysotoxum. Classification (NCBI taxonomy): domain Eukaryota; kingdom Viridiplantae; phylum Streptophyta; class Magnoliopsida; order Asparagales; family Orchidaceae; genus Dendrobium; species Dendrobium chrysotoxum. The sequence continues at coordinate 49,204,367 of CM034307.1, forward strand.
GCTGTTTTAAGAAGCAATAAAAAAGCCGTCCCAAACAAAGCCTTAGTTTGAAAAGTGTTTCTCCATACCAACTTTAGTCCTTACATTGTATTCACCCTTCCCAAGAAAGATGATTTTTGGAGAATATATGAAGAGATCAGAGTTTTCTGTAAGATTACCATATTTATAAATTTTCATTCCAAGATTAGACGATATGTTTGATTTAGTTTCAAAATATAACTAATTCTCTAAGATTGATTTGAAAAGTGAGTTAAATTAAATCAGGATTAGACCTATGGACGAATAGAATACTCCAATTAAATATCCCAATGGGCTATATAAATTTTTGATGATGCTTTTTGGACTGTCAAATGTACATGTATATTTATAAGATTGATGAATATTAATGTCCTTAAGTTATTCATTGGGAGATTCTTAGTAGTGTACTTTGATGATAAAAAATATTGATGAGAAAAAATGTTTGGAGTATCTTAAATTAGTTCTAAACAAATAAGGAGAACAAAAGTCTTATGCCAATATACTTTTCAAAAGCACTGAAAGTGATATATGATGCTTCCAAGATATATATATATAAGAGGGATATTTTTATACTAAAAAATAATTTTAAAAAGAAGCACAAAAGTCGTCTAAATAAAGCCTTAATATGTCATCATAAATATCTGATGAGCTCAATTGTTATTTATTTCGACGTAAAAATAATAATAATGAAATATTAATATTATATTTTTAATCTTACAGTCAACCAAAAATAATTAATTATCATATATATATATATATATATATATATATATATATATATTCTATAGTTAATTAATGTATCTATTCATAATTTCCAAAATTTTGGTAAATTTTTTAATAGCTCTATTAGTTCCGTTGCCGAAACTCGTATTGCTTAGCTTAATGTCGAAGGTCCGCCAAGTAATCAAAACGCGCGTGAAAGACCATTGATAGCCGGGTTGGCCGTGTTCCGACTCCCAAACCAATCGCAATTCGCGAAAAAACCAAAAAATTCCTGCCCAAAATTCCTTTTTTTTGTTATATTCATTAAACAAGGAAATACAGAAGAGAGACAGGGTGGGGGGATGTGATGATAAAGAAGAAGGGAAATTATAGCCACCAATTTCGACGATTTCCGGAGGCATTTGGAGAGATTACTACGGATTTATAATGATTAGAGAAGGAAGCAGGTGAGAGAAAGTAAGAGAAGGAAGAAAGGCGGGAATTTGGGAGGAAAGGTGGAGCGGAGGAGAGGGGAATTAGGTTTCTGAAGCGCGATGGGATTCTCCAAGGACAATTTTACTGGCTTCATCTTGGCTCTTTTATCAAGCGGATTTATTGGTGCCAGCTTCATCATCAAGAAGAAGGGCTTGAAGAGGGCCGCCGCCGCTTCTGGAGTCCGAGCTGGTTACGTTTTTTTAATATCAGGAATCTCTCCATCCTTCCTCTTTAATGAGTCTTTAATGAAATTGGCGTTTGATATTATGCAGGGGTTGGTGGGTATGCCTATCTCCTGGAGCCCTTATGGTGGACAGGCATGATCACCAGTGAGTCTTTGTTTTTTTTTGTTGCCTTCCATTTTTTATCATTTTAAATGGTACTAAGTTATTTAAGTTCATAATTTGATGTCTATTTCTTTCTCCATCGCTGGGCCGATTGCAAGTTATAGTTTTATGCTATTTTCCAAGTTGCAAGAATATATTAGCTGTTGTTATATTTTTTATGATCTTCTTTCTTTACACCTCTTTGATATTATTTCTTATTGTATCAATGTTTCATTATTCCACATATTGACTGTTAATTATTTCCAGTGATTGTTGGAGAGATCGCCAACTTTGTTGCATATGCTTTTGCACCTGCAGTTCTGGTTACTCCTCTTGGTGCATTGAGCATTATTGTTAGGTAGTTTCTTGACTGAATAGAGTTTCTAGAACTATTTAAGATTGTAATTGACCCTTCAAGTTTTTCTAACAAGAACTTAAATGGGATGTGTAGTGCTGTTTTAGCTCATTTTATTTTGAAAGAGAGGTTGCATAGCCTTGGGATCCTAGGATGTGTGATGTGCATTGCTGGATCCATGGTGATTGTAATTCATGCTCCGCAGGAGAGACCAATAACTTCTGTTCAAGAAATATGGCAGAAGGCAACCCAAACATGTAAGTGATCTCCTTTTTATATTATGTTGTGTACTATGATTTGTCTTATTTATTTACTATTTCTTCTCTATTGATATCGTTCAATTATGATGATCTCAGATTGTTTGGTTTTGTTATTTTGCAGCTTTTCTTCTGTATGTTGCCTCAGTTATCGTGCTGGTTTCTGTGCTTGTTTTCCACTTCTCTCCTCGCTATGGCCATTCCAATGTTCTGATATTCACAGGCATCTGTTCTTTGATGGGCTCTCTTTCAGTAAGTTTTTACGTTCATCTTCTTCATTGGTTTCTTATATTACCGTTAGTGGTTAGGATATCTGATGGACTATACTTTATTTGAAACCTTAATGTGGCTGAAATCCTTATTGTCATATTTATAACTTATATTTTTATTCAGGTAATGAGTGTTAAAGCTCTGGGAACTTCTCTTAAGTTGACTTTTGAGGGGAACAATCAGTTGGTTTATCCAGAGACATGGTTTTTTATGCTCGTAGTCCTCACGTGCGTGATCACACAGATGAATTATTTGAACAAGGTTAGTGCTGTTGGACTATTTTGAAAGAGCTTTGCTAATTCTCTTTGACAAGCTAACGGTTTAGATACAAATTTAGCTATGTTTCATTTTTTTTTCAAAGTACCTCTACCACGGAACTAAAGTTTGCATTAGCAACGCTTTAAGAATTCTGACTGGTACAATCTTCTTTAGAATTAGTGGTACCTATTTTTCAATTACACATCTTACTATTTCCATGCGAACTGAGGGCAGACAAATCTTGGTTTTTGATTAAGTGATGTCCCTCTTGTTCTAGAAATTAGTCAGGAAGCCAAAACTTTCTACACAAAGGACTTGTGAGTTTACTTTGAAAATTGAATTGAATCCTTCCATTCAATGAATAGACAGCAACCTTTTGAGAATCCTTCCAATGAAGTCAAGTAATCAAAGAGATACAAAGTAAGCTAAAAGAAAACAAGGTAGATTTTTATATAGTGATTTTTGAATTTAAAAATATTTTCTATGCTTAATATAAGCAAAATAAATAAGAAGAGCTGAAAGCATAGCATGCTAGTTTGGGGGCGATAAAGTGCGTTTGAACAAGTCAAGCTTATATGAATTTTGACATCTTGATTTTGGTTCAAGTTAAGCTTGAGTTTACCTGTAAATGTTCAATGTCAAATGAACTTCTTAGTTGATTTGAGGCTTGCCTATGGTTTTACAAAATATTTTATAAATTCCTACTAAACCTCATATGATAAGTAATGCAAATTCAAATGCAAAGGCATCTATACAAACAAATTAATACATTTAAACATTTATACATACATTACTATATAATAGGAGAGTATAGGGACATTTGAAGAACCAAAATAAGCGACTTCACCTTCCTTACTGTATTTTTCATCAAAGATAGAACTTGTAGGAGAAAAATTTATATTATCAATTGATTTTTAAATCCATGTACCCAAAAGATCTAAGATTGATAATTCCCATGCCACCAAACTTCTTGACCTATATCATGCTTTCCAATTAGAAAGGAAAATACCATTTCCCTCTACCTTCCCTTTTCATATATATATATATATATATATATATACTTCTAATTACATTACATTTGCTAGTAACCCATTGAGGATTATAGATAAGGTAAATGTAAAACAATGAGATAGAAGTATGAATGAAGTTGATAAGAATAAGCTATGCTCTCTTGGAAAGAAAGTTTCTTTCCAACTAACCATCCTCTTCAATAAATGAAAATTAAAACTTTTTTTAAGAGATTTGGTGCAAAGAGGAAAACTAAGATCCCTATTGGTAAATTTTTCAAAAGCATAGCTCAAAATATGTGCAAGAGATCCCCCGTTACCCTTCACGATGCCAAGTTCAACCAGAGAAGATAAGTATTATTTATGAACAAATATATACGAATGTGTACACACATGTAGATAATATAACACACACACACACACACACATATATATATATATATATATATATATATATATATATATATATATATATATATATATATATATATATATATATATATTGAGTGAGGAGCTCTCAAATATCTTTACAATGATGCTCTTGATCCTACTATGATCATAGACAGTGGAAATACAAATATGTGCGCTAAATTCTCCCTCTGCAACATTCTCAATTATAGGATTAAAAGCCTCAACTTATTCTTCCCATCTACTTTGTTAAAATGATGATTTTCCATAAGTGAACCCATCTTGGAGGTTGTCCTAGTCTTTTTTATTTTTGACATATTACTTTGCACAGTATATACACAATCACTTTTCCAATCTTTTACCTTTTGTGTGACTCTGATTTGTGAGAAGTGATCCTAAAGATTAGGTCTCTTTTTTTCTCCCTTTTTTTCTTTAACCACAACAATATTAGGACTAGTCACTACAATATATTTGTAAACTGTGTTTTGTTGATTTGAGTGGTTATTGGAGGATTGTGATAGGATATGCTTGGTTTCACAAGCAATCCTACCCAAAACGACAAGCAAACAGCAAAACTGCTGCAGTTTTGAGCAGAAAATCAGCCAAAATCAGAGAAAAACAGTAAAATAACGTTCTTCAATTCGAGAGGAAGAACAACTCTCCAAAACTCTCTTGCAACACCAAGAGCCCAAGCACCAAACCCTAGATCTCAAATTAGATTCAAATTCAAGATAATCCCTTTTCCCTCCTAATCCCCCTAATTAACCATAAAGGATTCCTACAAAATACCCAAACAGCCCTTTGCATTAAAAAATTTCCCTCCCATGCAATCAATTCAGCCCCAAATGGGGCCCACCTTGTCCGCCCCCTCCCTGGCTCTTCCGCCTCCTGGAATAGACGTGGACCGGTCCAGGCTGGACCGGTCCAGCCGGCCCCTCCTGGGCCGGCTCATGTGTAACATTACTCCCCTCCCAAAGACTCACCTTGTCCTCAAGGTGAAAAGAGGGGAACTGCTCTTTCATTCTTTCCAACGGCTCCCAAGTAGTGTCAAAATCAAGGAGGCTCTTCCATTTGATCAGGACTTCTGTGTTGCCCATTTTATCTGATCGGACTCCTGCCAGCTCTAATGGTTCTAAGACCACTTCTAAGTCTTCCGTCATGGTGGCTGGTAGTTCTGCACTCGCTGCATGCTCCCCGATGGCTCTCCTTAGCTGAGAAACATGGAAGACTGGGTGTATAGTGGCTGAGGAGGGTAACTTCAATCTGTATGCCACTGCTCCAATCCTATCCAACACTTCATAGGGACCAAAGTATCTCGGTGCCAATTTCTCATTCCTCCTTAGAGCCACTGTCCTCTGTCTGTAGGGTCGCAGTTTCAGGAACACCTTCTCGCCCACTTCAAACTGCATGTCTCTTCGGTGCGAATCCGCTTGCTTCTTCATGATCTGTTGTGCCCTCATCAGATGTTTCTTCAGTTCATCTAGTATCTTGTCCCTTTCCTCTAAGTACTGCTCAACTGACGACACTGGTGTACTACCTCTCCCGTAGTATACTAGGTGTGGAGGGTCCCTTCCATATAGCACTTTGAATGGGGTCATCTGTGAAGCGGAATGGTACGAGGTATTGTACCAATACTCCGCCCACGGCAGCCACTTTGCCCACATCCGTGGAGTTTCAGAGACAAAACACCTCAAATAGGTCTCCAAGCTTCGGTTTACCATCTCTGTTTGTCCGTCTGTCTGTGGGTGATTGGCGATGCTTCTCTTTAGAACAGTGCCCTGCATCCTGAACAACTCTCTCCAGAACTGGCTGAGGAACACTTTGTCTCGATCAGACACAATCGATTCAGGAATCCCATGTAATCTCACAACCTCCCTAATAAAAGCTGCCGCTATAGACATTACGGTGTAAGGATGCCTCAGAAGGATGAAGTGTGCATACTTGCTAAGTCTGTCAACAACCACCATGATGACTGTGAACCCTTCTGATCTTGGTAGGCCATCAATGAAATCCATGGACACTTCCTCCCAGACTTTGTTTGGAAGTGTCAATGGTTGTAGTAATCCCCCCGGAGCCATAGCCATGTACTTATTCCTCTGACTTACTTCACACCTTGCCACCATCTCTTCAACATCTCTATGCATCCCTTTCCAGTAGAGCTCAGATGCAAGTCTCCTGTAGGTCTTCTGAACTCCTGAATGTCCTCCAACGGCACTGCCATGAAACTCCTGCAACAAGTGGGGGATGTGTATGGAAGTCCGTGGCATCACAAACCTCCCTTGATACAATAGTCTCTCCCCCTCAATGTAGTAGCCCGGATGACTACTCTTGTCCTTCCCCAGATCCTCCCTGATCTTCCTCAATTCTTCGCTCAGCTTACTTTCTTCCTTGATGGCCCCCTGATCTATCAACAACGGAATTGACACCGCTAATTCCTGAAGCTCCCCAACACGTCTGGATAGCGCATCAGCAGCTTTATTTTCCAAACCGGGCTTGTATTGGATCTCAAAGTCATAGCCTAGTAATTTGGATAACCACCTCTGATGCTCCTCGGTCACCATCCTTTGCTCCAGAAGATATTTTAAGCTTCGCTGATCAGTCATTACAATAAAATGCCTTCCCAATAGATAAGGCCGCCACTTCTGAATAGCCAAGACAATGGCCATTAACTCCCTCTCATACACTGACTTCAGCCTAGCCCTGGCTGACAGCACTTGACTGAAATAAGCAATTGGCCTATGGTTCTGCATCAACACTGCCCCCAGCCCATATCCTGATGCGTCAGTTTCCATGACAAAAACCTGGCTAAAATTTGGAAGTGCTAAGACTGGAACTGTAGTCATAGCTTCCTTCAGTTTCTCAAAAGCCCGGGTGGCTGCCTCTCCCCATAAAAATCCATCCTTCTTCAGTTGCTCCGTCAAAGGCCAAGCAATAGCACTGTATCTCTTCACAAATCTTCTGTAGTACCCAGTTAACCCCAAGAACCCCCTTAACTCCTTTAGGTTCCTAGGCTTTGGCCACTTCTGCATTGCTTCTATTTTATTCTGATCGGCGGCCACTCCTTCTTGTGAGACCATGTGTCCCAAGTACTCTACACTGGTCTGGGCAAAGCTGCACTTCTTCAGGTTGGCTTGTAACTGATGTTCCTGTAACACTCCCAAAACCGTCTTCAAATGCTCCAAATGCTCCCCTTCAGTCTTGCTATACACCAAGATGTCATCAAAGAATACCAGTACGAACTTCCGGAGGTACTGCTTGAAGACCCTGTTCATCAAAGATTGAAAAGTAGCAGGTGCGTTAGTCAAACCAAAGGGTATTACCAGAAACTCATAATGCCCTTCATGTGTTCTGAATGCTGTCTTGGGAACATCTGCCTCCTTCATTCTGATCTGGTGGTATCCGGACTTTAAGTCCAACTTGGAAAAAACCACTGCCCCAAAAAGCTCATCCAAGAGTTCATCAATCACTGGAATTGGGAACTTGTCTGGTACAGTGCCCTTATTCAGAGCCCTGTAATCCACATAGAATCTCCAACTCACATCCTTCTTCTTGACCAGGAGGACTGGACTAGAGAAAGGACTTACACTTGGTCTGATGATCCCAGCCTCCAGCATCTCCCGGATCAGCCTTTCAATCTCATCTTTTTGAATATGAGGATAACGGTAAGGGCGGACGCTGATCGGGGTCTCCCCTTCCTTCAAAGTGATGGCATGCTCCAGCTCCCTCTGCGGTGGCAAACCCTGTGGAGGTTGAAAAACCTCCCTGAACTGCTGTATGACCGGTTGCACTTCAAGAGGAATGTCTCCCTCTTCCCCCACACTGACTTTCCCCAGTCGTTGCAGCTCCACCAAGTATCCACCCCCAACCTCCTGGATGGTTCGGATCATGGACTTGAGAGACACCCCCATCCTAGACAGGCCGACATCTCCCTGTATCACCATTCTCCTCCCCCCCCCCCCCCCCCCCACTACCAGTTCCATCCCCAGTTCTCCCCAGTTCACCTTGGTCTCCCCCAAAGTTTGCAGCCACTTCATCCCCAAAATCACATATGTACTCCCCAATTCTAAGGGAAGGAAATCCTCCCTCACCTGTATCCCCTGAATGGTCATCACTACTCCCCTACAAACTCCTCTACCCATCTCTACCTTCCCTGTGCCCATCATCACCCCATAGCCTCCCGTATCCACTAATTTCATTCCAAGCAACTCAATAATCTGGGTGGAAATGAAATTGTGGGTTGCCCCACTATCTATCAAAACCACCACCTCGTGGTCAGCTATCCACCCTTTCACTTTCATAGTGTGACTCGAAGTGAATCCCACTACGGAGTTCAGAGAGACTTCTGCGACATCCAGATGCAACTTCTCCTCCTCCACTTCGGACCTGCTCCCACCTCCCTCTTCGTCTTCCTCGTCTTCGCAAACAAGGAGAACCTGAAGAGTCCAGTCCTTGCACCTATGACCCGGCATGTACTTCTCGTCACACCTAAAGCACAATCCCTTTGCCCTCTTCTCCTGCATCTCCCTATCAGTAAGCTTTTTAAAATTTCCCCCAGGCCCTCCTCCTCCAGACCTTTCCTTTGGTACCTCTCGTGTACCCCCCGGTGCAGCTCCCTTGGGAGCTAGAAAAGTGGTCGTCATCCGGTAGGATCCCCCGGAGCTGCTGCCTCGAGCCCCTCTCTCCAGATGCTTCTGGTCCTCAACCAGCTGTGCCAACTCCATAGCCTCCCCCAGGTCGTGTGGTCTCATCACTCTAACGGCTGCCCTGATTTTTGGTTTGAGCCCCTTCATGAAGTTCCCCTCAAGCACGGTCTCAGAAAGACGATCCAACCTGCTAGCTAGGTACTCAAACCGGTCCCGGAACTCTGCTACTGTCCCCTCCTGTGTCAACGCAAAGAATTGCTCGTAGAAGTCTCCTCCCCTGCTGGTTCGGAAACGCTCTAGCAGACAGTCCTTGAACTCCCCCCAGCTTCGAATGGGTCGCCTCATATCCCGCCATTGGTACCATGCCAGTGCCTTCCCTTCCAAGCATAGTCCTGCCGCTGTCAGTTTCTCCTCCTCTGTCAACCCGTTGACTGCAAAATACCGTTCCACCTTGTAAATCCAGCCATGGCCATCCTCGCCCTCAAAGATGGGCATCTTCAGCTTCCTCACCTTGGGATCCCCCCCGTACCCCCGGTAGCCTCCATAACCCCCCATTCCTCGAAGAGGAGGTGCTCCCCAAGTGTCCCGATCGTCCCTCCGACGATTATACCCAAACCCTTCCTCATATTCCCCTCTTCTCCCTTCAAAACCAGCACCCCTGCGGTGCGTTTCCTCCCTTCTTCCCAAAAATTCAGCACCCCTTCGTTCGTACCCCTGGCTCATCTCCTCTCTAGAAAGGGTTCTAGAGGAGGCATGTCGTCTTCCCCCTCAAGGATCTCCACTTCCGGATTTCTCCTTCCCCGAAAAGGGTTCGGATTTCCTCCTACGCCATGACCGTCGGTAGTCTCTCTTACTTCTGATGCCGCTGGGTTGGTCTTTGCTTCCAGTAATTTCTTCATCATTTCTTCCATGGCAGTGAACTTCCCCTCCAACCTTTCGTTGTTGGAGGTGATTTGATTTTGAAAATCAGAGAACTTTCCTTCCAGATCTGATTTTAACTGTCCAAATTCTCCTTCCAAGACTTCCACCTTTTTCCCGGCCATCGTTCTTCTCAAGAAACTCGAGAAAAATTTCTTCTGGTGCACAAGAGAGTTGCTGAAATTTCAGGATTTCAGCCGCCGATGGTCCCAAGACGATGCTCTGATACCAATTTGATAGGATATGCTTGGTTTCACAAGCAATCCTACCCAAAACGACAAGCAAACAGCAAAACTGCTGCAGTTTTGAGCAGAAAATCAGCCAAAATCATAGAAAAACAGTAAAATAACGTTCTTCAATTCGAGAGGAAGAACAACTCTCCAAAACTCTCTTGCAACACCAAGAGCCCAAGCACCAAACCCTAGATCTCAAATTAGATTCAAATTCAAGATAATCCCTTTTCCCTCCTAATCCCCCTAATTAACCATAAAGGATTCCTACAAAATACCCAAACAGCCCTTTGCATTAAAAAATTTCCCTCCCATGCAATCAATTCAGCCCCAAATGGGGCCCACCTTGTCCGTCCCCTCCCTGGCTCTTCCGCCTCCTGGAATAGACGTGGACCGGTCCAGGCTGGACCGGTCCAGCCGGCCCCTCCTGGGCTGGCTCATGTGTAACAGATTGACTTCCAATTTGATAAGATATTAATGAAATAATTAGTTAAATTGTATTAATAATAGTGATAGTAAGATTAATAATGCATTATTAAATGAAAAACGCATAATAAAGTTAGTTCAAGGAGTACAAATAACATCCCATATTCCTAATTGGACAATTTTATGTAGAGCCATAGGGGAAAAATATGTAAGATATTATGGAAAATTGTGTGTTTCAAAAACCCTTTGATAGGTAAGTCCCCAGGCCTAAAGTATAAAAACTTCCAAAACTAGAGGAACCACCACAACACATCACAGTCTTCTTACGCTAAATATAGTGATATCAATAAAGTGCCTCAACCGAATTTAAAAAATGATAGATACATGAAAAGCTTTCAATTAACAAAGATGAATCAATTAAGACAGTGACAATAATATAACTTCATTGGGCAAAATCCATTAACCACATTAAGGCACAAAGAGAAAAATATTGCATCTTAACTGTGATTACCAAAACTCAAACTTGGTAGACTATATAGGCTCATAGAAAATGACTTGTGGTATATACAATTTAAACCCCCAAAAAATATTAGATATTAATTTAAGATGAAATAATCACAGGACTCATAAATTCATATGAATTGGATCTAGAAATTGAGTAATAGTAGGAATATAGGATCATTTTCTTCTAAACATTTCAAACGTAAAACAAAGAATATGCCTAGATTGAAATGTATTACATGTAAACAAGATACCACTGGGAAGTAACCATAGAATCTATAGTTTTTCCCCTTCCATAATAATATGCAAGCCCCTAGCAGGTACAACCATCAATCTTTACGGGTATTGCAAGATCAAAGCTACACTTGGCCATGCAAGTGTCCTGAAGATTATGCATGCCAATATTAAATAGAAATCAAGAAAATTAACAAAAAAAAATGAGTGAGAGGTATAGAAGATGTAATGTTGGAATATTTAATGACTTTAGTTAAAAGATTGAGTTTAAAATGAAGCCTCGTTAAGCAGTTTAAGGGTTGAAGCCAATACACCTTTGCACCAAACATAGTGAAGTACCATTGAGATTGTGAAATAGTTAAAAGTCTTGAACAATTATGGTTTCCTAAAGCACAAGGAAGGAGAGGGGTTGAACATTTAAAGGGCTTATAGAGCTCTAAAGGGAGGTGTATTTGTTGGAGGTATCCTGGATGCTTGAAAGAACGAAAGAAATGAGAAGATAGAAAGTTAGATGAGGAACAAAGAGGCGAGGAGGGCGGGAGTCAAAGCTGAAAAGATGAAGGGAGAACACTAAAGCATCAATTGGAAATAGTAGCATAGAGTTTCTTATTAATATGAGAGTTGGAATTTTAAGTTTACGAGTTCATCTTGGCAGTTGATTTTGGACTATACCAAAAAAAAAAAAGCTAAAAAAATCATCTATGAACCAAATGCTGGTAACGACTATCAAAATACAAATACTTTATCAACTAGAAGATGAAACTTTAATAAAAAAAATTTATAACATTATTTACATTTTTTTATGATTTTGAGTCTTGATTTAATCTAAGCATGGCTTGAAATCACATTAAAAAAAATCTCAATTCATACTTTCAGCTCGTGGATTAACTAGTCAATTTCGATATGAGCTCTATTTGAACTCAAATTTGATCTCTTTGTATCACTCTCTTCTTCTGGCAAATAAAATCAACCAGAGAAATCAAATGACAGAGAGCAATGAAGGTGGGATTTAGGTTTCACACAATATAGATCTCCTAAGGCCAACTCGAATGCTGACTCCTGTATATGACACAATTGGAGAAGTCCACCTTTGGCAAGCTAAGCTTAGAAATCTCACCAAAATTTTCAGGTAATAGCAAAGAGGCTCCCAAATGCACTTAATCTCCAACAGCCATCAGCTCTCTCAAGAAATTAGCGTGCAGACTTTGCTCGATTGCCTTGTGCCAAAATGAGTTCAGTTCTCTCTAAATGATAAGGCCAAGGAGAGTATCCTAATTTAAGATTTCTAATATTCTTTTTACCTTTTACAAAGTACTTATTGATGGAAGCTCCTCCAACTTATTGGGCTCTATTACTAATAAATTGAAGTTCAATCATCTAGTTAATTGCCTTCAAAATCATCTAGTTGAGGAGAGTAGAGTAAACATAAATAAAAGAATATGCATATGATCATGAATAATGAATAAAATATGAGGAACAGGATCTGATATTTACTATAAGGAAGTTCATAAGATTTGAATCATTAAGAAAAAGCCGTTAATTTCCTTGTCTTATTCAAACATGTCTTAGATGTGCTCTGACACAAGTTCAACACACTAAAAATTGTGTTTGATTAATTCTTTTTCTTTTCAAAAGTATATTTGGACATGAACAAGACATGCCTCGATACATCTAGAACGTCTTGACATGATTCAAAGACGAGATGATGGTGAACTATATTTTTTTTCGATGAACCTGTTTTGTAAAACATGTTTTTTCTTGATGATTGTGAAGGTGGTATTGAAGTGGGCAATGATATTAATGGAGTATGATGCACAGACATAGGCACGACACGACATAGACACGGTTTATGTCAATTATTAAAATATAGGACACGGATACGCGTTCTATATGTTATTATAATTTTTATATCTTAAAAATAATGTATTGAAATTAAATAAGTTGAATCTTAGGAATAATTGAAAATTAATAAGTAATTTAACTAGGATTTGTGCTTAAAATGATTAATATTAGGATGTCGAGAGTTGGACATCGATAGCATGTGTCAAGCATCGAGAGGGGAGAAGACAAAAATGTCGAGAGTCGGACATTGATGTTGTGGAATGGGCATTGGATGTTTATGTCGAGACGGCGTGGCTGTTGATGTTAAGACAACATTGGTTATTGATGTTGAGACGACATTGTACATAAATGAAATGTCGAGATCGTGTCAGGTTGCGATTGTGGGTGTATAAATTGCTAGTGTCAATCGTCATTGTCAAGACAGTATCATACTTCGATGTTGAGATAGTTTTGAAACGTTAATATTGTAATGGCAGTAGATGCCCATATTGAGATGGCATCAGGCGTTGCTGTGAAACCCTAGTTGTGACCTGTCAGAGAGAAATGAAAATAAGAATATTCAGATAATGGGGTATCGAGTGCGGGCGATTAATTTGGGGTTACAAAGAGGAAATAAAAAATTTTAAATTTTTTTTATTAAAATACAAAAAATTATATTAAAAAATATTTTTTCATAAAACATTTAACACAGAGTGTCCAATTTATTTTTAAATATTTTTTAATTGACATGTCTTCAACTTGTCCGACACATGTCGGAGGCGTGTCAGATGTATGTCGTGTCCGATACGTATCAAACACTAGCACACTATATATACCTCTTTGAGGAGAAGTGTCGGTGCATCAGATGTTAATCAAAGTGTTGAGTATATTTAGTCCAGTTAATGATACACAATTGTGTTTATATTTTGTGTGGTTTTATCATTTTTTGTGCATACAATATAATGTTCATATTGACAAAAATATATCTAATTATTGATGTTAATGTTGATGTGTTGTTGATAGTTTTTTTTTTGTGTTGTTGATAGTTAAGTGCACTTGATGCAATATTTTAGTATAATTATAATTTACCAATATTAAATTTATAACAGAAAAAATTGCATTCAGGATTTATCATATTTCACTTTCTAATGGTTTAATTTTTTTGCTTGTGTTAATTTGATTTTGTGTCCATATATCATGTCGGAGTCCATGCTTCATTACATAGGAATCTCAAAGTGTTAATTTGATTTTGTGCCCATATATCATGTTGGTGTCCATGCTTCATTACATAGGAATCTCCAAGGTAATGATATTTAGATTTTAAAATGTTCTGTTTCATAAATTTACTCTCCTGAAGAGATTTTACAATAATTAGCCTCCTTTGCATTAAATGCTAGAACTTCAACTGAGGTTGTGAGGAGATTAGTAGGCTTGAACCAGAGTGCCTAACTTGAATAGATTTTTTGACAAAGGCGAATATCTTCATTCAATCATGTATAGAGTTTTGAAGGTTTTTAATGGCGATTTTCTTCTAAGGGGTATTAAAGAAAATTAAATAGTGTCCCTATGATGTTTTGGCTGAAAAATGGCTCCAGAGTTAGTTGACATTGCAATATTTTCCGTTACCTCCTTTGACTATAGACACGTAACTGTTTTTTCTACTAGTTTTTCAGGAGCTTTCAACTAAATAGTATTTCAATATCATTGCTAAGAAAAAAACAAGAATACAAAAATTCAATAATGTTGAGGCCTCGTTTGGAGAAGTGGTCTTCTCCAAACTCCCAATTGTACGTGCTTAAGGAGCCTTTCTTTGTATACTTTTTCCAAACCTCCATGGGAGCAGCTTGAAAGCTACAATGTAAAATGGAGCAAAAGAGGTGGAAGAGCTGAGCTATTTACATGGAAAAGAATCCCATGATGAATCCATTGACGGACTGGTCCAGGAGGGACCGGTCTAGCTAGTCCAACACACGGGACTGGCCCGTGCCAAAACGACGGAGCAGGAGCGGGATTTCCGCCCAGGAGCGGAGCGAGAGAGGGAGTGGGGCCAGGAGCGGAGTGAGAGCGGGAGTGGGATTTCCGCCTAGAGGTTCCCGTGCTTTCTATCCAGGTGGGGTCCAGCAGTCATTAGAGAAGATTTTAAGGGGTCATTAGGAGGGAAAATCAAATTGGGGGGGCTGTTTTGGGATTTACTATTTATTGTTTGCTTTAAGTAGGAGATTTTTCCTAGGGTTAGGGATATTAAGTGTTTTCTGAATTTAGTTTGTTCTTAGGATTGGTTTGGGCTCTAGCTGTCGGCTAGAGATTGGGAGAGCTGGATCCTCCCCTCCAATTGAGGATCTATTGTATCTTGTTATTTTCTTCCATCTATTATCAATCAACATTGTTTCTCGCTAGTGTTTCCACCAAAGTTCTTTTTATTTCTGATTTGGAATCTTGCTGAAAATTTAAATTCGGTCAAGTAAATTTTGATTCCTACAAGTGTTTTCTATCATCCATCTATTTGATTTATTTTACTCTTACCTTTTTTTTTGTTTATTTGATATGAGAAACAAGATTAGGGGTCTGGTGGGGGATCAATTATGGCCACCTTATCCTGATCCTTTGTTCATGAACCAAGAGCATTATCTTCACTTGAATTTTAAGCCACTACTGAATATATTTGATATCGGATTGATAGCAGCCATTGAATGTTGGAGATTGGTGTAGAGCTTGTAGGGGATTAGTGGTCAGGAAGTTTTTCCTATCGCTGTATTTCATCAAAATTGTCTGCTTTGTTATACAAAGCGTTGCTGCTCAGCTTTGACTTGTTCTAATGCGTCTTCCCTCCCACTTGTCATTATAGGTGCAATTTTGTACGCTGAAAAACTGAAAGATAGAGCTTATCAACTTTTATTGTGGAAGTATTGTTGATTACTACTAAAATTCAAAATATATGATTTTTAATCAAAACTATTATGTTTCATTGATTATTTGAAGTTCATCTATGAAATTTGCATATGACTTTCATATCTGATATTACATCTTTTCGTGTTACCTTTAAAATGAATCTCACTAATTACTTTTGTTTCAGGCTCTGGACACCTTTAATACTGCCGTTGTATCCCCGATATATTATGTCATGTTCACAACTCTTACAATCCTTGCAAGTGTGATAATGTTCAAGGTAATGCTTATTTGCAAATTAACAGCTTCAATTGCTTTCTACTTCTCATTATGCAAAGGTTTTCAGTCTAAAATCCGTCTTCATGATAAGAAGTGGCATATCATAGCTCTTCACCATGTACATTGACAAAGCAGAGTCTTAGAAGTGCAACCTCAGATGGGTGGAGGAGTTTTTGTTTAAGGGTCACCGTCTTCTATATGCTTGCCCAATATATTAAAATTCCGATGCATGCTAAGCTTTCCATTTGTCTCTTGGTGTTTACTGTAGTGCTGATAGTAGCAGAAGTGGGTTTTGATTTTTATAGTTAGGTTGTCTTTATGTCAACCTGATGTTATCAATTCAATTCACAAAAACAGACACTTTGCTAAACTTAGGGTTAAGGTTGTTTCTATTAACCCCTCCAAGGCTTCACAGATTTGGTGTATCTTTGTACATTGTCTATGCTCTTTACTTTGTTGAATTAGGAGCCAGTAGCCAAAATCTCACCATCTAGATGAAGTTTATTTCCTATGAAGTATCCTTTTTTCTGTACGATAATTCAAAATCGCACCACTCTAGATTATATCTGTCTCATTAGAAATTGCTAAGTTAAAACCCTTTTTCATGCTGATGCCTTGTGTCGGAATACCTAGAAACTGGGTTTAAAAGTTCAGCATGAGTCTGTTTGCTTGATCTGTTTTCTAAATGTTCGCTCAATTTTGTTATTTGACCCACCTGTCCTTTTTGTCACATAGCTTGAGACCTGATATACAAACAAATGGCCCAGATAACAGGGTCTAGAACACCCGTTCAAGTCTTTTAACCAAAGTGCCCATAGCATTAAGATTTATCTTGTCCATATTGCTGAACCCCACTTCCACCCTTAACTAGCAATGTTAGGAGCTTAGAACTCTCATTGTTATTCTGCTTGTCCCCTCATCAATCCTGCATTTTTTAGTGTTTTCAACATTTTGAATTATTGTTTATTCGTCATCCCTCTTCTATTCTGGTGAATCGATCAATGGTTCCTATCAGGCTACAACACATCTTCTGTACATGCTTGGCCACTTCATATGGATCACTACAGGAGCATTTGTGTCTGTTGATTTGGTTTTTAAAGCAGCATTTGATTTTTTTCAGCTTTTATTTTATTTTCACTTGGTTTACATCATGCAACCGAGGAAGGTTGGCGACATATTACACTAATACCTAATCTTCAACCTAAAAGTTCAAATTTTATATTTCACACTTCCAGGATTGGGAGGGCCAAAGTGGAGGAAGCATAGTCTCTGAAATCTGCGGCTTGATTGTTGTTTTGTCTGGGACAATTTTATTACATGCTACAAAGGACTATGACAAGAGTACCAGAGGTTCTCTCTCTCTCTCTCCCCATCGCTCCCCTTCTCTGTCTCATCCTCACTATAGTTAATGGGACTTCAACTTTGTATTAAGAGTAACCCACCATCTCTCAGGCACATATGCACCTTTGTCTCCTACTCTATCAACTCGACTCAATAATGAGAATGGTGAGATGTCAAAGCACGATGAAGACGACATGGCATCCTCAGATGATATTTGCTTACGAAGGCATGAGCTCTTTGAGCAGGTTTAATTGGTTCAGTTCTATACAAGGATTAGTTTTGGAGCACTGAAAGCAGTATGTGGACTGCTAATTCTAAATCAGAAATAACCAGAGTTAATCAGACATCTTGAGACAGCTACAGATGAACTGAATACATTTCTTTCAGTTGAACCGAACGAGGATTGACAGCTTCTTTGTACTTCCTGGGCATGAACAATAACTGATCAGCAGGCCTTCAGGGAACCAGTCCATGGTGTGTGTGAAATTATAATTTAGCATAGCGTTTTATTGATACTGGCCTGAATGTCTTGAAATAGGCTTCGTTTGGGACAACATTTTTACTGTTTTTTAAAGTAACTTTTTAATATAAAAATTTTTAGTTCAAAAACTTTTTTGTACTAAAAAAATAGCTTTAAAAAGCAATAAGAAAGTTGTCTCAAACGAAATCTTAATCTTGTTTTGTGCATACTTAGGTATCATATATCTTGTAAGTAGAGTAGTTGGAGGAAATCTCAATTGCGTCTGAAACATTTTGCTGTGTAATTCCTTTCTTTCCATTTTGGTATTGTTTGAGTATAGATAGATTATTGTTTAAGATTTCAATATTCATTTTCAGTAATTTCAAGTATAGTGTTGCTGTCGATAGGTTTTTTTTTTTCTTCCTCCTCTTTTGATGTATGCAGGAGAAAGATGAATTATATGAAGCTTCGTGTTTTGTATAGCTTGATATCTTCAAAATATTTACAGTACTTGAATGTGATTAATGGTATAAAAGTAATGGGGAGTTTGGGAGGGATATTGTAAAGATGCCTACTTCTATGCCCTTAATGGGTATCAAAACAGGTCGATGTGTTGGGTTTGGATCCGACTCAAAACTGATAAACACAAATCTAGTCAACCCAAATGCGACATGTTAATCTATTTTTATTTTAAAAAAATTATAACTTATCAACTATAAAATTTAACATATTTGATAAAATATAAGAAGATTATACCTTCAAGTAAGAAAATAAGAAAAAAATATTAATTGGTTTATTTCAGGTCAAAAATGGGTTCACGAGTTAATATGAAAGGTTGGAAATCCCCAACTTAATACGACTCATTTAATAAACGGGTTAAGTCAATGGTAAATGATATTATGAATTCTTTAAGATTGCATCTTTTTTTATTTGTATGCATCTATGATCATAGGTTAATTATCACGTCATGGCCAAAAGCTTGGAATACAAAAGCGTGAATAGATAGTAAAAAACAATTGAATACTTAGTCAAAAACAATTGGCTAAAAGAAGAATATGTAAAAGGAATATTTTAGAATTATTTGAATGATTGTAAAATAAATTCAGATGAATAATTTTTTTTTTTTTGAGGTAAAATAAATGTAATGTAAAGTTTAAAGATGGTGGTGATCGGTGTGTGACGGCGGTGGGTGGAGGGTGGCAGTGGCCCATGGGGGTGGCGGCTGACGATATGTGGTGGTCGGAGGATGGAGGTGGCCGGTGGTGGCCGAAGGTTGGCGGCGGCGTTTGCGGTGGCTGATGATGGTGACAGTGGTGGTGGCTGCCGACGATGATTGATGGCCGGAGGCCGGCGGCAGAGGTGGTGGCTGGTTGTGGGTGGCGGCCGACCGCCGCCGACAAAAGGTGGCGGCGGCCGGTTGTGGCCGAACCTGCTTGCGGTGTAAATAAGTCTCGCTCAAAATTGGGCGAGAGCTGTTTACATTAAAAATGAGCTAAATTGTTTTACACTGCATTTACTATACTTTGCATTTCTCATGCTTTTCCATCTTTTTTCCACATCAATGTCAACATTGTAAGTTGTTGGTAGTAATAAATTATCTAAAACAATTTTATCTGAGAGCCTAAAATGCATGAAAGGGATTTCACCTAAACTTAAATGTTTACCCATATGAGATATGGCATTAATTTTTCATTTCACATATGACTCAGCACAACAGTTACATTTCTATTTCTCAATAGCTTTTCCATTTTCTATCACAAAAATGCTCACTTATGATTTATCTTTCTTTCTTCTTCTCCTCTATGAGAGTAACTTAACCCACACTTATAATCAGAGGTCTTTTGTTACTTATACTGATGGGTTGATATTGTAACTAGGTGGACATTATTTCTAAGATACATTATTTCATTTAAGTTAATAATACGGGGGTAGAGCCAACCTCTCTTTTGACGGTGAACAAAATAAAGATTGTGAAATGCATAATCTTATATTTGAAATAGAAAATGAACTTTTTTCCTTAGAATTTGGACAACTGCTTTTATTGAAGCTGACAAAATAGTTAAAATGTTTATTTTATAAGGAGCAAAAGATTTCAGGGCGGGCAGGACAATTGCCCACCCTGAACTCTTCCTGATTCCACCCCTGATGATGCCTCATATAAAAAACCAAAGACAATAGAAAAAAATAGGACCACTTGAGACAGAAAAGTTATAGAATGTATAAACTATGAAGTTTCCATACTCTCATAATAAATAAAATCATTCAAGTAAAAAACACACAACAACTTAGTATCCCAAAAAAATAGATGCCTAACCAATAAGACCGACAGTCATAAAAAAAAAATTTAACCAGATTACACATAAAGTGAGATAAATAACCCTAACCCTAAAAATGCAAATAAGAAGATATTCCAATGTATTGTGATGAAAGCATCTTACTATAGCTTGTCAACTCGATTAATAGAAGAAAAGAGAAGACCATAAATTGAAAAAGAATGATGTTTAGAGGCAAACTTATGAGATAGAAAAAGAGTGGGGATTTGGTAGTGGGTATGGCTTTGGCATATTATTAATAAGGGATGGCTAAGAGTTTTAGGCTTCGTTTGGGATGGCTTTTTTGCTGCTTTCTAAAACAGCTTCCTAGGACAAAAATTTTTGATTCAAAAAATTTTTATACGAAAAAGCAATTTTAAAAAGCAGTAAGAAAGCCATCCCAAATGAAGCCTTAATTGGATCCATTCAAAATTTGATCAAATGGCTCCAAATAAAAAAAAATTGTCGAGGATTTAAAGTTTTGAGCACAACCCTCCTATGACCTAGCTTTTGCAAATTATACGATCGCAGCATCAATTACTTGGGCCAACCAAAATTTTCAATCAAAACATAGCTAAACTAAGTCACACACAAATTAAGAATAATTTTTAATTTTAAAAAAATATTTTTATCTAATTTCAAGCCTTATCAAGCAAATTTACCTATGGCTCAAAATTGGATAGAAATTTACTTGGATTCAACTATGTAGCTTGTGGCTTTGCTTACTTGCTTTGAGTCGAGCTCAATTTAAGCCAAAAATCAAATCATTTTTCAAATGATTTATGATTTTTGAGCTAAAATCATAGCTCTAAGGATAAACATTGGCTGTGTGTTACAATATGAAAAGAAAGGTTGAAATTAGAAAGAAAGTAATTTTTTTTTTCATTGAGTGAATTACATGTGAAATAAAATAAAAGAAAGTGAAAAGGTTCTTTTTTTTTTACTTGAAGGACCTTATTTGTCTACAACAATAACAATAACAAAAAGCATTCATCCAATTACGCAGGATCGATAACATGAATCATTTTTCTTTATTATGTTCTATTAAGTATCAAATTCTCATTCAAATCAAATAAAGAAAGATTGGTTTTACTACTTTCTAATAAAATCTTTTTAGATCTATCTCTAGCTTTCTTTAGATATGCCTGATCTAATATCTCTACTCTCCTAACGATGTTATCAAAAGGCTGACATTTTATGTGACCGAATCATTTAAGGTGACTATCTCTATTCTTATCTGTCACCGGAGCTACTCCAACCTTTTTTATGCACATACTTGTTTCACATTCTATCTCTAAGTGTAAATCCACTCATCCACCTGAGCATCTTCATCTCTACAACATTGAACTTAATTTTATGCTTCTCTTTTAATGGCTAACATCTTGCACCAAAGAGCATTGCAAGTCTCACCGTCAACTTATAAAATTTTCTCGGAAGTTTGAGGGGTATTTTTCTATCACACAGTAGGCCCTATTCATTCCTCTACTTCAACCATTCAACTTTAATTTTACCATTAATATCCTCACCTATTTCACCATGGCTTTAAACAATAAACTTGAGATCTTTAAAATGTGCACTCTTTTTAACGACATGATCACCCAATGTCACAATCACACCACTAAATTTATTACTACTAAAATTACTCTCCATGGATTTGATTTTAGATTTACTTAAACAAAAATCTTTAAACTCTAAAGTTGACCTCCATAATTCAAGTTCTTCATCAACTCACTCTCCATTCTTATCAACAAAAAGAATATCATTTGCAAAAAACATACACCAAGGTACATCCTCTTACAAATGTCTAGTAAGAACATCCATGACTAAACCAACAAGATAAGGGTCTAAAACCATTCCTAAATGTACCGCAACTAAAAAAAAAAACCTCGGTCAAATCATCTTGTGGTTGAAAATAAGTGACAACTCCTATATGTATATTTTTAGTGACTTGAATATAAGCATCATTAACTCCTTTCTTTTTTAGAACTCTTCAAAACCCTCTCTGAAACATTATTATATGTTGTTATTGTTATAGTATCATATTTATCTCTCAAAAGTAGTAAACATTAGAGGAAAAATAATTCATAGAAGCAACATATATAAATATACAATTAGATATAAAGGAGGTTCAATCATATGATTTTGACAATAAATTTTAATCAATTCTATTAGTTTACCACCACAAATTTTCTTATAGTACACAAATTAATTCTATTTTCATAAAAAAAAATAATTTATCATTATTTCTGGACTTCAACATTCTGCGCCAAAGAGCATTTCTAGTCTGACCGTCTTCATATAAAATTTTCTCTTAAGCCTGAGGGGTATTTTTCTATCACACAAAAAAAATTTGACACGTGTCAAATTTATCCCAAAATATTTATTTTACTGATTATAAATAAATATACTAATATTTCTAATTTTATTATATATTTTATAATATTTTTCTTCATTATATTTGAATTTATATAAAAATTTCAAATTATATATTTTTCATATATATCATAGAAATATGACGTGTCAAATTTTTATTCATACAAAAATTGGGTGGGACGTACATTTTTTTGTTAAGAATTTGTTGAGAAAATTTATTTATTTTTTTCTTAAATTTATAAATGAAAAATATATCCACACAGCGTGCGGGTGGTCCCGGTGGTTGGGGCCGGCGCCTGTCGGCGGCAGTCGGCTGCGCGCTGGCAGGAAAAGACATTTTTTTGAAACTTATTATGCTTTTAGGATAAGGTTAGGCTGCTCCAAATCATAAATCCCTAACAATCTCAGCGTCTATCCGATACAGGATTCTTTCCTTATTTCCTTGTAGGGATTCTACCGATCTCCAAGGAAAAAAAGGTAAAACCTTCTACTGTTTTCTCATCGTAAAACCCTAAAAAAACCCCCTTTGTTTAATAATAAACGAAGACCCGATTGCTTCTCCTGTTTGCTTTCAGGCGCAAGGCTCCAAACGTGGAAGACACTCAAAAGCTGACCTATTTGCCCAATAAGATGAGTTGGGTAAAATATTTATGAGTTCGGTGAGAAGCGCCAACGTCTTCTTGAAGGAAAACAGAGCTGCGAAGGAGGAGATGGCCATGGCGATGCCATTGAGTTTGGCAACCTATATAGTGAACATGGTCTGGGCATTGCTCGACGGCTGGATCTCGTCTTGCGTTATCGTCGCCGACGAAATCGCCCGCGCTCTTCGCACGGGTGACATTGGCCCCTTTCCTATCGGCTGAAGCTTTTCTTCTCGTTTAGGTGCGCTTATCTACCTTTCTATGCAGTAAGATATTTCTTGTATTTAGTCTGACCTGCAATTGGAAATCCTAACTAACTTCCATGCGGAGTTTTATGAAGTTAATAATGGATTTCATTATTTGTTTTGTCTCCCTGTGATTGGCAAATTTGTGGTCATTCTGTTGGGCTTATTGACACTGCCTGTGGTTCTTAGACTTTCTTCATAAGCAGAGTCCACTAATCTTTTCTCTTGGCAATCCTACTGCACTAGTTATTTTTTTAGGAAAAGAGAAGTTCTAGGATTACAAAGCTCCACTTTATATTGAGGAGTTCTAGGATTACAAAGCTCCAACTTTTGAGAAGTCCAATAATATAAGAGATAAGAAGGCAAATAACTAGAATCAAATAAGATTTTTAGGAAAAGAGAAGACTAAAAAGTTATACTACAGAGCTAGTGTCCAAGGGGAGCTGAAAGAGAAGACTAAAAACTTAAGCACCGACACTTATAGCAAAGCAGCCTAGGCCTCAGAGCCTGTTTATTGAGAGCAAAATATGGATGGCAAGTGCTGAAAGGTGAGTGCTAGTTGTTGTGAAGCAGTTTTCACATATGAGCAGTGGATGAGGTAGGCCTTTCACACCATGCAAATGTAGATCTTATGTGATTACTATCCGAAAAGGTAGATTTGGCAAGGTTAGGTTCACTAATGAGATGGTCATTACAGCCTTAACGATATCCAAGTGGGATTCTTTTTCTGCTAAGGGCACTCAAAGGCTCTAGAGAGGGTGAGTGATTCATGAGAAGATATGGGGTGCCCCAAGAGGAATAATTGCACTGAGACTCAAGAGGAACAACTTCACTAAGACTGCAAGAAGTAATTGACATAGTATCAACTATCAAGGTTGGAGAAAGTGCTCCACAAAATATTCCCACCAAACTTGTTTGATTAACACTGAGGCATGGATTCAACCTTATAACTTTTACTGGATGAAATCAGCGTGGGATGTGTTTTAGAATCTTGGGATGGAGCTCTTTAAAAGCACTTGAAACTCCTTTCCTTTCTAGAGAAGATTTGGTTGCTTTTCTTAATAAAATCTTTTTTCCTATGCATCGTGACTGTCCCTAATGCGATCAAATAAGCTCAGAAAAAATTTGGGTTGTGATCTTTTTGGTAGGTTTTGCATTACAGTAAACTTTTGGTTTTTGAGCACACCTATCCAAATTCTTTAATAATGCGGAATATAAGCTCGATGAGGGAAGGAAGTTGTTCGGGGTTTTGTTTTTTGTTCGAAATCATGTTGAATCCTGGGATGATAAGGAAATTTCAGATCTTCCTAATCTCCTCTAATAAGCCTAAATCAGAATCTGAGTAATTTGTTAATGATATTATAAGAAGATATATGAGAAAAAAGAGTTGCTCACACTCCCCCATGGTAACTATTGTTGAGGACTTACTCTATAATGAACTATTGGCACTTGCTTTATTCTCTATTCTTTATTGAACTATTGATTTTCCGCTTTATCTTTTCAAAATGTCAAATTTTTGATTTGTTGCCAACTTGCCAGATCCTACATCCTGTGGTTGTGCTAATTTTATGGTGAAAGTTGCTTTCGATTTCGTTTGGGACAGCTTTCTTACTACTTTTAAAAACAGCTTTCTAATACAAGAATTTTTTGAATTAAAAATTTTTGTACTAAAAAGTTGTTTTAGAAAGCAGCAGAAAACTATTCCAAATAAAGCTTTTATTAAAATAGATGAATGAGTTGTTAATGGGAACAATATAATTATAAAAAGGTTTTGAGCTTTTCAGGAAGAGTTCCACAAGGGAAATTTCGTAGAATGATGGAGTAGGTTTGCAAGAAGTACTGGAGTTGGATCCGTTCCTGAGGTTCGCATGGCTTTTTACTATGCAGGGTCTACTGTTGTGTTATCCATCTTGTAAAGTGTTAGCATAAATCCACTTCTGAATGTCATTCATGTCACCTTATCTTAAATAGTCTGTTCTTTTCTTATTGTATAGCTTACCTTTTTTGTGTCTAATGCTGCTCTTCATGTCTTATTATGAGTACAATGATTGAGCTTGTATGATTGCTACAATAATCAGAAGGTTTTATTAAATAACTTTCTGTTTCAAGACTTCAGATACCCAAAAAAAAAAAATTTCATTTCTGTTTAGCTACTTTGCGTGTAAAATATTGATGACATTGGGCTTAGAGAAGCAATACAATAGACAAATATTAAGAACTGCATTCATGTTTCTAAGATCCGTATCCATCAGAATTTAGGATTCGTTTGGAACGGCTTTCTTACTACTTCTTAAAAGCAACTTTTTAATTCAAAAATAAAAAATTTTGAACTACAAAGCTGTTTTAAGAAGCAGTAAGCTGTCCCAAATGAGAAAAAAAATCAGTAGTCTAAAGTTGTCCCAAACGAAACCTTCATTCTTCTTTCAGCATTTGTTATTGTTTATAAAACTTAGTGAGATTTTGAATTTGAAGCTGGATAAGATGATAAATATAAAATTTATCATTTCCATCTTAGGAGAGAAGTTTATAATTATAGATTATTATTTTTAGTATAAGAAAACATTAATTTTTCACACTTTTTTTAAATTTTAAATTTAAACATAGAATCATGGTCATTAATGTCAATGTAAAACTTTAAATACTTTGATTATATGCTTTTATTAATTTTTATGAATATTTGATCATTGATTAAGCCCTATGATAAAAATATAAAACTTTGGATACCTAACCCCTTATTAAAAATTCATGCT
Source organism: Dendrobium chrysotoxum (assembly GCA_019925795.1). Taxonomy (NCBI): domain Eukaryota; kingdom Viridiplantae; phylum Streptophyta; class Magnoliopsida; order Asparagales; family Orchidaceae; genus Dendrobium; species Dendrobium chrysotoxum. The sequence continues at coordinate 49,230,523 of CM034307.1, forward strand.
CTTTTTATATATATATATATTTTTAATTTTTACTCATATAATTGAAATTTATTTTAGATGTGCTATTATGTATATTCAGCAAATTTTATTTAAATCATTTGTCGACATCTGTATCATTATTGTTTGTGATATATCAATTGCGTACGTAAGACCGCTACTGAAGCAACCCCCATCATATAACGAAATGTTTGGGACGAAATATTCATCCGCATCTGGAAGGGCTGAAAGCGATAGATGGAAGTTTATCTGTAAGCCCAACAAAATCTGAGAAGCTATCAAGCAAGAATGGCCATAGAACGTGAATACTTGATGATTCCTTGGTTCAGATACTTATCTTTTGAGTATGGATAACTCTGCCTGCTTATGAATTGACAAGACGTTTGAGTTGAGTTGGGAATTTCTCTTCATCATCTGAATGGATAAGGAGGCGAAGTATTTTATAAGGATTTTTTTTTCCGGTCAATGGGCTATCAGGATAAACAATAGCACCTCCCAACAATCTCATATAATTTTTCACAAATACAGCAAAAGCCTAACTTGTTAGGTGCTCTTTCGTGATCCTACCAACCGAGAAAGGCCAGCTTTTGGAAATATGCTAACCAAGAAGCAAGCCCAAAAAAATAAGACCACTTAATTGATAGTCAAATCTCTCAATCAATAGACCAAGAAGAGTTGTCTCATCTATCTTAATTTACTAGCCCTCTCTCTCATTAAATATACAAATATGGAAAAAGGGCCAAAGTAAAAACCCACAATCAATCAAGCTAAAAAGCCAAACTTTATCGTCAACGCCAACAGGGGTTGTTTGGTTTGTTGCAAAGAGGGTGTAAAGTATTTCAAATACAAGGGTTTTAAAAATATTGCTATTTTGTTTGAAGTAAAAGGAATGTAGGGTGTAAAAGACGGGCATTCCAAATACACGAACTAGTTCATTTTAGGTGCATTTGGATTTACTCATATTTGGGCAATTTCTAAATACATTGCAAACACGCCACCATTTGCCACCGCCTGTCGGTCACCTACGCCACCGCCAATCATCACCACCCGCCTGCCGCCGTCCTCCATCACCACCATCGACGGCTGTCGACCACCCCGACCACAAACTTTTTACACTTTACATTGCATTTACTTTACTTCGAACCTAACATAAAAAGTAAAGTCATACAGCAACCAAACGGCACCCAAGTAATCTATTATGAAAAGTCGAGTTGGCCCAAGACAATCAAATTATTTGCCCCTCTCCCTCAACAAGTATGCAAGTATGAAGCAATGGCTAAAGTAGATAGAGCCCACAATTGAACAAGCTACAAAGCCAAACTTGATGCTAATCACCTAAATATGTCAAACATAAAGCAAATGATTAGTGGCATGTATCCCTAACTTGATCAAGCAACAAGTTGAAAGTATACCTCTACCTCAATCCTTAGGTTCAGCCTAGACAAATCAGCCCTCCAACAACTCCACTAAGAAAACTAAGCAAAAAACAATAGACAGAAAGAGGCCTCTCATTCAACAACTCACCAATTGAATTAGCACCATCATCAACAAATTCACTAAAAAGCATTACACTAACAATAAATCACCAATACTATGACTAAACAAGAGGCCAACACCCTTACTAAGTTCACCAACCAAGAAGAATGGAAGGATTAGCCCTGATGCTACATTAACCAGCCGAAGTTGAAACAGCCATCACAAAATTACAAGTCATCAAAATTGAGTTGTGGCCCCATCGTAAGCTCACAAGGCAAAGGACCAGGTTGATATCCACCTTTGTTGGTTCGACAAGCCCCTCAAGCTGAGCCACGAATACTAATCGCATGCACCATAAGTCCTCGGGACTGAATTGTAAACCTAGCTCCCAAGTCATTAAAACCGCTGTATAAGCCCATTAACCTGCTCTCCAAATTGGAATCAGAAAACAGCCTCCTTTAAAAACGCAGTGGAACAAGTGCTATTAAGTTAAACATGTAGAAAGGAAAGGCAGCAAATATCTAGTAGTTTGATAAGGAAATAAACTATGAAGTAAGAGATACAAACCTACATCAGCAGTACACACTATAGGTACAGTAAGTACAGAAAAAGAGAAAAAAAAAAAAGGGTAGAATCACGGCTACCTGCTTTCCAGAAGAGCCAAGAAAAAGGTTACTTTCCTCTTGGCTACACAACTATAGATTGAAGAAATAAGGCTCTAAGTCCCAGTAGCCGTTCACCCAACCATGATACTCATCTTCTTGCATCCCAAATAACTAAGCACACTCATAAACCGTCAGCGTTGATGCCAAACTAAGTGTGGATGGTAGATCCGGGTCATCCCCTTACATCAGTTCCTATAGTCCCAACGAAGACACCGTGAGGAATAAATCAGCATTCATTTCACTCATAACACGTGGACATTATTAAATACAAGGGATGAAGGATGATGGTCTCATTGTTGCAAATGTCGAAAGAAAAACTGTCAAAAAGATGCTAAAAAGATAAATAGTTAAAAATGTACAAACGAAAACACAGGTTATGTGCTCGAGCTTATCGTATCCTTGGGGATAAATCTAGTCAGGCTAGAATGGAGGAGAACATAACTACATCGGCTCTATCAGCTCATAGTTGAAAATTCTCTAAGGTGCAGGCAAACATGGCTCTACAAAGAGAACTGAATAGCCAACACCAAAATCGCTTAAAGCAAAACAAAAAAAAATTCCATGACAATTCTCATTTTTATGAAGGTTAAAAATGAAAAACAAATTCCATGGCAATCCTCAAGATAATTTAACTTGTGCGTTGCAGTCATATGTTTCTGATAACATAAGCCAAAAATGAATCTGATGCCATAATTTTATAACTAAAAATGAGAAGCACAAGCTCCGTGGCAGCCATCTAGCTTTACGTATATGGTATATAGATAACATATTTTAATTTTTTTGCGAATAACTTGGATGACGAACAGTGGGAAAGAGAGGGTTGAAAAGATCAAAAGAAAGAATTCTCAAGAAATAAAAAGAAAACAAAATATACAGGAAGAAACAGAGCCTTGGAATGAATTCCATGACTCTAACTAGAAAACCAGATTAAATGATTAACAAACAAGAGAATAAATGTCATTTCTTATCCAATAATCAACTCAAAAACAATTATTTGTAATAGTAACTATTATTTTAGATTTGACTTATATTAAGAAAGGTATAGGTAGACCTAAAAAGACTTGGTTAGTAAATATTAAAAATGATCTTTCTTTATTAGATTTAAACGAGAATTTGACTTTTAACAGGATACAATGGAGAAAAAAGATTCATATAGCCGACCCCACGTAGTGGGACAAGATCTTGATGTTGATGTAGTTGTTGTAGTAACTATTATTTTATGGTCAATGGTCCTAATAGCATTGACATAATAATTAGCTTGTCCTAACTGACATGAAAATTTTATTTCAAACAATTTACAAAATAACAAAACTAAATATATGAGAAAAATGATGATATAAAAAAAATAATCTATATACTATAGCCACAGTAAAAGACAAAATATCAAATTAAAAAGCAGTAACTCACGGATTGATATTCGGAAGCAAGGATCTCAAAATGTATCAATAACCTAAATATATTACATGCGTGGGGGTGGGGATGAACAAGACATGTTTACTTATTTCTGCAAAAAGGGATCATGTAAAGCAGATGTTAGCGAAGATTCAAACGGCAAATAACCTAATCGACACAAGTTAACTCAGAAGTGTCATCGCTCATCTTGGTGGTATCTAGCTGGTTCTTAACAATATGCAAAGCGATTACAGTAAATACAAATGAAATAACGAACCATTACACTTTAACACTGAGAAGAAATGACAATGTATATCTTAAGGAGAGCATCTAAACCTGCAGCTTGGCCCAGAGATCTCAGAAACCACGAGCCAAGGGGTAAACTGTACGAATCAATCAATCTCCCTGGTCCAATCAAAGGGCTCCCATTCCTGGACAAAGGTGGCAACGGCTTGTTTCTGCTTCTCAGCTGGTTCTCTTCTCTGATGATGGTGCATGGTCTCCACAGGGAGGCGTAGCATGCCTCGGACTACATTCAAGCCAAAGCTACTAGGGAAGTTGCTATCATCATCAATGACATGGACAAAACCTCTGTCCAGCCCAAATTCAACATGGAAGTAGGAGAAGTTCTCAGGGATAACATTCCGTAAGTTCCCACTAGTTGGTATGACCTTCTTCATGTCATGCTGCCCCCACTCATCCTCAGCCTCATCAATAGCCTGCAAAAACATTCAAATGTATCAGAGAACGTAGAATACATATTAAATGATGATACACAGTGATAAACAGCACAAAAAAGGTATGTATTATCTACTTCATCCAAAAAAACTTCAATTTGCCATCACAGCTTCTATCAAGTCCCTAAGTACATGATCATGTAATAGGTGACTAGGTGAGTGTTTCGTAGTAACAGCATCTAATACATCAACCATTAATAGGTTCTGCATTAGAACCTCTTGAGAACAATAAAATTTCATCTATCAGCGCGATATTAGCCTTTTCCCAATAAACCACATAAACACGCTTTTATCTCTGCCTGGAGTTCGTATTAAATACCTCATCTACTACAGTTCAATTGGTTGGGTGCTCTTTGACAGAACACCTGAGACAGAACAGCGCACTATTGACTTCAATCGCACAAGCCAATTTTGGGTAATGACAGAGACTCCAGAACAAACCATAATACTGGTAAAACCACAAAATCAAATCAAAATTGATTCAAATTAAGCTATATGCTTTATTGGCCACTCTGAAATTAGTTCAAACAGCACTCGTCGTTGAATAACGTTCATTATTTTATTATGTATATCCACAGAGAACATTGACGCTGGTAGTTGGCTTAATAACCAACCCAGTGCATTTTAGGGATCTGCCTGGATAGCCTCCAAAAGTCAATAATAAGACTAGAGCCCGCAGAAGAATTTTTGTGGGAAAATGTGCCCTCTGTTTCCAACAATGACAAATTTGCATGCAGGTGAAACCAACGCTGGCCGTAACAATAAAATCAGGACTGAATCAAACTGCTTGATGATAAGGTGAAGACATAGAAAGCATTATCAAAATTTCATTAAGAATAAAAATGAACATAATCATCAAGTATATTATAGATTGAATCAAATTGTGAACTTTAATTACTTTTAAAGATGATGCAGAATGATAAATATTTAAGGAATTACGAGGGACATTAAAGTAATATAATTAATAATTTTTTATTGAAATCCTAAAGACTAAGGTAATGTCCAAACTGGAGAAAAAAATATTTTGATATAAATTTTTAAGAAGAAAATAGAAAACAAGTAATAAATTAATTATAGGAAAATCAAGTTTATCAGTCATAAAATTAAGTTATTGAAAGGGTATTGAGACATGTTTATAAAAATCATGCTGATAATAGAATAAATTTGGTTGATAACAGAAAGATATCCTATGTGGGGACTTTTACTCTAAGAATATTAATGAAATATATAAATAGTAATGAAAAGGTCCTCATATAACGTGCCTTGCTAAAAGTTATATGATTGAGAACACAAAATTCGTTTTGATAAACATTTAGAAGAAAATAACCTAACAAAATATAAATCTCCTATAACAGAGTATTTGTAAAATGATTAAAAGTTTCCAATAAAATTGTGTGTTATAAGTACTCAAAAGATCAGCATGAAAAGAATCATGAAGCACATTATAGGCTGATCCAATAAAAAAGGTTATGTTGGCATGCCTCTTAGGAGAATGAATAATGATAAAGCTTAAGATTTAGATGAGATCTTTATTGAGATTTACAATTATGGGAGATGTTAGAGTAGTTTGATTACGAAACAATTTTATGAAATCTTAAAGATTAGAAGGATATCAAATGATTGAAAAACAAATAATTGATGCTTGTAACAAAGTACAAAATGAATTTTCTAGATTGCGGTAATTATAGAAGAACCAAACTTGAGTCAAAATAATTTTATGAGAAAGACTAATTTACCATGTACCAAGCAAAAACACATCAATATCTGAAATAATGTGATTTTCTGTCATGTAGATCTTACTAAGAAAACAAATTTTATGCTAAGGAAATTAATTCAGAAAATATAGAATAAATGATGTCATATAATTTCTATTGAGATCTTGAGTTAAGCATATGATTGAGTGCCAATAAAATTTGATGTGTATTAAATAAGAAAGTTGTGCCAAATACATGTTTAAGTTATTAAAAATGTCTATGAAGCACCATTGACTAGCATTAGCCGTAGTGGCGTGGTCAAAGAGTTCCAAATCACAATAAGATTACGTCAAGCATCAACATTAAAGTTTACATTTGTGTGTTATTATGGAGATGCTGACAAGTGATGTTCAAAACAATGTAACATAGTAAATGCTGTTTGAAAATGATAATTTTAATAGGTGAATATATGTTGGAATAAATAATTAATTAAATAAAGAAGAAAATCTTTATAAGATAAGAGGTTTATGGTTAGTAGAAAAAAACTAAGTATATGACATACAATTTTAATGGCATTGAAATTAATAACCATCAATCAAAGTTGCTGAGAGATCAGGTATTATCTAGAATTGATATATTCAAGCATCCTGAAACTATTATAAGGAATAATAGGTATAGATATGAGAAAATAATCTATAATTGAATGTATGCAATTAAAATAAATAACTTCTTTAAGAATATGTGATAAGAGAGCGTCAGGGAAACTAAATATCTTGTTATACGTATCTTAGGGTTAAGCAATGGAGAAGAAACAAATGGTAAATTTGAGTGTAGCAAAGATTACGGTTAAGATTGCAGCAAAAATAAGAAGAGCAAATTAAGAGAATGATCACCTATAAAAGATAAGATAATAAAAAAACACTTGTGTAAAATTAACGAAAGACAATAGAAAATAAACTTATTCAGTTTGGTTGAGTATAAAAAAAAAATAGAAGATGCACCAATATAAAGGGTATATAAAATCAATATAGAGGGATTAGGACGGTAAATGAGTAGACCAAATATAACATGGCTATAAGTTTATAAAAAACGATATGATAAAAAAACATCTTATAAAAAACGATAAGATAAAAAAACATCTATCACATGTTGTAATCAACAAGAATGAATAGAAATTGTAGATCATTAAATCAGCCATAAGTAGAAGGAATAAGATAAGACTAATGATAAGAACGATGATCACCAAAGAGTTTCTAATAATGGTAGGACTAAATCAAATTAGCATAAGTCTGATTAATAACATAATATATAAAGGCTTATAGAAGATATTCAAAGTGACATCTTGGTGTATGTTAAAGGTGAAATCACTTCCGAGGTTAAAATTTAGATGAACAATAGAACTTTATAAAAATAAATAAATGAATTAATATAGGTAGAATAAACCTTCATGATATGCATTTGTAGCATATATTAATTTTATAATTATTAATTAAAATGTTAGAAGATCAAGGGATACTTAGGTGTAATATTTTTAACTACCTTGAATTTGGTATACAAAAGAGCAATGAAATACTGCTAAAGTACTTATGAAGAATCATGCGCTAAAATAAATATCATAAAGACTAAAGTTAAATTAAATAAATTACTGCTAAAGTGAAAATTGTTGAATGAATGAGTGTCGAGAAATAAAAAAGTTGTTAAAAACCAAGTGGAATGTAGAAGAAATGATTAAGTTGAGATGGATGTGATGTTAAATTATGAAGGATAATCTTAAAATTGGTTGTATTTGATAATCAAAAGGATTAGAACAAAGGGAAACTAAGAAAGTTTAAAACAAACTTAAATGCTTTTGGCATATAGGATGAAAGGGCACAAGATGCATTAATAAGGTGAGGAAATTAAACAGATATAGAACTGTAGAAGGATCCTAAATGAAACTTTAGGCCCAATCAGGAACATATTAAGATTTGAATAATTATGAAAAAATAGAAATATTTTAAATATATCGAATATATTATCATAAAAGCTTGAGTGTGTCAAATGCTTGGAGAGACAACACCTTGTTAATGAAATTTATGAACAAAGAAGAAATTAATGATTATGATAAGTATGGGGTGTCCACCTCCATTTCCAAAATCAATGATAATGAAGGAAGACACATACAACTTCATGAATTCGACACAAAATGTCCAAAATCACTGCTCTTTTCACCAAATGAATTGTTCCAATGAGTCTAGAAAACCAAATTGCTTGAAACCGGCCCCTCGACTAGATCGTCACTCCCACTCACACGTGGCTCATTCTTGCGTGCAGCTCTAGCTGCATATGTTGCACCCCCTCACCTGCTTCATTTTACATTACCTAAAGGTTGCATCTTGCTCTCGTTCTCTCCCAACTAGGGTTCTCTTTCCCTTCTCTCACAACACATTTTGGTGGTGTGTCGCTTGCCATGGGCTACCTTTAATGCCGATGCCTCATCGCATCAATGTCTCGCCTATTATTGGTCCCACTAGCACTTAGGCCAACCTTCATCATGCAGTCATCTTCAATTTTCTCATCGACAATCGAAGTTTGCTCAACTCTTTTTTTTTGTACTCATCCTCTTAAGTTGGTCACAAAGGGCGATCTTTTGTCATTCTGATTTATTTGGATACATCAACATTTCATCACCTGAATCTGCCGTAGAAGGAGTATTTCGCTATTGCGTGAGAAGGGGAGAAGAGGAGACAAAGCAACTTTTTTCTGGGAAAGAGAAACTGGTTTTTTTTGGGGGGGGGGGGGGTGGTATTTTTTTTTGGGAAAATTGCTGCCATATCATTAATTAAGAGCAACTTTTTTTGAACCGGTACTATTTTTTTTGTGAATAGAAATCTGCTTTGATTTTATTAGAGGAAAATTTTATTTGTTGATTAATTTAAGTAAAATAATTCAATTAATTAAATAATTATGAGCTGGCTCATGAGCTGAGCCTCATCAAGCTCAAGTTTAAGCTCGAGCTCGTGGCTCGATAAGCTCGACTCACGAGCTCGTTATCAAGTCAAGCTTGAGTCGGCTCGGCTCACTTACACCCCTAACCCCCGATAAGTTGGTCACCTCATTCCCAGGTGGCCCCGAATTTTTTTAAGGCTCCTCTCCTTGTATCCTATCGGATAATTTATCTTCCTCCTACTACACAGCATCCGTGCTAAGTTGTTAATTTTGTTCGTGGTTCGAATATTGCAGGCTTTCAACCCTCTCCATCCACCAACCTTCCACCTTTCTTTTCACAAGGATTCAGCAACACTACAACAAAATAGCTTTCAACTTTTCAAGGCAAGTATGCTCTCTTTTTTACTGTTTAAGAGATATTGGTGCTTGATAAGCTACTTTCCCTCTCAATTATTAACAAATTTTCTATAGGTTGTCCCAACATAAAAGTAATTCACAAATTCGTGTCTGATTTAAAGCTGATGAATGACTACTTTGTGATCTCATCGCCCATCAGCATATCATCATAACAATTTTTTTAAGAGAAATTACACCTGATTTTTCTCACAACACTCATACTACATTAGAAGGTTCCGTATGTGCATTAACAATCTACAGATGAAGAGAGGCTAAAAAAACTAAGGCTTCATCTACATGGGTCGTTGCATCTTCATGCACTAACACACTAACAACCCTTCCACCTATAAAAAAGTAGCCACCATGCACCCCAAAGTGAAAGAAAGTTGCCACCACGCACACCCAAATCAAACTCTCATGCTCCGTGAAAGTGCCCTTTGTGGATGTGGGCACTTCAAAGATGCGTAAGATTGCCTAGAAAAACCAGAGCAACTCAGGGAAGGCACAGATCAGCTTTTAGAGTGAAAGCTTCCAATGGCTTGTGTTATTCTAATGTAAAGGAAACTGAATATCTTATTAACCCATGAGTAAAAGTGTAGAAAAACCACATAATATCTCAAATAATTTATTTGGTCATAACACCTTCAAAAGTATTTTAGCGAGTGAAAAAGGATGAGCCATTGTTGACCTCCATGGACAGTCCCCAATCAATTCAAGCAAGCACAACATGAATGGTGACCAATGGACAATATGTCGCTCAGAACGAGCGTCGAAACACCTCAATCGCACACGAAACCACTCAAATAGCATACAATCATAAAATGAAGCGCACCGATGCATTCAATACGTCAAATTTTCCAAGGAAGAGTCACTCATGCATAACTCGTGCAAAAATGACGGCAATCACGACGCTTAGCGGGTGCGACGCAACAAAACACTGTCCAAATGACGTCCAATCACGGAATAGACAACACCTTAGCATTCGAAACATCAAAATTACACAAGTGAGGATCCTCACGATCAGTTCAAGAGAAGGAGGTTGAAGACGACGAACTACGGACGTGACATTGTGTGACATTGCCCACACGTCATATGTTCGTTAAATGGGCTCCGTTGTTGCGTCTTGAACTTCGAAAATACTCATAAATGATTGTAATATTGCCTAGGTCTCAGCATGATTCCGAATTCTAAATTTCATCCATGCACGAGTCGACGATGCGAAAATCAAGACATTTGAGAAACAAAGAAAGCTCGTGCTATGTCAATTCATATGCTCTTATTTAATTATTACTTCAATTAAATTTAAATTATATATATATATATATATATATATATATATATATATATATATATATATATATATATATATATATATATATATATATATATATAAACTACCCAGTCTGTGCCATAATCAGCTCATGCTGACATTATCTCTACCTGATTACTGTCAGTCGCCTACTCCCCTAGTTCTCGCTATCCATTCATGTTAATACACTCTCCATGTTCAGAATTCGTGAAGCCACCTCCTTCTCTCATCCCTCAGCAACTTCTCCTACTCTTATTAGCTAAAGCCAATCTCCACTAAGCCTCCTCCACATGCACTTCACTCCCTACCACAACTGACCTCCTACATGTCTCCTCCAGCTACACCAAACAACCCACCTCTCTTGCACTGTTCAAAAGCCCAGTGTCCACAAACACCTCTCCCTACTACTCTACCCAAGCCAAACAAACAAGCCAACCCATCATCACCAACTCACAGCAAGCCCGATTTTCTCCGCAAGGCCAATCTCTCCCCCTCTCTATTGTTATTACTAGTAGTAGTAGTAGTAAAAAAGAGAAGAAAAACAGAAATAAAAAAGTGGGAAAGAAAAATCCAAAAAAAAAAGAGTTCAAAAAAGAAGAAGAGAGAGAGAGTTTGAGTGTGTTTTGGCCCATCACTACTTCGTCATCGTCGTTGCTCATACAAGTATAATTTTGAAAACTCCAAAATAAGTACTCGTTCATGTTGTTCCAACAAGCAGGGAAACTCATGAAATTAAGTACTTGTTCATGTTGTTACATCATGGCGAGGAAACATGTGAAATTAAGTACTCATCCGCTTCTGACGGAGAAAATCACTTATTGAAGTGAAGAACCCATGCAGAACCCGTGCGCTCTGATAAGCGTGTTGGGGAAGACCACTAGCCGCAGTATTACCCAACACCGACCATCCAGCTTCTGATAATTGTTGTGGGCAGGCCATAGCTATTTGAAAATTTTCCCTGCATGAGGGAAATGGCTAGAGGCTGCCAAAATTCAGACTGAACACATACAGGAAACCGAACCTAATTAATACTTTTTAAAATAAAAATGCAATCTTGACAAGATTAAAAGAATGGCAAGGGACTTTAACGAACATAGCAACTTGCTTATGAGCATGCACTGGGGACTTGCAAAGAACATATCAACTCACCTATGGGCAAGGCAAGCGAATTAAAGTGCATCTAATGAACAAAACAATTTGCCTATGGGCAAAAACATGATGTACTTGTAACGAATGTAACAGCTTGCCTACAGGCAAAGAACAAAAGACTTGTAACGAACATATTAGTTCGCCTACGAGCTAGCACAAATGACTTGCAATGAATGCAACTTGCCTACAAGCAGTATCACCGAGCTTGTAAAGAATACAACCTGCCTATGGGAAATAGCAAGGGACCTTTAATGAATACTACAGCTTGCCTATGGGCAACAACAGGCAACTTGTAATGCTCACAGCAACCCGCCTACGAACAACTACAAGGGACTCATAACGAACATAATAATTCGCCTACAAGCAACACTGGAATTCCTAACTTCAATCGAATGCATAAACCCTATAAACTATATAAAATATAAACTGAAATGGCAAATGAATCAAACAATATCTCTCATATCTAAAATGAAAGAACCCTATTCGCATTCACGCCTCTGAATCCGCAACTAACATACAAACAGACAAAAGGCATACTGAAGGCCTCAAAATGAATCATTGTGCACATTCCAATAGCGAACACTCGCGCGAATATTCCAATTTTAAATATTTTAAAATCCTCGCACACATTAAAAATGCAATTTTCTAAACTTAAGCATCCTGCCTTAAGAAGCACGCAACCGCCTCGAGAAGCACGTAGTAACCTCGGGAAGAGTGCAATAGGCCCGAGAAGAGTGCTACCTCCTTGAGAAGTGACACACTACCTCAACGAGCACGCAATAATCCAATGATGCGCACTACAAAAATCATGCCGGTACACAATGGAATTGCACCAAATGTGTGTAAGAGCATTGCACAAGTACACTGAAACACATTCTAATACATTGAAAGTATATAAATGTACCATACAAGTGCTCCAAAAAACAGGCATATGCATAATGCAAATGCATCAAGAAGCGTGCATGTTAATTTAAAAGGAAATTCTAATCACCCAATGTGCTCTGATTACTGCATTGAACTCCTAAACCTAAGGTCTGAGAATGCTACATGGCTTCAATTTTTCAAGTTTAATCCTCCTCCTTGGATGGATTGGAGTTAACATAGCTTGAATTAACAAGCGAACATCTAATCGCAAATTTACCAGAAGATTTTATTTTAAAATTCACATTAGGCCTTCAAAAGCCTTTTAAATGAAACTCATCATTAAAATATAAGCTCTTACTCCTTAGCATTCATGCGATAACTTACAAGATCAGTAGTCAAACCGAATCCTCTATTGGCTGGCAAACAGAGTTGGCAAGGTTCAGACAACTAAAATACAATTTATTTAAGACTCCAATGATGGTCGTGTTGAAAGCTAATCGCAACCGGAGAGGTTAATTTCAAATTCTAACAAAATTTTAAAGCTCAATATCTATCAAATTTTAATTATCTTAAATGAAATTTAATTTCCCTTAACTTAAAGCAAAACTCATTCACCTTCCGCACTTGTTTGGTGAGAGTGATAAATTCAAGGATAACTTCAACTCACAAAAAGCAAATGTAAATTTAAGAATATTACTAGGATTTATTTTCAAATAATTTTTCACCAATAGGGACGTAGCATGTGTCCTTTAACTGGTCACTTGGCCAACGGCTCCATAGTACCCGTGGCTTGGTCCAACGACTCCATGTGGTAAACAATTATGGTTGATCCTCTAATCGATGGCTTTGCCCAACAGCTCCACAAAGAAACCATTGCTTAGTTGAATGGCTCCACATGTAAACTATTATGACTATGGCCATATGACCCTGTAGCTTGGTAGAATGACTCCACTATACTATGATCACGACTAAAACTCATATGTTCCTCAATGGCCAATGTCATTAAGTAATGAATCACAGGGTATAATCAATAGGACATAAAGCCCTCTGTAAGCCAAGGTCGACTTGAATTCATCCCTTAGACAAACATTCACCTCAAGTTTATAAGATATCCTTATATGAAGTAACTCATGGCTGCCAAAAAAGATCATTTGACCATGTTAGGTCAACTACCTCCTCGAACTAAGCAGATTAGGGACCATGATGACCTGGGACTATAGAATCATGGGATCTTGATTGGGTACATCACCATTTCCAGCACCATATGCTTTAAGTGAAAGGGTTGTAAATTTCTAAATTCCAATTCTAAATTTGTTGCTACTATATGTCGAGCACTTAGTGTCTATCCAACGATCAGCCTTAATCAAAAGTACTCTCTTGTTATTGAGAGGAGTAATTAATTATAGGGGCTTGCATCTATAGAAAATCAGAACTCAGATTTTAAAGTCCTGAGGGTAAAAATCTCTGGGTAGTGTAATATCTCTATCTAATCTACCTTCCAAAAATTTCTTCCGGAGCATAATCTATTAAAACTCTCTCAAAATACATGTGAAGAGACTGGGGCCCCAAAAGCTCAAATTTTTGGAGCCCATAGCCATTACATTACAAGTGAGCATAAGAGGGTATCTTGTTCAACTATTTTTCTAGTTAAAACCTTGAGTTTATAATAAAGTTCAGTTAGGAAAAAAAACTACGCTGAAGCACCACAATTATATCATGATGAACAGAAAAAATGCAAACAACACTATTGGCAAACATACCTTTTTGAAATATAATGGAGCTTGCTTCGCAATGTGAGAAGGAATAGGTATGCACTCAATTAAGCAATGTCGACGTTGCCTAGATAATCCAATAACGGTCTCAAGAAAGATGACATCCTTGTCTTGCTTAGAGAACATTTTCAAGAGACACTTCTTAAAGTTCCGAATTTCTTCCCAGATATTTTTGTCAATGGTTCTGGTAGCTGATTCATGCTGCATGGAAGGAAGAATAGCATAAGAGCTTTGTTATCGGTGGTCATTTTGATGCTTACTGACAGAATAATAAAAAATATATGCTAGATTAAAACTTAATGCAAGCACGAAAAGAAATAATGCAAGTGCAAACCTAATATAGCATGACTTGGATTTTTTTATCTGCATAAATTACTGATAAGAAATTCAGATAAAAAATTGTATTAAACGGTTTCAAAGCTATCAAGCATATTAACTTTTCAGCATACCAACAAAGTAAAACTTTCATGTACCAAGAAAATAAGCATCATAAGTATTAGTTGAGCCGTTGCAAAAATGGTTAAACCAGCTGTACTAGAAAAGGTAATCTGCGCAAGCAAGCATACACTTCTACCCTATATTGATAGCGACTACATATGATATGTTACAGCAACATGTGGGGAGAAGACAAGGTAAATACTGAACCGAAAAGTTTCAAGGGAAACTTGCCTGCAACGGCAGAATGCAGCAATGGCCTTGTAAAACAGGTTCCCAGGGTGGAAGCATCATGTAAGTGGCGTTTCCTATTGATATAACAAGATGCTTTGGTCTAGATTGGTTCTCAAAACAAAATTGACAACGCTCTTTCTGAGTCAACATTTGTTTTGGTAAGTTTATCTTATCTTCATGTGCAACATCCTTTTTCTTACTGTATTTTCTGTTGGGAGCTCCCTCATAAGAATCATACTCATCATCTGCATTTCCAGACATGCTATATCTTCTATTTTGTACTATTTTCTGTGCAAGATGCTTATCACCATCATTCTCATGCTTCTTCCTTTCACTAGATAATTGTTTCTCAATAAACCTGCAATTACAAAAGCCAATAAAACATCAATTATAACATCACTTGAATTGAGTCAAAAGTTCAGTTTTACAGAACTTGAATTAAATCAAAAACATGAAATGTCACTCATCTCTTAAGAAAACGTCACCCATCTCTTACAAAAGCATCATTTAGGTCTTCTTTGTATTCGAAGTTTGATTAAAATTTAATACATAAAAATGGAAATGCTAGTGCGTTAAAGCTGTATTTGAAACATTTTATTCTACAGAAGTTTCATGTTTATGCCCATTTCTGCTTTTAATGCAGGAAATATTTGAGATCTATTCTACAGAAGTTTCATTCCTGTCTTTGCAACTCTATAACCCTACCCTTAAGGTTTAATTAGAAAATTAAAGGGTTTAAACAGAAAAATTAATATGTTTGGTTATTAATACAAAAGGTTGTTCACCACTGAGTTACAAAATATAGCTTGCTTGGCTGTTATGTTGTCAAAATTAAAGACAACAATATAAATTATTATGGTTTTCTGCAACCTTTTTGGTATTTCAGACGATGAGGGGTTTTTTCTTAGCTGATAGACTTGAGAACTACATGACTAATTTCCAAGTTTCCCGAGAGGATTTTAGATCACACAATTGTTAGTTGTTATGCTCAAGAAGCTGAGTGCAACAATATAACTGTTGACTCCACTGCTATAGCACAAGAATTAAGGTAACGTAAGGTAAGGAAAAAAAAAACTTCAAACCGTAAGGGTACCATTTAAGAGCACATTTCTGAGGAATAGGAGCGTCTACAAATAGCCATAAGATGCTTTGTAAAAAATTTTGATACTCATTTGCAAAATGGAACAACTGATTGAGAGGATGATGAAAGGATGTAGGAAAAAAAGCAATTAACATAGTATGAATGACAAGAGAGGAATTAATGAGAATGAAGTGATTGAAATGAATAAATAGAATGCATGGAATGTTCATGTTCTATCATTTTGAGCTATTCCTTGAAGTCATGTTCCAATGTGTTGAAATTTCTGATGTGAATATTTATCTCATTTATATGGTTTTCTTCTCCAAGATACATGCCAACACAAGGCAGAGATGGGTTTTAAAGAGAGGGTTATGAAAAACTTACCGAAGAGGCTTTCAATTAAAGTTCATGGAAATTGTTAATAAGTTCTATGTGCAAAATCTTTTATTGTTCTTTCAGATCAGGAACTATTTGATTGAAAAGTTTCTATAATGATTTTTCCATTAGTGTAATACAATTGTTGATGGTTTCTATTCCTAGGAAGAATTAATGTTTACCTTTCTGTTTCCATCAATATTTTGATTGGATGAATGCAGTCAACATTGAACGTTGAATGTTTTTGTGCTATAATCAAATGGTTCTAGAAATTATTGGTAACCCAATTGTCGAGATAGTTGAACTCGGGTACCACCTTTGGTTCTTTCTCCACAGGAGGCCTCAGCAAGTTGGTAGGGTCAACCTCTTGGGAGGGGATATTTTCTTCCAGGTAACTCAGAGTCACCTTAATGGGGCTTATATAGCTTTGAGTGTTACAACATATTGCTGAGGCATGTTCAGATCACTAGATTAAGTCAACACAACTGGATTTCCCATCTTTCTCTTTCTCATTTTCATTAAATTTCCTCTAACACCTCCCCAAAAACACATTTGGTAAGCCTTCAATGGTAACTCATTGAGCTTTGTTAAGAGATAGCTCAAGTTTGACTCATTTACATTTCCGACTTGGTGTTTAGTGTAGAATTATGTGTCATGTTGGTGCAGACAGACAAACTTTTGTTTGTCCATTTGTTTTTAAAGTGTTTATCTAGGAAAGAGAAGCAGAGAAAGAAGTCCTTGGTCTAGAAAATTGTTTTGTATAGATATAAAATACTTCATGCAATGCAGTGTGATGCATGCTACTCATTGTATTATATTTAGAAAATCATCAGTCAATAAACAAACCTCTTACTGTTGCCTCCAGCTTCTTGTCGTATAGCCTGGGATCTTGCATTTGAATTCTCTGCCAATAGATCCATGTGCTTCTGATGTACAAGAAAAGGAATCCAGATAAAGGTTAAGAATCAGTAGGGAATTCAGCAGAACGAAAAAATTATGAGCAAAATTTTCATTTATTAGAATAGACAACCAAACCGATACATCTACTGGCATAGAAAACCAATCAAATTTCTGTGTAAAAATATATTCAGCATGACCACTATATTAGTTTATTTTATGTACAAGCATTTCCACCATGATTAGCTAAACAAGACAAATACATTTCCAACTATCCAGGGTTCTACTATCATCACCATTACCACCACCAAATCATCTTCGGACTGGGTTTTCTGAACCACTCCATGCACTTAATTTCCTTGGAGATCTTCTGATGAGGACATCGTCAGTGATTTCGACATGTGTACCATCGGAGACACCAGAGATCGACGGCCACGATCAAGAGTTTCTATTCTGAGTCATTTTATGTAGTAGTTTATTTTATTTTTTTCAATTTTACTGTTTTACCCTTATGGGTGGTCACTTGATGTTGTAGCCCGAGGGCATTTTAGTATTTTGTTTTCTTCCTTTCGGCCTATTTATATGAGGCCCCTTACATTGTATGGGATGATGATTGATTAATGAAAATTTCCTTTGTCTTCTTCTTCATCTTGTGTGAGCACTAGAGGAGAGAAAGAGAGCTCAAGGTGAGAGCAAGCGAAATACCCATCAACTGGTGGAAGAGTCCTCGGTTCGTGGTCCTTGTATTTTATTTCTTTCATCTATTCTTCTCCTCCTCCCCGCCTCCCACCCGCCGATTCCTCTTAGTTTCCCCCCCACCGCCGGTCACCTCCCTGTTTCCCATCATCTCCACCTCCAACCACCCGCCCCAACCCCTAACCCGCCGGCATCTCCTTCCCCACCTCACCGCCCCCTCCTTTTCCCCTTGGACCGACCCCCACTCCCCCACCACCGGCCTCCCCGGACGCCTGAACCCGCCGGCCACCCCACCGCCAGCCGCCGGACTTCCCCTCCCCACCGTTCCCCTCCTCCCAAGCCCAAAGTCGCCGGCCTTCCTAATTTCCCTCCAAGGATTTTGAAATTTTCAAAATTCAAAGCCCATAAATACTTTCCTAAATTAACTCTCCCCATTAGGAAGGATTATCAATTTGAATTCAATTCAATATTTGAATTCAAATAGTTCCCTCCCTAATAAATCCCAATATTAGGAAACCTCCCTCTAATTACTCAAATCTGAAATTAATTTCAGATTTGATGTCAATTAGCATTTAATCCTCATGGCCCACATACAACGAATCTAGACACCTTGCTCCTCCTTTATGTGGCCGGCCCCTCCCTTGCCTTTTCTCCCTCCTAATCAACTTCCAATCACAATTAATTGTTCCCCTAATTCCCTCTCTAATAATTGCCCAAGTCCTATTTGAAATTTAAATTTAATTTCAAAGTGTTTCCCTCCAATTTCACTTAACCTGAAATTAATTTCAGGTTATCTAACCCCAACGCGTTCCAAATTAAACCTAGCCTCCTACCCTCTCTTCCTCCCGCCATCCCAAACCCCCACCCCTACCCAAACCACCGGCCTCCCTCTCCACCCGCCACCTCCTTCCCCTCTCCTCCCCACTACAATATGCATGGAGGAACCCGAATGGAACTTTGGATTCGTGCATGACGATCGAGGTCAAGTCGACATCCTCCAGTCACCCTTCTTTGACGTGGGCTTTGATTTCGACGACACCGTTGAGGAATACATCGACCGCATCCAATACGACTTAGTTGACGTGATCGACGAGCAAAGATCAAAGGGACGTTGGATAATCTACGGTCATCCACCACCTCCTCCAATTCTGGCTACCTCTCCGGCGACTACTACCCTCCGCGCCACTTGTCTTCTAGTGGTTTCGCTAAGTGTGCTTGCAACGTTCATCCGCTAACCTCCACTATTAAGAGAGCGAGTGAGGGATCTCAAGGTGAACGATCTAAATTTTAAACGTGGGGATCTTGTTAAACTTGTTATTTGCATTACTTAGTAGTTGTTAAAATTTATTTTGCAAGTCCTACTAATCTCAACTTGTAACCCATTGCTTTTACCGAATCTCTCATGACACATTCTTAAAGATTAACTTGAGCACGCAAAAGGTTTACTATTAGTAAGCAAAGTTCAATAGTTACATTAATCTCTTATGTGCAATTCTTGCTTCCATGCATATGTTTCACATCATCTTGGTATCAGAGCATGGCTAGCATGCATTACATGTGCTAGATGCATCCTAGGAGTCTACTTAACTATCCCTTAGCTTGTTTACATGCATACCATCGCATTATTATTTTACATCACTGTTTTATTTTGCTGTCCACTATTTTCCTGCACTCATTTAGTGAGTTGTAAGCCAATTTCTTAAATGTTTAAGTGCTGTCCACATCCTAAACTCATTCCCTTACACTTAGACTACTTAATCCATTAGGTTATACTTGCTGTCCACTCATTTTCTGCACTATCTAGTGACAATTTGGAGAGTCTAACTTAGTGTTTAAGTGTTGTCCACACTCTAGAGACCTTCCTAAACACTTAGATAACTTTATGCCCTTCTGTAGTTTGCTGTCCACACCCTATCTTTCTTCCTAAACTCCTAGAGAACTTAAGGTAATGCTGTAGTTGCTGTCCCCTCACTTCCTACCTCATTTAGTGACTTTCTAGCAAGCCTAACATTGCAAACAGGTGCAGTCCTTGCACCTTAGGACCCCTATCCTTCACCCACTCACCAATTTCTTGTGTGAGCTGAAGGTAGCATGATACCCCACCTTGTAGCTTGCTGTCCAAACAATTTCTGCACCCTTTAGTGAGCTTAAGTGAGCTTAACTTAGTGTCTAAGTGCTGTCCTAAACATCCGATCATCTTTAGGTATCCCTTAGCGCTTCCCATGGACCCGATAGGACTTCAAAAGAAGTTAGATGACCTAGTTAGTCTAGTGGGTTCTATAACTCAAACCATGAAGGAGAAACATGTTGACTCTCCCCACTCTAGGAATGTACCCCATTCGGTCAATCATGCTAGTCGGAAGATACCCCACTCTATTTATCAACCTAGACCTGAACCTAAGCTGCAACAACCTCACGTAAAGCCACCTTACCGTCTACCCACCTTTGATGGTTCCTCAGACCCTTACTACTTTAGGGAATGGGTTAGACAATTAGAGGACTATTTTGAATCGCGTGATGTCCCTGAGTCCCACCGAGTTAGCATCGCTAGGCCTCACCTTAAAGGTCGGGCTCTTCAATTTTGGATGAGGTTGGAAGATCATAAAGAGTCTCGCGGTGAGTACCCTAATTGGAAAGACATAAGGCGAGAACTTAATTTAAAATACCGGCCCTCCACCAGTGACCAACCATCTAGTTTTAAGTTTAGGTCACCCCCTGTTCATCAAACCTTTGGGTGTTGCACTTTCAAAAGCCCTACACGTGACAGTCAGTCCTACCCACCTAAACCTGTCCGACACACCACTCCCACCCGCATAACTAACCAGAGAGCGACCCCTACACCTAGTGACCGTCATCTAGAGCACCATCCTATCTCTTTTGTTGGGACAAACCGTGGACATTACTGTGGTCGAGACCACCCATCCCTTAGTGACATCAGGGTTGCTGCCCCACCCTGTAGGTCTTCACCTAGCCTTGATGGCCGACCCTCTACTGGATCTTCTACTGGATCGGTCCCACATGCCTCCCCACTTGGATCAACTCCTAGCCATCCCAGTCCACCTTTAGCCTCCCCAGTCCTTAACCCTGCAAGTATAATTGTAATGAAGAAATGCATTAAAAAGACAAAGTCCTCTGAACCTAAGACCGAGTGCATCCATTTTGTGGATACTAATGACATCATTGATAACGAGGACTTCTTTGAGGATGAAACTGAAGTAGTTAAATCAAACTCTATATATGACTTAAAACCTGATTTATGAAATTTGGAATCTTTAAACCGTGATACCATAGCCCATCCTGATCCTAATCTCATTAAGGATATCCCTTTGGATAAGGTCTACCCGGATGACATTAATTTGATCTCGAAAGAAACTGATCTGACCTTGAGCACAACAAAATTGAGTTCGGAAGACAGTAATTTGAATTCAGATGATATTGAGCCTAAGTGGAACATTGAGTCTCCTCCTGCTATATTAGAGTCTAGTATAAGAGTTGCTCCTCTAGACTTACATTTGACTGAGTGTGTCCTTCTTGATTGGACCTATCTTACCCTTCCTCGAACTAACTTTAGTGTTAGAGAGAATCTTAGCCCATACTTTCATGACACCTCTCTGACTATTGTACCCACTTCTGTTATAGGTACCCCACCCCATCTCTTGAGTCTCATACCTGCTGGTGACTTTGTGGGCTATCCTACTATGGTAGTGAGTCATGACCCATTGTCCTCTCATACTCCTGACTCCTACATTTTGCCCTCGATACCCTTGTTCTTCCCTGTTAAGGACTTTCCCTCTCCTAGTTGGATGAACTTACTAGATTACCTTACTGCCCCTAGGAGACATTCTGTGACCCTAGATGAGACTCCCTATGGAGATGCCCTTTTAGCTAAGGATGTTTTCATTGCTCCTCCTACACCAGTTCCCTTAAATACAAAAGTTTTATGTCTTTTCATTTTGTGACTGATCCATCTTTATTTTCATCTATGTGTGTTTGTGAGTCAGTTTCTTTGTGTGTGCTTTGTAGTCTGTTATCTTCCACTACGTTCAATAATATGTGTGAGAGTCCACGATTATTCTTCAGGCATATCAAGTCTCTAGCATCACATTTTCTCATATCATTGATCTTGTTGATTCTTGAATTTTGGGCACATGATCTCGCATTTAACATGCCGCATTTGCATCGCATATTCAAGAATTGCACAAAGAAATTAATAAAAGAATTGAACAAAGCAACGCTAACTATAAACTTAATGCGAACTGCAAGAAAAGATTTAAAGAATTTAAAGTGGGAGATTCTGTAGTGGTTCGGACTCGTCCGGAGCGATTTCTGCAAGGGACCGTTAAGAAGTTACATGCGAGAAGCTTAGGACCTTTCAAAATAATTTCCAAAATAAACAGTAATGCTTATGTGCTAGACCTCCCTGAAGGTTTTAACATTAGCCCCACATTTAATTTCGAAGATCTTGTAGCCTTCGAGGGTCCAGAGTTTAACCCCACTAATCTATTAAACAATAAGCCTTGTGTGACCCCACCTGGTAAGAACCCCAGCCTACCTCCACTCCCAAATATTCCCACTTTACCTATTGCGGAGAAAATTGAGGCAATACTTAGTGATGACATCATATCCACTAAAGACGGTGGTCGCCAAAGGTATTTAGTTCAATGGACAGGAAAACCGGAGGCGGAGAACAGATGGATTGATTGGGATGAGCTACAGAGATTTGACCCCGACTTACTAGAGTGGTACGAGAGCTCCATAGATGATTTCTCGACGGGGTCGAGTTTTCTCCCACCTGGGGAGAATGATGAGGACATCGTCAGTGATTTCGACATGTGTACCATCGGAGACACCAGAGATCGACGGCCACGATCAGGAGTTTCTATTCTGAGTCATTTTATGTAGTAGTTTATTTTATTTTTTTCAGTTTTACTGTTTTACCCTTATGGGTGGTCACTTGATGTTGTAGCCCGAGGGCATTTTAGTATTTTGTTTTCTTCCTTTCGGCCTATTTATATGAGGCCCCTTACATTGTATGGGATGATGATTGATTAATGAAAATTTCCTTTGTCTTCTTCTTCATCTTGTGTGAGCACTAGAGGAGAGAAAGAGAGCTCAAGGTGAGAGCAAGCGAAATACCCATCAACCGGTGGAAGAGTCCTCGGTTCGTGGTCCTTGTATTTTATTTCTTTCATCTATTCTTCTTCTCCTCCCCGCCTCCCACCCGCCGATTCCTCTTAGTTTCCCCCCACCGCCGGTCACCTCCCTGTTTCCCATCATCTCCACCTCCAACCACCCGCCCCAACCCCTAACCCGCCGGCATCTCCTTCCCCACCTCACCGCCCCCTCCTTTTCCCCTTGGACCGACCCCCACTCCCCCACCACCGGCCTCCCCGGACGCCTGAACCCGCCGGCCACCCCACCGCCAGCCGCCGGACTTCCCCTCCCCACCGTTCCCCTCCTCCCAAGCCCAAAGTCGCCGGCCTTCCTAATTTCCCTCCAAGGATTTTGAAATTTTCAAAATTCAAAGCCCATAAATACTTTCCTAAATTAACTCTCCCCATTAGGAAGGATTATCAATTTGAATTCAATTCAATATTTGAATTCAAATAGTTCCCTCCCTAATAAATCCCAATATTAAGAAACCTCCCTCTAATTACTCAAATCTGAAATTAATTTCAGATTTGATGTCAATTAGCATTTAATCCTCATGGCCCACATACAACGAATCTAGACACCTTGCTCCTCCTTTATGTGGCCGGCCCCTCCCTTGCCTTTTCTCCCTCCTAATCAACTCCCAATCACAATTAATTGTTCCCCTAATTCCCTCTCTAATAATTGCCCAAGTCCTATTTGAAATTTAAATTTAATTTCAAAGTGTTTCCCTCCAATTTCACTTAACCTGAAATTAATTTCAGGTTATCTAACCCCAACGCGTTCCAAATTAAACCTAGCCTCCTACCCTCTCTTCCTCCCGCCATCCCAAACCCCCACCCCTACCCAAACCACCGGCCTCCCTCTCCACCCGCCACCTCCTTCCCCTCTCCTCCCCACTACAATATGCATGGAGGAACCCGAATGGAACTTTGGATTCGTGCATGACGATCGAGGTCAAGTCGACATCCTCCAGTCACCCTTCTTTGACGTGGGCTTTGATTTCGACGACACCGTTGAGGAATACATCGACCGCATCCAATACGACTTAGTTGACGTGATCGACGAGCAAAGATCAAAGGGACGTTGGATAATCTACGGTCATCCACCACCTCCTCCAATTCTGGCTACCTCTCCGGCGACTACTACCCTCCGCGCCACTTGTCTTCTAGTGGCTTCGCTAAGTGTGCTTGCAACGTTCATCCGCTAACCTCCACTATTAAGAGAGCGAGTGAGGGATCTCAAGGTGAACGATCTAAATTTTAAACGTGGGGATCTTATTAAACTTGTTATTTGCATTACTTAGTAGTTGTTAAAATTTATTTTGCAAGTCCTACTAATCTCAACTTGTAACCCATTGCTTTTACCGAATCTCTCATGACACATTCTTAAAGATTAACTTGAGCACGCAAAAGGTTTACTATTAGTAAGCAAAGTTCAATAGTTACATTAATCTCTTATGTGCAATTCTTGCTTCCATGCATATGTTTCACATCATCTTCATTTAGTTATACTTCAGATTTAGATCATGTTTTGAACTTCAAACCACGCTATCTTTAGCCTCTCCCTCTTAGATCGCCTTTCATAGCAATTCTAGCTCCCTAACTTGGTAATAATCACTTATTAGTTGTATCTTCCACCTTAATCTTCTTTATTTTACCCTATACTCTGTAGTTGTAGTTTTCACACCTCTAATATACCACAAAAGTCTTACGAAATCCATCGCAGCATTCACATTGAGGGCAGATAGTATAGCGCCCTTTTTCTGCCACCTACTATAAGGAGCCATTTAGGTTCTGATTGCAGGGATTTTGATGCTTTCCTTCAGCTTCCACAAGTAATGATTAAGAAAGGATAAAGATATAAGACTCGCTTTTATGAGCATTATAAATTTTAAAACAAACCTTCAATCAATTATTTTCTAATACAATATTTTCAAAATTCAATTTTACAAACATTGTGAACATTTAAAAGTTCGAAATATTTTTGGCACATGTTATGTCAAAACTTCTCTAACATTATCTTTCCCTATCTACCATTTCTAGATTTACTAAACATGTTTGCTGCATTCAACTTTTTTGTTTGTACCTCTTGTTGTCCCGGCAATTAGATTAGCTTAAACTATATATGACATTTTTGGTGGTCTACAGATTAATCATTCGACATCATGGAGTAGTAATATAAGCAAAAATATTTAAAAAAATAATTAACAATATGCTTGCCAACATTTCAAAATACAACATTATTATAAAACAAAAACTATTTACAAAATGAGAGAATTTCTAGAGAAAACCATCAGCGAAAGGATAAGAATTACAAGTCAAAACAGAAATAATAACTTACAGAAAGGTTCTCAGCCTCCTCATGCTTTCCTTTCATTCTAAGCTGTAACACTTTTGCAGCTAGCTGATTGGAACTTACAGCCTGTATTTTAGTTGAAAGCACTTCGCCAAAATCTCTACTTTCAGAAGCTAAATCTTTCTCATTGATATTTTTTGCCTCTTTAGTTTCAGGGAAAGAATTGTCATGGACATTAGAATCCTTATTTTGCTGATTAATAATGTTATTCATAAAGCTACCATCATTAGAAAACTTATTTATGCAAGATATTGCCTCAGAGGCAAGAGAACTATCCTCCAAAGAATTCCTCTTAAAATGTTTGCTTCTCCACTGCAAATTGTCCTGCTTTGGCTTCTTCATATCAAGCTGCCCAGAAGACAAATGATGTTTATCCTGCGCTTCTTCTATATTAGTATGTCCCTTCTTTCTTTCTTTTATGGCATGCAAATGAGCATGAGCTGGGGCAGATCGATGAACTGCCACTGACGTTGCTAGTTCCTGCAATGAGCCCCATCGTTCTCCAACTACCTACATATATACCACATATTGAGTAAGATTTTTAGCTTTATATTTGTATATGTAGTTTAAGATTTAGGCATGCCTCTTGGAGTGTTAGTCCTTCACGAGCAGCTTGCTCTTTTGCACGCTTCAAGGCTTTCAGTCGCCAACTTGCACCTCCATCGCCAACAAGTGAAGAAGAAAGAAGTTGACTGGAACCACCAGCTGAGTCTAATGCATCATCGGGATAGCCACTTCCACTATCTTGGAGAAATGGATTTAGTTCTTTTGGATTCACTTTCTTCCCCTGGTAACATTTTAGTATTTAAAAACTAAAACTAACATCCAAACAAAAAGTAAGATAAGTAACAAATTTTGTTTTGATTTTCATAAACGATGAACTAAGCATCCCATTGAAAGGTATGATGTACTTGAAACTGTCAAGTATGGTAGAATCAAATTTGTTAATTAACATGGTGAAGACAAAACGGTAACTTGCCAAGAAAAAGTAATTTCAAGATATGTCCATATTCTAGCAAATAATGGATCAAAAAGACTAGAATAGTATTTCAAGAGCAGCTAGAGGTGACTTTGCTAAATATTTGGTCATTTTTCTACCCCAAAAACAAGAAAGACTAACTACTTATTTGTTTCCTAAATCAATTTTAACCCCATCAATAGAGTTGTAACTTTAATATGTAAGTTTTCTTAAAATAACACAGCCCACATTGGCCTACTGGTTTGATGATTTAGCTCCAACCACAAGGTTTTTGGAGCTAGAAGCCTAACGTATACAGGTATGTGCAATTAAATTCTCTCAGATTCCCAAAAAAATACAATGAAAGACAAAATGAAAAGGCTCTTAAAAATCACTACCATGGAAAATATTGATCTCCCCTAATTATCGCAAAGAAATTGCACATAACAAGATAGGTGTATAAAAATGTAATAAATTGTACCAAAAATACAAGGCAATCATAATTTCCAAAAAATCAAAATAGTAAGCTCTATAGCTCATGATTCAGCGAAGCACACCACATGAACTATTATTGTCGCAAGGTGCAAACAATCAAAATAGTATACTGCAAGGCACAATTGGCACCCTATTTTGCTCTTCTAGGGAGATTTAATGAGAATGAGGCTATTTCAGTGCTTGAAGAAGATTTTGATCATGTGGAAGATGATATTGATGATGAAGATGAAGCTATTTTGTTTTATGAAGATGATAAATTAAAAAGATGACTAGTTTAGTTTTTATTTTTAATATTCCCCAGAGAATTGATAATTATATTTTTTTATGAAATTTCAAACTCAAATATTTTGTATTTGTTCTAATTGTGTGTATTGCTAGAGCCATAATAAATTCATTTGCCAATTAAATTGTTTTCTTTGTCATGAGAGTTTATTTTCAATCTAATAGTCTTCTGTTACCCTTCACATATATTAAAGTAAAATAATCTTATCTTCTAAATATCTAATATTTTGTTTCCTTTTCTCACACATTGCTCAATTATTAATAAATATTCATGATTCTCTTTTATTTGTGGAAGCTTTAAAATAGCATGCACCATATTATGGGCTATATGCTACGACTCCGGAGGACCCTTGCATCATAATCACACTGTTGATAAATGTGTAAGGATAGAAGCAAAAACGATTTTATCAGTTAAGTGGAATTATATGAATATTAAGATAATTTGACAACAAGAAAAAGATAGGTGAATTTATATGAAAAGGGTGATTAAAATAAGGTAAAGATGAAAGTTAAAGAATAGTAACATCAAATCTCACATTAGAGCAAAGGCCATATCCCAAAATACTTTCAAACCTCCCACCTGAACAAAGAATTCTATAAGAAACAAATTTTCATTCATAAAAAAAATCAATCAAACTCAATATTCATCATAACAATTCTTTTACAAAGTAAGATTCTCAACAACAACTACTAAAATAAATATAAGAAAATAATCATTACAAACCAAATGACAATTGACTAAAAAATTCAAGATAATTGTTGAAACGATGTCTATGCCAAAAGATAAACATAAGTACTAAATTAGCCGAAATCAAAAGCTAGATAGCGCCATTAATTCTCCCAAACTATAAATCACTGTACTCTAGAGAGTGAAAATAGCAATAAATCCTAAAGATCAAGCTCTACATGGTATGAATTTTTTGGCTATGAGTGATCAGCCGGAGAGTGGTATTTCCAACAAGCTAGAGAATCATGCTATGGATCGGATACATCAATAAGCTCCAGAAGCAAAGAATGTAAAGGCAAAAACTAAAGTTGCATTGACAAGATATAGTTAGAAAATCATTACTAATAAGACATTTAGGCTCTAATAAGTAGTTTCGTGTAGGTACTTCGCTATTACCCAAACTAACAGGAACATCTGATATAGTTAGAAAATCATTACTGAGCGTAGCATTTAATTTCCTAAAATTAACAAGTAATGCATGTACATAAATAATAAGTAATGCAGTAAAATATACAGCACGATCAACAAGCCTTCTAAAATAAAAGCTATTAGATGATTCCAATAAGTTGAAAGTTTAAGGAAAACTTAAACAAAAACTTTAAGTTTTTTATAATATTAGGAAGTAAACAGACGTATCATGTAGGCAGAAAATCTATTTAAGAAAAGAAATTAATTTTTTTTCAAAATTAACACAATGAATTATGCACGTTTCAATTTGACAAGATAGGTAGAGATTTAAAATTGTCATCATGCTTAAGCCCATGGATACATGGACGTAAAGTAGCATGTTCAATAAGATTCTTTTTATGAATTTCTAAATTAAAAACACACACACAAGCTAAATCGATATATGGTTGGCTAATTAACATAGTAATAATACCAACAAATAATTGCTTCAAAAGTTTATCAAATGGTACATAGAAACATCAACATGCATAAGTTGATAAAATTAACGTTGACAATAAATACAAGTTGCATTGCTAGTTTCATGATAGATGTGTGAGGAGATTATGATTTAAGTTCACACTCAGGTTCAAATATGATTATTAACTAAATCAATTAGATAATAAGCTTCACATGGATATAAGTTTCTAGCTCAATTTCAGCTTAAAATTTAGTTTCTATTTTCAGCTCAAAGTCCATAAGTTGATGTCTCGGTTGTACAATCTCCAACAAACATATCCATCTAATCACATTATTCTCATCACTACTCATATGCTCTTGTTTGTGTTGCAATGAAGTCAATTGTTCTATTAACCTAATCAAGGGTGCATCAAGTTGTTAATCTATTAAATGACCTTGACCCTGATATAGACCACTTTAAATTTTATTGAATCTTATCATGACAATGATATTGATAACGCTAATCAATAGAGTATAGCCTCAAGTTTATAGTCAGTTGTACTCACAAATATAGGCTTATATGTAGATTATAATCTATGCTTTGGTGTTGGGGGCTTTCATGTAGGTTCTAGTGTAGGTTTAGATTCACAATTGAAGGTGATATCAAAATTAATTGTAATTTCATATGAGCTTTGGAATAATCTTTGATGGACATTCAAGTTCACAGTCAGATGTAGATTTATTTCCCTTCCAATAATCTTTTTGCATATCTTAATCAGCATCAAAAGTAAGTTCATAGGTTTCACTAATTACAATGTCACTGACAAGACCAGGAATAACCTTAGAGGGAATTGAATTGACAATGGTTCAATAAGTTGTTTATTTTTAGAAATATTAGGCAATAGTACTTCAGATCTTACAAGAAAGAAGCTGACAAATAGGCAATAGATGGAATATGAAAAATCTAACCCTAAGGATACTAAGAAAATGTGTAGTACTTCTGGTAGGAAAATAAATGAAGCATGTTTCAAACTCTAGGCAATTCTAAGCATCATGAATTGTCTAAATCTCTTGAAATATGATACTTCATGCTTCACTGCTTGTCCAAGGCCTTCAATGAAACGATTTGGTAACAAAATAATTGTTGGGAAAATGATGTTGGGCAATAAACTCTTTATGTATAACAAATATATAATCAAATTATTGATATATTTTGATCAAAATTCTTAAATTGTATATAATTGAACAGTAAAAAAATAATGTTGAACATTGTTATTCATGTTTCAATGTATGTTTCATATTAATCCATGCAGAACTTATTATAGTACCTACCTACTTTCTTTTAGCAAATTTAATTCTTTTGAGAACAGGTACATTGTAGCTTTCACAAAAATACAAAAAAAAAAAAAACTGAGTTATTTATCCAATCAGAAAGTACACAAAGATTAAATCTCTCATTGAAAGTTGAGATGATATCCTTAAATTCATAGAATTCTTGTAGATGTCATCTAATAATCATAACAAAAAAGTCTGATAAATCCTATGATTTCTTTATTGATGCTGATAAGGTGGAGAATATCTGTTAACAATATTTACCTTGTAAATATTTGGGGATTTATAGCACCAATGTTAGATAATATGACAATTATGCATATGATCTACCATACATTACTTCAAATTTTCAAGTTGTTTAAATAACACGAAATATGACAACTATTATGTAGAAATGCAAAAGATGCAACTAGCAAAACATTGCAAAATGTGACTATATACATATTAACAAGCTAAATAAGTTCATTAAAAGACAAATTTTTCTTAAGCAAGCAACCCAATCCATAAAAATAACAAGAACTTTTCTAGTTTTTATCAAGTGGTTGGCAGAGTTGATCTCTAAATATTGCTTTGAATAAATCTTGCTTTTTTTTTTCTGGAAAAAAAATATTCCAGGAACTATTGAAAGGATTGATTGCTCCTGGTCTTCAGATGTATGCTTAAGAGGGAGTGTCCGGATGATTGTTTCCAATTTCAATTTAAATGGAATTGGTCAAGGTAAGTTTCTTGGATGTTTTTTAGGTTTGAATTAGAATGGGATATGGCTGTGGATCCTAAGGTTATAAAATTGTTTCAGAATATGTTGGATATTTGATTTTTAAGATATTTGGGTAGATGACAATTTTGGGGCGGAAATTGAGAGTGCTATAATTAAATTTTAGAAAAAAAATGAGTGATGTGTTGTATGAGTTGTAGGAAGTTATGGGAGGCGGATATAAAGAGCATTCAGAGAGTAGACTGTTGGCAAAAAAAGAATGAAATTAGGTGTGTGTATGCATGGGAGAAAAAAAAGGTAACATAAGCATAAAAAATTAAAGAAGATGAAAGGATTCAAGAAAACCTTAATATCATTTGAATTTGGGGTAGCAATCTATGCTACAAAATCAAAGCTCTAATACCACTTTGAAATTGGTTAAAAGGGCTTTGTGTGTTATTGTGAAGAATTGCATCATTAAAAATGTAAATTAATAATAAGGAAACATTAAATTAGATGAAAAGAAGGATCGAAACCTAGGTAAAGAGAAAAGATGAAGAATATTAACCTCAAGTTTCATACTTGAACAAGGGCATGGCATCCTGGAAGATTTTCATGTTTTACACATGATCAAAATTTTCACATCGATGGCACATAAAGTTTCATTCATAGGTGATCCAACAAATATTTTAATATTTATCTTATGAATTCCCAATAACAAACTAATAAATTAAGGACAAACAAAAATAAACCTAACAGAAATAAATGAATATGAGCACGCCTCATAAAATGACTCAAATAATCTATGCAATTGTTGAGATGTATCCATCCTACAAAATAACAATAAAGGAATGAGTTAAACTCAAGTCACCAAAATTGCTTGGGTTCATCAAAATGTCTATGCAACACTGCAATGCAAATAATGAATATTCCATGTTCTGTATTTGGTTACAAGATAATTCAGCATGGTATCCTTCACATTGCTTTAACCTCTGTTTATAATTGGAGATGCATTTATTTTGCTTGACACACATGAGCATATTTGTTGTAAGCATTAATCATGAGTTGAATTTAACCAAAAAAAAAAAAAATCCATCTCATGCAAACATTTTAGATCAAACGAAGCTTAGTGGAAAAATGTAATTATTGTCAACAAAGGATTTTTGTTCGTTCCAAAAAATTCCATACAAGTCTTAAAGTAGATCAACAGTTTAAATAGTTGGCAATACAACATCAAGCAGAATGTGCATAACCTTCATAAAAGTAGAAACAAATGAAGTATCTACCACAAAACTTTGGACTCTACAGCTCAAATTCTTCAAGATAAAAATAGGGTTAAGCCAATCTCCATCCCCATAAATTCAAAACAAAATTCTTGTTGTGCAGATATATGGATGTAATTTCTTTATTTCCATCCGGTAATTGTGAGTATGCCCCCTGCATCCCTGCCAACACACCTTAAAAAAAATTTCCAATCCTAATCTGGCCAATGATTATAAGATATGAAATGCAACAGATAAAAAAACTTATAATTCACGGGATAAATGTGCTTGGTATGGATGGTTTTACCTCCTCAACTTGGTGATCCTCCTGCTCGATTTTAGTTGATGTTGGATTACCATGCAGGCTATTGCTAGCTTGAAGCATCCACTCAAGACCCATCTCCTTTCTCGAAATCCCAATGTTACGATCAATCATATAATCAGTATCACCATCTGCCAAGAAAGAGAAATGCCGAAATTGAAAAGAAAAAAAAAATCCAAAATCAATAAGACTAATTCATGAAGATGTACCTAAGCCTTTCTTCTCATCCACAGCACCACTTTGATCCCGTTTCTTTTTACCAGCCCTGTCCCTTTTTTTTCTACCATACCTCTCACGTCGAGAACTTTTGTCTCGACTTTTGGAGTTTTTATCCCCTTTATCAGAATAACTGCTGGTTACTCTCTCAGAGGAATCAGAATCAGCATCCGAGCAACTCCAACTCCCACTCCTCACCTTCTTACTGCACTTTCTTGCACGCCGCTCATCCCTCTCTGAGCTCATATCCTCATCAGACCTATCGCGGCGGTGCTTCTCCTGTTTCCTATTCATCTTCCTCTGCTTGTCTGCGCTCAAATTATCCTCCTCCTGCTTCACCACATTAATTAAAAATAAATATAGAATTACAGAAAACAAAAGAAAGGAAAACTCAAGGGTAAAGAGTGGGCAGCATTACGTTACCTCAAGAAGTTCCTCTCGTGGAATAATCTTAACCCCAGACAACATTTTCAGAGGTAGTTCCGCACACCAGTTTTGTATGGACGATATAGGAGTTTTAACCGTCTTGCCTTAAGGGGCTGTTCGGACGCAGGATTTAGGCCGGATTTGAGCTAAATCCTGCCAAACGGCCAAAAATGCAAAACCAAATCTCACCGAAAATCAAAGCCGCGGTTGACGGAAATGGTAAATCCCGGATTTACGAAATCCTTTGGTTCGGCGGATTTACCGGATTTGGCCGAAGAAGTGCGCGAAAGGGAGAAAGTTACCTTCACAGCAAGCAGCAAGCGAGCTCCCGTTGTTGCTTCCGATCAAAAAATGTCGTACCTTCCGATCCAACAGGAAGGGAACGTCGTCGTAGGAGCGAAGCCGAACAGCCACGAAGAAGAACTCGTGCAAATCTCTACACTCATGCGAAGGAACGAAGTCGAACGAAATAGAGAAGGGAAAGGCAAAACCTAGGAAAAATTATTAGGTGCGGACACCGGACGTAGCTCTACTTCCGGACTCCATCAGAATAGCGCCACCCAGCGACCCGAAGACCCGGCGACCCGTTTCGTCGAGAAGTTCAAATGATGCACGTGCGGTATTACTGAAGAATTACTCCGGTATTACTCGGTATTACCAAAGAATTACTCGGTATTACATATGAATTACCTAGGTATTACTCGGTATTACCTAGGAATTACTAGGTATTACCGAAGAATTACTCGGTATTACCTAGGTATTACTCGGTATTACCTAGGAATTACTCAGTACCTAGGTATTACTCGGTATTACCTAGGAATTACTCAGTATTACCAAAAATTACTCGGTATTACTAAAAATTACTCAGTATTACTTGGTATTACCGAAAAAATACTCAGTATTACCTAGGAATTAGTCAAAAAAGGGCAGGTTTTTTTAATTTTTCGCGTCCAATCCGGGTCAGGTCGTTGGGCCAAGCGGAAGTTGTCATAACACGTGCTAAATACGTGACGCCGTTCTAGTGGAGTCCGGACGTAGAGCTACGTCCGGTGTCCGCACCTAATAATTTTTCAAAACCTAGACTCCTCTAAGTTATTGTTGTAATTTAAAATACTAATAATTAAGTGAAATTAATTAAATAATTACTTAAATTATTAATAAAACTAATACTTAAATACTTAATTATTTAGAAAATTCGGAATTTAGCGTAGAACGGGGTTGAAACGGATTTAAGCTTCTGTGATAATAATCGGACTTCAGGGTTTCAATCACTCTCCATCGCCAGTTCGCAACTGCTCTTCGCCTTCACACGCCGCAGGATCGGTCGATTCCTCCGCTTAGAGAGCTCCCTTCGCGAAATTGTCGCCTCTTTTGTCATCACGAACGCATTCAAAAATTTTATAGGGATTTATATAAATATTATTTTATATCATGCTATTTATATAAAATAAAATTTTAATATTTCATATATATTATTTATAAATAATTTTAATATCAAATATATCATTTTTATATTTCAGTCATACCGTTCATATCATTCTATAAATTTTAATATTTCATTCATTTCACTCATATTTGATCTATGGATAATAACTATTAAATATTAATTTTTTTTTTGTTAGATTTGTAAATAGCATTATATAAAGTTATATATATATATATATATATATATATATATATATATATATCCCTCAATTTTATAATTTTTTAAGATTTATGGGTTATTTGGCAAATTTAACATGATATACAAAGGATTTGAGCAGGATTTACGTTAAATCTAGCAAATGGGATTTGAGTACCTCGTAAATCTTAGAGCATAATAAATCCTCAAATTTCCTCATTTTGCTGAAAATCTCAGATTTACTAAATCCCGAAATCCGCAAATTTATAGGATATAGCTGAAGAAGCGTCCGAAATGGAGAAAGATGGTTACATTCACAACGAGCGAGCTTCTGTCGTTCCTTCCAGTCCAATAGGAATTACATCGTCAAAATGGCGTGACTTTTGATCCGACAAGAAGGGAATGTCATCAAACGGGCTGAATGAGCAACTTGTTGCAGCAAAGTCGAACAGCAACGAACGGCATAGGTTGCCCCCTATTCATAGATTATCTCACACAAATGACGTCAAATTGTAGTAGGCTAGAACATTCATGGAGGTAGAGAGATACAAAGTTTAGCGTCCTAATTTTGTATGAAGATCCAATGCATAGATAAATAAAAAGAGAGATAGGTGTAAGATTTATAAGAGATGTTATAATTTTTATGTAAAAAATCATGAGAAGGGAAAAAACCATAGGACCTTTTCTAGTTGAAATGAATTCGCTAGTGATTATTGTTGATTACAAATGAAGCCCTTCTTCAGGGGAAAATGTTGGCTCAATGTAAAAAATATATAGCACATTATATAGTTGGGATAAGAAGAATCTAATGATATGAGAGCTATTCTCAAGAGAAAGTTGGAATGTTCGTTTAATTGGTAGGACCATAGCCAAGCGATAGAGGTTGAAGGGACTGTAATTGATTGGCGGGCGGAGGAGATTGAAGCAACAGTAGTTGGCGCACGACAAAGGTTGGAGGTAACATAATCGGCAGGCAACAGTGGTCGTAGGGATCGTAGTCGACGGGTTATGAAGGTCGAAGGGATGTTAGTCGACGGGTGATGGAGGTTGTAGGGACTGTAGTCAGCAGACGATGGCGGTCAAAGAGACCTTAGTTGGTGTGCAACAGTGGTCGGAGGGACCGTAGTCAATGGGAAACAATGTTCAGAGGGACTATAGTCAGCGGGCGACGGTGGTTGGAGGGACCATAGTCGGCGAGCGACGATAGTCAGTGGGACTGCAATCGGCGGGTGACAGTGGTTTGGGGGACAGCATTGGGCAAGCTAGGAAGCTCAAAGGGACTGTTGTTGGTGGGTGATGGAGGTCAGAGTGTTGTGTCGATGAAAGCCGGGTGGAAGTTCGGGATGGTCAACGGTAAGACGAATGTCCAGTGGTGATCGGTGGGTGGTGCGACAATGGTTAGCAGTTGGGCTAAGGTTCATTATGGTCGGTAGATGAGCGTTGGTCTAACGATAGTCGGCAATTGGCAAAGGTTTGGCGATGGTTGATGGACGAGTGTTGTTCTGATGGCTATCTGGCGCTGGTTCAACAACAGTCAGTAGACAAGCATTGGTCCATTACACAGTCGACGGCAAAGTTGTGGTTTGGCGATAGTGTCACACCCTGGGTCCAGAAGGTGATACCCCCTGGCAATACAGGATGCATTGAAGGTATAGAAAGACCTATTTTGTATTCACATAGAAAAGTATACATATATAAGGGATACAATAGAATATATATATAATAGAGGAAGTGAAATAAATAGATAATTCATTAATAGAAATTCAAATAACTAATATATTCAAATAACAGTAATTTTGATACAAGCCAACAATAATATAAATAGAACAAAAACCAGGAAAGAAATTACCCAACCCTTAGAAAATATAAACATAATAAACTGCTACAGCATAATAAATATCAAAAATAGTCTATTGTTAGTAACCTTACTCCTGAGGTGGTGGTCCACCAAATATGCCTGTAGGACCTGTTGAAAAAGACAATGGGTGAGTTTGATAAATCAAACTTAGCAAGTAACTCATATCTATTTTTTTTAGCAAGTAACTCATATCCATAAAAAGCATAAATAACAAAGAAATGGGGCATGTAGTATAAAATATCAAAAGATGAGAGTAGTAATCTATAATCACTATATCAAAAACTGTCATGAGATATGATATATTTTTTACATCATCTTCTAATATGCATGTATATATATGTCAATTAACTATTGATGCCAAATTATTACAATGTTTACAAATGCACTGCACTAGATATCCTTATACCTCACAATGACTCGTAAGTCATATATTGTTTTCATTTCATATCCACTTATAATTTTCTTGCATATACAGTTATTGTATGCTGATCATATACCCATCAACGAGAAGGTAAACACCAACTAAGAAAATCCTATGATTTCCTATAGAGTCATCACTCTGGGAGCCCGTCAACCCCGACTAGCCAAAAATCAATAGCGTTCTACTGACATATACATAATTATACAGTGCAAGTACTATTACAAATAATCAACAGATGTTATATAAATCAACATGACAATCCCAATTTATACAACCAGTATGATTTACAACATGAGTATCATATATCATATTATATAAAATTAATGTGTATAAATTAAACATTTTACAGTAAGAACCATTTTAAATGCTAAAAGCTTGTGTATCAACAAATCAAAATAATACTATTTCTATCGCATGATGATTTAAATATGAGCCATAAATAAGATTTTTTGACTTAACACAATATTAATTAATATTGGAAATAGAATTGACAAAATAATATTCAAAAACCTATCACAAGCAATAAGAATATAGAGCCTCGAATAAAGAAGGATATGTTTATCCCAAAATAAACAATAGTTACTTACAGTGGTTTCCATAAACTCCAACATCGAAAGTTGCTCGCCCGACTCCACCAAACGACAATCCTAAGTAGCAAAACCAAAATAACATTAAGTACGTTCATCGAGGCATAAAGAAGACTGTCCTAATCAATCTTAACCACTCCATGAACACCAAAACTAATTATGAAAATATATTATCTAAAAAATATAACCTAGAGTTTGATTAAGAGAACATCAAGCTTAGATAAAACTTCCTCTCCAAGGCAATACAAAACTCCTATGAGAAGCTTAAGATGATATGAAATATAATACAAATTAAATTTAGCCTTGTAATAGAAGTTGAAAGAACTCTTACATCAATTATTGGAAACATAAGAAGGAGAAAGACGGAAGGAAAGAGGGAAAACTCACTGCACAAAGAGAGGGGTTTGAGAAGAGTTCATTGAGAGCTGTTATTGCGAGGAAGAAACGAAGTAAGAGGCTCGGCAGCTGCTATGAGGGAGAAAAGAGAAGTAAAAATGATGTCCTAAGTTGCTTATTGGGTTTAATTGGAGAGAGAAAGGATAGTAGGGGCAGGAGATTTTCAAAATGCCAAAAACATTGTGTGGTTTGCATGATTGGATAGAGGGAACGACGACTGGGAAGGCCGTTCGGTCAGCTTGCATGTGTGATGGGGAGCGAGCGGTTGGCTTGCACGTGTGAGAGAAATCCTGGACTAGGTGAACAAGTTGGGGTTATAACAGATAGACGGCTGACGGGCGGTTGTTCGGCAATGATCGGCCAACAAGAGATGGTCTGACGACCGGGCATTTGTCCGACAGTGGTCGATGGAAGTTCATTGGCGATGGTGCTTGGGTAGAATTCTAGATCCTTGAAACCTCAAAGTTCTCCTCAATCTCTAGCCAAATGGGGGTTCCCTTCATGTAGAGAGTGGGGATCTATTTATAAATTTTGAGAGTTTCATTCTTTGTAAATATGGAGAAGATCCAGTGTAGGGATTGCACCTATTTTAGTGGCATTGGGTTTGTATTACTGAGTCGCTCAACTTGACTATATGTTTGTCAAAATTGGAGTTTAGCCCAAATTTTATTTTGAAAGTTTTCAACTTGGTTATGCCCCGAGATTCATGCTCGCTCAACTTGTACAAAAATCTATAAACCAAAAAGTACCTATACCAACTCAGATAAATCAGAACATGCAATCACAACTACTCAATCTACTATTTTCCTTTTCCCTAACCTAAAACAAAACGCAGAATATGTAATGCCCTAGGATCTAATGGAAGGAATGGACTTACTTAAACTTATAACTAACTCATC
This sequence comes from Dendrobium chrysotoxum, assembly GCA_019925795.1. Taxonomy (NCBI): domain Eukaryota; kingdom Viridiplantae; phylum Streptophyta; class Magnoliopsida; order Asparagales; family Orchidaceae; genus Dendrobium; species Dendrobium chrysotoxum. The sequence goes on from CM034307.1 coordinate 49,269,468, forward strand.
CACCAATAACAAACATCGAGAGCTACAAAACTTTCCAAAGTATAAAAGCAATACAATCATGTTTCATGTTATCAAAGCATAAATATAATAATTAAGCTAATATATATATAACCTTCCACATCTTGTTTCAGCAAGTGATGCCACAATCTCTCCCACATATGCATTAGGCAAATAGGATCAGAAGAATACCTTTAGAGCCCTTGTAACGCAACAGAGAGTGTACTTTCTCATATTACAAAATGGAATATCTCCAATGCCATGTAATGCAGGATGCATATACAGTGAAATAGTACTAAATGTTGTATTCAAAAAGTGCATAAATTGCCGGTAAAAACTATACCACTTGTAAAATAGAATACTAACCAAATTTACCTTTTTTAATTTTTAACTTCAAAGGAACATTCACTTGAAAATTTCAAAACATTTATATAACTAATGTATTTTCTAGAAAAGCCTCAATTCAGTAATATACTCATAAAATTATGTAGGAAACAACAATCATTCAAAACTCGATTCTTATCAAAATAAGGAGTGTAATAACATATTAAAAATCACATTGTGAAAACTTCATAAAACTTGAGAAAAATATATTATTGTTTATATTTTTGTATAAACTTACTGAAATTAAAATCAGAAATAAAAGTTTAGGAGTCTACCTTTGAGCTCTATAATATCCTGAACTGACCCAATGGACGAATCCCGTGATTTGGCCTCTAAATCCCTATATTCCTTTCTCTTTCCTCTTTTTTCCTCCTCTCTTCTTCTTTGATAATGGTTAGGTGGATTTGATTTGCAAAAAATGATTTTACATATTTAAATATTATATTTTTACTACTTGTTCCTAACACAGTGATGCTCACTTTTCTAACATCATTGCACTCTTAGTGAATCTTCTAGATTCTTCAATAATATCCTCACTTGAGACCCATCATCACGATGGTGCTTCCCTGATGCTGCAACACATGCCCAAATCTATTTTTTATCCATAAACCTAAGAGGTCAAAGCTGGGGTGTCGATTACCCTAATGTCATGGCACCCGCAAAGAAATTTTTATATCTTAGATTTTCACTTCTCAGACCCCAAACTTTTCATACCCCAAAATTTAATTTAGATAGAATTATATCTTTTATCTTTCAATAATAATAACTAGAGATATCTAATTCCTTTCAAAACTAAATACCAGTGAAAATAAGTCTATTGATCAAAACATTAATATACAACGATGTTCATTTCTCAAAAAATCATATACATTAGTCAGGATTCATATGAATACAATATATTATTGACTCACTCCTGAGCTTAAGAAAATAACTAAAAGATAAAATGATAATGAAACATGAAGAATCTTGTATCTGATCAGTCTCACACTCCTGAATCTCTTCCCTAACCTGAAATAAGCCACATATATTGAGCTTATAAAGCCTAATAAGTCACTAAAATCCTTCAATTGAACTTAAAGCAACAAAAATAAATAGTATGCATAAAATCATTCAGTTCATAATAGTAGTAATCAATATAATTATGAATTCGCACATAAATAGCAAAACACACTCGGTACTAATAAAGCCTATAAGACCTTACAATGCAAATATCAAAATAGTAAGGTTGTAGACCATCATTCTTCTTAAACGTCAAAGCAGTAATATTTAAACAGTAAGGAAATCGTATAAACTAGTAAAGTGGAAGTATCTATGAAAACTGTCAGAAATCTATGATAACATAGTACTGTCAAGAAATCATATAGAAGTACACATGATGTTCAATTATTCTATTTCAGTCCCAAATCAGTATCTTGATCACTTGCTTAATAACAGTAAATTAGTGCCATATATAAGTATCCAAAGCAGTCATATTAAGCAAGTACAAAATTCTGGCTCATGTGATATTTTTTTAATAAGTATTCTTAGTTTAGTATTCAAATGGCTTTCAGTAAATCATAGCTATCACTCTTTCCCATCGGCACAATAATTATTCCTTATAACTCTCAATCAATAAATTGCATGAATTAGTAGATGATATCACCATAAACTATATTATTTAAAGGAAAGCATGTCGACCCACCATCTTATACAGGTATAAAATAATCTCCAGCCAACCTTAGTAATAGACCAACCTTTCTTATTTTTTTAAATAATATTATAAAAGTAACAATAACCAACTATTACTCATTCACATTTATGTATTCATTCATAATATTTGCTTCATTAGTATACTAGTATAAGGATGCCAAAAATCATTATATTATTATTCCTACTCAAATTGTACAAAATACAATAAATAACATTTAAATTGGTGAATATAAAAGCATTCATTCAAAATGATCATAATAATCAATACTATAATATAAAAAAAATTATGTAGTGAAAGTTCACAAAATCAGGAGAAAATATAATAAATATTGATTTTGACAAAACAATAAATCTTAGAATCAAGTTTTTTAAAAATAGAGATAGGACATAATTCACTTACAATGATCAGAATAATTTTCGTAGAAGTTGTGAAATAAATCAATGACCAAATATCTATTTCCTCTCTCCTCCCTCCTCTTCTCCTCTTCTTATTTTTCCCTTTCCTTTCTAGACAAGCAAACAAGAGAGGGGGAATTGGCTTGGTGGAGAAAAAATTTTATTAAAAATTATTTTTAATGGCTAGCACTGTGGCTTCGCATGCTTATTTCTTAGTTACTATAGAACACAGAGCATTAGCTCCACCGCCTCAAATTCTTGTGCCAAAGTGCCGCACCCCTAGAGCCGCTACACTCAAAATCATAGTGCCATAACACCACAATTTAACAATTTCAAAACTTTAAAATAAATTCATTTAAGAACTTTGGGTTATTATAAACTCTCCATCATAGAAAAATATCATCCTCGACGTTTACGCTAAGGATTTGGGGTACATAAAAATTAGTACAACAAACTTGTTTCAAAATAAATTAGTACAAGATAATTTAAAATCAGTTTAAAATCAAATCAAAATCTCACCGAGGAGTCCAAACCAAACTAGAAGTTAATTTCTGTCATACACTCATGTAGTTCATTAAATCACGTCATTCACTTATATAATTAAATGGTATATCCGTCATTCAAAATTGAATTTCATACCAGTAGAACTCTTAGATTGTAATTGGTCTTCATGGTACTGTAGGTTGTATACTCGTAGCATCACTGGTGTAAGTGTTGTTGGTCCTAGTACAACAAACTTCCTCTAACTGTGTCACAACCTAACCCAATATAACCTGATATTACACACGTCATACTGTATCCAATTGTGGCAAGACTAACCCCAAGATCTGGTTGGAGAAGTATTGAAATAAAACTTCTAAAGTATACATAATATAGAATCTCATTGTAAGTGAATGACCTCGATCACCCATTGGCATTAGCATAAAAGAATCTCACCTCAGTCACCCACTGGCGCTCGCATAACAGAATCTTACCTCGGCCACCCATTGGCGCTGGCATAAAAGAATCTCACCCCAGTCACTCACTGGCACTGGCATAGCAGAATACCACCTTGGTCGCCCACCGGCATCGGCATAACATTGCACCATATTTCTTTTACATTTTTATGTATTTTATTAATTAAAATATAATTAAACTAAATAAAAAATATCAAAATGGCTCAACGGTAGGCAACAAAAATACCACTAAGCAAAAATTCACTATTTTAAAATATAACCAAATTACTAGAGAACGTGTATAATAATATTCAGAAGCTTTAATTGAACTAAAATACTATTTTAGATGTCAAAATAAATTTTTAAATTGATAAAAAATAAAATTTTTTAAAACCACTATGTAAAAATTTTTCAAAATATACTTAAAATATTCATAACCATAATCTCTTTAACATATAAAAGTTATACAGTGAAAGTTTTATCAAAATAAAGTTATCCTCAATTTTATCCAACGAAAATACAAATTTGATCAAAAAATCTAAAAAATTATCAAATTATTGAAAATTGAAATAGATAAAATGTAACATAATTCAAGACGAACAAATTTGTTCCCTTTCTTTTTCACTTACTTTTTATTTTTTTTTCTTTTTGCTATAGGAAATAAGAATAAAACTATGGGAGCGAGTTATGGAGAATGAGTGTGTTAATTCCTATTTTTAAGAATGAAGGTTATGCACAAGATTGTGCGAATTATAGAGGAATTAAGTTAATGTGTCATACTTTAAAACTATAGGAGCGAGTTATGGAGCGTAGGTTGCGGCGTGATACTAATATTTCTCAAAATTAATTTGGATTCATGTTGGGTAGGTCTACTGTGGAAGCCATACATTTATTGAGAGGTTTGATGCAGAAATATAGAGAAAATAAGGAGGATCTACATATGATATTTATTGATTTAGAGAAAGCATATGATAAAGTTTCAAGAGAAATGCTATGGAGAGTTCTTGAAAAGAAAGGAGTTAATAACGCTTATATTCAAATCATTAAAGATATGTATGCATGAGATATTACTTATGTTCAAACACAAGGTGGTTTGACCAAGTATTTTCCTATTTTAGTTGGATTACACCAAGGATCAGCCTTAAGCCCATATCTTTTTGCTTTAGTCATGGATGTTCTCACTAGACATTTGCAAGAGGATGTACCTTGGTGTATGCTTTTTGCTGATGATATTTTTCTTGTTGATAAGACTAGAGAGGAAGTTGAAGGTAAACTTGAATTATAGAGGTCAAGCTTAGAGTCTAAAGGTTTGGTCACATAAAACGGTGACCTCCTGATGACCCGGTTAGGAAAGTAGAAGTATTAAATTTGACTTATGTTAAGAAAGGTAGAGGTAGACCTAAAAAGACTTGGTTAGAAAATATTAGAAATGATCTTTCTTTATTAGATTTAAATGAGAATTTGACTCTTAATATGACACAATTGAGAAAAAGGATACATGTAGTCAACCCCACGTAGTAGGAAAAAGGCTTGATGTTGTATAGGAAACAAGAAATGAATGGGAAAAAAAGGCTTGTGAAATGATTTGAGTGGATTAAGATTTTTTATATAATAAAATATATAAAATGTATTAAGGGTAAAATAGTAATTATATTATTTAAATGCAAAAATCATATCTTTATATCCTCAAATATGAAAATCCAAAAATTATGAAAAAATATTCAAAAGTTAGCTAAGTATGTCTAGAATGCTCATGTGAAATTAGTTATAAAACAAACACCAAAGGGTACAAAAAACCTAACTTATGTCAATATATGTTAATTTCTTAAGCAATTGTACAATTTCCCAAAAATTATAAAAAATATTAGTAAAACTAAAACACAATAATATATATGTTACGACAAAGTCAGTTTATAATTTGAACTTATAATGAATTCTGAAGTTATTTTTTACAACTAGAGGTAAAAATATCTTTTTAAACATTTTGAGTTATAACAATCCACCAACCTTAAAAATAATATCGTTATCAGTATTTTCAGACCAAAATAAGTCAGAATAAACTTTGGTATAGTTGTCTCAATTTAGATTCCTTCTCCCAAGTAGCCTCTCTGGTGGTCTTGTGCTTCCACTGCACCTTGACCATTAGAATCTGTTTACTCCTCAATTTCCTGACATCATATGTCGGAATCCTATTTGGCTCTTTCCTATAGTGCAGGTTTAAATGAACCTCAATATCATCAGTAGATAATCTCTTCTCAAAATCAGATACCCACTTCCTTAGAGATGATTCATGAAATATATTGTGTATATTTATCATATGATCATGTAACAATAACCTGTAAGCAGAATCACCAATCCTCTCAATAATTTTAAAAGGTTTAATATACCTTAGATTTAGTTTACTGATTTATTCAAATCTACTGGCACCTTTTATAGGGCTAATTTTGACATAAATAAAATCCTCAATTTAAAACTCAATTAATTTGTACTTATGATCATAATACTTCTTTTGCCTATCCTAAATAGCTTTTAATCTTTCTATGATCAGATGAATCTTTGATGTAGTATCATCCACAAAAGTTGATCCTTTCATTGGTCTGTCACCCCCCTCTGTTAAAGACAAAGGGGTTCTTCACTTCCAAACGTAGTTGACTTTGTAAGGAGCTATACATATGTTGGACTGATAAATATTGTTATATTTAAACTCTATCAGTGGGATATGATCCTCCCAACTGTCACTAAAGCCCAAAATATAGAGTCTTAAAAGATCCTCCAATACCTGAATAGTCATTTCAGACTATCTGTCAGCTATCTGTGGATGAAAAGTTATACTAAAGTGTAACTTTATACCTAGTCCCTACTGAATACCTCTTCATAACATAGAGATAAATTGACCATCATAATTAGATATAATCACTAATACACCATATAATCTAATAATATCTCTAACATATAACTGTACTAACCTATCAATCAGATCAGTCTATAAGATCGGAATGAGATATGATGACTTTGTCATGTGATCAACAACAACCCATATGGCATCATGCCTTTGTCTAGATCTGGGAAAACCAAAGCAAAGTTTATTGTCACCTCGTCCTATTTTCACTCAGGGATAGATAACGACTGTAAAAAATCACCTGGTCGATGATGCTCTGCCTTCACCAACTGAAAGGTTAAATATTTTATTATCCTTCTCTATTATATCCTTTTTCAATCCAAGCCATCAAAATATACCTTTCAAATCTTTATACATTTTATTATTTTCTGGATAAATAGTATAGCCCAAATAATGCGCCTCATATAGAATCTCAACTCTCAATTTACCAATAGAAGGAACCCATAATCTATCTTTGTAGAAAATAATATAGAAATCAGATATGAAAAGTTTAGGTCTCTTACCAGCCTTAATATGATCACTCAATTTCAAATACTCTATATCTAACTTTTGAGCTTCCTAAATTCTTTCCTGTAAAGTTAGCTGAATAATCATTTGAGCTAACAAATCTAGAGCTATATCAACTGATACTACCTCTATCACAAACTTCTCTAAAGATTGAATAAGGTGGTTTATAGGCATAAACAATGAAAGAGAAGTACTTGATGACTTCTAAATATTTACTACCATATTTATCTTATATGGCGAATACTGAATAGACAAATCATAATCCTTGATCAACTTAAGCCATCTCCTATATTGCAAATTCAGATCCTTCTGAGTAACGATGTATTTCAAACTGTAGTGATCAGTAAAAATCTCACATCTGACTCTGTACAACTAGTGCCTCTAAACATTCAATGTAAATATCACAGCTGTTAACTCAAGATCACATGTCAAATAGTTCCTCTTATGTGGTTTCAACTTTCGAGATGCATATGTAATAACTTTACCATGCTGCATCAGCATACATCCCAATCCCTTTAGTGAAGTATTATTTAAAATTTAAAATACCTCCGTATTTAAAGGGATAGTTAGAATAAAAGCAGAAGTCAAATGATCTTTCAATATCTAAAAACTCTCCTCGCACTCTGGACTCCATACAAATGCTACTAACTGTTAAGTCAATCTCATAAATGGAAAAGAAATATGAAAAAACCCTTGAATAAACTTTCGATAATTATAAGCTAAGTTTAAGAAACTATGAATCTTAGAAACTGTAATAGGCCTTAGCCAATTAGAAATAGCCAAACCTTTTATAGATCTACTATAATACCTGCACTACTCACTACATGCCCCAAAAATAAAATGCTCCTCAACTAGAACTCACACTTCGAGAATTCAACACATAATTAATGCTACAATAAAATCTCTAGTGCAGTCTTCAAATGTGTTGCATGTTCCTCCTTAGATCTAGAATAAATTATAATATCATATATAAGACGATCACAAATTGGTCCAGATACATTTTAAAAACTCTGTTCACCAAATCCATGAAAACTGTTAAGGTATTAGTCACACTAAATGTGAAAACTCTTAAATTTTCTTAAGAAATTATTTGAAATAGAATAATTAATTTTTTTTTAGGAATCATTATAAGTACAAATCACAAACTATCTTCACTGTAGCATAGATATTATTGTGCTTTAGTTTTACTAATTTTTTTATATTTTTTGGACACTGATGAAATTCCTTAAGAAATTAGCACCTGTCAGTATAATTTAGATTTTTTGAACTAATAGGTGTACATTGCAAACTGATTTCACTAGCATTTTCTAAAAAAATGAGCTAATTTATGAATATTTTTTTTATAATTGTTGAAATTCCTAAAAGAATTTATATGAAATTTTAGCTAAAAATTAAATAATTAAAATAATTACCAAAATATCTTTTAATATTTTATTATAAAATATTATATCCACTTAAAAGGCTTTTTAAAAAGCCATTTACCTTTTTGATTTCATTTAACAAAGGGACAACATAGAGTAGCTTAGAGAATAAGAGAGAAAAAGAGAGGTGAGAGAAAATAAAATTTTGATTTTGGGCAAATTCGAGCTATTTTTGTCCGTCAGCTTAATCGGGAAATTTATTCATCTTGAGGTAAGTCATATTACGCCTATCTCAATTTTAAAAAAATTAGTTTTATATAATTTTTTGATCAAATTTTTATTTTTATTAGTAAAAAGCACAAATAACTTTGCACTGGTAAAATTTTCACATCGTAATTTTTTATATATTATAGAAATAATGATTATGTATATTTTGAATATTTTTTAAAAATTTTATAGTGGGGGTTTTAAATTTTATTAGATTTTTATTGAATAAAAAATTATCTGGTTGTTGAAAAATAATATTATAATATGATAAAAGTCTTAAAATATTATTTTTCATAATATATGGTAATTTAGTTATTTTTTAAAACTGTGCATTCTTGCCTAGTAAAATTTTCTGTTGAAAATCCTATTTATTGAGGAAATTGTTTAATTCTAACGCATGCTCAATTATGCTTTAACTACTATAATATGATGAGAAATATGCATATGCGATTAAATTATATCTATTAAGAGAGATAAGGAGCCAGAATCATTTGAGAATCTATTTATGTCAGGGATTATTTTGGTACTGATAAGGCATATTTTAGGGCTTATAAGCTATGTTCTGGTGCATTGGGGCTTGTTCTTATGCTATATGTATAAAAGGGTCATAAGGAGTCAGAATCCTTTAAGATTTTGTCTGAGTCTGTGACATATGATATAAACTGCTCTATGATATGAATTATAATTTATTTATCAGCTTAGTATTATTATTTAAATAATTGGATAATTGTTATGCTCTTATTATATTTTAGTACAATAATTTATTAGACAATATTTAACTTCTTTTAAATATTCAATAAAATGTTTAGCAATATAATTTAAAATTTTAGATTGGATTGTATGGCCTACTAAGTTGTTATAGCTCACTATGGTTTTGCTTCTTATTTTTAGGATTTGGGATGGGAAAGGAGATTATTGATTAGCAATTTAGGATCAGATCTGAGTTTATAGATATTTCTCTATTTTAATTTTTGTACAATCATGGTTAGGTATTATTCAATTATGTAGCATCTACATGTAGTCATGTACTATCATTTTGATATATTTTGTTGAAATAAAAAAAAAATCTTATATATGAGTTTATTTTTAATATTTTTATATTTTAGTAGCTCTTTTGTCAATAGTTTATTTAAAATGAATATTAAAAGAGACTCTAAAATATTTCAAAACTAGATCTTGGAATTATTTATCTCGGCTTAACACGATAGGATATGTCCTGATCAGGTTAGGTTATGATAAACTTTTATGGTATCAGAGCAATTATTTTAGAATCAGATTGTAAAATAGAGCTATAGGAATCAATATGTTAGCCTAGTGGGATAGTTTCGAGTCTATCTGGGTTTTACATATTATTTATATCATGTGCATGTATGTTTAGTTGCATATTCTTTATGATTATGAATCTGTTATATCCAGATATGACAGATGGGCAAAGTGCTAGCCAACCAGCTCTTGTATACAGTACAGCTCTGATAGTTAATTTAAATAGTTTCATAGTTTGCTACTCTGATAGCCCAAATGATGGGTAAGGCACAGAGAAGGGTTCCTTCTATGAGATCTGATAAGGTAGACAGGCATCTATAAATATTTTTTAGATTGAAGACTTTGAGGTTTGAGGGTGTTGTTAATCCCAGGGTAGTAGAGGACTGGTTGAGGAGGCTAGAAAAGATATTTGATGGTGTGTAGTATCCTCTTGAAAGAAAAGTATTATTAGTACTTTTGTTAGATGGTGAGGTAGAGCGCTAGTAGATGGGCCAGTAGGAGGAGAAATTTTCAGGGAGATTGAATTCTTTGATTACCTGGGATAAATTTTTTAATGTGTTTCGAGCTTGGTTTGTACCACTTTCTGTAAGATAGCAGATGTAAAAGACTTGTCTAAGGTTGGTTTAGGGGAGTAGGATAGTTATGCAATATGAGGTAGAGATCACTGCTTTAGTTAGATATGCTCCATAATTGGTTAGCCCTCCCATGGAGAAGTGCTACAGATTTTTGAGAAGACTTCAGAATAGTCTTAGATAGCCTCTGGTGTCATTTCACATTTTTTATTTCTCTAAGCTAGTAGAGAGAGCTCATTTAATAGAGAACAATATGATGGCTACTCAGTAGCGATGGACTGCAAGTAGGAAGAGGTTCAATGGTGAGATTTTTGGTAGTGACTTTTCTGGGAAGAAGAGCAAATTTATATATAGAGAAATCAGGAGAGGAGGTCAGTCGGCATCTACAGTAGTCTCTGGCAGTGGCAACATAACTAGTTCTGGTCATGTTAGTGGGGCACCTGTATACCAAAGTTGTGGTAGACATCATTTTAGTCAATGCTATAAGATGATTGGATATTGCTTCATATGTAGTCAGATAGAGCACTAGGTAGCAGAGTATCCACGAGTAGGATTTAATTGATGTTCTATGCCCAAATCTGAGAGCTTTGTCAAACCGGCAGGGAGACTAAGGTCAGTTTCTGTCCATACTTTTTTTGATGGACCATCTAGTAGAGCTAGTGGTCCTGGTTTAGTGGCAAGGAAGCCATCTTACAGCAGTCAGAGAGAGCCTAGTAGTTCTATCGCTTTAGCTTCAATTCAACCATATGTATACAATTTGACTCAGCTAGAGCCTCGTGATACTCTAAATATTGTAACATGTATGGTTTATATTTTTGAGAATTTATGTCATATTTATTTGATTCTAGAGTTTGTCATTCATTTATTCTCAGCATTCTTTTAATTTATTATACTTGCCTTCAGCTGTACTGTCTGTTTCTCTTTCCGTTACTTTACCAATTAGAGATGGTATGATAACCAACAGATTTTATTTTTGTGATATTAAGATTTTTGATAAAAAGTAAAAATTCAGTTTGATTTCATTACCCATTTTCTCATATGATGTTATTTTGGGTATGATTGATTAAGTTATTATGTGGCTCATATTGATTGCTTGAAGAAGCAAGTTAAGTTATTTTTGGGCAATGAGAGTTTTGTATTCCAGGGAGTTAGAGTTATTTTATCCTGTCTGATTTATAATGTGGAAGCAGATGAATTGTGGAAGAATGATTGCATGTTATTTCTAGCATCAATCTAGGATAGGAATATAGATCATGGTCTTCTTTTTGATGTCCCGATAATACATAAATTGTTTGATGTATTTCTTGAAGAGTTAGTCAGTTTGCCTCTGGATAGAGACATAGAGTTATGTATTGATGTATTTCAGGTATGACCCTAATTTCCAAAGCTCTGTATAGGATGGTGCCTAAGGAGCTTCAGGAGTTGAAGGTTATGTTTTAGGAGTTGGTTAACAAGGGATGTGTTCGTCTCAGTGTGTCTCTATAGGGAGCACTTATTCTCTTGTAAAGCAAAAGGATTATACAATGCATTAAAGATATATGTTAAAGATATTATCAGAATACACAGTGTGCCAAAGGTGATAGTATCTGATCAGGATGGCAGGTTTACCTCCAGATTATGAAAAGGCATTTAATAGGGATGGGTACAAAGTTACACTTCAATACGACTTTTCATCTGTTGACGAACAGACAGTTTGAAAGGACTATTCAGGTTCTAGAGAATATTTTGAGATTATATGTTCTGGATTTTAGGGGTTAGTTGGGAGGATCATATCCCATAATAATTATTAGTCCAACATATGTATGGCTCCTTATAAAACTTTATATGATAGAAAGTGTAGGACTCCTTTGACTTTGACAGAGGTGGGAGATAGATAGGTTATAGGGTTAACCTTTATGGATGATACTACAATAAAGATCTATTTGATCAAATAAATGTTGAAATTTACACATGATAGGCAGGAAAAGTACTATGATAAGAAATATAGGTTGGTTGAGTTTTAGATTGGCAACTTTATTTATGTCAAAGTCAGCTCTATGAAAGCTATCAGTAAATTTGGGAAAATCAACAAGCTCAGTCCAAGGTATATTAGATCTTTTGAGATCAGTGAGAGGATTGATAGTTCTACTTATATGTTATTGTTATGTAATCTTATGTCTGATATACATAGTGTGTTCCATGTATATTTTTTGAGAAAGTAGGTATCTGATTCTGTGAAGAGATTATCTATTGATGATGTTGAGGTTCAACTAAATCTGCACTATAGAGATAAACCCGAAAGGATTTTGGTATATGATATGAGAAAATTGAGGAGCAAATAGATTCCTATGGTCCAGGTACAGTGGAAGCACAGGACTATCAAAGAGGCTGCTTGGGAGAAGGAATATGATATGAGATAGTTACATCCATATTTATTCTGACTCATTTTGATTTGAAAGTGTTGAGGATGATATTTTTCTTAAGGTGGGTAGATTGTGAAACCCTTAAATTTTTTAAGGAAATGTTTAGACCTAGAATAGTTAAAATTTTTTTAAGAATCATTATAAGTCTAAATCATAGACTATCTTTGTCGTAGCATAGATATTATTATGTTTTAGCTTCACTAATTTTTTCATAATTTTTGGGCACTAGTGAAATTCCTTAAAAATTAGCACCTACTGGTACAAGCGAGATTTTTCGGACTAACATGTGTCCGTTTTATAAATTGATTTCATCAAAATTTTCTAAATAAAAAGAGTTATTTTATAGATATTTTTATATAATTTTTAGAATCCCTAAAAGAATTTATATGAATTTTTAGCTAAAAATTAAACAATTAAAATAATTATCAAAATATTGTTGACCTCATTTTTATATGAGGTCATCAGGGCCCATTCAACCTCCAATCAAGTTTCCATCCCATCTGCAATCAATCCTCAATCAAGCATCCATTAAACCTTCATCAAATTTAATTACCCGATCTACACTTCAATCAATTACTCAATCCATCTCTTCCACCAGCATTCAATCAACATGTTAATCCAAGTCTTAACCATCAATCAATGATGTACGACTAATGTTTCAATCAACCATCAATCATTCAAATTTCAATCATCTAATTTTCAGCCTCAAGTCTCCAATCAATCTATCATTATCAAATCAATCAGTCATTCAATCTAGTATATAATCTAGCTCGAGATCAACCTCATCAATCTTTCTTCAAAATCAATATTGAACCATACGCAAATTAATTGATCTTGATATGTTCACATAAATCAAGTTAAACGGTATCAACCTTGATTTGACTTATTTTGAATTTGATTCCACCTCAACACCATTGCTGATTTTAAAATCGAGTCAATTACTTGTTATGTTGGGCTGGGCAAGGCCTAAACAAATAAAAAATTATCCTTTTTTTTTCAAACAAATTCAATCAAGTGGCATAGAATTGAGTCGACCATTTCATACTCAATTTAATGCCCGATGGCTTTGATCGATACGATCTAATCTATCTTAGCTCGATATAAATCAAATTGGTGTTAATTATCTTGAATAATTGCAATCAAATTAGTGTGAATGCGAGACTTAATTATATTAGCTTATTTGATTCAATTACTTCATTCCAATCATCTCAATTTTAGCTTTAATATTAGCCTTTGGTGTTAAGATCAAAGAAGGGTAACATGCCCTCTTCCCAGCCCTTGGATCAAGGGTTTCCAAGGGCAAGATTGTCAATTGGCTGAATTTTTCTTTAAGATTTTTAAAAGGGAGATTTATGGCTGGCTAATCAAGGAGCTCCCCATCTAATCCTTACATCTCCAGCCGCCATCTCTTCCTTTGTGTGCATAGCAGTTGGGGTCAGCCAAGCAAGCAAGAGGATTAGGGATTTCCGTTCCATTCAAAAGAGAGCTGTTATTTATCATTCCTCTATTCCAACCGTTAATAAGAGTTACTGTTCTCGTGTCTTCAGAGTCGTTCAAAAAAAAATTAAGGGGTTGCTCCACTTTCGGCCAAGCAAAGTGAAGACATTACTGCATTCCGGCAAAACAAGGAATGCAATCACAGATTTCGGCCAGCCTTCTCTCACATCTCCACTGACTCAGAGAGCAAGGGATTCCAATTTCTGGATAGTATAAGCGATAAATCACTTTACTCTTAATTTTAATGTTCCTTCTTCCTTTAATTCGTTGATTAAAGGCTTGAGTCTTAAGTTATCTTGATTAAAATCTATAATAAGTTCTTTTTTTATCTATATATACATATACCGTTGTTTTGCTTATGTAGTATAACACTCAGATTGATGAGAATGAATGATACGTCTACATGAATCTTGTAAACGACAAGCTGCTGGTTTCATCTTCATGTTAATACTTATCTGCATTCAAATATGAGTATGGGTTATCTTTAATAATCATTTTAAGGTCCTTTTGGTTTTAGTTATTCTAGGAAACATGTTTTGTTGAAATTTATTACAAGCTTCTTTGGAGACCCATTTAGTTACTTGTAAATTGAAAAAATATGTTTTATAAAAGAGTACAATTTGCCTTGCCTAGCTATTTGGCTAAAAGTTACTCTTGCATTTTGCTTATTTTGATTGTGCTCTCATGAGGATTTCTCGATAGCCCTCCATCAGTGGTTGCATGTCGTAACCTTCTTCGTTTACTTCTTTTAAGATAAGTTAGAACGACTAATGAACTGAAATAACCAATTCATCTTCCTTAATTAAACCTTTTTTTATGATAATGAGATAAGCATGCTTTTGATTTATTTCCTTTCTTGATATCAGAAGTTCCCTTCTAATGACAAAAATAATGGTTTAAAAGTTTACAAATTTAAACATCTATTTTTCATGATCTTTTAATTCAAAGACAGAAAATAGCCTTTCTTCTCTTGTAAGTTCAAATTTTTTTGTAAAATAATTGATAGATTCATTCGTTCTAATTAATAAGAAGCCCTTTAAGACTCAATCGATGCATGGCGTGATTCACCCTCTAAATCTATATATTTTGTATGATAATGAAGAAGAAGTTGTGGTAATCTTCCATCAATAACGATGTGAGTGATGAAAAATAAATGTAGTGTGAAATCTACATACAAACCAATATTATCTTCTAAATTTTGATATCTTTAATGTTTGAATATAGTTGATGCCTTCTTATGTGTTGTAATCACAATGTTGAGCATGTAAATTAGCTAGTAAAATAAAATGATGGTCACTAAGTAGATTCTGTTGATATATTTGTACTTGCTCATTTGCATATATCTATCCTCAAGTGTTATTTGGTACTACAAGTGGGTTCACTTCCCGAAGCTTATTGTTTACACTTATTTGAATTGGATGATGAATATATTCATCAAAAGGTTGATAAGTATACAACTGTGATAATTTACTCGTTGACTCATTTTTGATATGAATGTGTGACATTACTTATCTTAATATAACTTGTTTCGTTAATTATGTACAGACTAAGTTGCTAGCGAAATATAATCTTCTCATTTTCATTGTATATATATGATTGTGATCTCTCTAGATGTTGATTTCTTTTTATGAGATAATATATGAGCTAAAATTCTCCCTTCTATGCAATTACACATGCTAATTTGTTCTTGTGAGATAATATATATATATATTAAAATTGTTTCTTTCTAAGTAACATACATTTTGAAATTGCTTTGATAATTTGGTTTGATTTATATTTTCACATATTCACTTATATATCAATTTATACCAGCTTCTATATTTACATACACAAAAGTCTGACACATTTTTCTCTCTTCGCATTATTTGTGAGGTTCGACAGGGCTGGTCAGAAGTTAAAGCTAAGGATATCAGTCACCTCTAGGGGTGTAAGTGAGCCCAGCCGGCTCGCGAGTCGGCTCGAGCTCGACTCGTTTATGGGCTCGTGAGCCGAGCTTATCGAGCTCACGAGTCGAGCTCGAGCTCGAGTTCGAGCTCGTTTAGTAAACGAGCTCGAGTTCGAGCTTGAGGCGAGCCGGCTCGAATAAATATTAATATTTTAAAAATAATTTTATTTTATTTAATTTAATTTAAATATTAAAAAAATTAATAAAAACCTCCTAAGTTTTATTTAAATGTTAAACATTTCATATTTTTTTTCTAAATTTTAATTAAGTTTTAAAAATCCCGCTTAAGTTTTAAAAATCTCGCATACTTTTTAAAAATCCCACCTAAATTTAAAAATTCCCGCCCATGGCTCACGAGCCGGCTCGAGCTCGTTTACAGTGAGACGAGCTCGAGTTCGAGCTCACTTTCCAACTAACGAGCCGAGCTTGATAAGGGCCTAAACTCGACTCGTTTGCACCCCTAGTCACCTCCATTTCTTCCAAATGTAGGTGCTGCGTTCAGAACCACCATTAACTTGCTCCGGTGAGGTGAGCATTCTTAAACTTAGAAGGTCCTAGGTCCCATAAGCCAATGATTGCATGTTCCTCCAGCCTTAGGTCCATATAGTAACCCCTGTATTTAGTTTTTATTTACTTTCTTGTAAACCCAAAACTCATTGTATGCATCAGGACACTGTGTCTGATGCGGTTTATTTACATTCATGTGTATATTCAAGGGTTAGTGACAACGATTATAATCATATATAATATTAGTGTCACTTAGGGATAATAATTAAGGATGAGTCTTCGTAAACCTAGGCAAAATTTAGGATTCATACATACATCCTTTAGGGATGAAACATCAAACATAGAGAATGTAATGACACTACACCCTAAGACTAGTGTACATTATTGATTTGAGACTTAATCATTAACTCTTTTTAAGCTTACCCAAATCCATAAGATGACCCATTAAGTCTCTAGGGAAGTCCCTTGAGATCCCAAGACTTGGGCCCACTTGGGTTAGCCATATGGCTTGACCCAAGTGCCCAAAGAGAGGTCTCCCTTGAGCCAAATTCCACTCTAAACCAAATTGGATCAAACCAATGGTGGCATTGGGTCCCCCTTGACCTAATACACCTACCCTAGTTGACCCAGCCCTTGGGTCAACTTCGGTTAGGAATTAGGCTAACCCAAAGTTGTCAAAACTACTATGGGTTGAGTCATTTCTCAACCTAAGCCCCACCAAGCCAAACCAACACCTCCATTATGTGGCCCCAGGTCTAACACACCTACCATAGTCAGCCCTACCCATGGGTTAACCTGGGTCAACCTCTAGGCTAGCTCAAAATGGTCAAAACCACTTTGATCCGAGCCTATTCCTTCCCTACGTTGAACTAGATCCAACTATTGCATTGGATCATCCTTGACTCAACTCATCTCCCATACCAAAGTTAACCCTTGGTTTGACCCTTGTTGCACCCAAATCGACCCAAACCGTCTAAGTTTGGGTCAACCTGAGCCTTCCTATTGATCCAAGCTTTCCCATACCCAATTGACCCTTCAGTCGAGCTCAGCAGACCTCTAGACATCTTTCCACCTCAGCTCGACCCAACCCCAGGCTGACGGGACCAGAACAAACAAAAAATCAGTCCCGATGGTCCTGTAATAACCCGTATTTAACGCAGAACGAATGAAAAATCAGTCAACATTAATGATTAGTCATCCAATCGGATTGTGCCACGCATAAAGTGCACTACTGATTGTATAATTCCGGGATTTAAAAATCTAGAAATTACATAGAACTTCAAAATTCATATCTCCCTCCACACTTGACCAAATTAGGAGTTCTAAGGCTCATTATTAGAAAGATCTCAGAGAAAACTTTAAAATCCCTATGATCTCAGGCCATAACTATTTCTGTGTTAATGTCAATTTCAACTTGAATATTTATGATATAATTGCATTTGTGTGTTAAATTGATGCCTCCATGGTTGGAGATTTTGGGGAAATGAATTTGGGTATGTCTCTAACATATCCAAATTTTTTCCCTTTGTTTATTCTGTTTAAGGGAATGTTTGAGTTAATTTGGACTTAGGGATCATGGTTTGACCCCTAAATTCAAGTTAGTCTTATGATCTTCTAAATGAGATTTAGGATCTGAGCTTTAGTGTGTTAATTATATTTATGATAGGGAGTTTAGAGCCAATGATTGCACACCCTCCTTTGCCCTAGGTGGTGGGCTAAGAATTTTCTAAGGTAACCTAGTGGTTACCTTTGGTGGTTTGGTTAACCACCTTAGGGGATTTAATTTGGGACCAAATTTCATGGGCATGGGCCTTGTGTTCAGGTGAACTCATGGCCCAAGTTTCACTGGAATTGATGCCCATTTGACTCACCAACCAGAGAACCCAAAATCACCCCTAAGATTTGACCTGGAACCTTAATTAATTCATAATTAATTCATATTTAATCCTAAAAATATATATAGGGTCTCTGATTGTTCATAATTAAGCCCTTAATTCATAAAAATTAAAAGCCCTATGATCAGACCTCCAATTTAACTTTAAATTAATTTCTAAGAAAAATTGATAATTTAGATTAATTAATTAAAAATATTTAAAAATTCCAAATTAATTCCTAATCACTTGGGATTATCCCTTAGGTCATTTCTAACCTTTGGGGAGGATTTCAAGGGGTTATTGTTTGATTTGGATCAAAATCCCCAATGCCCCTTAATTAGACAATTTTAAAAAATCCAAAAAATATCATAACTTTGAAAATTATAAATAATTCTAAAAAAATTCAATTCAATCAAACTCAAAGCCATGAAGCTCTAATTAAAATCTAGTATTTTCTAAAATATCAAAACTCCAAAATTAAGTTAAAAGTCAAAAAGTTAACTTTTCGGTCAGCCGTAGTTAAAAACAAAGTCAAAACTTTAAAAAAATCATAACTTAATGTAGAAAATTCCAAATTAGCAAACTAAAAGTTTAATTTCTCATCTTAAGGTCTAATATTTAAGAAAAATACAAAAAATATAAAAATTACTTTAATTCTAAAAGTTAACTTTTGACCCCTTAAATAGTGTAATTAAATAATTCTAAAAATTTTAAAAATTTAATAATCTATTTAAACTTCCAAAAAATCTTAATTTAATCATTCAAACCAACAATCAACATATTTAATTTAATTTTATCAACCTTTAATCTTCATTCAATCAAATTAACTTAATTAACATGGGTTACTACTAGGTAACTCGGGCCTACGAGGCTATTAAATAAGCCACAAAGAAGATGAAATAAATTTCACGATCCCTAAGAACAACAAAGGTAGTATCTATTTAACCATTAAAATATACTTAAATTAAGCTTTAATACATTAATATTTAAATATAAACATAAATTTTTTCCTTCTATCTTTAATAAACCTAAACATTAGATAACTTCAACAAATTGCCCAGTTTAGGACATACCCAAGCCATACAGCCTACCTCATACACTTTAAATGGTTTACTAGGATAACCAACTCTAGTTTGGCTATGGTGGTTATTTTTTACATATGTGTATCAGGTTTTTCGAGTATTCATTGTATGCTGTTATTAAAAATTGATTGATATGAGTGTTTACTTACTTTAAATTGGAATTTGTGAGTTGATGTGATGGGTGATAGAATACCCTTATGTTAGGATCAATCTGGTTGCTCACATAATTTTTTATAGGTGGCCACGCTCGTGCAGGGCAATAAAAGGGGACTAAATTAATAATAAATATAAATGCTACATGTGTTTCTCATGCTTAGCCCCTAAATAAATAGGAGTGTGACTAAGTGTGATTTACTTTTTATTATACATACATATAAATTATTTGGAATTTATTTGATTTCAAATATTTAGGATAACCTTATAGGAGAGTCTTTTTTTTATTATTGATGTAATTTATTTAAAATATAAAGCTGTGAAAGTTAGACATTTGAGTTGAGATACATATATTCAAAATTAGATTCCAAAGAGAAAATGATACCTCTTAAGCAGATAGTCCATTCGAAAGTCCAAGTTTAAATAGTTTTAATATCCAAAGTGAAAAGAATAATCTCCCCTTTAGGGGAAGAGTTTTCCTTTTCATTTGGGTATCCAGATACGACAAATCCAGGGATCCTGAAGAAGAAGGGAATGAGGAGTTGAAGATAAATAGTATCCTACTCAAAGGCAACTTGCGTCGATCCTAAGATTAGAATTCGAGTTTGTGGTTAATGGGGCCCGGCCACATTTAATTTGCATAAATTATGGGTTGTAATAAAGGGGCATTTTACCTATGGACATTACTTTATAAAATTAATTTGATTAATTGATGTGTTTGATTTATTTTAATTATGATTAGGATTGCTTATTTTTTCTAATTTTTTTGTGATTACATGTCATTTTATTTTAGCCTGAATACGCGAAGGCTCGAGAGGGTACGCTAAAAATGCTTTCTACTTAAAACAAATTAAAATTTTCAGGCTAATATAAATACTCTAACGATCTAAGAAGTAAGCCCGGGACCGTCGAGAGTCAGCATAATCATATTTTTACCTTCTCCTCATTATTAGGCACCTCCATGCCTGCAGGTTTTGGCAGACCACCTGACCTTTAAGGGTATAGATCTATCAATGGGATGTTGTGCAATCTCTAGGAAAAAATAATTTTGAAGCCTTTTTAAAATTACTTTATATACATTTTATGCATTTAATCGAGTCAATCAGTATGCATTGTATTATAAATTAATTAAATGAGTCTAAAATTTTAATTGAATTTGATTTACGTATTCTCATCCAATATAAGTCAAGGGCCTAATTAGGATTTGCTCTAGATGTCGGTCTCAATTCTCAAAACTCTAACAATAACATCCCTACCACTCTTTCATACTAATGATCGAACTCATAGATTTTAATCGACAAAGTGGTTAGCTGGCTCCTCAATCCAAGCTGAGATAAGTCCAGGTTTTTCACTGCCTTAGCTAAGTTTAGACTACTATGGTCTAGTGTCCAATTTAGATTTGGGATCCGTGGCAGATTTTGAATCATAAGACTGTAACCTTCGAGAATATAATCCCAAATTTTTAATAGATTATTCAACTCAAATTAAAAATTTTCTCTATCCAAAATATAAAGTCTAACACTTAGCTTAGGCTGGGGAACTTCTGAATTATTTTAGAAACCCAAAGTGCATCCTACCCCTCCTCCGTTGACTCTAAAAATAAGTGTTCAAAATTCGATCTAATCCCTGTTCGAATTCTAAATTCAACTTCTTTGATATCACTTTTAGAAAATCTCTAAAAAAAATTTCTGCCGTTATTTTAATTGAGAGTATTAGTAGGAGTCCCCGATTTCCTATGATGTAATTAACTACGATGGCTTGCACTCGCAAGAGATTTATAACCCACACCCACTTTTTCAAAAAAAATTGCTTTTAAAGTTTAATTAGCCTTCTTTGGGAAAATTAAAATCAACGACGATCATTATCATGTTCAGATGATCGACGATAAGCGATACCTTCTTCCCTGGAGGAGATATATCATTTATTGTAATGTTTTTAAATTTGAAAATAATGATGTTTTCATCCATGTTATAATAACTAAATACAGGTAGAATCTCATTTTGATCATTCGGGATCATATGTAGTTCTCCCTTGGATTTGATTATTATAATCGGGGTGAGATTTTCAGCTTCAGTATCTAAACCCACTAAGGTATGATATCTTCGCCTCCCGAGGTGATATATCGTTCATAGTGACGTGTTCGATTTTGAAACTAAAATTTTGATTTAAATTTTCCAAAGAAAACTAATCTTTTCAAAAACCACCTTTTCAACCCCCAATATATGAATAGTAAATAAGAAGATCAAGGGCATATTAGAGTGTTTTGAATGGATGGCTGATATTGACTCTCTTGATCATAGATCCTTTATTAAGTATTTGAGTGTCTTAATGATATCAAAATTTGGTGATCCTGGGCTCGTTGAATTCATCTCGTCGAGCTGCTCGATTCGATTATAAGCATGTCATGTTTGTAAATCGTTTGGTCATCCAATTTATGATTTGAGCCTTCCAAATGCACTTCAGGTCTTTGATTTGGACCCATTTGGGCTCGGATTGGGTCGAAATCAGTGTCGTTGGGTTCATTCGAGATGTTCAGTTTGCCTATTAGTTTTTTGAAATAGGAGTTCGAATGGTGCCGGGCTTAATTTATAAACTTTCCAACTCAATTTTGCCTCGAGTTTCATGCCCAATCATGATTTTTTTTATGATATATCAATAATATACTTTGTATTAAATATAAATAAATAAATATTTTATGTATCAAAGAAGAAAGTAATAAATTTTTCTCTGACCCTTATTCCTCCCATCAAAAACATATATTAGAATCTAGGCCCATATAACTCCTTGTGATAGCATATAAAAAATAAACTCTTATGACTCATAATGCTTAACACATATCAAATGTTCAAAATTTAGGCTCTTATGACTTTTGATGGATTCAGCACAACATAGCTTTATTCAACATAATATCTCTACAAAATTATATAAGTCAAGTAGACAAGTGCAGATATAATTGCAAAGAAATAAAATAAATATAAATAAACTAATTTCAGAAATGCACATAATATTATATCGTCGGGTAACATATTTAACAACTAAGCAAAATTTTATAGTTTTAGAATTTCACCAAATCATCATGAATTATTCAGAATGTTCTTCTGAAGTTTTAATTATACTATAGTCTTAATTTTTAGGATCATAATTATTTTTTAATTTGCTAAACATGCTGCACTTTTCAAATTACTTGGCATAATTTTTTTCAAAAAAATACATATATGCCCAGAATGATCATATCTACAATATACATAAAATTACAAGGTGAAAATTTAGTGGGTGCAAAGCTATCCTCGTTTTTATACTACAAAAATTTAAATAAAAAATTTTCAAAATTATCATATTTTTTTAAACTAAAATAAACATAATGTAACTTACCTTAATTCAATAACTTTCTAAATTGGACTGACAAAAATGGATCGAAGTCTCTTGAAACAGACTTGCACTCTCTAGATTTTCTCCTTTCTCTCTCTAGCTAGCTACGTAGGGGAGTTAGTTTTTTATAAAATGAGAAATAAAGAGGAAACTGATATTTTTAATTAAAATTTGATCTAGCACTGTCATAATGCCCAATTCTAGTGCCACAGTGTTTCCATGGAAAAAATTTCAAATTTTTTATCCATGCACACTGATGCCTAAGACCTGCTTCAAAACACATTAAAATATTCACATGCATACAAAACACTCACAAACACATGCAATATATGTTTATGCAGAAATTTCATTACATTACCTTTATCAGATCGGGTCAGAGCTAGTACAACTGAACATTGTTTCAATATGTATTACAATAATAGATAAATCTAGTTGGGTTCTCATGGGAGAAGTGTAATTCTGATTATTTAGATAAAGGGTTTTTAAAGAAATAATGTTTGATACAAGGTGAGCCTAGTTGATTCCTCATAGTAAAAGGTTGGGTGAGAATCATACTCCACTTCTTAAAGCCATTAAAAAACCAAACTAATTTTAGTGGGATGACAATGATGCATGATATTTCCAATAATTAAGATAGTATTTAGTCTTAATACTTATGCTCATCAGATCCATGATAAGCAAATAACTATTCCTTAATCTTCAAGGTCAATATGTCCGTAGTGAGATTAATACTTTTTTGAGAAGAGGGCAATAAGTATTTTCCAATCCACAACTTCTGTAAAACACTATGGGTCTTAGAACCCAAATAAAAAGGAATTAATAAGCGTACACCGGTTATAGTTATCAGACATTGATGATCAGGGACGGAACCAACCTTAATTTTTAGGAGGGGGGGGGGGATACTTATTAGTAAAAGTGTAGAGATTTTTTTTCATAAATATCTTTACAACCAAAATTTATTCTGGAGGCGTTGCCCCTTATTTATTCATATCCTTGATTGTTGTACACTTCGCAGATATGTCAAGGGTCTAAAGGGGTAGCTCCCCCTTCCAGGGTTCAACCTGACCGGTCAGGTCGTGAGGGGGGGGGGGGGGGGGGGGGGGCAATTGCCTAAAAATCCTTGTAATAAACACTAAAAAATCCGCCCATGTTGATGATTGAAATCTTATATCATAGGTTACAAAAAACCTGTGGTTACCAATTCATCACTTCGCAAGTTCTCTAGCATCTTGAATTCCCATGTAGGAAATTGGATCAATTCAGACCGATTAAAACCTCCGTTCGAAAGATTTAGGTGCTCTTAAACCTAATAATCAAGAGTATGTTTGTGCTCTTAAGCTATGATGAGTTCATATATGACCAATTAATTCAAATCAAGTTAAAATAGACTAATTAACTATTAATGAGATATTTGGAAAGCTACAATTTATAAAAAATTTAAACTTGACCAAATAATGATTTAGAAAATTTTATGTTGCTTCATTTACAACATTACAATTATATATTGATGTAAGAGAGATAAAGCGAGGGAAAACAAAAATATGATAATTTGCATATTTTGTCCAATTTATTTGCATCAATTCAAATTATAAATATTTTAATAATATTATGAGCAAGATAGTAAAGAATTACTCTATTAAATTTTACTATCCTAAATCATAAATGTATGTATGCAATAATATTAGTACATGATTTTGAATTAATTTAGCTATAGGACTTTATATTTATAAATATGAATCCACTAGTGTTTGCAATTGATTACATATGAAGCCCTTTTTTGGGGGGAAGGCCTTCGCTCAATGTGGCCAATATACATAATGTAGAATACATTACATGGTGGGAGTTAGAAGAATAAGTGTTGGTCTATTCATTTAGTAGGCTGAACTATAATTGGTAGACGATGTTAGTTGAAGGGACTATAATCAGCAAGCAACAATGGTAGGAAGAATTATAATCGGCAGGCCATGGAGGTCAAAAGGACCGTAGTTTGGCATTGATGGTTGAAGAGATTGTAAACGGTGGGCGATGGTGGTCATAGAGACCATAGTTTGACATTTATGGTCGGAGAGACTATAAATGGCGGGTGATGGAGATTGGAAGAATCATAGTCGGGCGACGATGGTTGGAAGGACTATAGTCAGTGGATGACGGTGGCCAGAAGGACCGTAGTCCGCGGGAGATGGAGGTCAGAAGGACCATAGTTGGCGATGGTGGTTGGAAGGACTTTAGTCGGCGGGCGAGGAAGGTCGAGAGGACGGTAGTTGGGCGATGATGGTCAAAAGGATTGTAGTCAGCAGGCAACAGTGGTTATAAAGAACTCCAGCAGTGGTCGACAAACAGGCGAAAGTCTGGCGATGGTTGGGAAGAACTTCTGCGGTGGTCGGTGGTGAGAAAGCTCCCAAATTATTCCCTTCTCTTCCTCCTTTTCCCCCTCCCTTCTCATGAGAAGAATGTGGGCTATTTATAATTTTTTGAGAGTGGCATGACTTGTAAATATTGGGAGGATCAAGATCAAGATGGGAGTGGTTTGAATGGATGGCTGATATTGATCCCTTTGATTGTGGACCATTTATTAATCATTTGAATGTCTTAATGATATCAAAATTCACCGATCTTGAGCTCGTTGGATTTGTCTCGACGAGCCGCTTGATTTGACTATAAGAATGTCTCATTTGGTAGTTTAAATTATGATTTAAACTCTCCAAATATGTTTTGGGCCCTTGATTTGGGCTCATTTGGGCTTGAATTAGACTGATTTTAGTGTCGTTGGGTGCATCCTGCTTTATCATCGGCCAATAAAACCCCTGCCTTATGATCTTATGGGATAGTGCCCTTCCACCCAAGTGTTCTCCACAAATGCCTGAGTGTACTTCTCGGAGTGCATAATTTGCATAAAGGAGGAAGGCATTTGAGGTAGGGTCCTGTGAAGGCTCGTTTGTATAACTCTCCACTAGTGATAGTGAAGTTTACTTCCTGCCTCCGAAGCCGTACTGCTGTTATCGGGTCCTCGGGAAGAGTCCCATTTTTATAAGAAGGATAGAATGGGATCGATCCAGGATGCCTCTCTCGAATCATCGATCGATTGTATAACCCGCAGGCCTTGAACACTAGGGAAATGGATCTTCTCGATACATTTCCTTTTAAAGATGTCCCTAGTTGTAGAAGTAGCTAGTTTGGAAAGGGTGTCTGTTTATGCGTTCTGCTCTCAGAGAATATGAGCGATTTGATGATTTATTATTTTGGTTAACAAGGATTTTATTATCTGGCAACACTGTACCAGTAGTGGATTATGGGTCTCAAATTCTCCCTCCACCTGAGTGGCGACTAACTGAGAATCAGTGTGGACTACCAAGTCTTATACTTCATAATCGATTGCCAACCTTAATCCGACAATTATGGCCTCATATTCGGCGACGTTATTCGTTGCCAGAAACTTTAATCGAAGTTTGTACTCGAGTGTAGTTTGTTGTGGGGAAATCAACAAGATTCTAGCACTAATGCCAGAACTCCTAGAAGCTCCATCAACATATAGGGTCCAACAGGAGGAAGAGGGCGAGGTTGCCAGTGGTTCGTCAGAAGCAGGGCTAGTGCATTCGACTATAAAGTCTGCAAGCACTTGTGACTTAATGTCAGGTCTAGACAGGAAATGGATGTCAAACTCTCCAAGCTCCACTGACCATTTGATTAATCTTCCAGATGCCTCGGGTTTTTGGAGAATACTTCTCAATGGTAGGTTTGTATAAACCCCTATTATATGGGCTTGGAAGTCAGGGCGTAGCTTTCTGGCCGAGTAGACTAATGCCAAAGCTATCTTATCTGCTAAGGGATAACATCCTTTCATTTCAGATAAGATTTTATTGACATAATTTATAGGACGTTGTATATCATTCTCCTCTCGGACCAGGACTGAACTAATTGCCTGGGCAGAGACGGCCAAGTACAAATATAATCTTTCTCCTGGAACTAGTTTTGAGAGTAGCAGAGGTGAGGCAAGATAGGCTCGGAGCTACTCGAAGGCCTCTTGGCATTCGTCAGTCTATTAAAATCCTGAGCTATGAGCACCCCTGATGATCTTGAAGAAGGGTAGATATCTATCTCCTGAGCGAGCCAGGAAGCGAGAGAGTGCTACGATCCTCCCATTTAATTTCTGTACTTCTTTAATGTTTCTTGGAGGCACCATGTCACTTAGAGCCTTAATCTTCTCGGGATTGGCTTCAATCCACCGGTGGGTAACCATAAACCCCACAAATTTTTTTGAGATAACTCTGAATGCACATTTAAATAGATTGAGGCGCATGTTGTAAGATCAGAGGAGATAGAAATAATATTCCAAATCAGAGATATGTTGGAATTTTTCAAGGCTTTTCACTAACATATCATTCACATATACCTCTATAGTGTGCCCGATAAGGTCTTTAAATATCTTATTCATGAGATGCTGATATGTGGCTCCCGTATTCTTCAGTCTGAAGGGTATAACTTGGTAGCAGTATAGTCCTCTGTCCATTTGAAAAGTTGTTGCCTCCTCATATGCAGGATTCATTTTTATTTGGTTGTAGCTTGAGTAGGCATCCATGAAACTCAGTATTTGGTGCCCAGATGTGGCATCAACTAGTTGGTCGATACAAGGAAGTGGAAAGCTATCCTTCAGACAAGCCTTATTAAGGTCTGTGTAGTCTACACATATCCTCCAAGTTCTGCTAGTTTTCTTGACCATAACAACATTCGCCAGCCAGGTGGGATAATGTACTTCCCGTATGAATCTAGCTTTCAGGAGCTTATTGACTTCCTTTTTGATCTCTTGTTGGCATTATGGTGTAAAACTTCATTTCTTTTGAATAACCAGTTTGCACGTTGGGTTTATTTTGAGAGAATATATGATTACTTCAGGGCTGATTCCAAGCATGTCTACTGGACTCTAAGTAAATACATATTGGTTTCTTCGTAAAAACTCTACGTACTTTATCTTCTCTTCTTCTAAGAGCAATGATCTGATCTGCACTGTTCTTAGAGGATGCTCATCGGATAGGGAGATACAAGCAAGATCCTCGATGGGGGAGGCTTTTTGAGGAATATTCTCATTTTGTAGATCAAAGTCTTCGATGCTCAAGGTAATTGATGGGCATGGTTGAGCCTATCGAAGATAGCAGGATTGTGCTTCTTGTTGATCTCCTTGTACTATGCCAATCCCTACTAGGGTGAGAATTTTAATTTAAGGTGTGGGATTGAGGCAACGATCCCGAAGATTGACTGAAGTGGCCTTCTAAAGTTGGCATTGTATGCTGATTCCGACTTCACGATAATAAATTGGATGAAGTGTGTGGCCTGTCGGGGGAATTCTCCCAGTATAACGGGAAGGCTTATTGTACCTTCCACTTATACAGATCGATTTTCAAATCCATATAACAGACCTGCAGCAGGTTGGAGCTTTTCTCTAGCGAGACCCATGCTGAAAAAAGTGGAGTAGAATAAGACATCTACGGAGCTTTCATTGTCGACCAAGATTCTTTTAACTTTATAACACGGGTCGTCGATCCCTGCATTTATTACAAGTAAGTCTTGATGAGGGGTCTTTATTCCCTCTAAGTCAGAATCATTGAAGGCAATAGAATGGTCAGTGTGAGACTTTTTTGGTGTGGGCTCCTTGGTGATGGCGATCAGGACTTAGCTTGGCATTGAAGGACCCTCAGCAATGGTTTCAATTTCACTGACCATTGGATAATTATCCACCGGTTGCCTTTGATGTTGATTCTGCCCCCGGTTGGACCACCCTCCCCTCGAGTCGGTGGGTTCTAAATGAATTATCGGAGATATCCTTGTTAGATCAGCCTTTCAATTTCCTCCTTGAGTTGCCTGCATGCTTTAGTAGTGTGTCCACGACTACGGTGGAAGTGGCAATATTGCTTCTGGTTTCCTACGTTGGGTTTCAAAGGGTTCGGCCATTTTATGTTCTCTTGATCTCGAATGGCCATCAATACATTTGCCCGAGATACATTAAGAGGAGTGTATTCCTTTTCTTGGCGAGGCTCTCGCCGTGGTTGTGAGGGTCGAGGGGGCAGATTGTGATTTCCCTATTTCTTTCGCTGTGAGGATTGATTCTTCGTCCCTGCTACACTTTTGTGCTTCCCATTTGTATGCTCAAATTATTTTCTATGACCATTAATAGCCTCATCAGCAGAGATTTCTGCTTCCACGTAATGGATCAAGTCGGCATACGAAGGGACTGTGTCTCGCATGAGTGATGAGTAGAAAGGGCCAGGATGAAGTCCTCTGAGAAAGACTCCTCTAAGTAACTCGGGGTCTACCCCTAGAATTTGCTAGGCTTTAGTAGAAAATCTTTGAAAGTATTCTTTAAGGGACTCATTTTCATTCTGGCAAATTCCTGAGAGGTGGGAAGAGTCTTTTATCATCCTCCAGTTAGCAACAAATTGTTCGATAAATACTTTAGCTCATTTGATAAATGTTGGAATGGTTTCGGTGAAGAGTGAATAGAACCATGTTCGGGCTTGCCTCTTGAGGGTAGCTGGAAAGACCTGGTAGAAGAGCGCATCTGAGGCTCGCTGGATGTGCATGATGGTTCTATAGTAGTCGATATGTTCGTATGGGTTGGATGTCCCAACGTAAGGATTGATGCTCGGGAGTTTGAATCTCACCGGAATGGGATGTTAAAGGATGGCTTCGGTCAGGGGTGATGACTCTTGGAGGTCCCACTGACGAAGAGATTGTCCCATACCTCCCCCGGGGAATTATTGTCGGATCAACCTTCATAGTTCATGCCGTAGGGCATTGTGAGGGAGTTCGGTAATATGTGGTCGAGCTAAGCTCTCAGGAGCATCCCGAGGAATGTGACGTTGCCGATCTATGTGTGAAGGATGGGTAGAGATGGCTGTGTTAGCAAGTTCATCATCTTGACATGCTGGAGGGCGTCTCCTTGGTGACGGAAGAGGAAACTCGACATGGAGATGTTTTGGTGGAACATCTTCGACCCGCGGTGGATCTTGAGGGAGAAGAATCTCGTCAGGGGGTGCTATTGAGGGTTGTCAGGTCTCTCGTAGGAGTTAAAGGATCTCTTTTTGAGAATCCTCTATTTTCTGGATGCGATCTTCCAGGGACGGTCCTGAAGTCCCTTCTATGGCAGGGTTTTAGCCACTGGGGTAAAAAGAGGTAGATGTTTGGCGTCCCTAATTCAGGGACTGATGTGAATTGGAGTGGGAGGCTCCCAAGATGTGATTATTGCACCTGTTAGTCATTGCAGTGGTGCTATAGGATAGTGTGACTGACGTTCTCACAGACGGCGCCAAACTGTTGCGGTCTAGAATATATGCGGCGATAGGGATTGAATTTTACGTCCTAGCATTACACGAATATCTAGCTCACATACAGAGAACATAAGATTTTTATATGCAAAACCTTGGAAAAGGGAAAAACCATGGGGCCTGGCCCAGTTGAAATGATTTTACTAGAACTTGAGTAGATTACAGGGGGGCTGACTCACCTCTAAGAGTGATCAGATTATAAGTATCAACCGTACGGAGGACCAAGGAGGCAAGAGCGATCTCCGATTTCTCTCTTTTCTCCTTAAGATTAGATGCCCCTTTTCAAGAGAAGAGGGAGCTCTATTTATAGATTCTTTGGAGTGGCATGGTTCATAAATTGGGTGAAGATCGAGAGTATTTAAAGAGTGGTTTGAATGGATGGCTAATGTGGAATCCCTTGATCTTGGACCGTTGGCTGGACATTTGAAGGTCTTAGAGATATCGGATTTTGGCGATCTTGGGCTCGTTGGATTTGTCTCGTTGAGACGCTCGATTCGACTATAAGCATGTCATATTTGGAGACTATTTGGTAATCCAAATTATGGTTTGAACCTCCCAACAATATTTCAGACCCTTGATTTGGACCCATTTGGGCTCGAATTGGGTTGACTTTGGTGTCGTTGGGTTCGTATTTCCGAGACGTTCAATTCGACTATAAATTTGCTGAAATCGAAGTTTGGATGATCCCAATTTTAATTTTGAAAGTTTTCAACTTGATTTTGCCTCAAGATTCGTGCCCGATTAAGATAATTTTTTGGTGATGTGTCAACTATCCTAAATCATAAGTGCATGTATGCAATGATATTAGTACATGATTTTGGATTGATTTAGATATAGGACATTATATTTATAAATATAAAAATTTAAATAATGGATATAGAAATACATAAAATTTCAGTGAATAAAAAAAACACCGGATTCCATAAAATATATTTGCTTGCAACGCGATCTTCCTTATTTTCTTTCGCCACAAAAGTCCCTCTTCTCTCAGATCTGAGAACTGCCGGAGCGCCCAAAATTCCCATATTCGAGAAGTTCCATTTGCCCAACCACCAAAATCCACAGTTCTAGCCTCTGATTTCTTGATCTTTTCTACCAGGTACCCAAACTCATAAAGAAGAACATCCATGGCGTGCCTCGCGCTCTCCCTCCAGCCTGCTAACGGTCCTGACATCCTCCTCCAGACGCGGGAGTGGTTTCCACCCACTCGCGCTCTCGCCGCCCTCTCCTCCTTCCGCCAGACCCGCCTCGCCTTCGCAGCTTCCTCTGCTGCCTCCTCCTCTTCTGCCCACAACAAGATCTCAGCTTCTGCCTCGGTGGCCCCTACCCTCACCGAAGACCTAGACTCCGCCATCGGCGATGATCCGCTTGCTGCCTCCAGCGGCCAAGTGGTCGTCGGTATCGAGAGCAAGTATCGGGTAGTGTATCGCCTCGTCAACGGCATCTACGTCCTCGGTATCGCCACCATCGACCGCGCATCCGACGGCGGC
Source organism: Dendrobium chrysotoxum (assembly GCA_019925795.1). Taxonomy (NCBI): domain Eukaryota; kingdom Viridiplantae; phylum Streptophyta; class Magnoliopsida; order Asparagales; family Orchidaceae; genus Dendrobium; species Dendrobium chrysotoxum. The sequence goes on from CM034307.1 coordinate 49,301,373, forward strand.
CTCACTAACAATGTCTTCGAGTGCATCAACACCGTCAATCAGGCCGTCAGCGTAATCGTCGCTGCTTGTCGTGGCGTTGATGTTACTCCTGAGAAGCTCCACCGGAAGTACCCCGAGATCTACATGGCTTTGGACATCGTCCTCCGCGGCGTTGGAAGCGTCCGCCTCGCCGCCATCCTGTCCTCTATTCACGGAGAGAGCATTGCGAAGATGGTGCACACAGGCATCGAGTCGGAGAACCGCATCCGTGGTGCTGACACTTGGTCAGGTGCCGCCGAGGGCCTCTCCGCCGAGCGTCGCGCCAATCTCGAGGCCTTCTCATCCGCTTCCTTTGAGCTCCCGCAGGAAACCCTGGCCGCCGGCGATGAGGCTGCCGCGGCTATTGCGCCAGTAGCGCAGCTCACGGGCGAGGAACAGCAGAAGGAGCTGCCCGCTGAAGAGGCTGTGGAGGAGAAGGATCCGTTTGCTGCAAGCGATAAGATAAACAAGCCGGAAGAGGCTCTTGTGGGAGGGTTCAAGAAGGCGCCTAATTCTGCAATAAACGCAGCAGATCCAGCTGCAGCCCTATCCGGTCTTGAAGTTATGGTTTTGCCACAGGCAGAAGCCACTAAGTCTACCTTCATTGGGGTTGAAGGCTTCGAAGGGGAGTATGGTGGGATAGAGTTCAGCAATGAGGAGGCATCCTTATCCGAGGCATTTGAAGGGTTCGACAATGCTTTTGGCGGAGGTCTTGATGCATCAGAGTTTGTCACCACAAAGAAGACTCCCAAGCCACAGGGATTAGGTGGTCTGGAGTTCTTGGCTACCAGTCAGGGACCTCCTCCAGCTCAAGCTGCTGGAGCCGGCACGCCTCTAGAGAACCTTCTGGTGGAGAAGAAGAAAGAAATGTCTGGCCCAGAGATGAACATTGTGGAAGAAATCAATGCTGAGTTCAGGGAGTCTTTGCTTGCTCGAGTTGGCTTCAAAGGAACAGTCTTTTTAAGAACTATTCCTCCAAAACAATCGTCTGGGAAGGAAACTGAGTTCTCTTTCCGCTTGGAGGGTACCTCCAGAATCAAGAGGGCTGTGATGATGAGTTCATGCGTAAGCAGTTTAGGAAATGGAATGTTTCATGTCAGGACTCATTCTAAGGAAGAACCCATTCCAATTCTGAAGTTTAGCCTTCTACCCCATCTCACTCCTCTACCCCTGAGGCTTAGGTTAATCAAAAGGCACAGTGGAACCTTGCTTTCAGTAATGATACAATATGCTTCCAACCCTGAATTACCTGCGCCTTTATCTAATGTTAAGTTCATTTTGAAGTTGCCTGTTGACCCAACACTGCTTAAGGTTTCCCCAAAAGCAGTCTTGAGCCGTGCTGAGAAAGAGTTGACATGGCACATCCCTGACATTCCCCTGAAGGGATCTGCGGGGAAACTGAGAGCACGGATGCCTGTTGACCAAGACTCTTCGGAGGGTGAGGTTGAAGTTCATGCATTGGTGAAGTTTTCTTCCCAGGGAGCGTTGACCTTGTCTGAGGTTTGTTTGAGACCAGTTGCTGATGGCATTGCACAATTTAACGAGGTTAGCCATACTTATGAAAGTGGAACCTACCTGTGTAATTGATGCTGATCGAAGTTTCTGATGTTTTCTCATTGGATTGTATCCAATTCCTTGAGACTATTTTCTTTCTTCTTGTGTCAGTGTTGAGAAATTGATTTGGAAGTGCATGCCATAGCTTGTGATTACCGTAGATAATTAAAGTATCATTCATTCTTCTGCTTCTTACTTCTAGTATCTTCTGCTAGTAAATCCTATATGCAAATCCATCTGAGTTCTGACGAAGTATCTTTATTATGCAGATCATTATGTGCAAAACATTCTTTACTCATTATAAACTTTTAGGTTTACATGTTTCACATGAATATCAACAATTTAAAGGAATTGGAGTGTGTATGTTCTTATACATATGCGAAGGAACCTTTTCATGCTTGTATCTTTGTTTATCGTCTTTGGTTTCTTTTGATTGTCATAGTCATTGAGGTACTTGCAAGCCCTACTTTTATGCCTTTTTTCATTTACTGTGGTTTTAAACAATTCATTAGTGCTGCATTTTTATCATTCTCCATTATCATCCTCCATATTACCAAGGTGTGCTTCACGATGCTGTGATGGAATCACTTTTTATTTTATGGAATCACTTGATTATGTGTTAATATATTTTCCACCTATTTAGAAACAATACTTTGTGAGTCCAGGGTGAATAACACTTCTGGCATTTAAGATGGATAAAATTATTATTTACGTGAATAACACTTCGAGTATTTAAAATGCCTTCTCTTAGTAATTCCCACAACTTCAATCCATCACCATCATTGCACTCAAGGCATATTTTTGACATTATATATTTATATCACATATTAAAGATATTATTGATGACATTTGCTGTTAGACAACCATCATTGGCCACCTAGTCAATTTGGGTTTGGGACCAAGCATACTAGTAGGGTCATCATAGGGACGACATTGTCTAATCATGGGAGGGCATGATATGCATCATTTGTTATTGATAACTATGGTGAATATTTAAGATAAGAATTGAGATTCTTTTAAAAAAGTTATAAATAACCCCTCATTTTGTTCATCTAAGAAGAATTTTTTTTGAGTTCTAAAGATTGCTCGGAATCGAATAAATGGTATGAGAAACCATAATTAACGAGATAATGTGCCATGGCAGGACTTGCTTCACAACCATCAAGTACAAGATTATATTATAATGACGATTATAATGCTTCGTCATAGCTGTCTCCTTTTATAAATGAGCAACATCCATCTCCTTCAAGACATTTGTTACTAGTACTTTGTATAAGACATGCATCACAACTTCCTATGGGTATGCCGACCATCATCTTTCGTCAAAATTGCTGATGTTCTGTATTAACGTTTTATTTAAGAAGATGGGAAATGGAGACACATTATAACTCTTTCATATTATTATAAGTTGTTCAATTACTATTACTATGATTTATTCTTTCCTAGGTTTTCCACAAAATATCATGTACCATCGTCCTCTCTTTACTTAATCGCTTATCTGTGAGATCGAAAAAGGCTAAGGGAATCAAGATCAGTCCTCACTCTACTTTCCCGTTTTATTGCGCACAATAATTGTATGCAATATGTGAGAAATCTTTTCCCCCTCTTAAATGAGACAACTAGTTAGAGTACATGCGCAAAGAACTTAACATCAATTGTCTGGACATTTATAACCAATTGATCTTTTCCCACTCAATATCTAGTAAAGGATGATACACCTATGAAGAGCATCATAATAGAAGTTGTGATTCCTGGGAGGAAATTTTGTTTGTAACATGGATGGTATGTTCTTGTCAACATTATAGGTATGGTTGTCATTAAATTGTTCCTCTCATTACAATTAGAATACGCCATTCTTATAGCAAATATTGCACCATAGTGTAGAGGTCCCCATTGAGCCATAGCACATTATTTAGCACATACTATTTTAAACTTATCACAGAATATGAGATCCCTCACGTGTGTTCAAGGTAGAGCAGCAAAATCATCAAACCCTTCATGCGAGATTGTCAAAGTCGAGAGCCTTTCTCTTTTGTTGAAGCCTTGAAAGCCTTCGTTTCTTTAAGGCAAGAAGGCAAGAGAAGGTTTATTCCTATGTTGAAGGTGAAATCCCTTGTATGCATTGAAGGTTTATTCCTATGTTTAGTTCCACATGCCTCGCATGCAAATGGCATGTGAGGTGAATCACACTACGCTGTGCACCTTGACCCGTGCTATTCAACACTATTGACATGTTTGAATGGCACATTAAAGTGTACTTTATCTATCGGAATGCATCCCCATGTAAGGGATGATCATCCATTGTTTATATTTGTGTATCATATTAACAAAGATCAGGTTGACAACACCAACAAAATCCTCCACTCCCCCCCCCCCCCCCCCCCCCCCCCCCCGCGCGTGCGCTTTAGAAAAAAGACTAGCAATTTACAAGCTATTATAATGGCAATACCTTGATAATACAAGATCTCCATATGTTTGCTAAAATAATTCCTCAAAAACCCAATTAAGAGGTTGTTTGGTTGCCTGAAAAAAGAATGCTGTGTAAAAGGAATACTTTGGAGCTATTTGGATGATTTTAAAAGAAACTCATGAGATTATTGTTTTTTTGGTTTTAAGTAAAATGAATACAATGTAAAGTGCAAAAAACTTATGGTCAGGGGGGTGACCGGCAGTTGCTAATGGCTGCCGTCAGGTGGCTGACGGCTATTGGGGTCGGCGGTGATCGATAGTTGCTGGTGGCGGACGACGATGGCAATGGCGGTGAGTTTGCGGTGTATTTGGAAATCGTCCAAATCTGAGGAATTACAAATACACTGTATTTGAACTAGATGGTGAATTTCTTTTACTTTAAACTAAACACCAATATTTTTAAAACCCCTGCATTTGGAATACTTTACACCCCTTTTGCAGCAAGCCAAATATCCCCTAAAACTAAATAAAATAATTCACTTGCATCAATTTCTAAATGATTCTTCTTTTAATAGAAGCATGAATCTCTCATAATTGAGTACATTTGACTGACAAAAAATATCTTTTTTTATCATATCTCGACAAACTTAGCATGCGGTTCGAGTGCTATAAGTTTAATCTAAGAAATTCACCTGTTTAGACCTCCATTGTGAGCAAATTTTTAGATTTGTCTATGTAGGTTTGTGCTTTATACCACCCCTCTAACTTAGGCGGACCATTTTATTTGAAAAAATCATAAACTTTAGAGGTAGAAAATAGTTCTGCAAAGTTATCTCATTAGTTTTGCAGTGAGTGTCATTTAAAATAAATAAGTTGAAATATTTCATGAACTTACTAAGGGTCCAGGAAAGAAAATCTTTTTTTATATGATACCTTACTAATTGAATGAAAAAAAATTAGATAGATAAAATAAAGTTATTTGGCTAATACGACTTTATTCCAAACCAAATCTTAGTAATTAGAGTAATTAGTAATTGGTAATCGTTCTTGAACTAAGCAAGTGTTTTTTATTTCTTTATTTGATTTGTTGAATCCATAACTTTTTGAATTGTGTAATCTCCAATTATTGACATTGGTAACCGACCTAAAGAAATTTGATTATAATTTAATTCGTGATGATCATAAGTGGAAAGCTCATATTCTTCAGTCATCGATAAACAATTTGTTGGACAATACTCGACACAATTACCGCGTAAAAATCACAAAACATGATTGTAGTAATATGGAGAGTGAAGGTGCACATGCATAAGATTTCACCTACCAAAAGCAAATGTAGCTTTTGATAAATTTGTTGCAACTTGACATCTTCAAGGATTACAAGAACCCTCTATCATGGAAAAGGGAACAACACGCCAATAATAAGGGGGAGTTGTTGGGCTTGTAAAAATTATATTTGATCGAGCATTAAATTTCATTCCGAAGTGCGCATCTTTATGCTTCTTAAATGAGCTAGATTAAACGCTAAATTTTGTTAGACTTAATTGAACCAAGGACAAAAAATACTTAAGTGTGAGACAATGATTCTACAACAAGATCTTTTTGGTCATGTTGAAATTTTCAACACCAAGAACTTTCAAAATGGGTATTTATAAGACCATAAATTAGCTAATTTTGGGCAAACCATTTTGAACTAGGTTAGACCTACCACCACACTCAAAAAATAGGGAATGAAGCGTTTGATCGATCGTGAGGAGCTCCACTGCTACTGACGATATAAGGGGCTATTTGACTAGCCCCTAGTTAAAGCAACGTCTCGATGGCCTCTGAATGATCAGGCTCATGCTTGTTGCTTTGCAATTTGTCTTATATTTAAACTTCTTGGATTTGATCGTTCAAGCTTCAATTTTCCACTAATATGATCGTTCAAGCTTCAATTTTCCACCTTTGATGTGCTTGTGGTGTTGAGATTTACCAATGTGGTATATTTAGATCACTAGTAAGACACATTATCAGTGGTTGATGCTCTCAGGGTTGTGGACTATAAATTTTGAATTTCTATTTTTATAATCGAATACGATATTGCGAATAATATATCATCTCGAAAGACAAATATCATTCCTCAATGGATTCAAATATAAAAATATAAGTATTCTCTTAATTGTTGTAATCGAATTATCATAAAGTATCAAAAGATTGAAATATCATTCAATTATATATTTAATTACAATAATTAAGATATTTTCATTATTCTCATAATCAAATTATCCTAGAAAATAATATACTATCTCATAGGACGTAAACATTACTTTGCTAAGAGTTCGATTGCGAGAACAAAGATATTTTTAAAATTTAGATTTTTGGTATGCGATTTCCCAAAAAATTCTTCTCTTATTTTATTTAAAAGCTAAATACAATAGGATTTATTTTAAACAGGATTACTTATTCACTATAAGGGTAAGGCCTTATAATTAGTTACATCTTAAGAGATAAAGGCTCTTAAAAAACTTTTAATTAAGGTTTTGATAATTAGATTGATTTTCAAATATTATAATCATGGGTTATAGAAATTTGAAAGTTTCAAGAGGGATTTGTTTGAATTTGGAACATTTAGAGAATCAAATGAGGAGAAGGAAATACACAATACTGAGAAACTCAAAAGTATCTCAAACTATCTTATTGTTGAGCTTTATGTTTTTTTTTGGGAATTGAGAGACTTTTCTTTTTATGTTTCAGTTATTCATTTTATTAAAAATTTAGGACTTATGTTCAATTGATATAAAATCAATGAAAATCCTATTAGGTGAGGATTTATGTTATAACCATGAAAGTGAAGCTAACAACCTCCGAATCTAAAATTAAGTTGAGTATACCTCTAGGATAAAAACTCGAATTTTATTCTTAAAAAAATACTAAATGACTCTCAACCTCACCCAAAGCTGAGACCGACTCTACTGGGCTTACTATCCTGTCCGAAAGGGGCGCTAATATGCCAAACATGTCTAATTGGCTTCAAAACTATGATATACAATTTCATGAAAGTGCAAGATTTAGGAATGTTGTTATTTAATTAAGTACTTGAAACCAATATCTAGGGATCCTAAATGATCTCAGTCATATGAATAATATTCATGCTTCTAATTCTAAATGTAATTAATATTTTATTTTAATGAAGATTGTGAGAATACGATTGACTTTAGTGACCTTAGCACCCTAAATGAAAATAAAGATTTTTGTTTTTATCGGTGTATTAGTAAAATTGAAGTTATAGAGGCTTTAAAGAAAATGAAGTGTGGAAAAGCTATTGGACCTGATGATATTCCAATAGAGTTGTGGAAATACTTAGGAGATGAAGGAATTTCTTGGCTTACTAAACTTTTTAATACTATTTTGAAGACTAAAAAGATGCCAGATGAGTGGAGAATGAGTGTGTTGATTCCTATTTTTAAGAATAAAGGTGATGCACAAGATTGTGCGAATTATAGAGGAATTAAGTTAATGTGTTATACTTTAAAACTATGAGAGTGAGTTATGGAGCGTAGGTTACAGCATGATACTAATGTTTCTCAAAATCAATTTGGATTCATGCCGGGTAGGTCTACTATGGAAGCCATACATTTATTGAGAGGTTTGATGGAGAAATATAGAGAGAATAAGGAGGATCTACATATGATATTTATTGATTTAGAGAAAGCATATGATAAAGCTCCAAGAGAATTGCTATGGAGAGTTCTTGAAAAGAAAGGAGTTAATAATGCTTATATTCAAATCATTAAAGATATGTATGCAGGAGCTATTACTTGTGTCCAAACACAAGGTGGTTGACCAAGTATTTTCCTATTTTGGTTGGTTTACATCAAGGATCAGCCTTAAGCCATATCTTTTTGCTTTAGTCATGGATGTTCTCACTAGGCATTTGCAAGAGGATGTACCTTGGTGTATGCTTTTTGCTAATGATATTCTTCTTGTTGATAAGACTAGAGAGGGAGTCAAAGGTAAACATGAATTGTGGAGGTCAACCTTAGAGTCTAAAGGTTTTCGCTTGAGTAGATCTAAAACTGAATATATGGAATGTAATTTTAGTAGTAATAGACCTAGTGGGAGGATTGTGACTTTGGGTGATCAAGTCATTAATAAGAGTACACGTTTTAGATATCTTTGATCTATTGTTCAGAGTGATGGTGAAATAGATGGGGATATTATCAGTAGAATTTAAGTTGGATGGTTGACGTGAAGGAATGCATCAGGCTTGTTGTGTGATAGAAAAGTCCCCCTCAAACTTAAGGGAAAATTCTATAAGATGGTGGTGAGACTTGCAATGCTTTATGGTGCAAAATGTTGGCCATTAAAAGAGAAGCATAATACTAAGTTAAGTGTTGTAGAGATGAGGATGCTTAGGTGAATGAGTGGATTTACTTGTAGAGACAGGATACTAAAGGAGCATATACGTGAAAATGTTAGAGTAGCTCCAGTGGAAGATAAGATTAGAGAGAGTCGCCTTAGATGGTTTGGTCACATAAAACGGCGGCCTTCTGATGACCCAGTTAGGAAAGTAGAGGTATTAGATTTGACTTATGTTAAGAAAGGTAGAGGTAGGCCTAAAAAGACTTGGTTAGAAAATATTAGAAATGATCTTTCTTTATTAGATTTAAACGAGAATTTGACTTTGAATCGGACACAATGGAGAAAAATGATTCATGTTGCCGACCCCACGTAGTGGGACAAAGGCTTGATGTTGTTGTTGTTATTGTTGTTGGTTTTAGCCTCCTTTTTATTCCTCAATATAGGCATGATCACCTGCAGAAAATTTGTCAGCATAAATAGTTCAGACCGCTCCTAGTCATAGGGCACCTAATCATTCATCACAAATCGCATAATTTTCACATCAGCGGGTATAATTAACATTCAAAACACACATAATCACTCATCATAAATCACATAATCACCATATCAACAGGCATAATCAACCTTCAAATCATCATAATGATCCTAACCTAAAACTATGATATGTTGTCCTAACAAACAAGCTAGTGTGTGCTAGGTCGTGTAGGTATCAAACTATTAGGCTTTATGTTTCATTTTTAAATTTTGATTTTTTATTATCTAGGGATTGTTTAAGTTCAAATCTTAAATTGCTAAGATTTAATTATATTGTAAAGTTTGTTGTTTAAGTTTAAAGCTTAATATTCTTAAGAAAAATTAGAGAATGAATTCTAATGTGTAAGGGCTTTATTTATTACTACGCCCTAACACAAAAAATGCAATCATTTCACCTAAGAAGACGAAATAAAAGCATAGGTCATTTTTATGTTTTTAATTATTTAAGAATTTTTGCAATAAAGTGTGTTGGATATATTTTAATTAATTTATTTGGGTCGCAAAATTTATGAAATAATTTTACTGAGGTTGAGAACAATCTCAAGGATATTTTGTAAAATTTGGGATTTTTTGATCTTTATATGATTTATTAAATTTTCTTGAAGTTTTAATCAATTTTAATTATGAAAACTAATTAATTTGCTTTGAAAATTCAAGTTGCATTAAATAATCTCCAAACTTGTTGAAATTTGATTGAGAGGTCAAATGCATCCTCTAGATCAATCGTAGCAAGTTTGAAGACATTTGAAAATATTTTTTAATTTTTAATGGTTTGATTTTATTAAAATTTCATTGAAGGGTGATTTTAAAAAAAGGTTTATTTTTTTTAAAGCATTTTTGTTTGATATGTTTCTATTTTCCTAGACCTCATTAGAGTTTTAATGCCTCTTAGTGTAGTGGATTTGAAGTTCATTTGAAATTTACAAAAATGCTCTTCGGGTTATTTTGATAATCTTTGCATAAATTTTAAGTTTAAACATTCTCCAAATGAATCAAAATTTTAACCGTTAAGTTTATGCAACCTTGGGGAAGCATTAAACTAAACTCAATCTTTTTTTTTTTCCACTTATTTTTGGTTAAAATTTAGATCGTATGATTTTTTAAATTGAATTTGGAATCCTAGCAAAAGAGGTCTACAAAATTTTTTTTTAGATTAATTTTATCATAATCTAAGTCTTAAATGTCATGCAATTTGATTTGTTCAAGTGCGTAGCCTTTGAATTTGAATGCAATGGCTACGAAAGGCCTAGGATTTGTTTATAAGCATATGGTTTGAATGCAACATGAATATGTTTTTATGCATTGGAGGGTCACTAGACACAAGTCCAATGACCTGATGCTCATTGCCATTCTCTTTGGGTTCAAATGAGAACATCCCATTGGAAATCATTGGATTTGCACGGGGACGGAGAGGATAGCGAGGGTTTTAGGGTTGGAGAGCATCAATGAAGGCTTCTACACGAACTTAGGGCTTTGGGAATGTCATATACACAACTAGGAGGCTAGGAGACCTAGGTTTTTCTAAGTTCAAGAAGGTACCTCACCAGAGCTAGTTTGATGGTTTTCAGGTCGTAGTACTTTTGCTTGGAAGAAATAAGAGCAATTGAAGCGAATGAAGCCTTCTATTCGGATCGTTTGGGAAGTTGTCATCACCACCAACTCATTGGAGTTTGTGTTGAAGAAGGAGAAGGTTGAGGATAACATGCTAAACTTCAACTTGATCAAACCAACTAACCAAAAGTAGCTAAACGTGCCCTCCGCACCTTTAATCTCTGAAGACTAAGAAGCCAAGAGGAAGCGAACCACTCAGCTCTCGATTTTCTCTACTCTCCATGGAAGATCGAAATCTAAGCCGCCACCCTCTTTAAGTTTGGACATCCAAGAGAGGAGAAACCCAAATTAGGAAGAGCCTATCTACCAGCTTTCGATTTCTGTTTGAGAACCAAACATAGGTCGTTTCTTTCTTGCTTTTAGAAGATGCAAGTAGCAGTCGAACCTTCTCTCATTTCTCCTTGGTCGCGTACACAGTTAGACTCGCCCAATTGGTCTTTCCCTTTCGTTTTCTCTCTAGAAGAAACGAAAGCCCAGGCTGCAGGTATAGAGCTCCTCTCTCCTACTCGGTTCTCCCTGGATGCACGTGAAACTTGATTTTCCCATTAGTTATGCATTCAAGCTACAATAATAGATGTAAAATGCCTATTCCACCCTCATATGGTTTGAGTCCAATGTAGGGGTGTCAAAATAGATTTTTTTGGGTCGGGTTCAGATTTACCCTGAAATTGACCCACTTCGAACTCATGCGACCCAAACCTGACTGGTTTAATAAATGAGTCAAAATCTTGAACCCGAACATGTCCTGTCGTCGACCTGTTTAAAAAAATCCAACCTGCCAACACATTTAGAATTAAAAAAAAAGTTAAGAGTTTGGGATGGGGTTGAGATACATGGAGGAGAGTCGAGTGATCTGCAATTGGGATTAGTTATTCCAATCTCCTTCACTCTTTATCCTCATGCAAAAGGCAAAACGTTAAACAAGCCCAACCAACTCCCCCATTCCCGCTTTCCTCTTCCCACTACCAGCTAAACTCCACTTCTCCTCTTGCACTTCTTCACGAGCCCAACAAGTTCATGTGTGAACTGCAATGGTGGTTGTGGTGGAGAGGTTGGTTGGTGGGTGCGGCAACAATGGGGTGCTTGGGTTGCAGCTCAGATGCGTGTGGAGGAGTGTTGGGAGGCTTGGACAGTGACGTGAACTATGAAGGAAGAGTCAGGACTATAGCAAGCCAGCGGGTGCTGGTTCCGTGGTTCAGGTCTAGAGTCATGCATGGGGGTTTGACGACGGCTAAGTGCGGATCAAAATAGGTTGAATTTGGGTACGCAGATTGGCCTGAACTTGACCCAAAAGTGAAACGAGTTGAAAAAATAAACCCGAACCTGACCTACTTGTTAAACGGGTCGACCCGAACCTGAAAATTTTGGGTCGGGACGTTGGTTTTTTGGGTCGGGTCATATATTGACATCTCTAGTCCAATGGTTGAGATTTAATTACTCTTTGCCCTTGACGGTTTTGAGAAGCAAACAAGTGCAGGAATCATGCATAAAGAAAGGAAGGTGTGGCAAGCTGCTGTCCTTGAGGTGATTTCAGCCATTAGATGTGGGTTTGCTTGATTTGGAAAGGCTTGGATAGGTTAAATGAAGCATTTGCAGCACTCCTTTGGGAAAACCGAAACAGGGAAAGTCTGAATTGAGTTCGATGTAGATTCGATTAAACCCAATAGGGAAAGTTTGAATTGAGTTCAATTTAGGTTCTATTAAACCCAATTTAACTCGATTTGAGTTGATTAGGTGGATTTAATCCAATTTGATGCAAATTGACTCAATTTAATTCACTTTAGTTTAATTTGATGACTCGAATCGAGTTGATTTGAGTTGAATCAACTTGATTGAGTAAATCTTGTGCAATTTGACTCAATTCGACTCGAATTAATTAAATTAATGTTGAATCGAACAAAAGAATTAATTGATTCAATTTAGTTGGTTCAAGCTAACTCAAGTCAATAAAATAAGTTAGAATTGAATGAAATTGGTCAAATTCAATTAAATTGAACCATCTTGGATCAAAATTGAGGCAATTTGATAAAAAAATTCAGTCAACAGAAGGCTGTGAATCTCATTCTAAAAATGAGGTCAACGGGGGCACTGCTAGCCTCCAGGGTTGGGCAAAGCTAGTTAGGCCAATCCTAGAGCAACATATTTTGATCATAGTTTAATCATGAAATGATGTGATCTGCATCATCTGTTGTTGATTACTGTAAGAAATATTATGGGCAAGGATTATGATTCCCCTTTCTATAATTATGCATAGCTTGTTAGCTTCTCATTCAATTCATTTAGAGAAAATTTTCAAGTTTTGAAGACCACCCAAAATTTCTGAGAAAACACGGACAAATTGTCAGCATCAACAAGTTCATGCGCAACAATAAACAAGACTGGTGTTACATCAAGATTTATGCTACAACCTTTGCTTACGTGAATGGAAGCTATTCAGCCGAGCAAATCTCCATGGTTTTTACCTTCTTGTTTTCCTTTGAAAAGATTTTGTGCCCCATTGTTTAATTCACTTTACTATTTGTGTGTACTGATTGAAAAAATCTACAAAAATCAAGATGAATCCTCACTCTATTTGTTTACTTTCCTGCACATAGCATGAATGTTGAAAATTGTTGGTTTGAATATTTATTTGCTCATTAGTCATTATCTTTTAATGATGTTAAGAAACCTGCTGTTTAATTCATAGATTGTTTCTATAATTTCATGGGCTTCTACATGTGAAGCAGCATAAAATGATGTCAGGTAGAAAGAGGAGTAGATTGCAATGAATCATAAAGGCTTTTGCACAAACACTCCCCATTCCCTTATCCTCTGTTCTCTCGCCCTTTCCTTCCTTTTGTAGAAGACCCTAGATTTGCTAATTCTGAACTAACTAGCTTGAATTAGGCTAGATGTACTCATGCAAAAGGAAATGGAGCGCTTGGTGGCTCCGTGAGGAGGTCCATCTCTAGTGGCAATTGGGGGGCTATTTGACTAGTCTCTCAAATTCTTGCTGAAAGAAATGTTCAGATGGTTTCTAAATCTAGAGATTATCATTTGTGGAAAAATACTTTTCTTGATGAGAATAATTAATCCAATAAAAATGATGGGAGACTACCATCATTTTTTGTTTTTGATGACCTTAATTTAGAAACATTGACTATTCTTACCAATATGATTTTTGAAGCTTCAATTTGCTACCATTAGTGCATTCAAGGCATTGAGATCTATTTTGTGGTATATTAAGATTTGCATTGCAGTTGTATCCTCAAGATTTTCAGTCATTTCTCACAAAACTTGTGCCACAATCATCCCCCTTAAGACTCGCACAGCCATTGTCTCTTATAAAACTTGCGCCATCAGGTGTATCAACCACCATCAGATGACCGTTATATGAGGGCTGTATTGTAGAACTCTTTTCCTACTAATGAAAGCTATTCAAATGTGTAAAGTTTCATGGTTTTTACCATTCTGATTACCATTTAAGTGTATGAGAGCGAGAAAGTCTAGGAGAATCAAGATGAACCTTTGCTCGGTGGATTTCTTAAGCGTAGCAGGAGTGTTGGAAATTGTTGGCTTAAATGTTTATCTGCTCAGTATTTGTTCGTCATGACTTTAAGAAACCTGCCGTTGTGTTCATAGATTGTTGCTATAATTTCATGAGCTTCAACATTTGAAGCATCATAAAACGATGCAAAATAGAAAAATGGCTATGTCTTGGTTGATTTTAGGAATAACTGTGTGATGGCCTGCGCCATCCGCACCCACCTCATGTTGGGAAAATTATTAGGTCCGATCACCTGACCTAGAGATAGGTCCGAATTATTGACACGTGGATTTATTTTTTTACTTTATATATTTAATGTGTCCGCAGAACTTTAAGTCAAAGCGCAGGTAAAGCGCAAGTAAAGCACAGTCAAAAGCGCAGGCAAAGCGCAGTTAAAAGCGCAGGTATAGTGCAAGTCAAAAGCGCAGTCAAAAGCATAGTTCACGTGGCAGTTTTTCAGCGGACGTCTGGATCTATCTCTAGGTTACGTGACCGGACCTAATAATTTTCCCTGATGTTGAGAATGGATCAGTAATCTATTGAATACGCAACATGCTACAGTTTCTGCTTTAGCTGCGAGCACAGCTCTTCACAGATGCCCACGATCAGTAGTCTATCGAATGTTTACAAATGGAGCTAGTTGAGAATAACCATTCTATTTTTTTATTTTTTATTTAGTTTTTATATTGTCATTATGCTCACACAAAGAAAAAAGAATAGGCAAAAAATAAAAATAAAAATAAAAATCTAAATTTTGTAAACTTTGGATGGGTAATAAAAATATGTCATGTAGAATTCAATAGGCGTCAAATTATTGACAATGAAGTTAATGAGTACTTATATTTTAAAATTATAACAATGATGTTATTTTCTTTTAAAATTAAATGCATTGAAAAATATTGATACATGTTCAATTAATTGTTATTATAAAATAAATTATAATTTATCTTTAATAGTTTTTGTCATTTTGGAATAGACTATTAGCATGTTATGTTTTGAATAAATCACCATGTGGATATAAAAAGTTATTGAATGATTTATAAATGAAATGACTAAATGTATGAGTTTACTAAAGTAGTATACCTTTTTATGATATTTGTTGTGGATGTAATATACCTGTGCACATGAATCTAAAAAAGTTTTGAGAAAAAAAATGAAAGTGAAAGTACGGTAGTTATTACCAAGATAGTGAAAATTGGACTAGACAACAAATCGGAAGAAGGAGAGTTCACGGTTCGACCGATTCGATCGGGATCAAATTGAATGATATAATAAATAATAATATTATTAAAAATTAATAAAATTAATGTAATAATATGTCTAATCTTAAACTTAAATACAAGTCCATCCTATCATAGAAAACAAATATCCAAACTAAGAATGAGTTGGAGGTTTAAAATCACACTTTATAAATAATATAATTCATATTTAATATAAAATTAATTTACATATATATTTTAAATTTAATATAAATAATTTATAATTTATGTTATATGTTTAGATATGATACATCACTGAAAATTGCCTTGAGCGAGCACAAATCTCAAAGCATATTCGAGTTAGAAACTTCCAAAATTAAATATGGGACTATCCAAACTCTAATTTCAGCAAACATATAGTCAAATTGAACGTCTCAAGGAGACGAACCCAACAATACCAAAATCAGTCCAATCCAAGCCCAAATGAGCCCAAATCATGGGACCAAAGCACATTTGGAAGGATCAAAGCATAAATTGGATGATCAAATGATAACAAAATATAGTATGCTGATAGTCAAATCGAACAGCTTGATGAGACGAATCCAACAAGCCCAATATCGCTTTATTTTGACATCATTTGGGCACATAAATGCCTAACAAACACTTTATAATCTAGGGGATCAATATGAGTCATCCAATGGAGCACTCCAAATTTGCCCCATATCTTCTACATATTTATGGCACATGCCACTCTAAAAAATATATAAATACACCCCACTTCTCACTTGAAAGGGGGGCTTAAACCCTTTCAAGCTTGGACATTTGGCTGGAGATTGGAGAGAGCTCTAAGGCTTCGAGGATCCTAGAGCTTCACCCAAGAACCATCGCAAGCAAACTTCCGTCGGTTGACCGAATCCCATCACCCGCCCGCTGACCATCGCCGGACCACCATCCGACCACCGATCTTCATCGTACTTTCACCCGACCATCGTCAAATTGCAGCCCGACTGCTAATCTTTGTTAGACTTCCTCGCAACCACTGTCCGGTCGCCGATCGCTGTTGGACCTCCATCCAACTACCATTGATACACCACTCTGACCACCATAACCCATCGACTATGGTCCCTCCGACCTCCGTTGCCCGCCAATTGCAGTCCCTCTGACCTCTGTCACCCACCAACTACGGTCCCTCCGACCACCGTTGCATGTAAGCTATTCCTCCGATCATTATCGCCTGCTGACTACGATCTCTTTGACCAACGTCTCCCATCGACTACAGTTCATTTGACCTCTAGTTTCTGCTGACTACGGTCTCTTCAACCACCGTCTCCTGCCGACTACGGTCCCTCCAACCACCGTGGCCCGCCGACTACGATTCCTTCGACCTTCGTCGCCCGCCGATTATAGTCCCTTTGACCTCCGTCGCTCGTCAACTGCAATCCCTCCGACCTCCATTGCTCGCCGACTACAGTCGCTTCAGCCACCGTTGCCCACCGACTAGATCCCCTCCGACCTCCGTCGCCCGCCAACTACGGTCACTCTAATCACGATCGCTCGATTACAATTTTACCGACCAAATGATAGGCTAACACTCTCTTGAGAACAACTTTCATATCACTAGATTCTTCCAACTCCCACTATATAATATACTCTATATGATGTATATTGAGCCAAAGCCTTTCCACAAGGAATGGCACCATTTGTAATCGACTATAAATACTGTTGGAATTAATTCAACTGGGCCACGCCTCATGATTTTTTGTCATTTTCAGGATTTTTTATGTAAAAATTATCATGTCTTATGACTCTTACATCCCTCTCTCTTTATTTGTATATGTGCTAAATCTTTGTTCAAAATTAAGATATTAAGCTCTTTATCTCTCTACCATTGAGAATGTTCCAGGATGCAACAAGATGTAATTTATACCTATGAGAAGTATAAAAAAATTATATCTATAAATTCATGTTATATTATTTATTATTAAGAAATAGATTTAAAAAAAATCAATTTTTATATTACATAATTAAATAAAATGCAAAAATAATAGATAAAAATTAAATATTAATTTCATTATTAAAATTTAATTAAAAAAATATATGTAAAAATATATTATGTATGTATAGTAAACTTGAGAACTTCACCTTAATATTTTTTGTCCCACATCATCTAAACATTTTATGTTAGCATTGTTTTTATCTATGTAAGATTTTTCTTTCACATGAAAAAAAAAAAGTCATATGGTATGTTGAGCCATATGATAAAGTATAGTTAATGCTTGTATAACTAAAATATAAAATTTAAGTTAATTTATTTAGTAAAATATTTATTAATAAATGTATTAAATTATTTAATTTAATTAAATACTAGTCAAATCGCCCACACCGGTTAACCGGTTGAACCATCGATTCAAGGCGGTTAAAGCCGGTTCATGTGATTTTGATAATATTTCAGACCAACTGGTGGACTGGTTCATGGTTCAACCGTTTGAATCGACTGGTCCAATTTGATTTTTTAAATAGTGGTTATTATTATTTAGATGATGTCTCATTTGATAGTTGTATTCATTAAAAAAAATAATACGACATGGCATGAGTGTTATTTATGTATAACATATGATTTATTTTTATTTTCAATATTGATTTTAAATAAACTATTATTAAATAAAAGTATTTAATTTCATTTTGTATATCAATCTTGCATATTATTCAAAATTTGGTTGTGTTAAATTAATTTAAAAACATGATACCTCATTGAGTTGTGGGATAACTCACCCCTAGCATTGAACAAACATACACAAATATCATTAAAAAATTTTAAATGAGTGAAACAAGAGAAAACATATATCGTATATGTAATACCATACGATCTAATTTTGGGAAGAATTATTTATTTATCTATTAATTAACCAACCAGACCTTCTATGAATTTACTGATATAAATCAATCCAGCATGAGCAACTAAAAATAATATACATCAAAATATAGAATCACGTTCATCCATCTAAATTCATATACAAAAGTCAGGAGACTAATCATTACATTCATTTCAACTTTCAAAGCTCATGAATTCAAAAGAATAAAATTAGAGAAAATGCAGAAATAAAATAAAACCTGAATCCTAGATCTGCCTCACTCCCCTGAATCCTAACTCTTTCCTGAAAAATATATAAAACCACAGAATAAGCTAACATCTTAGTAAGTTACTAGAACTTACAATTGAAATCAATATAAGATAATATGAAATAATATGTATGCAATCATTCAATTATTATCAATATGAACATATATTTATAAAAGCATGTAACAATCAATGAAAGGGTAGTATGTCATATGATTAATAAGCATCATTATAATTATATATCTTAAGAGTAGTGATCAGTAATCAAGTGAACAGTGGTCAGTAACCGATAAATATATACAATGGGTCAGTAAACTCTATCATTTCTATACATATTAGTTAAGAACAATTTCCATCTATCTCAATTTAGAAAATTTGTATACTTGTCGTGGTTAAATGTATGTCGTACAATGTTAATGCTATGTGTGTGTCTCATGTCTTATTTCAATATAGTGTAACAAATCAATATATTATATATCATATATGTTGTATAATCTGTATGTATCATATATTCATATCATGAGTTATTGTAATTCATAATCAATAATTGATATATATATATTATATGCTATTATATTAAGCTTTGTTTGGGTTGACTTTTTTACGGCTTCTTAAATAAGCTTTTTAGTACAAAAATACAAAAATTAAAATTTTTGTACTAAAAAATGTTTTAAGAAGCAGTAAAAAAGTCATCCAAAACGAAGTTTTAGCCTTATCATAAACATGCATCAATCATAGTGTATCATATATAAATCACATCATATCATATTATATATGCAATCTATCTTATATGCTCATATCATATGTATATGCAAGCACTGCAAGTAAGAAAATGTATTCAACTTTCTATGATATTTTTCATGTATCCAATCCTGCAGATCAACCCTACATGAATCAATCATATCACAAGTCATTTATGTTAGATGACTTTCATATCAGAAGTCATCACTTCCTACTTGTCGACGTATCATATCATATAAAAAATCCTTGATATCAATATCGACTTTTTTTTTACCATTGCAAGAATAATTTTATTCAAAAATAACTTTCAATTATTTTCCATAAATAAATAGATTGTAAAAATATTTGATCATTTACATATATTATAAATGTATTATGACGTGAATATGGTCAAATTTCTATCCCTTCACATATCTATGTAAATTTAATTTCAAAATTGTGTTAATTAAAAAAAAGGGTGATTTATATACATGTCACAAAATTCTTTTATATTTATATACATAAATTATCATATTCATGTACATAACATTCAAAATTTTAAATTATATTAAAATAATATTAATATTAATATATTTAAAATAAAACGCATATTTTATTTATATATTTTTAATGTAATTTAGTTTTAAATATTAAAATAATATATAAGTAAATATAAATATCACTAGTAAATGCCATCGTGACCATGTAAGAGTTAAATCTGTACAGAGTTGCCGTATAGGTTTCAGCCTCCCCCGTCGCCGGCGTTGCGAAGAGCTCGCGACGCTCGCTTAAGCTGCCGGTCTGCCTGCTTTCGAAAAGCTGGTCTGGCAATATCTAAACAAAGCTCGATTTTTTCTCGCCCATATTCTTCGCGGGCACTTTCTCCGTTTCTCTCTCCCGGCGATTGCGTGATAAAAAGATGTGTTTTTAAGGTATTTCCTTCAACCTACTCCGTCCTTCAGTAACTCTATATTTTGGTTTCTGCAGAAGCTCTACATTTTGGTTCCTCCGTTCATCTAGTATGTTTTTCGCTTCTTTCTTCATTCGCGTTGGCTCCAATCATCAGCTTTATTCTCTATTTTTTTTGGGAAATAAGTGATAGTGATTTTTCTCGGGACGAGATGGAATTAAGAAACTTCTCGAGTAAAAGCTTTTCTAGGTCAACATAAGAATACAAGGGAATTTTTTTCGAACATGAATCACTTATTTAAGGGCAATTTACCAACATCTTTAATTTTTTTTGGTAAGTTTGAAATTAATGGTTTTATTTCCCTTTTCCTGCTTGCTCATTTTTGTCATATTACCAGCCTTACTGGTTATACATTTTGTTTTGATTTTTTGCACACTCTCTGTAATCTGTATGAAGGAAAAAATTATTGAAGATGTCATAAAAAATTTGTGAAGAGTAATCCCGTCTTGATACTTAACCCATTGCTTATTTCGCAAGGATTTGTAGGGATGGGATGGGATGGGATTTATAAACTCTCAAGGATTTACAATTTTTCTTGGATTTACTTTAGATATATAGAAAATACACGATTTTTAGTATTTGTGATACTTTGAAGCATAATCCCTTCTGTCTTCGTATTCAGGTAACAGATTGAAATAGTTCGAAGATAGAAACAAAGATATGTAAGTGCGTCTACCATACGCTTCTTTGTACTAGTTAACAAAGTTGCTTCTATCGCTTTGCTTTTGCTTATGTGAATTCAAGTCTGTTTGCATCTGTACATCTGTAGTTTTTCACGGATAAATACGCAGACTTAATCCCGGTACTAGCACATGACTATTTCCATCTCAACATCTTCTCCAGACTACTAAATTAATGAGTTTCAAGGCGATGCAAGCTTCAATTGTGTATCGCAAACTTCTCAAAGCTGTTGAGACTCACATAGGAAAAAATGGAAGCAAAGGGCAGTTCAGGGATTTCATTGCCCAAGAGTTCAGGGAGTGCGCTAAGCTGTCTAATCCATGTGAAATTCAGGGAAAAATGAAGCTTGCTCATGATTACACTTTCCTGCTTAATAGCGTGCATCATCATAAGGTATCTTTTAAATTATAAGTTTCTTTATTATATTTATATTATTATAACGACTTTTTTGTAGATATCATGTTCATCAATCCTTTCTTGTTTTTTAGCCAGTTAAATATGTTCAGAGTTACAATCTTTTATGATTAATCTTTCACCAACACACCTTCTGTAATTTTGACTAACTCACTTCTGCCTTGCATACATTATGTAAATAAATGAATATTTTGTTTATTTAGGTCAAATGCTATCACTCATTGATAAATATCTGTTTGCAATTTTGTATGTTTTGTGGTTCTTTCATTTCTGTAGGTTTTGTGTTTGATCATATGTTTGATTTTTTTAATCTATGCTGTGTTTATAAAGGAAAACAAAAAACATGCATTTGAGCATCATATGTAACTCGTGGTGTTTGACCTATCTTGTCATTGTGTGAGGTAATAAATGGAAGCAGAAGAAATTCATGCTTGTAAGGCTATATGTTCCTCATTTTTGGAGCTATTTTTCTTTGTTTCTTATTTTTATTAGCTTCCTCTTGTTCTTTGCTTACCATTCTGATAAGATAAACGATTATCTACAAGTTCATTGCCAACTCCAGCAATTGTGAAAAATGAAAAATGGGGAAACAAGAGTACTAAGAAAAAATATTAGGAAATAAGGGAGAATCAAGAGGGAAGAAGACGTTTGCTTTTCTTTAGTCTCCGACATCCGTCCATACGACCAATAAATTCTACTCCCTCTCAAGAACACAACACAATCATGAACGTACAAAAAAGTTTCATGTGTTCGGGGCAAAAGCAATCTTAATCACCTAGGAAAATATATAGAGGATGCATATCCTTGGCATAACAAACTTAGCTTAAAAGAAAATACACGTTATTTGTTTGCCCCAACATACACCTCCAAGCTAATTTATTGTTGGGTTATAATCCTTGAGCCATGGTGACGTGTGACTCTTTCATGTTGGGTGAGTTGCTGTGTTTTGCCCTGGGGCGGGTTGAAATCAATTCCCTATACCTTGGAAGCATGATTTTTCTCTAAAGGTCGAGGTTAGGATAAAGCATGGTACATCAGCATGTGGTGTCACTTACTGGGAGATCTTTCCATTTAGTCATATACTGCTGTTTGCAGATGCCAGCTTGCTGATGTTTGCGTGGTTTGAGAATGCATTTAAGTTATGGAATGGATGGTGCAACCAATCTTATGGAGGTTTAAAGGATTGGTGTAGTGTGCAGTCTTCCTTGAATAGTTTCAAGAGAAAGACATGAAAAATTGGGTGAATGTGAGAATATGGTGGTGGTTGCAGGTGATTTACAACTCACGTTAATTTAAAAAGAAGATTTTTAAATGCCCGCGTGTGCTCCGAAAAGAAAGTTTAATTGACTTGTTTAACAAGAAAATTTGAGAAAATATCTAGACATTTTTTAATGTTTTATTATTTTTAGCAATTTTGTTAATGGAAGTACCATGGAGAAGCATCTTTTAAATCTCGGAGATCCAAATGAAGGATTTTTAAAAACATATCTATTGTAAAGCGCCTTCATATCTTTAGGACCTACATGTAATTTACCTTAAACAATATGATTGTTCATCATACATCTTTAGTTTTTCATGGGAATGTTTTTAGTGATTGTTTGCAATTATTTGTTCATGATCTTAAAAACATTAAAAGAGCAAAGGGTGAAAATAATTTTTATTAGATTTTATCATTTTATTAACATTACTTGATTGGTTAGTTTTAAGCCCATATCTTTTTGCTTTAGTCATGAATGTTCTTACTAGACATTTGAAAGAGGATGTACGTTGGTGTATGCCTTTTGCTGATGATACTCTTTTTGTTGATAAGATTAGAGAGGGAGTTGATGACAAATATGGAATTAAGGGGGTTAATCTTAGTGTGTAAAGATTTTCATTTGAGTAGATCTATAACCGAATACATGAAGTACAATTTTAGTGTTAATAGATCTAATGTGGGATTTTGACATTGGGTGATCAAGTAATTAAAAAAAGTGCACGTTTTAGATGTCTCGGGTCTATTGTTCAAAGAGATGTTGAAATAGATGATGATATTGTTAGTAAGAATTCAATTTGTATGGTTAAAGTGGAGGAATGCATTTAGCCTGTTTTGTGATAGAAAAGTACCCCTCAAACTTAAGGGAAAATTTTATAAGATGATGGTGAGACCTACAATGCTTTATGGTGCAGAAAATTGGCCATTAAAAGAGAAATATAAAATTAAGTTAAGTGTTGTAGAGGTAAGGATGCTTAGATGGATGAGTGACTTTACACTTAGAGGCAGAATGTGAAACGAGTACATACGTGAAAAGATTGGAGTAGCTCTCGTGGTAGATAAGATTAGAGAGTCGCCTTAGATGGTTTGATCAAATAAAATGTTGGCCCTCCGATGACTTTGTTAGGAGAGTTGATGTATTGGATCCAGCTTATGTTAAGAAAGCTAGAGTCAGATCTAAAAAGACTTGATTAGAAAGTATTAAAAATGATTTTTTTATTAGATTTAGATGAAAATTTAAATCTTAATAGGGAAAATGAAGAAAAATGATTTATGTAGTCGACTCTATATAATAGGATAAAAATTTGTTGTTATTGTTGCAGCTTGAAGATTATGCAAGATGGTGAAAAATAGTCAAAATGCATCTTGTTTAAGAGAAGAATTCCAAAACATAGATGGTGATAGACGGCTTGAATACAAAAAAAAAGTACGAAATAAAATCGAAGGTAAGTCTCATTACATTCTCCAAATGAAGAGTATTCCTTATGCAACAAAATTGTAAGGGACACCGTAGCCATGTACAGCATTAATTTCATTGTCTGGTCTTAGAAGATATTAAATTTTTCTAAATAAAGTGAAAAATGATACGTACCTGTGATCAATGGCAATTGGTGCTACAGATAGGGGTGAGTTTTTAGTAATACTAGATTACAACTTCTTAAGCATTATATCAACCTTATTTGTTATTAACTCCCTTGAGATTTGAGTTAAATGTTCTGCAGTCTCTAGGTTTGTATATGTTAGACTTATGTTAGACCGGTCCGGTCCAGTAGGGACCGGTTCACCCAAAACTGGCAGAGAGTTCTGCCTCCTGTACGCAGGAGCCGACATCCCAGTTCACCTATGAGCTGTTTAGGAAGGTTTTTGAAGGGAGTTTAGGGGAAAATTGAATATAGGGACTGTTCAGAGATTTCCTTTTGAATTGTATGCATTAAATAGTTTGTTTTCCTAGGTTAGGGCATCTTGAATTTGGTTGAAATTTGGGATCTCTTAGGTTTTAGGTTTTGGGCTCTTGCGGCGTCTAGATATTGGGAGAGAACGATCCTCCTCTCGAATAGAGGATCAATTGTACCTTGCTCTTTTCTTTCCGTGTTATTTGATTTATGCAATAAAATTACTGTTTTGCTATTTTTCATTGAAGTTTGAAAGCGTTTTCTAGCTGTTTTCCTGAGATTGATAGGAATTACGTAAAATCTTCAAGTGTTTCCTATCAACTTACTATTGATCTTGCATCCTTTGCAGGATTTGCTCTTCTCTTACAACATTGCTGTGGATAGATCTGATGAAATGAAGAAGGTGCTAAATAAATCTGCAGCCAGTGTAGGTCTTCGGCTCCCTGAGGTTTATCAACCTTAAAAAAGTATTCTTTATCACTATATTGTATCATTGAACAGGCTTCTGATTGTCTGAGCAGAAATGGCTTCTTTTCGTAATAAATAAATTGAGCTTTGTAATTCAGTTGCTTTTAAGGGACTTTTTGAAATGATGGGAGTGAATTACCAGAAAATGATAATTTTGGAATGAAGAGAATCTATGGTGATGTTATCAGTGTTACAGGGCAAGTAATTATATTATTTTAACTATGGTGTAATGTAAAATTTTCAGTTCTTTTTTATAGATGCGTTGCTGATTTCAAGTTTTCAAGCAAAAAAAGAGATCCCTTGGCATAATAATGTTGTAAACATTTGTTAATAAGTTTTAGTTTTCATTTGGGACAGCTTTCTTACTGCTTTTCAAAACTGTTTTTTAGTACAAAATTATTTTTTTAAAATTTTTGTACTAAAAAGCTGCTTTAAAAAGTATCAAGAAGATCATTTCAAACGAAGCCTTATTTGGCTATGTGTTGCTTTTGCTTCACATTTCAGAACCTAGGTTGTTTTTAGATATAAATCCTGTTTTAGGAAACTATGATTTTATTTTAGCTTATGTTATCAATGAAAAACAAATGTCATAAATTTTAAAGATGCATGAAGAATTTAAACTTTTAATTGTATTAAATTAGCAGTGTAAGCGAGTTGAGTCGATTTAAATCAGGGCTAACTCAAGCTTGATATGCCTACTCAATAGGAGGCTCCATCTTGAGTTCATGCTTGACCTGCAAATATAATAGTGAGCTCGAGCTCAACTTGTGAACTCTGGCTAAGCGGCAACTAGTAAAAGAAGCATTTTAGAGGAAAACTCTGTTCTTTTTCTTGTTGTTGGGTTCTTCCTTATTGCTGTTATTGACATTGTGAGGCCTTGCAGCTGTCGTTGAAAACTTGACATGCCAATTCTAGGAGCGATTATTCTGTGCAGACACCGGACGGTTCTCCTGTCCAGTTCTGCTTGGTACCGAGCATAATACCGAGCGGTATTATGCTCGGTACAGGTCGGTACCGAGCTCGGTATATTTTTTTGTGACGTGGCGCTTATTTGCCTCTGAACGTCGTTTGGACTCTGCACCTAATAATTTTGCCAATTCTAGATGCTGCTGTAGCTGTGTGGTGTAGTCAACTGAATGTATTCAGAGGAACAGAAGAGTGAGGTTTCTAGATTTTCCTTTTAGAAGGCACATATTATAGACCCTTAACATCAATTTTTGCCTTTGAGAAATGACACAAATATGAACAAAACTATAATCAACCAATATTTGTTTACTTGACAACTTCATTTGGTAAACAAATATAAGCAATTGAAGCATTTATGTAACTCATCTTAGGCTTCATTTGGGACAGCTTTTTTTACTGCTTCTTAAAGCAATTTTTTAGCACAAAAATTAAAAATTTTGTACTAAAAAGCTGCTTTAAGAAACCCTAAAAAAGCCGTCCCAAACGAAGCCTTAGTCTGCTAGTTGGGAGTTTTGACTATCAATAAAAGGTTTTGGGTTCGAGTCTTATATATGTGATGCGTGTGTGAGTTGATCTTAATTGGTCTAAATGTTCTAAAAAAAAAATTTTTTTTTTTAAGTACTTACTTGATACATGGATCTATAGAGTATGCATCAGTGATATTTTTATCTATCTTCAAGTTGAAGATAGTTTCTTAAAGTTTAAGAGCGAAAATTTGCTCAGGCTGAAATTTTTCTTAGACTAAAAAATGCATTGCTTGTTGTTTGAGCTTTATTTGTATATTATTCTTCCCGCTGCTCTCGAATCCTATGAAATGTTACGATGTGTTTATATATTCATATTTTTATACTAATGTGAATATAATTTTTAACAAAAAGTAACAAATTGTGTATAATATCTTTAAAATAATCAATTTGTATGATCACAAGAAAATTTTTTTTACTGTCACTACTTTTCAAAAATATGGATATTTTTTGGCAATAATATTTCATGTGAAAAATAAATTATTAGAAAAATTCAAACTTATTTTGAAATGCAAAATACTATGAGATTTACACCTCAAATTTGATATATTTTCTTTAAAATTTTTTTAGAAATTCAATCGATTAATTCATAGAAGCGTTTCTTCTATTTAACGATAAATTAGGCTTCATTTAGGACCACTTTCTTATAGCTACTAAAATGGTCATTGGGTGGAGGACTTATGAGAAGTGGATACACTTTCCTCGAAATCAGCAAACGACGATAAGAAATTAGGAAGAAGAACACATCAAAACTCTTTAAATTGCAAAAAATATGAAAGAAAAGAGCAAGATACAGTTGGATCTTCAATTGGAGAGGAAGATCCAGCTCTCCCAAATCCCTAACTGGCGTCTAGAGCTCCACAACCTAAGAAATTCTAATTTCAGCAAACTCAAAACATCCCCCTAAAATCACCTTATTATTAGCCTTAAATATGCTCCCCTAATTCCCTCCCAAATCTGAATTAAAATCTCGAGTATACAAAAAAGGGAGCACTAGCTAGGTGGTGATATTTCTCAAAAAAGTTACTTTCCACACATCTCCAGCCTTTAGCGTTGAGGAAATTTGTTGTTTTGTTGCCCTCTACCGCCATTGCCTCACCACACGAAATCTCGAGTATACAATCACAACGTTCATATTATGTATGCACGCAACATTTGTATATTTCATTTGCCCTTGCTAGTTGCTCAAGCGGACCGTCAGAACACCTTGACATACATTCATGCATCCTATTGGTGGCTATGTCCACGAAGTCTTTTGTCGGCATACCTCGAGATTTCTCAGTATCGGGCCAATGCAGTCGATAGAGCATAATCGAAAAGCTTACAAGGTACACCGCTACTGGAAAGAACTGGTGATACATCTTAAATAGCACAAATGCTATAACTACCCACCTTAAATAGCTGAAAAGCTACAACCACCCACCATAAATGTTACGACAACCCAGCTTAAATAGTTGAACTGCTACAACTACCCACCACAAATAGAGAAAAATAGCACAGGAACAACAACAATACACAGCGATAAACAACGGTACATAATGGTACCCATGAAAGGTAGACAATGGTACATAATGAAATTTTACAATGAAATACAGAATAAAATTTTACAATGAATTTACAATTGAATATTACGATACACAATATAATTTTATCATGAATTTATGAAATACAGAATGAAATTTTGTAGTACACATTACAATTTCAAATTGAAATAATTACACATCATCCCTACTTCTCTGATTCATTTATTCCCATCATTATTCTTACATATTCTTCTTTCGTATGGGCATTTGATGGACCGAGAATGTATTCATCTATGAAGCATTCTGATATGTTTGAGAACTTCACCTGACTCACTGGTTCTCTGGGTATACTGTTCTGTTGCAGTGGCCTAATCTGCAGGCTTTTTTCTTATATCTTCTCTTCTCCTAGTGACTACTCAATCTTGCATTAGAGATGCCTTTAGGCTTGCACTTGAGTGGGCCTTTCAATTTTTTAAACCCACTTTTTGTGTTACCAACGAACTTGTGGTTCTTTTTTTGTCATCCAGGATTAAGTTGACATTTTCAGTCATGTCAGTCATTGCAGCAAATATATACTATTCTGCTTCCTCATTCCTCTGTGCTCGCATGCTAATTTAATATGCAAATTTGTTAAGATAATTTTTTAATATAATATCACTACATCTCTCTTGAGATGGGATTGCTTTCTTTCCCATACATGTGAATGTGCGGCCAACATAAATATCTTTCCTAGCTCTGACTAACCATCTCAGCAGTAGGTACTTCGAAGGAATATTAACTATATCTAACTGCCTTATTACTTTTATGCAGTGAGAACATAGTAAATCCATCATGTCGAACTTTCCACAGCTGCATTGAATAGTACCATCTTTTGCATCAAAATGAATAGTCCAATGGATCGACTGATCAATCTTCTCGAGGCTTTTCATGAAGAATATTGATGAGTCACTTGACGCATGATCTATACACATTCCACTCACACCTTGTAAAAATACTTCTTCAAAAAATGAATATAATTTTCTTGCATACAATCAGGCAGCTTGCTTTAGTATTGGGCTACTTTTTATTAAAGGTACTATTTTGGATTGGCTGTATCTAAAATTTTCATCCAATTCATTCTGATGCCAAGTCCTCATCACCTTTTCTAAGCTAAAAAAATAATCAGTTATAGAACTTGTTGGCTTTGAAATATCATAACACACATTGTTAGAAGACTCGCTATGCTGTGTTGAAAGAATATCAATATTAAAATATTTTTTGTTGAAAGCTGTTGATTACTTATGCCTGATTCTGTAAAGCTCCTTCAACCAATTATGGCTGTGGAGGTCCCCTTTAGTGATCATTTCAGCCCAGGTTCTCTCAAAGTCCTCCTCAGAATCACACTTGCTTAAACATCTATAAAAAATGCCTCTAACTTTGTTATTGCGATTAAAGCATCACATCTTGGATGGAGTCTTCTTGGTAATGTGCCATTGACACAACCTATGACTTGTTTGAGGTAATGCAATTTCTATTGCCCTAGCCATTACATGCTCCTAATCAATAAATATTGTTATCGGATATTTATCACCCATTATTCGTAAAAATGTTCTAAATAACTAAATAAATGATTCAATTGCCTCCTCCGATAAAAATGCTACCCATAACAGAATATTCTACCAATGATTATTAACTCCAACAAAAGATGCACAAGCTAAATTATATTTATTTAGTCTATAGCTAGTATAAAAAATTATCACATCTCTAAAGCAGTCATAATCTACTCTCCCTAATCCATCAACCCAAAAAAATTCAATAATATATCGTTCTCATCAGTTTGGACGTCCCATGCAAATATGTTGTCATCAACTAGTCGATCTTTAAATAGTTCAATTAGGGAATTGATGTCCTTATACTCAATCTTCGCTCTTTTCCCTTTCTGAATATAGTTATAAGCATCCTTCTTAGAAAATCCAACATTTTTAAAACCTCCGACTTCATCGGCTAGGTAGGTAAATGCATCAACAAGTTTTATCCAGGCGTCTATCATTAATTTAAGAATTAATGCTTTCTCATCACTAATATTCCTACATTATTTAAGTAGATGTTGATCTTCTGGCCTAGCTAATTTGTGGTTGTGGCTCTCTATGCATTTTTGCATCGTTCAAACTCCATCTTCATCTACTGAAAATTTAATCATAGCGGGACACCCCGTTATGGTAGTTGATTTTTGATATTTTGATTGAAAATTTAAGTCAATACTTTTCTTAAATCCAGCTTTCGAATAGACAAAGTCCTTGGATCTTACTTTTCTTGAATTAGGCCAATAATTGTAATGTTCGTTGCGAACACTAAAATCAATATTATGAGCATAATGGCAATACATGTCATATGCTTCATTCTCAGGATTAAAAACACCATGTGCATAAGAGAAACTTATTTAACATTCTGATATAAACATGGTAGTATACAAAAACACAGCG
Organism: Dendrobium chrysotoxum; assembly: GCA_019925795.1. Classification (NCBI taxonomy): domain Eukaryota; kingdom Viridiplantae; phylum Streptophyta; class Magnoliopsida; order Asparagales; family Orchidaceae; genus Dendrobium; species Dendrobium chrysotoxum. Next base: position 49,331,558 of record CM034307.1, read on the forward strand.
GTACACAGCAGCGACACACAGAAGTGGTAATACACAACAATAATACATATCAAATTTTGTTTTTATTTGGACTGGCACACAGAATCTAAACTTGCATCTAAGCATGTGCCAAGCAATATAAATTCGGTGGAGAAAAAAATATTTGAACAATACACTCTAAACCATTAAAAACTCTACATTTTCAAATGAAAAAAATAGTAAAACCTCTTCGGAGTTTTGAATTTATCGATAATATTCCCTACTTATCTCCCGTAGTTCGTTGTGGTAAGTCTTCATGGGCGTTTTGCGTAACACCTTTTAGCTCCTCGCAGAATTCAACTTCTTCCAAACCGATTTTCATCTTCATAGCCTCTTTCTCTTTTTTCTTTCTCAGCTTTATTCTGAAGAGAAATCCTATCTCAGGTGGCGAAAATAATCCGCTAATATCCTAAACCCTAGATATTGACACGTTTCTTTTCAATTTTCGCGTCTGGATCGGGTCGGGTCGTTGGGCCACACTATAAGTTGGAAAAGATACGACAAATATTAAAATTTCATCAAGTCAGGTCGTTAGGTAGTCGGGTCGCCACGTAGCGGCATTGTATTGGAGTCTGAACATAGAGCTACGTCCGCACAAAATAATTTCTGCTACAGGTGAGGAAGAACGGTGGATTTGATTGAACTAGTTGTGGAGGTCAGGACCAAGGTCGAGGGTCGGTCTAGAGCAAGTTTCAGGCGAGGCGACGGGCTTCTTACGGGTTGCGATCGGGATTGTAGAGGGAGTTTGACGTGTAGTTGGAGGTACGAGGACAGGCGGCTTGTTGTGGGAGATCGAAGGGCTAGGGTGGGTAGAGATTGTTCGGCTCAATGCGGCTAGAAGATCGAGTGCAGCAGGGTTTTTGGTTTGACTTGTGAGAAGATTGAAGTCGAAGCAGGTAGAGGGTCGTAAAGATCAGGAGTGAGGGTTGATGGGTCGGAAGCCTGGAGTATCTGATCGAGAGTGGGGTTGGCATATTCAGTCGGAGGTCCTTGGATCGGGTGGCTTTGGTCACAGTAGATGGAGACGTCGGGCTGTGTGCAGATGGAGGGTGCTTAGAGACTGGCTGCTGGTGTGAGACGATCAGAGATTTGAGGGTCACGGGTCGTGATTAGGTGCAAGGGGAAATTGGCGATTTGGATGGTCTGCAGCTGGTGGTATCGGGAAGCTAGTTGTAAACGGATAGGGGAGGCGTTGTCGTGGATTGCGACTGTAGACAAGGCTTCGAACGGGCTTGCAGGCTATTTTGGTGTTCGACGGAGCTTCTGCTGGGTTTGGGAGGAAGAGGCGCATGCAACGAGTGAGAGGGCTTCAGCTGTGAGCAACTGGAGCGTGGAAACGAAAATTTCATTTTCTTTTTTGTTTTAATGACGAGCGGGTGCGATCGACAAGCCACTGTGCAGGAAATCCGGAGAGCGATTTGATTGGTAGAGATTCAGTGGGATTTTGATGAAATTTCAGCGGAAATCCGGTGTCACCGAAGCCGGAGCAAATTTCGACGGATACGGGTAATCAGATTATTTTAATTTTAATTTTAATAATAATTATTATTATTATTATCATGATTAAATAGCCAAAAATGCAACAGGGAATTTTTTGGTCATGATTTTCGTGCCCTTTTTTGAAATTTGCACATTTTGCTTTGGAGTGTGTTGATTTCTCCGCGCAATTTTAATTCCACAAATTGCAGTTCATTTTAGGTATTGTTGACGTTCTGAACATATTGGAGAAGTCCGTTTTGCTGTCGGAGGTCGTTTGGGCAACATCGCTCATCAATTTAGGGTCGGAGGTCATTTATCCCTTCGAGTGAAGTGTTGCTTAAATCGCTGTTTTCGCATCTTTTCATGTGTTTTGATGTGTAGGGGTCAACACATGGATGAATTTGCTCAACCATTGCTGATAGTGGTTTGATGGATTCTTGTTTTAAAGGTAATCTTTTTACTTGCTCCAATATATTTATCATGGAGAGACTTGATAGAGTTTCTTACTCATGGATGGTCTAATGTTGTAGAGTGGGCTCGTGTGGAGCATTTTCATAGGTTGTCTTCTTATCATGCTCCTCTTTTTTTATATGTTACTAACTTACCTTTTCTAGGACATGTCTTTTATATTTCAGAATATATGGCCTAATACCCACCGAGGCTTAGGGTGGTTGGTGGGAGAGCACGATTGGGAACCCTTCATCTTGGGTTCGAATCCACCCCACTACGGCCGCGCCTCTTAGGTGGGGACCAATAAAATGTTGGCTCGGGGGTTTTTGGTGTGGGTGCCACCGCTAGGTCGACCGAGGAGATTAGTGGACATCGCCAAGCGCCTCACAAGCTGAGGTGGCAGCGGGCCGATGCTCCCCGTTCCAAAAAAAAAAAAAAAGAATATATGGCCTAATCATCAGATGCTTAAGGCGGTTGTTTTTAATAATTGGACCATTCACACAATTAGCTCTTCTTTGTATATTCGTTATTCTAAGTTCAAAAAATTAAATATGATATTAAAAGAGTGGATTATGGATGTCTTTGGGAATATTTTTCAAGAAATCAAAGAGGTTGAAGAGGAGGTTTGCTAATGGGAATTGGCTTTATAAAACTCTAATTTTGATGTCAATAAATATGCTTATTTGAATCCTAAATATTTTGCTGGTAAGAATTTGCCTAAATATTTTGCTGCTACTGCTCAGGAATTACTGAATGGTTTAGGTTTAAAAATGCATAGCAAATCATTGTGAAGAGGTTTCAGATTTGCTTGTGAATAAGAGTAAATGCAATATTGCGCCTTCTAAATATATATATTTGTCTAGAAAGATATCGTTAAATGAGGTTTTTGGTTTTTATCTTTCGCAAGCTTTATCTACTCCGGTTGCTATTTTAGATAAGCTTGATAAAATTTTGAACATATTATTTTGGTGAAGTTCTGCTAATATTTGAAGAATTCATTGGTGCTTTTTGAAATCTCTTTATTTTCCTTGTAATTAGGGTGGCTTGGGACTTGGGAATTTAAGGGATATGGTGAAAGTTTTTCTTTTAAGCTTCTTTGGTGGAAGTTCAGTAAAAACGGTAGTTTATGGGCTTAATTTCCTCTATGCTAAATGTCTCTCTCTTCTTTTCATTCTATTTCTGCTCATATTCATAGATTTGCTTCTTCTTGGTTGTGATAGATTATGTAAGGTTAGTAGGGCTGCAAACGAATCGAGCCTAGCCGAGCTTCAATCTATTCGAGTTCAAGCTCGTTTGTCTAAACCGAGCTCAAGCTCGGCTCGAAGCTCGTCGAGGATCTTGGACAGCTGTTCGAGCTCGTTTAAAACCCCTATGTTCAAGCTTGGGTGATGTCCAGGTTTGAACTCGTTTAATTTCAAGCTTATCGAGCGGCTCGTTAGCGAGCCGAGCGGACCACAAATCACAAAATATATTAATTTATTTAAATTAAGGAATCGGCTGAACTTGTTTAATTTCGAGCTTATCGAGCAGCTCGTTAAATGAGCCAAGCGGACCGCAAATCACAAAATATATAAATATATTTAAACTAAGGCGAGCTCATACGCCCGCCCAGTCGTCTGTCCGTCGCCCACTTTTCGGCAAATGGGCAGAATATGTATTTGTTTTAATAAAGCAAAATCCTTTCATTCCAGACGGTGTGGGCCTAAACACCCACAGTTTTTTTTTTTTTTTTTGGTTTTCTTCTGGCCATGGAGGAGAGAGAGGTAGTGGGCGGGAGAATGAAAATGTGAAAATGTGAAAATGAGGAGAGAGAAAGAGCATATTTACGGCGGGAGAATAAAAACTTTGATTTTTTTTTTTAAGGCTCGTTTAGTAACTTATATATAAATATATAAAATTAGTTAAATAGCATTAGTTAAGATTAGTTAAAATTATATATATATATATATATATATATATATTAGTTAAATAACTTTATATATATAATTAGATAAAATTAGTTAAGATATAATATTTATTTTTAATTAAATAAGGCATAATCGAGCTTCTTAATGAGCATATTCACGAGCTCTAAACAATATTGTTCGTGAACATAAACGAGCCGAACGCCAGATTGTTCAAGATTGTTTATTTAGCTATCGAGTATTGTCAAAGTTGTTCAAGCTTGTTCATTTACCTTATCAAACGAACATAAACGAGCTCTTATCGAGCCGAGTCACGAGTAGTTCGTCGAATGCTCGGTTCATTTGCAACCCTAAAGGTTAGATTGAAAGAAAAATTATTGGGGCATTGGTAATGACAACATTTCTTTTTAGTATGATGATTGGCTGGCTAACATTTCATTGGCTATTTTATTTTCAATTTCCAGTTGTTGGTGAAATTTTAATGTCTTTTTAGCAACTCATCTTCAATTCGCTATATTTCTATATTATTTTGTTATATATATATAAATAATTACTGAAACATTCTTGCAATTGTTAGAAGTTAGAACAGTCAGTCCAAAGAATGGTTGACAAAAATTTATTCTCAATGGGACCTTTGGGATGGATGGCCATTTGGACAGCTTAGTGTTGTATTGGGAATAAGGCTTCGTTTGGAGCGGCTTTCTTACTGTTTCTTAAATCAGATTGTTAGTACAAAAAATAATTTTTTTTATACTAAAAAGCTGCTTTAAGAAACAGTAAGGAAGCTGTCCCAAATGAAGCCGAAGTCTTCATGTCACCGAAAGCTATTTATTTTTACAGGTGCATAAAACCAAAACAAAATAATATTTGGTAAATAGATCATTGCAGAACTGGTCTCCTTCCAGTCCTCCAGCTATTTAGCGACTATGTCATCCAGGACTGGGCGTTCTTGGTTTTTTTCTTGGGATTTGATGACATTGTCAAGTTCTCACAAAAATATTTTCTGAAATTTTTGTTCTCTTTGATTTTGTCATTTTTGATAGTTTTATCTCATTGTGTAACTCACTAGAAGGTCAGCCATCCTAGAAGGTAAATAAAATCCACAATTATATTGCTTTTAATCGTCAAAGATTTTTGTAGTCCATTCAATTGTTAGAGAAAAGCCGGCAAAGAATTTGTCCTTATTTGCAGAGTTTTTGCTGGAATCAAATGAAGAGGATCTTGCTTAAAATTCTCTTGTACATCATCCAACTAATTTATGTGAATGTTTATATATATTCTAATAAAAATTTATTGATTGGATTCAGATTTTTAAATATACTTTAAGATGAGTGCAATACATAGATATTTGATATTGTATTCTTCATAAAATATATTTAAGATATTTGAATTTATCATGATCAATTTTTTTTATAATATTGAATATTCTGTTATAAAACTTTTCCTCTATATATATTGCTAGCTTAAACGATAAACTTGTAAACTTTCAGCTATAGATCATGTTGTTCTCAACTTTCCTTCCAATTTCATTCTTCTTTTCCTTCCTTCTCTTATTCCTATTTCGTAGAAATCATATGAATATCCAAAGCCATAGTAAACAAAAGTTTCCTCCAGGGCCACCAAAGCTCCCTATAATTGGAAGCATCCATCAACTTCTTGGCGTAAACATCCACCACAAGCTTTACAATCTAGCTAAGATATATGGCCCTCTTCTCCACATAAAGCTTGGTGAGATTAACTCTGTGGTTGTTTCAAGCCCAGACCTTGCCTATGAGGTTATGAAAACCCAGGATCTCAACTTTGCTTCTAGACCTAAAATAGTCATTAGTGAAACCTTGCTTTATAACTCCAGTGATATAGGCTTTGCCCCTTATGGAAGTTACTGGAGGGAGTTAAAAAAGATTTGTACGTTAGAGCTTTTAAGTTCCAACAGAGTAAAGTCATTTGCTTCTTTAAGAGAGGAAGAAGGTAACAATTTGGTACAAAAGATCCTCTTGACGCCCCAAGGAACACCAGTTAACTTAACTAAGATGTTGCTATCTTTAACAAACACATCAATTACAAAGGCTGCATTTGGGAAGGAGTGTGTTCACAAATGGAAGTTTTTGAATGCTATGAGGAAAGGAATAGAGTTGGCCTCGTTTTTTAGCTTGATGGATATATTCCCTTCATTGGATTTTCTTAGGAAGTTTTTTAGTCTAAACTTGAAAATGAAAAGAGTGCACATGGAATTGGACTCTCTTTTGGATGACATAATTGATGAACACCTTGAGAAGAAGGCTGGTGGAAATGGCATGGAGACTGATCTGGTAGATGTTCTTCTAAAGCTTAAGGGGACAACTGAGCGAGAGAACCATTTTACAATGGATAATATCAAAGCTGTAATTTTGGTAAGTGACTTAGCCCAAAGATTATGCAGAATTTGAGGTTTGTTTGTTTGTTAACTCATTATTTTAGAAAGTCAAGTCATTAGTATTCTTATTTGATAGATAGTTACATCAGCATGTTCAACTTGAATATTTTTCAAAGTGGTTTATTTATTGCAAGTCATGAGCTAAAACTCCTCTTCCTCTTATTTTTTGAAGGGTCTATTTGTTGCTGGAACAGACACCACAGCTGCTTCAATAGAATGGGCAATGACAGAGCTAATTCGACATCCAGAGGCCATGCGTAAGGCTCAACAAGAATTGAGAAAATCACTCAAAAGAGGGACCAAACTAGAAGCGAGTCATATCAGTGAAATGCAATACTTAAAACAGGTCATCAAAGAAACTTTAAGGCTTCACCCTCCAGCCCCTCTTCTAATGCCTAGAATATGTCGTGAGACAACTAAGCTCTCGGCATATGAAATATCTGAAGGTACACATGTGATTATCAATGCATGGGCTATTGGAAGAGACCCAAAATTTTGGGAGGATCCCGAGAGCTTTCAACCTGAGAGGTTCGAAAGGATTGAGATTGACTTAAAAGGAACAAATTTTGAGTTCATTCCTTTCGGTGCAGGGCGTAGAATGTGCCCAGGAATGGCATTCGGGTTGGCTGGTGTGGAGTTCTGGCTTGCTCAGCTTCTATTACATTTTGATTGGGAGCTCCCCAATGGGAGGAAACCAGAGGAGCTTGACATAAGTGAGGCTTCTGGTGTAATTCTCAAAAGGAAAAATGACTTGTGCTTGCTTGCGTTTCCTTATAATTCAGTTATTTGAATATACTGTGTGAATTACTTATGTTTTTTTCGCTCTGATTATGAATAATATCAAATTTTTGTGGGACAAAAAAAAAGCCTTTGAGAGTATAAAATGATATTTGATGTCACCTATAATTTTGGTCTCCAAGGTTTATCTTCTTTTTTTTCCAAAATAGGCAGCATGTAATCAATTCTTTTTTGCTTTTGCTTTGTATTTTTGTCTATTATTTTGAACTGAATGTAACTCGTATTTGGCATGTATGATATGTATAATATATGTACTTTTTTGGAGGGTGAAATTCGGTGTTAATGGATACTTTGAACTTATTTTGTAATTCATTAATTTAAATTACACACAATTATACAAATTAAGATTAGATGAATTTAGCTGTAAAACTATATGGAGGCAATACACCACATAAGATTACTTAGATATATGGTATCAAGTTAAGCTAATGATGAGTTATGTAAATATTAAATCCACTATGAAAATAATTTATTCAAGTACACTAGCCAGATTATAATTCATTACACCAAAGTTAACAAATTTAGATTCAAACAAATGATGTGGTTAATAATGGCATTTGCAAGCTCTGACAAAGTGGAGCAGCAACCTTCCAAAAATACAAATCATCACCATTAGCTTAAAACAGACTAAGACATCTAAACCCTCTAAACCCTACACATGTAAAGCAAACCCACTATCTCTAATCATCTTTACACATAGGCAACCTTTCTTTCATTTATATAAACAAATATACAGATGACAAAATGTGTATGTAAAAACCTTAAGACAAAACCATGTCTTACTGTTGCTTTATCTTCTACACTTAACCCTACTATTCTATGCTTTAACATTTTGCTGTATCAAGTCGTAGGCCACATAAAACTTGAAACCCAAATACCCTCCTCACTCAAATTCATCATCTCCAACATAAAGCATCTCATTCCACTGCAACTTTCCAATGACAACTACCCAACTTGGCGTTTGTAGATCCTCAAACTATTTTGAGCTAATGGGTTTGTTCAATTTTTGGACGGAACTCTTCCGCCTCCGTCTCGCCTACACATCGGACCGTCCGGCTACTCTAAACCCAACGCAGAATACAACACTTGGATGTTGATATATCAGAACCTAGCCACCGCCATCTATTCTACCATAACAGCCGCCATTCTACCATATGTCCTCCAGTTGGATTCAAGCAAAGAAATCTATGTGACCATTGAACGAAGGCTTCAATCTTCCAACTGCTCTAGAGTTATCCAACTCAAGAACTAACTTCACAACATATCCATGTCTACACTCTCGATGTCTCAACATCTCATAGACATCAAAACCCTCATCGATAATATTGCGGCCGTAGGATCCTCAATCGATCCCGAAGACATCATTTTGTACACACTCAACAGTTTACCTCCTCAATACCAAGCCTTAAAAACCTCAATCCACTCTAAGCTCACTCCAATAAGCCTAGAAGATCTCTACTCCATGCTCATCAGCGAGAAAATCAACATCTTGGCAGAATCAAACAAATACCCACCAACTCCTGATTCACACTCTGCTCTCTACGTTTCTAGAGGATTGGATGAGGTTGCAATCAAATTTAACCCCCATGCAGCTCACCCACTCAGCAACCCAAATGCTCAAATCTTCCTCCCACCATTTGTCAAATCTGTGACAAATGCAGACACACTGCCACTACCTGCTGGCACCGAATGAACCCCAACTATACACCTCCAAATCCAACTGCACTCGCGTCTTCTTCAACGCCAAATACAGATTGGTACTTCGACTCCAATGCTTCCTCACATCTCACCCATCATTTCAACAGCCTCATCAATCCCACACCATATAACGGACATGACCGCATCGCCGTACGTAGGCAACGACATCTCGCTCCCAATATCTCACACCGACAAAGGTATCCTACTAACACTATCAAGTAAGCTCACTCTACTCTCTATCTTACAAGTCCCCTATCTATCTCTTAATCTTCCATCCATTCACACCTCACTAAAGATAACGAATTTTATTTATCTCCTTCACTTCTAACGGATTTTATCTAAAGGACTTAAAGACAAACAAACTTCTCCTCTAAGGAACTTCCCGTGATGGTATTTATCCAATCAACAACTTCCCAAAAGTTACAACCATGCTCACCTCCATTTCTTCCAATCTGCGTTGGCGTCATCATCTCGGCCACCCTCTTCCACAAATTATCTCAAAGCACAACAAGCATTTAAATATTTCTATTTCTGCGTCCCTATGTTCCTCATGTATGGTCTCAAAAGGACACAAACTACATTTCTCTAAGTCTACAAATCATATGTACAAATCTTTAGAATTAATTCACTCAGATGTTTGGGGTCCATTCCCTATTGCTTCTATGTAAGGTTACCTTTATTACGTTATATTTGTGGATGATAAATCAAGATTCACATGGGTTTTTTCCATGCACTCCAAAACTGAAGTTCTATACCACTTTGCCACATTCAAATCCTTTATTGAAAATCAGATTTCATCCAAAATAAAAATCCTTCAAACAGTTGGAGGAACTGAATACACCAATCATTATTTAAAAATCTTCTTCAAACTCACAGTATAAAATAATAAATTAGTTGCCCCTACACTCCCGAACAAAACAACGTCGCAGAATGCAAACATCGGCACATAATCAAAACCACTAGAACTCTTCTCCATGATGCCACTCGCCCTCTCAATTATGGATAGAATCTCTACTAACTGTAACCTACCGCATCAACCACATGCTATCACTAATCATATGAAACAAATCCCCCCTTCAAATTCTATTCAAATAAAAACTAGCATATGATGATCTTAAAATATTTGGATGTGCATGCTATCCCTGGCTACCACCTCATCAAAGACACAAACTAGCTCCTTGAGCTACCGTGTGTATCTTTATAGGTTACTTCGATACATACAAAGGCTACAAATGTCTAATTCCATCCACTGGCAAAATCATCATATCTCGGCATGTTCGATTCGATGAATCCACATTCCCCCAAAACTCTCCAATAGCATCTCACTACCCAACCACCTCCAACGGCACCCCACAAATCTACATTACTCCTCCCAATCTCTCACATCCAATCTACACGAAGTAATCCCTCCACCTCCTCAAATCAAATCTTCCCATATACAAATCCACCTATTTCTCCTAGGTCCCCCATAGAAAAATCCCTCACCATACCACTACAAGCCTCTCCACCATCCCAATGCTCCACATTGCCATCTACTACTCCTAAATCCTCCCTACCACTAAATAACTCTCCCATATCACTCCTCGCCATCCAATGGCCACCCGCTCCCAAACAAGTCACCTAAAACCCAAAGTTCTCATGAACTTACTCCACCATACCTCTTCACCACCCGGTCTCACACTCTTCATCGAAGCCAACAAACATCTCCATTGGCGTAAAGTAATGGCAGATGAATTCCTAGCTCTTCAACAATAAAGTATGTGGTAACTCGTACTCCTCTTACAAACCAAACCACCTTGGGATGTCGATGGACATACCGTACCAAATTTCATGCAGACGGTACTATAGTTAGGTATAAAGCCCAACTTGTAGCCCAAGGTCACTGTCAAGAATACAAGGTAGACTATTTGAACACTTTTAGTCCCATTGCTAAACTCCCATCAATTCACATGCTTCTTAACATAAACCTTAATAAATAGTGGCCCATCCAATAAATAGATGTAGCCAATGCCTTTCTACTCAATTCCCCAATCATGTTTGTCTTCTTCAATAATCAATCTACTGTCTAGAACAATCATCTCGCTTTGATTCAACACATTCTCCACGTATCTTCTCTCTACTGGTTTCCATCAAAGCAAGGCCGATCCCTCACTTCTCATATACAATCATAACCACATTCAAATCTATCTTTTAATCTACGTTGATGATATCCTTATCATAAGCAACACACCCAAGGCCATTCCTCAACTTCTCCAAACTCTCAGTAGCAATTTCTCTATCAAAAACCTGGGCACTCCTTCCAATTTTCTTGGAAAACAAATCACTAAGTATCACCAGTACATCTTCCTCAATCAATCTTCCTATGCCACCTCAATTCTTCTCAAAGATGGAATGTCACAATGTAAGCCACTCGTAAACCCGCTACCTACCAAATCACCTCGAATCTTCACTCCAAACCCAACCGCAACAAACCCATTTCTCTACCGCCACCTAATTGGTTCACTCCAATATCTCACTATTATAAAACCCGATATCAACTTCTCTGTTAATCAACTGAGTCAACATATGCAAACACTCCTTCTTGAGCACTTTCAACTACTAAAAAGGCTGCTATGTTACATTAAAGGAATGACAAACTTCAGCCTCTGCCTTCAAAAAGGTCTACTTCACCTCACGACATTATGCGATGCCGACTGGGCAACATATCCGATCAGTAGATGCTCAATCTCCGGGCATTACACGTATCTTGGTCCAAATCTCATCTCGTGGCAAGTGAAAAAGCAACAAACCATAGCCCGTTCATCCACAGAGGTCGAATACAAGGCACCAGCAACAACCACTATTGACGTCATCTAGCTCCGTCATTTGCTACAGGGCTTCAACATTTCGCTTCCCGCTCTAACTGATATACAATGTGATAACATTTCAGCTATTGCAATAGCTAACAATCTAGTGTTTCACGTCAGAACAAAACATATCGAAATCAATCACCATTTCATAAGTGATCACATCAACTCTCAAACCATCAGAGTAATTCCTATTAGCTCTCAAGACCAGATCGTCGACATTCTCACCAAATCACTTTCTACATCCAGGTTTCAACATCTCTGAATCAAACTAACAGTTCAATAGGAACCATTAGTTTGCGAGTGGGTAATAATGACATATGCAAGCTCAGACGAAGTGGACCAGTAACCTTCCAGAAATACAAATCATCATCGTTAGCTTAAAACAAACTAAGGCATCTAAATCCAACACGTGTAAAGAAAACCCACTATCTCTGATCATCTTTACACAACATTTCTTTTACTTATATAAACAAATGTACATAGGATGAAAGGTGTATGTAAATCTTAAGACTAAATCATGTCTTACTGTTGCTTTATCTTCTACACCTAACCTTACTATTCTAAGCTTTAACATTCTGATGTATAATGTATTTAGTGGTGATAAGAATGATTATGTTAAAAAGAGAGCTATAGATAATGTAAGTGCTTGATGTAAATTTCACTCTAAACGTGTAGAATGTTGGGAAGTAAAATCAAGCAACAAAAATAAACAAGAATAATAAAATATGCGAAGAAGAAAGAACGCTAGGATTTAAGTGAAAAAATCCAAAAACTGGGAAAAACCATAGGGCCACACCACACCAAGAAATCCACTATGAAAATTGAGAGAAATTGTATAAATCTCTATTCTCACACTCTCTCTTTGTCTCACTTCACTTCACACACACTTGTCATCTCAACACACATACGTGACACTCTTAATAGCATCCAAAGGACACAACCCTTAAAGTGAACTAAGAAGAAGAAGGAAGAAAATCTTTTCAGCCTAACTTGCAATGCCACATCATTAGGGCTGGAGCTTCACAACACTCCACTCTCTGTCTCCAACTCGAGTTTGAAATGCTGCAGCACTCTATCATGCAACAACGCGACACTGTATGAATTTTTTTTTCTTTGAGTCATAGATTTATCAATATTACTCGAGGCGATGTATCCAATATATGAAAAGAGATCTAAGTCTTTCAGCAAGAGATTGTCCAAAACTGTACTACCAAATGATATTGGCAAATAGCCCTAATGTATGTGCTAGAGACTAAGAGAACCAAGGAGATGTGGTCAAGTCAATGCAAGAACATCGATCTAGTGATTATAAGCCCCGAAAGGTTCTTTTTGGGCGTGTGTGTAGTAATAGAAGAATCAAATGTATATATGTAGTGTGGCATCTCCTAGACAAACCTAGAAAGAACAAATGAGATATAAAGAGCCTACACATTCAAAAATGGTGCCAACATAGAGTATATTCAATATGAGTTGGATATAGGTGCATATACTCTTATAAATATAATTTCATGGTTATAAAAATCTATTTATTAATTTAGGGCAAGTACTACCATCCTTGGTATTGTACGCATATGTGTACAGTCTTAGAAATTCAATATATGAAATGTACACACGACTGCAGTTGTTTGAATATAAGTTGTTTCATTTTTTGTGTTGCATAAAGGTGTGTGAAATCAAGTAAACTCATGTGTTCTCTCATCCTTTCAATTGTGGACATATGTGTACAATCCTATAAATTCCATTTTTAAGTGATGCACACTAATATAAAAATGTATTTATGTCCGAGCACGTATGTTATTTGTGATGCACATATGTATTTTTTTAATGTCAACACCAAGATTTATATAGGATTTTTTTTGTCTCTGGTTTCCATTCCTCAAAGGAGAATGATCAAACAAACAACAAATGATTTTTTGAAAACATCTTTCATACCACAGAGCCCTACGAAACCCCCCCCCCCACCTCATGAAATCTGTTATGTATAATACAGGTCTACTATATTGTTTCATCACTTTCTCAAATCACAATGAATGATATCATTTGTGACTAATGACAAACATTAGTAAAATCATTTCAATTGAGTCATACCCCATGATTTTTTTTCCTTCATATTTTTCATGTTACTGTAGCAATATCTATTTTATTTATATGTATGTACTGAATTTACGTACAAAACTAAGATGTTAATCTCTCTTTTTACTACCACTAATATACTCTCAATCAACAATATCACTTTACTCTATTTAACTATTTTAAAGTAGAATATTTCAAACTCTCACAAGTTGTAACCTCTAAAAAAAAAAAGATTATCTTTTTTTTTTTATAATAATCAGTCAGCCAATTCCATAGGTCCATAGCTGCCAGCTCAAATGCATGCAACCAATGAAAGGGACAATACATAAAGCATGCTAAGTGGACGAATAACCAAAGCCATTACAAGAAAAGATCCCTTAGAAAACATTACAAATGGGAATGAAAGGCGAAGTGGGCGAATATATCCAAAGAGAACCACCCACCAAATTAATTTATAAATTCGATCGAAGCCCATTCACATAAGAAATTAATAGAGAGAACTCGATCAAAAGGAGCTATATTCTAACTATAAGATATTAATTACATATATAATATTGTTTATATTTTAATATGAAATAAAATATATTTAATATTATTTTTATTGAATATTAAATAAGTTGATTTATATGGAGATAATGATCACGATGATCTGATCATAATGATGATGGCAATAGTAACAGCTGTTGACGACGAAAGAGACGACAATCAGTGGTGGTAATTGTTTAAAAAGAATACTAAAAATAGACAAAAAATAAATTTGGGTGCTTTTTTAAATAAATAAATTAATAAAAAAATAAAAAATAAATAACATAATGAATAAATAAATATATTTTAAAAATTAAATAAAAAACTAAAATTAATATTGATGCCAAAGAAGTCTTTTGTTATCTTTGAATTCATTGCACACAAAATGTTGTTAAATTGCTTATGCTAGAAATTATTATTATTTGTTGTGTAAGGTTATTCTTGCAAATAACATTTTTAACTGCCATAAAAATGTTTCAAATTATATTATCTTTATTGATATATCACTTTAATATTTTAATCAAGTTAAAATTTGCGTTAAAAATGCGTTAATTTCAAATGAATTGATAATATTTTTGATGTAATTTTAAATTTTAAATTTTAAATATTATATAAATATATATATAAATTTAAATATTAGATACATACAAATTTTATAATTTGTAAGAGCTATATTTATCATTTCATTTGTAATGAATCAGCTTTACAAAAAATTAACAATTTATTTAATTTGATATGCAATAAAACTAAACAATAATAAATTATTTATGTATTTTATTTTAACTTTGTTTCATTCTTTTCGGTTTAAATCAAAATTTATTTTATTTTTTAAAAATAATTATCAAATAAATATATTTGGACCTTTTGCTCTGCTAAGTTTCCTTGCCCTAGCCCCATTCCTGCCACCAACCCTTTCCTTCGCCTCCTGCCACCTGCTTGGGGAGGGGTTTTTCTCCCCCCCCCCCCCCCCCTGTATGGCTTCCCCCTTTTTTCCCACTGATTTTCCCCCTCTCCCTGGAGCTCCTTCTTCCTCCTCCTCTTCTCCAGTCGGATTGAACTTTCTCTCGAGTCTCACCAAGGATGACCCGGTGGCTGGCGAGTTCTACCTCTCGTTCATTCCCCCCTCTACTAAAATTCCTTTTACTGCTGATGATCTTGCCCTTGGAGTTTCCGATTGGAGCTTATCTCTTGTCGGGTACTCCATCGGCCCACGACCCACATATCTGAGTCTTCTCAATGCGGTCAAAAAGGCTTGGGCTCCCAAAGGCTCGGTGGATCCCTTTCCTTGAATGACGGCTTCTTCATCTTCAAATTCTCTTCGCCGGAGGATTTCCAATTTGCTTGGTTGGGAGGGCCTTAGCTTTTCTTCGGAAGACCATTCATCCTTCAGAAATGGACACCGAAATTCAAGCCAAAAAGAGATGAGTCTCCTCCATTCCTCTATGGATTAAAATTGTTGATTTGCCATTAGCTGTATGGAACCCCACTGGAATATCAAAGATCGCTAGTTTCATTGGACACCCTCTTGCGGTGGATGCCCTTACTGCTCGGAAAACTAGACTTACGTTTGCTAGAGTTTGTGTCTTGGTTTCTAGCACTTCTCCCTTGCCTGATGAGATCCCTATTTCTATGGATGGTGAGGACGTTTCTCTAAAAGTGCTTTATGATTGGAAGCCCACACCTTGCTCTAGTTGTGGCTCAATTGTCCATCATTCATCCTTATGTCTTATAAATCTGCAGCCTAAGCCTCCTCCAGTTCATGCTAGAGGGCGAATCCCCAGTCGGGTTCGCTCATCGCGCCCACCACAACATAAACCTCCCCTTCCCCCTCATAACCCACCTCTTATTTCACCTCCTATCAATCCTCCCTTGCCTTCCCCCAATGCCCCTATTTCCAATCCCCTCCTCACTGAACAACAAGCTACCTCAGACCCACAGGCGCTTCCTGGCCTTCTTCGCGTTCCCCCTCCACCCACTATCCCACAGCTTAAGGAGTCTATTCCTAACCTGAAATCCCCTACAGATGACATCTCTTCATCTGATCAATCCCCCTTCATCACCCAAAATACTTCGGGATTTACACCCTCTCATGCCTCTACTTCCTTTGAACCCTCTCCCTCCTCCTTTCTTGGTTTACCATCGGATCCTCAAGTCACCTCTCCTAATAAATTTGCCATTCTTCAGCCGGAGGAACCACCAGATGAGCCTGCCTCCTCTATTGCCCCTCCCTCTAAGTCCTCTTCCATCCAGTCTCATAATCCTAAGCCCACCAAAGGAAAGAGTGCCAAAAAAATGTGTTCATCCAACTCCAATTCTAAATACCCTTGCTCCCATTGGTTGCTGGAACATTAGGGGATTTAATTCTCTTGATAATAGCTTGCAAAAAACTTGTCTCTTCTTTCCATCTTGATATGCTTTGTATTCTTGAAGCCAAAATTTCCAATATGGCTATGTCTGATCCCTGGTTCATTAATTCCCACCAAATCTTCCCTAATGAACTGAGCTGTAATAATTTCAGTAGCTCTACTACTGGTAGAATATGGCTGAAATGGAATCCATTCTCTATCTCCTTTACTCCTTCCATCTCCTCCTCTCAGCTTATACATGGTACTATTCAGTCTGGATCACTGCCCCAAATTCTTCTCTCTATCATCTACGCTGCTAATTCTCTTGTGGAGAACTTCAAAGCTTGGCCACTTCTATCACCTCACCATGGATCATCATAGGTGATTTTAACTGCTGTAGGTTTGAGAACGAGAAGTCTGGTGGCAGGCCGCTTCATCACAGCTGCCTGGAGGAAATTAACAGTTGGATCGTTAGCACTGCCTTGTTGGAGCTCCCTTCTTCGGGTTTATTTTATACCTGGTTTAACCAGCAGATTGAGGACCCTATTCACTGTAAACTTGATAGAATTCTTGTTAACTCCTCTTGGCTGGAGCAATTCCCTTCTTTCTTTTATAAGGTGGAAGCCTCCTTCTATTTTGATCATTCTTCGTTGGTTCTTCTCTCGGGTAATCCTATATCTAATCATGGAAGATTTCAGTTTAAGAATTACTGGATTAATATGAATGGCTTTTAGGATGGCTTATTTTCTATTTTTTCTTCCCATTGCTGCATTCTATTCTAAGCTTCAACTCCTCAAGAGCTATATTAAGCAAAAGCATTGGGCCAATTCCTACTTCCTTTCTAACCGGATTTATGCCCTTCAGGACTTACAAAAACTTTGTCTACTTCAAATGCGTCTTTGAAGGAGATTAATTCCTCCCTCTCCTCTCTCTATGGTGCCTGAAGTTCATGGTTGATCTAGAGAGCTAAAGCCAGATGGCTTTCCAATGGCGAGATGATTTGAGTTTTTTCTATACTAGAATTAAAACCAGGAAAAACTCTAGCCACATCAATGAGCTTCATACTGATGAGGGGCTTTTCTCCTCTAATGCTGACATTGTTAAGGCGGTTGTTATTTATTTTCAAAATATTTATGATTCACCTAAACCCTCCACCCCTCTTCACCATCACATCCCTGCTGGAACTACCATTCCCCCTCACCTCTCAGCATCCCTTATTGCTCCGGTGACTGATCAGGAGATCATGGCTGTTGTCTTTGCTGGTTCTTCCTCCTCTGCCTCGGGACCTAACGGGTTCACTTTTGAGTTTTACAAGGCCTATTGGGAGATTATTGGGAATCATGTTTGTAAGGCCATTCATCACTTCTTCTCTACTGGGCACCTCCCCAAATGCGCTAAAGCTACAACCATTGCTCTGATCCCCAAGGATCCTCATGCCTCTCACATTTTGGACTATCAGCCCATATCATTATGTAATGTGTTTTACAAGATTATTGCTAAACTTTTAGCTAACCACATGAATGAGATTATGCCTCTAATCATCCATAAAAGTCAATCTGGTTTTATTAAACAGAGAATCTCCATGGATAATATTGTGTTAGCTTTTGAAATTCTTACTGGTTTCAATAGTAGTGTTAGAGACAAGCTCTTTTGTGCCAAGCTGGACATTAGGAAAGCCTTTGATTCTGTCTCTCGTTAATTCCTCCTATCCCGGTTGCTTCTCAAAGGCTTTCCCCCTTCGTTCGTTAAATGGATAAAAGGATGTATTGAGAACGTCCATTTTTCTATGTGTATTAATGGTGCTCTTGAGAGGTTTTTGGCTCCTCTACCGGGCTGAGATAGGGATGCCCTCTCTCCCCTTTACTTTTTTCTATGGTTATGGATACTTTTTCATGTATTATTGAGGAGAGTAACTTTGTTGGTATCGTATGTGGTAGGCTCTTGGTGAACCACCTGCTATATACAGATGACTTACTGATTTTTGGCTCTACTTCTCTTCATAATGCGTACTGCCTTAATGATTCCTTATGCAATTTTGCTGCTCACGCTGGCCTTCATATCAATAATGCTAAATGCTCCATCATGTTTTCTCATAACACCCTCCTTGCGAATGATATCACTTTTATGCTTGGTTTCCTGCACACTGAGAATACTTTAACCTACCTTGGTTTCCCTATATCCACTAAAAAACTCTCGGCCGCTAACTTCCAACCACTTCTGAATAGGATTTCTACTCTACTTACTGGTTGGAAAGTAAAGTTTCTATCTTTTGCAGGTAGGACACAGTTTCTTAAGTTCACTATTGCTAATATGCTCGCCTATTGGATTAGAGGTGCCATTATGCCTAAGTCTGTTTGCAAACTTATCGATAAATTATGCTCCAGATTCTTGTTTCACGGCTCTACCTCTGGGAAAAAGCTTCATCTTATTGCTTGGAGAAGTCCTTACTTACCTAAATGCTTTGGAGGATTAGGCATTCCTGCCATTGACTCTCTTTACTTTGGTTTTGCTTGCTCCTTCATTTGGCATTATTTCACCCATGAATCTCTGGCTGCTTGCTGGTTTAGACTTAAGTATATCTCGCCTTGGAATGCACCAACCCTTAAGCCTTTTAAATTCTGGAAGACTATTTGCAGCATTGCTAGTAGAAGTAGGGAGAAATTTCTGTTTCATGTTGCTAGTGAGAATTGTAACTTATCGATGTTTTGGGATCCCTAGTGCCACGGGTCTGCTGTTTCAGACTTTTTGCATCCTCCTTCTGAGGATTGGCTTGAGGTTAAGGATTTCATTTATAGAGGCGCCTAGAATTTGCCAGGGCACTTCAGTCAGTTGGCTTTGCATAATATTTATTCCACCCCGATAGTTCACCAACCACCATCCCCTGTATCCTAGGAAGGTTGTGATAAACCCTGTTTCAAAACCTTTATAAAGTTCCTTTATACTGACATGACTAAGGTTCCTTAGTTTAAATTTGTCTGGCATAAGCGAAATGCTTTGAGGTACTCATCTTTGTTGTGGCTGGCTCTTTTGGATGGTCTTAAAATTACTGATGTGCTTGCTAAAAGGAATATTCAGATTTCAGCCAAGTGTCCTCTTTGCCGGTTGGGGGATGAAAGCATTATACATCTCTTTTTTCAGTGTGATTTCTCTTTTAATCTTCTCTCAACTCTTCTGCCTTCCCTTCAAAATTTTCTCTTAAGGCCTACATTGCTTCAGGTTTTTGACTATTTTGATGAGAATCAACATCTTAACTCTAAAGATAAGAATTTCTCTTATTTCGTGGTTTGTTGCTTTGTTTATTTCATCTGGAGAGCTAGGAATGAAATTCGTTTTGCTGGTGCTGTTATTTCTTTACAATCCACTCACAGAAAAATCACTTATGCTATTCGAGCTAAGGTCTCATCATGGAAAAATTTTGATCTACTCAAATCTTCTTACCCCTCTTGTTTTGGATTTTGATTTTGCATATCGGGGTTTTTTGGTGCTGCTGTGCTCTCCGCTCCTTGGGGCTCTGCTTTTGCTGCTTATTCCGGACGTTGATGATTGGAACTAACATTCTGCTGGTATCCTCCCTTGGATGGCCACGTTGCACTTGGGTTTTATATCCTGGTGGACATCAATTTCCCGTTCTTTGGTTAGTTCTTTTGCATTGCTGGCAACCAGGGAGGATTTGACCCTCTTCTCGGATTGGTTAATTGACTTGTTGATTGTTAAGCTATTTGCTTATGCTGTTAGTTCCTGTTTAACTGAGTCCGGGATCTCTGTATTCCCCTTCTTTTTGGTTTTCTTCATTACCTGTAATATTATTTTGCTTCTTTCCCTATAAGTCAGGGTTATAGGGGTTTTTTTGTAACCGCTTTTTCTTAATATATGGACTTTGCCCTAAATTTCTCAAAAAAAAAAGTTGAATTAATTTATATCGTTAAAAAAAATTACAATAATTCCAAACTCAGCAAACGAAGGCTATATGACAGATTGGATTGGATTTTGCCATTTATTACTAACCAGAGGTGATCCTCTCCACCTAATCCGTCTCTTGTTAATAGCTCTGCTACTCTTTTAAAACTGTTTCTTAGCCTTAAACCTCATAAACCCTGCGAGGTTTAAGACTTTAAGATCAAGATTCGATTTTTCACGAACAGAATGTGCGAGTGTGCAAAGGGAAGGGTGGCGGTGCTGGCGTGGGACTCTGCTGACCGTTCTACCAGCTTTACCCTGCACAAAAGCGTGTAAAAGCATCGTTTTTTTCGATTTTTCCCGTAGGAAGACGGCGATTACAAGATGGGTTGCTCGCATTCTCCCTCATCGGCCATATTATAAGCTCGCTTTCTGCTTCTTTCTCTGGTGTTTATGGAAATGGACGAACGGAAGAAAGGGGTTTCTGCTCTACTAGTCCTGGTGCTCCTGCTAAGTGGATTTAGCTTGGTTTCAGCTGCATCTCCAGCAAGTGAGTTCATTTTCATCTCCTTACTTTTGTTCCCTCTCATTTCCCTGTTTAATCTCTCTATTTCTTGCAGAGTTGGTGAGTGGGTTTATTTCCAATGGTCTCGCGGCCATCTTCAAGCTGCTATGGTCGATGACTTCTACTAAAAAAACTGGTATAAATTTCTTATGGTTTTTTGCTGTTTTGGGGGTTAGAGCGGGCTTTTGATCTGATCAGTGTTTTTAGTAATATCCGGCCGCCCAATGATGAAGTTTGAGAATGGGTATACGGTAGAGACTGTATTCGATGGTAGCAAGCTTGGGATCGAGCCTTTCTCGGTGGAGGTACTGCCGGGTGGCCAACTGTTGGTTTTGGATTCAATGAACAGCAACATTTATCGGATATCTCTTCCACTCTCCAGATGTGAGTTGGTCCTTTTCATTTTTGTTCTTTCTTGTGATTATGTTTCTTTCAATACGTAGATCATGTAGGTTGTGGTCCAGGTTGTTAATATTTGCGTTTATTTCTACTTTTTTGGTTGTTTTTTTTGTCCTGCTGTGGCTAAAGTTTCGATGATTGATTTTAATCTTGTGTAGTTTTTTTGCTGATATGTGTAGTGCTATTGAATTGCCTTTCATCATTTAGTCTGTGGACCTGAGGTGCTTTTCTTTTAAATTTTTGGAGTGTTCTTTGGGGTTTTAAAAATTTTATTCTTGTGCGTCATGTTGTTTAGATCAACCTTTCCTCATGCTTCTGCAAAATAAATTCTGCTAGATAATTATAGGCTGTGTTTGGTTTGGAAGAATTGA
Organism: Dendrobium chrysotoxum; assembly: GCA_019925795.1. Lineage (NCBI taxonomy): Eukaryota > Viridiplantae > Streptophyta > Magnoliopsida > Asparagales > Orchidaceae > Dendrobium > Dendrobium chrysotoxum. The sequence goes on from CM034307.1 coordinate 49,353,342, forward strand.
AGGAAATGTAAATGCATTTTATTTTAGTTGTTTTGTTTCAATATAATAAAGAGGTGATTGGAATTACCTTGGAAATGCGAATAATTCTATTTTTCTGTTGACAATGCCTTAATCGGCCTTTGTGAAAAATATGAAGAAAAAATATGGTTTCATGGTTATGGCTCACATGCCTCCTCACCAAAAATAAAAAATCCAAAATTAACAATTAAAAAAGAAATTTAATTTAATTTTTCCTCGGCCAATAAAATGGGTGAAACTAATTTATGCTCAATTCCTTTACTTTTTATTTCTATTTTCTTTTCATTTCCTCTCTTAAAGATCCTTTAACATTTTTATTTCTATTTTCTTTTCATTTCCTCTCTTTATGTTCCTTCTGACTAAACTGAGCCATAAAGTTAGTAGCATAGAGTTTCTAGTTTTGATGAATTTAACTATTTAACTTCAAGTCATTGCTTCAAGATATGCTTAGCTTTTAAGACATTGGATCTTTTAAATGTTCATGGTTCATTTATACGGTTTCCTTTTTCGAGTTTTTCCTAAATTATGATGCAACGTTTTTTGATTTTTTATGATTCTCATGAGGCCCTTTGGTTTTGGAAGATGTAGCTCAAGGAATAAAGAGAAATATACCACCTCATGAGATGGAAAGAAACTCTCTTGATGGGTTAAATTAAATGGAATGCAAATGATTATATAGAATTTATTTTGAATACTTCGTGGATTGGGGGTTGTACTATCTTAAAAGATAAAAGACAACTCACTATATATATATATATATTCAAAAGATTTCCTCCACCTAGCATAAAAAAGCTAGACAATGTTCATTTAGTTTTGAGTTCTAGTTCCCATAGAAGTAAACCTATTTGGTTAATTACATCCTAGATTGGTTAAACTCTAAAAAAAACTTCTGATTAAAGTCGTGATTGTGTTGTAGAATATCAAAGCTATGTATAAACATATATAGCTTTTAGAATGCTAATGTAGGAATGGATCAAACTAGGAAAATATTAGAGTAGAGTTCAATGGAGGGTAAATTAGTGGCGTATGACATTGAGATACTCAAAATGCCCAAAAATCATATTCTATTTTGGGCTTTATAATTTTTAGAGAATCAACTAATTAAGCATACATTAATGTTGATCATATTATTAGAATATGAGGCTTATTATTTTTGAATAATGATGACTCCACCTTTGGTGAACTGCTTGGAGTGAATACTTAAGTCATAGCAATAAAGGATGTTAGCTTCAAACCTAGATCTATGATATGAACTTGGCATATCTTTAGGATATGACCCTCTACCTAACTTTGATGCAAATAATCATGATGAGACTAAAAACTTGAAATCATGAAGAGGGTAAGAAAGCTTGATATGAACATTGCTATCATAAGTTCTTAGGGTCCAAATGATGTAGAGATTTCACCTCAAGGTGGGATGCATAACATAGTACCCAAAAGGATTAACCAAAGCTATAAAAGACATTAGGGTCATCTATGACTACTTAGGGCAAGCCACTAGTCAATCTAAGCTCAACTAGGATAAAATAAGGGAGATTGCTTAATCACAATCAAAAAACCTAGGATCAACTAGAACAATCCAGGTCTTGTAACTAGTCAACTTTGGGTCAACTAAGTTAGGTTAGGATTAGGCATATGAAAGTCATTAAATGACTTATGATCACCTAAGCTATCTAAGGAGAATCAGTAGTCAAATTATAAGCCAGGGTAGACTACTGATCATCTAGGCTCAACTAGGACTTGGATTAGTTTCAAGACATAAGAGTTCAAGCACTAAAGTCTACTAAGAACTAAGATCAAAACATTAGCCTACTTAAGGTTAATTAAAGCAAACCAAACACATTATTAAACCAAATAAGGTTAGTTAGGATGGGTCAAAGACAGGGTTAGAAGATCCATTGGGTGACTTAGGGTCTACCAGACTAACGTAAATTGAACCACTAAAGGGTTAGATAAAGCTAATTAAGATAGATATCTAAACTTCTCAGGGTTAACTAGGAGAAGTCATGAGGAATGATCTAAATACATCAAAAATGATTCGCACATTTTTTAAAAAGTATTTTAAGAATTTAAAAATAATTTAAAATACTAAAATATGGCTTTTAAATTTATCAATATGATTCATTTATTTTCATATGGGATTAAATGTTAGTCAAAAGTTGATTAGACTCTGAAACTCCCAAAATTAATTTTATTATTTTTTGAAATTAGGAACAATTTATGAATTATTTAAGAGTTACAAAATTTATTTAAATCCATTGGGATAATGAAAATAATATTACATTTTTTCTAAAGTTCTTATAATTTTAGAATCTTTTGGAGATAATTTCATATGATTTGGAGCTAAAATGAAAAAAAGAGCATTGTTGAAGTTTAAAATCATAAGGCTTAATCACAATCCTTGATCATGATTAGAAAGATCTCAAATGATTGGGGAGTTGTCTCTGAAAGAGCGAATAGGTTGTTAGACCTATTAATTATGTCCCTAGGCTAACCAAGAGGGGGGTGAATTGGGTACTTTTAAAAATCTCTTGGAATTTTGGAAAATATTTTAACACAATATGAAGCAAATCGTACTGTACGAAAACGATTCGTACTGTACGAACAGAGTAAATTTTAAATACTTTTCAACCACAGATAAATAAAATGCAGTGCAATAAATAAAAATAAAAACAGAATAAAGAACACCAGAATTTATAGTGGTTCGGTCAAACAAGACCTACATCCACTCCCTAGAGACTCCTTCTCTAGGTATTGCACTATATCAAAGTGACTCTCTTTTAGCCCCCACAGCAAGGCGGAGAAGCCTTTACAAACTCTCTTCCACCAAATCCTGATACGGCAGAGAACCGACGTCCTTTTTCACCCTCCTGGTGAAGGCAGAGAACCAATGTCCTTTTTCACCCTCCTGGTGAAGGCAGAGAACCGACGTCCTTTTTCACCCTCCTGGTGAAGGCAGAGAACCAATATCCTTTTTCACCCTCCTGGTGAAGGCAGAGAACCAACGTTCTTTTTCACCCTCCTGGTGAAGGCAGAGAACCAACGTCCTTTTTCACTCTCCAAGTGACGGCAGAGAACCGGACACCTCTCGAACAATTCACTTGCAAGAGTCTCTAAGGAGACTAGGAAGATACTTAAAGTACAAACAGTGAGATCCTCACTGTTGGATAACCTTGTGAATTCCCTCACAATTTTCTTTTCAAAAATCTCTCAATGTTGTCTCAAACACTCTCCCAATCACTCTCAAGAAAAATTTTCGCAGAGGATCTACTTTAAAGTCAGATTTAAGATCCTTATATACTTAAGACAAAAAAAATCATCCAAAAATTGAAAATTTCAAGTTTCACGCGTCCCGATCGATCTTCGTACTGTACGAATAGTTCAAATCACTGAACGATTCGTCCCGTACGATTCCATACGAACCAAAGCTAGAGCCGTTCGTACCTCAAAATATTCTGTACGAATTATATTTCGTACTGTACGAATAGTTCAAAAACTGAACAATTCGTCCCGTATGATCCAGTACGAACTCAACTCAGAACCGTTCGTACCTCAAAACCTTTTGTACGAATTATATTTCGTACTGTATGAATAGTTCAAAAACTGAACAATTCGTCCCGTACGATCCAGTACGAACTCAAGTCAAAGCTGTTCGTACCTCAAAACCTTCTGTACGAATTATATTTGTACTGTACGAATAGTTCAAAAAATGAACAATTCATTCAGTACGAATCTAATTCAGAGCCATTCGTACCACATAACCTTCTGTACAAACCATATTTCGTACTGTATGAACTGAACTTAGAAAAAATTTCAAGACAGATATGTTCGTTGTGGAGGACATATAATACAGATTGTCCCGTACGATACCATATCGTAATGTACGATCAGTTTTAAAATTTAAGTTTTTTTACTCCCCCATTGTGTGTGTGCATAGTTATTCAACTTACAATCACACTCTCTCAGACTCAAGAAAAATAAAAAATACAGACTTCACTTTCAGTAAACTTTAACAAATGACTTTGAAGTCTTCAGCAATCTGGAGTGTGAATATCCTGAAAAATATGTTAGTACACACAAAAAGAAACTCCAATATATGTTAGGAGAAGAATAAAACAAATAATAAGCTTTTGTAATCATCAAAAACAACTTGTATCAGAATTTTCTTGAACGAACGGATTTACACAAATCATAACAGTCTCCATGTTCTAGCATGCAACTATTCATTGAATAGTAATAGAGACCATCAAGGTGATCATTCTCTCTCTATAAAGCATCAAATCACATATTCTTATAGTCTATGAAAAGCTCACAATATGCTCTTTATGTTGTCATGAAGAAGACATCGACTTGCTTGTGGTGTGTGCAACCCACCGAACAAATTAAGAGTCGGGCTTAGAGAGAGAACATTACCTTGGTTTGGACTGCAACTAGATCTCTTGGATGATTGGAGATTCTGCTAGATGTGGGGAAGATCCTGCAACAAATAAAGAGGTTTGACTCTCTTTGGATGTTTCTAATGACCATAACTCCAGCAATGCTTCGACGATCTCATTTGGGAAGTAGCTTTGAGGTTGCGGCATGGATTCAATAGTTTAAGATCACCTCCTTAGAGTCCATGAGTATGAAAGAAATGTTGGCTTGACTTCTCATGCACATAATTGGTCGCTCCGAAAAACTCCCTCTCTCATCTTCCTTGGCTTCAAGAACACTCAAGGAAGGTGAGTGGAAGCTCTGGAAAGGAATGGAACTCTCTTTAGAACTTCCTTAGCTCTCTTGAATGCAGTGGGGAGCTTGGTGAAGTTTAGATGAGTGTGATGCTCCATTTAGTTCAAAATCATTCCATTTGGTTATCTCAGCCTTGATATAACTCCCAATGATTATGCTCAGGTGCTTGAGGATTGCGAATAATTTAGGGAGGAGAGAAAGGGGTGGTCTAAAAGTTGTATTGGGCAAGCATTAGGCATTGGATTCCAAGCCCTTGGGGTTAGCCAATTTGGTATACCACAATCGGGCTAGGTATGACTTAGTTGGCTAGGATTGGGTTTAGGTGGTTCTAGGTCTTAGGCAGTTGAGGGAAGAGTTTTACAAGCTTAATTTGGATTGGCTCAAGCCAATCTGTTTGGTTGGGTCATGTTGGTCAATTGAATCAAGTTGAGCTGGCCTAGATCCAGATTGGGCCAAGCTTTTTCTAAGCTAAACTCACTATGTTCCTAAGTCCTCTAGTATAGTTTTATTCAAATGGTATTGAGCCTAAGTTCACTTAGATTCATTTGGGTCCACCCAACTCCAATTGGACCATAGTTGGTCATATTGGGTCAAGTCAACCTAGGATGAATCTAACTAGAGCCATGGGCTAGCCTGCCTAGCCAAGAGTTCATTGAATTGATCCCGTGTCCAATTGGCTTCGCCTATGGTCAATCAAGCCAATTGGGTCTCTTGGGTGAAGTCACACCTAGGTTAGGCTAGGTTTAATACAGATTTTGTTGGATTTGATGCCACATATTATAGGGACTCAATAACGTCACCTAGGGTAAATAATACCAAAATCCAATTAAATCAAATCCAGGTAGTTACAATCTAGGTTAAACTTTGACTAAGGTTGACCATCCTAGATTTGGATTAGGTCAAGTTAATGTAGTTATCAAGGTTTGAGGTCTGGGAGTCAATTGGGCTTGACAACTAGAGTAGATTAAGTTAGCTTAAGTTAATATGGTATAATTGAGAATTTACTAGGTGGGTCCATGTCACGACCCGGCCCGGCTAGCCCGAATTAACAGGGTGGGAACAGACGGTCGTACTGAGAACACTTATAACTTTCATATGATAGAAGTTTCATTTTATAAATGACATAAACATAAATATTATCCAAATACAATGTAAGAAAGAGCCACTAAAACATCCAAACTTAAATATCCCTAATACATCAAAGCATAAGATCACTTAAAATATAAACTGAAAATATCACAGTAGTCCATTATACAATAACTGACACATTACATAACATGATCATAAAAACCTGTCATCTTGGGATCAAGAATAGAAAATTTTCTTGGATTCTCTATACAAGAATAGAAAATTTGCAATTATAGAATATTGATACTAGGTTCTCTATACAACGTGCAAATTGTCATTCTTTTACGGGTGGAAGAGCGTTTTATTGTCTTTGGTTGTTGTACATTAATTTTTTTGGGTTTGGCAAGTTATTTGAAATCTTGCTCACTTATTTAATTTGCTCTAAACCTAATAAAATTTCTTGATTTTCATTGATTTGCAGATAGCAGACCAAAACTTGTTGCTGGTTCTGTTGAAGGTTATGTTGGTCACGTTGATGGTAGGCCACGGGAAGCAAGGATGAACCGTCCAAAGGGACTCACAATAGATGATAGAGGAAATATTTATGTTGCAGATTCATTGAATATGGCAATTAGGAAAGTTAGTGACACTGGTATGCTAATGAAAATCCATATTGTAGTTATTTCTTTCATTTGTGGATTTTATTTACTCTTTCTGTTTCAAATTTTTAGTTTGTTTCAGTTCTTTCAATTGAACAGTCTTGTGCATGGGATTCTATAAATGTCATGAGTTACAGGTTAATGGCATAATGTACATGATATGAGCTAAAATTACCATTACAAATATGAATGATATTGATTTCAAATGGATCTCAAAGCACTCTAGTTTGGATAAATATAAGTTTACAGTTACCAACCCCCATTTATCACTTTCCCCTGTTCTTTGAGTTCTTCACATTTGTCTCGAGAAGATAACCGAATTGGTCCTCCCTAATTTTTTTTGAATGGCTAAAATAATTTCCGATTATATAAAAGTACTAATTTAACAACCCATTTACTCTTTAAAAAGAATTAAATTAATTCTTCTGTGGGATTATTTAGGTCTTTGTTTAAAAAGTTAAGGAACTAAAAAAAAAATAGTTGTGAACCATTTTGGTTCTTTGTAAAAAGTTAGCGGATCATGTTGGTTCTTATCGCCATTTGCCTCTAATGAGGTGCCATATTTGGTAGATTACTTGTTTTTTGGTAGTCAAATGCATCCTCTTCTCACCATTTTTTTTTAATGCTAGGGTCTACTACTCCACCTACTTTGTCTTGTCCTTACCTAAATCTTTGGTGTCATCATAACTATGATAGGCCTTCTTGCTTCATACGGTCATACTTCATGAGCTGTTGTGGGTTGGACTTCACCACCCTTCATGTCTGATGGCTTTTGACTTGTTCTATCCTCCCCCACACAAGTGATCTTGGAGGCCCTAACATAGTTAGCTTGCATTGATGCACAAGGAGCTGTCGTGGGCTGGATTTGACCACCCTTCAAGTCCGATGGCTTCTGACCCTGTTCTATCCTCCCCCACAAATGATCTAGAAGGCCCGAAAATAGTTAGCTTACATAGGATGCATTGATGCGCAAGAAGCTGCATCAAGGAGGTTACATGGAAGGCTACAAGTTCAATAAGAAAGTTATCCACACCTAATTCACCCTACGCTCCAATCCACTCCATCAAGGACAGTTACCGCTAACCCTGGGATAGGGAGGAGGATTAAACTGATTTTCACTAGTTTAGTACTATTTTAGGAGCTCGTTTTAAGTTTTTTTCAGGTTTTTATGTTATCTGGTCCTATCTTGTAATAATTGTGAACGGTTCAAACTTGCTAGTTGGCTGGCTCTCTCTTTTTATTCTCTCTTATAGTGGAGCAGGTGTCTAGGCTTAGGAAGCTGCCTAGCTTTCTCTCTTTCTTTTGAACTGCACCACTAATGATTGTTGACGAATATTTTTGTGTCGACCCAACTCGGATCGAGCCAGTTCAAGCCCGGCTGGGCTCGATCGCGCCCGATTAAGCTCAATCGATCGTCGTCGAGCGTCAATTAACTCAAATTGGACCCAAATTAAATTAAATTAAATTCAATTTAATTAAATTAAAATCAAATTGATCGAATTGACCCAAAATCGATTCGAATCGAATCCAATCGAGCCCCGTCGAACCCAATTCGATGCAATTCGACACGATTCGGCGCCGATTCGAGCTCAATTTCGCAAAATTAACTCGATCGGACCCAAACCGACCCAGATCGGTTCGGGTCGAATCCGATTCGGACTCAATTTCAGCCCAATCTGTCCAATTTGGGCTGAATCAACCTTCCCAAATCAGGATTTGAAACCTAGGGCTGAGATTTCCCCTAGAATCTCACCCAATCTCACATAAAATCCCACAAAATCCACTCAAGTGCAAATTCCCTCGTTTCACGCATCGAGGGAGGCCGATTGGGCCATTTGGGCGGTGGACTTCCGGCTGGCGTGCGGACAAGAGAGCGCAAGAGGGAGAGGGGGAGCCATTCGGCTCCCCTGTTGTGTTCGTTTTCGTCCGACCCGAGCGAAAGGAGAGCGAGGGAGAGAGCAGGACAGCGAGCGAGCAAGGGACGGAACCCCCTGCGTCCGTGCGTGCGAAGCCCCCGCCCGCGCCTAGGGCCTCCATTCGCACCCCCCCTTCGCGTGCGGAAACCCCATCCGACCCCGTCCAGACGCTTGGCCGAGTCCCCCAGGAGCTTCGTCTCCCTCATTCGCCGGATCAGTTGAAGCCGCGAGCACTTATCCGCGACCCACGTCCGACTCGAAGGCTTTGTTTCCGTCCAGTCCGGATTTCTGTGACTTTTCTTCCAAAGAAAAAGGTTTCTTCTTCCTCCTCCTTCAACTCCGGCGAGTTCGCAACGATTTGGGAGCTGTTGGAAGCTTCCAAACAGCAAAGGAAGGTTCCCAAACCTCCCAAACAGCAGTTTGGGACCTTCGAAACGTCTTGGACAGCAGCGGCGACGTCCGAAGAGCCTTGGACAGCAGCGGTAACCTCCGGCGGAGCTTGGACAGCAGTTTGGAACCTTCGACGGAGCTTGGACAGTGCTTGGAGCTTGGATTTGGAGCGCTAGGACAACCCGGGGGAGGTAAAACACTAAAACTTAGGGAAACCTAGGGTCCCCCAAGGCCAATGATTGTATGGTTGACGATCCAAAGCCATAGGTCCTTAGAAACTTCAAATTGTGCTCTCCCAAAACCCCCTTGTTGGCTGTCCACTCCGTAAAACAGTAAAAATTTGGTAATTTTCATTTGTTGACTCTCATGTGAGAGCCCGGAGAGGATTTTGACGTGTATAGAGGTGTTGGGTTGTTATGCAACACCTCTCAAATGCATGATTTTGCATTCATATTGCATGTTTAGCCTTCACCTACAAATGGACCATAGGATTTGATAAGCTTTTCATATCCCAAAATAGATGTCAAAACGTAGAATTCATTACATTGTAAGTTGTGCTCTTCTTTCCTCAAACACTAGTGTCATGACAAAATTGACATAGAGTTAGGAATTTGCATATATTAAGTTTGTGGATTTCATCATAGCTTGGTTATACATTCAAAAATAAATTTGACAAATTGTTGTAGGATCTCATATGAACCCTCAAAGGTTCATTTTGTCAATCCTAGAGCAAACAAGGTTAGTCAAATTTATCTTTGGGTATATTGCGAAGCTTATTGGAAGCATAACAAATGAACTTTTGCTTCATCGTATGAAATCCACAAAATTGAAGATGTCTAGTTATGCTTCTAATACATCAATGCGTGAGAAAGTTTACAAGCTTCGATTTAGTTGATTGTATGCATTTTTCTTTCAAAGCTTAGATCATAAAATTGATTTACAATGTGAAGTTTTCCTTATATGATGAAGCTTGTAAATTTTGTGAAGCTTTGCAAATGTTTGGAATCAAATCTAATCAATTTGACAAGTGTCTTATATTGTGAGATCTCTTATCGACCTCCCGAGGTCTATGTTGAGATCCCACAAAGAAGCACAATTGATTAAGTTTGTATGCAATATTTTGCAAAATAAAGTAGAAGCGAATGTTTTAAATTGCTATGTATCTAAAGATTTGCGAATTCACTAATATGTTTATCAAAACCTCAAATACTTGTGAAAATAAGTGTGGAGTGCTCTATGGGTTTCAAAAGCAAAACTTATGGATTGTACCCCACTATGGATATTAAGGTTAATAAACATATTTGATGTAATTTGCAAGTTGGATGATTAATGATGAGCAATTTAAACATCTAAACATCTCAAACAAGAGAATGATGAACTCTTTCATGCAGACTCCTAGCCTCCTAGGTTTCTTCTAGATCCTATCAAGTTGATCCTTAGATTATCCCTACAACCTTCTAAGTCCTCTAGATCATATCAAAATTGATCTAGAGACTCTTTCAAAGCCTTAGGGAATCATTCTTTCCTTCTCCGAATGAGTCCAAAACACTCAAATCAATCTAGGAGGCTCTTTTCAAAATGTGTCTCCCTCCCATGTATGATATTTGGAGCCCTACCAAGGCTTCAAGTGTTCTATACATGAATCGTGGATCTTAAACCAAAACTCTAAGTCACCCGTCTCTTTTGTTGGAACATGAGAAACCAACAAATATTTCTCTCATATATAATATTTGAAGTCTCCACAAGGCTTTAAATGTCTTATATGTGAATCTTTGGAGCTTGGAACCAAACTCTAAGCTATCCACCTCTCTTGTTGAGACAAAATCAACAAATATACACTTTTCTTTCATGCATGATGCTTGGAGTTTTCTCAAAACTCTAAGTGTTAGATTGTATGAATCCTAGCATACATTAGAAGCTTTCTAGTGTATCCCCCTCCCTCTCATATATGATAACTTGTAGCCTCCAAAGGCTCCAACCAATATCATTACATGGTAGTTGGATCTTAGAAACAAATTCTAAATCATCCAGTCATGTTTGTTGAAAAAAAAAAAAAATCAACAAGCAATCGTTTCATTCCTCCCTCATGCATTGCAAGTGGAACCTCCTCAAGGTTCTAAGTGCCATGTCACATGAGTCCTTGAACTTAGAAATAAATTCTAAGTTACTAATTTCTAGTTTGTTGAGACAAAAATCAATGAACAATCATTTATTCTTCCTTGTGCATGTTGACTTGGATCTCTCTAAAATCCAAAATGCATGCCAAGAGACCTTGAACTTGGAATCAAATCCCAAGTTCTCCTATCCCTTGTTTGTTGGAAACATAAAATCAACAAACAACCATCATTTCCCCTTTCACTCTTCTTACTTAAATTAGGAGAGTTAACCTCTTCTTTTGAACGTTAAATGTTCAAAAGAACACCTTGAATTTGCAACTTCCAAATTGCTCTTTCTTTCCTTTCTCCTACAACTCAAGAAAATTGTAGGAGAACATCTAATTCTCCTCATGTTTTGTATTAAGGATTTCCTCAAAATCCTAAATACATCATGTTGTTAAACAATTGAACTTAAGATTGAACCTTGAGTTCTTTCATCACATTTGCTTAACCACAAATTAGTCAAATGAATGCTCCCCTTGAACACCAAATATTCAAGGAACTTCTTCCAACTTGCAATCCAAAGTTTGCTTGTTGCCTCCCTCTTCTTATAACTCAATGGTTGTGGGAAATTCCTACATTCACTTGACCCATATTAAATGAATCAAACATACCCAAATCAATTCACTTGTTGAGCCAAAATCAACAAGTAATTTCATCTCAAGCATAGGATACAAAAGTCCTATCTTCTTTTCACCCTTCCAACCCAATATGGAAGAGTGGGTTCCTCTCATTGAACACTTGAAAGTTCAAAGAGAATCCATGGTGACTTGTAGTCCAAATCTACATACCACCTTCTCATATTTACCCAACACAAGTTGGGTAGATTACCTTCTTCATTTGAATATCCAATACTCAAGGGAACATCCATGAATTTGTATCTCGCAAGTTGCATTTTATCTTTTTTTTCTTCTCTATAAATCAAAATTGTAGAGAAATCTCTTCTTTTATACAACTCAAAAATTGAAGGAAACAATCTCATTCTCCTAAGGCTCAAAATTAGGAGAATGTACATCCCTCTTTGAACACCAAATGTTCAAAGGATGTTCATGAGCTTGCAACCCCCAAGTTGCACATCTCTTCTTCCCATTTACCTAGCTCAAATTTGGTAAATGATCATGTATCATTGAACACATTGTTCAATGATTTATCCTCCTATATGTAACTCATAAGTTGTGCATTCCTTTATCTCTTTCCACAACTCAATGTTTGTATGAAGTTCTTCTCATTCTTCTAACCTAAACTAGGAGAGTGTGCATCCTTCTTGGAATATCAAATGTTCAAAGAACTTTCAAGAATTTGCAACTCCTAAGTTGCATGTTCTTCTCTTCCATCCCTCCAACCCAAATTGGAGAAATGAACTTCCTCTCTTTGAACACCAAACGTTCAAGGGATTTTTTTTGAGTTGCAACCTTTAAGTTGCATTTCCTTCATCATCTCCTATAAGCCAAAATTATAGGAGAACATTCAAATCTTCTTCCACTCTCCTAATCCCAAATTGGGAGAGTGTATATTTTTTTCTTTGAACACCAAATGTTCAAAGAGCATTCATAAGTTTGCAACCTAAAATTACACACTTCTTCTCTCCTTTCTATAACCCAAAAAGTTATAGAAAGTCTGCCTTTCACCCAACCCAAGTTAGGTGAATGAGTAATGAATGTTTATTGACTTGTAGTTCCAAAATTATGGGTCATTTATCCTTTCTAAGACACTAAAAGTCCTAGAAAATTCTCTAACTCTTTAGCCTCAAAGCTATGAGTTTTGTTCCATTTCCCCTCAGCTCCAAGGTTGAGAGGAAATCTCTCTTCCCTGAGAATTTGCATCCAACAAACTCTCTTGTTGGGTATAAGTTGATTAATATTCCTATACCCAATGTAGGAATATTAACCTCTTTTCTCCTTTATCCTCCTAACCCAAGTTAGGAGAATGAATAGCTTCCTTTGGACATCTAAAAGTTCAAAGAAATCATGACTTGTGACCAAACATACATGTCTTCTTCTGTGTTTGCTTACCTAAACTTAGCAAACCTATCTTTATCATTGAAAACAAAAAACTCAATGATTTATCACATCATTTGCTTAACCTAAATCAAGCAAACGAAGTCCCTCTTCTTGAATATAAAGACTCAAGGGGAAATACCATAGATTTGTAATCTCAAAGTTGCAAATCTCATATACCTGTTGAGCCAAAATAAACAGGTGACCCATCTTCCTTTACTTCTACAGGCTCCAAAAGCTTTAGAAGATTTCCTATCTTAGCCCAAAAGCTATAGATTTTCTCTCTACTCTCCTCCAACTTCCAAGGTATAGGAGATTTCCCCTCTGTTTGGCTCCAAAAAGCTAAAGGGAGTTCTCCAACATTTAGCCTAAAAGTTAGATGTTGGATTCCTACATCCCCTTCTTAGCTCCAAAAGCTAGGGAGGATCTCCCAACATTTAGCTCCAAAGCTAAGTGTTGGATACCTTTCCCTCCTCTTCTTTAGCCCCAAAGCTAAAAGAAATATCAACCTTCTCTCTTTAGCTCCAAAAGCTAAGGAGAATTCCCTAACATTTAGCTCAAAAGCTACATGTTGGGTTCCCAAATTTCTTTTCTTAGCTCCAAAAGCTAAGAATGATCCCCCAACACTTAGCTCAAAAGCTATGTGTTGGACACCTTCACCTCTTCTTTAGCCTCAAAGCTAAAGAAAACATCAATCTATTCTCCCTCTAGCTCCAAAAGCTAGAAAGAACTCTCCAACATCTGGACCAAAACTTTATGTTGGACACCCTTCCCTTAGATCCAAACTCTAAGTGGAATACCCCTAGTGTGACATACCACACGAGCCCCTCACACACTTAGGTGCACAGCCCCTTAGGCATACTAGGATTAGGATTTTTCTTTGTGTGCGCATGTGGTTGATGTTGTGGTGTGAATGCCTTCTGGATTGTCTGCGTGTGGGCACTTGCCCTTAAGTGGTTAGCATAGAAATGTATATATATGTTTTTGTGCAGGTGGCCATGTCTAAAAGGGGGGGGGGGGGGCGCTTAAATCATGAATCATAAATTGCTTGCATGACAGGTACCGCTTAAAACCCCCCCTAAAAGATGTGGCCAATAGGGTAGAAGCAGATGCTTGGCACTCTAAGTGCTAGGCAAATTTTGAGTGTGATGTTATTATATAAACTGCCTACTCACTCTATTTTGCAGGTTTGAATTTTTTTTCTTTTCAAAATGTATTTGATTAGATTAGGATGTAAAACTTGTGGGGGTTTGAATCAAATGAGAGGTGGATCGAGTAGGATGTGCTTCTTGGAAGTGATGCCCAAAGCTCCACCTAGAAGATGAAGCTTGAAGACCCCACAAATAGAGTCTGTAAAAAAAAAGAAATTAACTGGGTTGTATAATGGCAGGCAACTCAGCTGCCAAAACTATTTGTAATAATTGGGACATTATTTTCTTTTTCTGCACTTGGTTTATATATATGCATATGTTTGCTTGTTTACTGTGCGCACTAGAAAAGCATGTCTTTTTTCTAGGTTTATTCATTTGTTTGTGTGGGTGTGGCCTGGACTGTGATGCGGTAGGCTCTTAGGACAAAATAAGTTTTCTACCCATTAAAATATAAACAAGCTAAAAAATGAAATTAGGCTCCACGATTTTCTAACAAAAAGAAAATTGCATGGCTCTATTTCAAAGAGCCAAGTTTTCAAAATCAAAATGATCATGCATAGCCCAAAAAAGAGTCACATGTAGAAGCCCTCACTTAAGGATTAGATAACAAAAATCTGCATATGTGAGTCAGCATCCTGCATACCTAGGCATCTTGGCCTCAAAGCCAAGTTGTAAGCCCTATTTCCTAAACAACAATTACCTACCACTCTTTATATGCATTGAGACCAGAAAGCATGGTTTTAAAAGCGATTAGGAGGAGTCTAGCTGGTAGTCCTTTTCAGGCAAGACAATAAATCTAGGGGTCGGGCTGGTTGTGCCTCTTGTGAGGTACAATTTGTAAGTCCTTTTGCATCCGTTAGATTTAGGTTCGAGACCCTACCTCTCAGTATGCCTCACTTTAGCTTTAGTGTCTGAGGCAATAAGTTGATTTCAATCACTATGTAAGCCCTCAACTCTCGGGCAATTCCTCCAACAAGTGTTGTTGGAATGTAAGCCCCAAATTTCTAATAAAAAATATCAACTTGAACAAAAATTAGACTTCTAAAATGTAAAGCCCAATATAGGATAGTTTGAGTACCTCTGAGTTCTCCTCAGAATCAAGTACTCCTACATTCTTTCTCTTTGGCACTCATTCCAAGAAATTTAATCTCAAGTTGATCACTTCCTCCTTGAAACTCCTAAAGGACCAAAAAATCCTTCAAACAAGACTTTCATGGATTTTCAAAAATCAAAATCAAACTTTAATTAAAATCTAAATGACTTTCAAAAAACAAGAGAAAACCACTAATTTAATCAAAAGTTTTCTCAAGTATCAAAACTTGAGATGTAATTAACCATAGGGGCTTGCCCCTATGGGGCATCTGTACCCCAGAATAAATAAACCCCGTTCAACCAAACATTGAACGGGGGAATCTCTGTTAAATTGTAAATTTTGTCATTGAGTCCATAAGGAAACGATATTTTTACCCTTTGGGGTAATATATCGTCATTCTTATGCCGTACTCAATCATAAAGTATGCAATCCGTTAAGAGGAACACAAAATTCTCCAACAATGATCTATCTTTTTCTAGTACTAGCACCAGTGGAAGCTGCAACTTCCTCTATTACCTATATCTTTATCCAAAAATATTACAAGCAAGAATTAAGATTATCCGAACTGTCCCAAGCAAAAGAAAGAGAAGATACAAGGAGGAGCAAGTGTAGAAGTGCCATCTCCAATCAATTAAATCTTATTTTTTCTAGTTTATGCATCTAGTTCTGATAATAAACCTTAATACTTCTATATAACTGTCATTCAGTTTCTTAAGGAATTAAGCATTCACTATAACCTAAAAACCCTAAATGCCTATCGTTCCCTTTCCTAAAGCATTAAGCATTCTGCATTCACTAAAAAAATGCTTTGCCTCCTTTTGCTTCATCACTCTTTGCTGATCCCGAGAAGAACTAACATATATTGGTGGAAGCTTACAAGGTATTTAACCCCTAAAGCTTATTCTCAGCAGGAGCCCACCCTTTGCCTACCTTTTACACATACCTATATTCCACTACGCAGGCCTTAATCCTTAACCTTTGTTCCGTTGCTAGTTGTAACTGACACTAGCTTTTTGATCTGGGATTATAGTTTGGTGCTAAAGCATAGATCCAACATGTAGGAAAAGAAGTAACCGTAGCCAACAAGATGAAATGAAAACTTCCAGCTGCACCTTTATCAATTATTACAGAACAAACCTCAATTTATTTGGATATGATCATTGATTCATCATTGAGCACTATGGTGGGTAGATTTTGATAACCTAATTCATCTTCTTATTATATGAAAGATAGACTTTCAATGTATCTCTCTTCAAGTAGTAGAATTATTTAATCTCTGTGATCATGGACTTTGATAGACCTCATCAAACTAAATCAATCTTATGTGTGCTCATGTTAGTGATTTTTTTGTGGTTATTTGTTTATTATCATATGTTTTACTCATCATTAATTGTATGCTAATAACTGATATCAGAGTTTTTGGTTAAAATAATTTCATATTAGCAATGGAAGACAAGAAGTTCAAGATTAGTAAATTTGACGACTAAAATTTTCGATATTAGAAGTTAAAAGTTGAATATTACCTCTACAATAGAAAGTTCCATCCACCTTTGCGAAAGACAAAACAATCCTCAATTGATCAAAGGAGTGATAGCTAATGGATATGAAAGCACTAGAGTGATTTTGCTGTCCGTGACCATGAACGTTGCCTTAAACATTCTCATTGAAACAACAACTGCAAGTGTGATGAAGGAATTATCAAACATGTATGAGAAACTCTATGATATCAACTTTTTACATCTTATTCACAAATTTTTTTATCTCAAGATCTTTAAAGGAGCTGTTTTTGTTGAGCACGTCAAAGAGCTTAACATTGGTGATAAAATATGTGAGAGAAAAATGCTTCATTCTTGTGCTCCTGTTATATTTTTCTCTTAGATAGTGAAATTCTCTTAACGCGTTGCAATAGTGGATGTGGGTCACATGATTAAACCGCTTAATCCTTATGTTATTTATATTGCCTAATTTTTCATGTTGTGTTGTTGCTCTACCTTGCAAAATATCCTGATTACAGTCCCTTTTCATTTTACATCTTTGAACCTTTAATTCTCAAATTGCTTTCTTCTAAGGTGAGAGCGAATTTTCCCTATTCACAACTAGGATGGTGTATTAACACAATTAGCATAATGAAGCTTAATGCTGTTAATGTCCTCATTCTTAGTAAAAGATACCTGACTACCCTAGAAAGATGAAATAACTTCTTGTGCTTTGATTGAATATTGATAAAAGGAGCGTAACCCATCCTTCATGTGCTTGAATGTTGATAAAAGGAGCGTAACCCATACTAAATTTAATCATCGAGGTAGAGACATATCTAAGTCTTGGAGTACAACACATTATAATATAAGCAAATCACGAGATCGCTCGAGTGGATGTTGACACTGCAGAAAGTCAGATACATGATGAAAGATTTAATAAGACATGTGAGAGTATATTTCGTCCAACATCAAGTAGTTTAAAAATATGTGCATAAATACCTAGTGATTAGCCATCTGGAGGCCTAAGCTTTTGGGTTGAAAATTTGAACATTAGTATATTTTGGAACAACTTCAATCCCTTTTGGTTCATCCTCCCTAACATGATTATTGCAAAAGAAAGCCTGGGCAAGGACAAAAGTAGAAAGAAGAAGCATCAAATGTTATTACTGAAGGAATTTAAAATGTAATTCACTAAAGGGCCTTGGCTCAGGTGTTATTCTCTTGGTTTCCAAGTTATCGGGCTTGTGTTTGAGACCTGGCGACTTTAATAATGAATTATTTATCTTGTTTCATGTATTGGTTTAAATATATATTTGACCTTGTGCCTAAAAATAAATCTGTAATTGGTCTTGTCTCCATTTTATTGTTGAAAAAGCTTAGAAAAAAAATTACTAATTCTCAATATGAATAGTCCAATGGAATCATGAATGTTGGACTTGCGTATCTTTTATTTTTTTTCTCACTATGAAATAGATGGAAAAGCATTCTTGCTGATGATGAAACCTTAAGCTTAGTGGACATTTGCGATGTGATACTTAAAACTTCAAACATGATAGTTTAGAAGTTGCACATAGTTAGGCACATTCCTAACTTGACGAGTAACTTAATTGCTATATGAGAGTTTGTTTTTTAAAGGATGCAATGCCACATTTAATGATGACACTCGGAGACAACTAAAGGAACTATGGTGATTGCCTGAAGTAATAATCCTTATGCTCTCTATACCACCATTAGTGTATTTACAGTTGGAGCTATAGTAAGTTCAAGCTTAGATATAAACACCTGCCATCAAGGATTAAGCCACATGAGTGAGAAAGACCTATAGATTCTCCGCTCACAAGTTCTTTGAAAATAACTTGGAACCAATAAACCACTTGAATATGTATAGAAGAGAACTTAGAATCCATCTTTTGCTAAGGTTGCATTTGAGGAAAGCAAATATGGTCATCTTCTCAAAGACTAAAAGAGAATTTAGAACTAATAAGCTAAAATTGATTCATCCCCATATGTGGGGATCATCATCCATTGTGTCACTGGTAGGTTTAGAAATATTATTTTCAATGAATTTATGATATACAAAGATAGGTCAAGCAACACATGATACGAAACCTGTACTACCATGCAAGTTGAATTGGAAGAGCCCTCTAGCTGTGATATCCGGTTTGACTGGGCCGGTTCAACCGAACCGGCCAGCCCTCCTATTTAGACGCCGCGACCCTAACAGGGTCGGTATTTCGCGAAACAGCAAGGGGCGGACACGGAGGGTTTCACGCGAGAGCGAGGTAAGTTTCATTTTTCCATTTTTAGCAAATGATTTCCTTCTAGGATAAGAATTAAACATTCCTTTTCATTCCTATCATTAACAAAGTGCTAAATTGGGAGAAATTGCAAAGAATGAGAGAAACGATCGAGGAAAAGAGGGAAGAAGGTTTGTTGGAATTTCTTTCCAATTTTTCTTATAAATTTCGTCGATTTCTTAAATTAAAGCAAATGATACTTTCATAATAGGGAAAGGAAGGAATTGAAAGCAAAGAGAAAGAATTTTGGGAGAGGAAGAAGAAATTTAGGGTTTTGAGAAATTCCCAAAATTGTAAGTAAATTTCAAGCATGAGTAAATTTCTATCTTGAAATTTTATGAGTTAACTTTTATTGTTTGATTTTAGAGATTTGGAAAAGAGAAGATCGAAAGCTTCAGGAGTCTGATTTCACAAACAAAATTCTTGGAAGAGAAATTAAGTGGGTATTTATAAAACTTTCTTTATGTCATTTTCTTTCCAGAAGTATGAATATAAAAGTTATGTTTTACATTTTTGAAAACTATTGTTTGAAATAAACAAATGATTTTACAAACATGAGTATGTCAAAGAAGATGTATATGTATTTAAGAACGTATATAGATATATATGAATAAATAGAAAGAATATATGAATGAACAATACATGAAAGATTTGAAAAAAAAAGAAAATGGAAAAGGATATGCATGCAAATTTCAGGAGTCACCCCCGTATGGTACTGGCTGGGGAAGCAATGTACCCGTGCACGATAAAAATAAAAGGGAAAAGGTTATGACATAAGGAAAAGGAAATGGAAATGGATGTACCTCTGGTACATTTTGACGGTGCTCCTGTATAAAAGAAATGGGAAAAGGAATAATAGTTAAAGATAAAAGCTATAAGAAATGATGATAAAGTCTATATGGAGAAAGAAACAAAATAAAGAAAGGACTCATATATTTATGCCAAATGAGATGAAGAAATGCAATGATAGTAATGTTAATATGTAATGTCTTTTATGCATGAAAATTCGTTTAACTGATACCCACTGAGTTTACTTAGTGAACTCAAACAATGAATTTAAATGTTTCAGGTAAGTCTTCAGAATTAGAAAATGGGAGAAAGAGAAGAGTTCGTCTATAGAAGACGACGTGCATCTGAAAACAGGTAAAGTGTGATCTCAAACAGATGTGATAGTATTTAAAGAATTTTAGTTAGTGGCTCTTCCGCTGATTAAGGAGATTTACTGTTTTTATATTCTTATACTTATGAATTGTTTAGATCCTACCGTCTGACCTTAGTTCCCGCCTCGTTAATTCGAGTATCCGGGCCGGGTCGTGACACTAGCTTACACTCAATAAAAGATAGGAGACACCATATAATGATCAAGATCTGCTAACACTCAATACTTCTATAAGAAAAGTCAGAATATCATCAATATTATTATTCGTTATTCTCCTTACCTATGCTTGGTTGCTAATTGATCTAGGTGAACATAAATACTATGAAGATGTTGGACATATTAAATATTCGTCTAAATTGTATCTAGCAATGCAAGAATATATGGATTCTTTCTACAGAGGTAATATGTGGATATTGACTAAGGCATCATATGAGATAGCTTTTTTTACTGCTTTCTAAAATTACTTTTCAGTACAAAAAATTTTAATTAAAGAAATATTTGTACTAAAAAGTTGCTTTAGAAAACATTAAGAAAGCTGTCACAAATAAAGTCTAAGTTGCCTGAAGATAAAAAAGCCTCCCATCAACAAGATGAGGCTAGTGGTTGAAGGCATTAAACGAAAGAAAGGTATTGATTAACATTTTCTCACTTCTAGTTAATCTAAAAACCATACATCAAGTGTTAAGCATCATAAATGTAAAGATCTGACACCTTGAGTAGGTGTCTATTAAGATTACCTTCCTCCATGATAAGATGGAGAAAGACATTACATGGTTAAACTTGAATGCTTCATTGTATCATGAATAAAAGCTTAGCATGTAAGCTCCGCACCAATTGCATCTAAGGTTTGTTGGCTTCATGCACAATATTGATTTTCATGGATGCAACATTATTAGTTGTTATTATTCAAAAGGCATTAAAAAACTTGTACTATCTTATTTTATATGTTGATGACATGCTAATTAAATTGTTGGCATCAAGAAAATAAAAAATAAAAATAAATGAATTTTTCTTAAGTTATTTTTCATTAAAAAAATGTGTGTGTATATATATATATATATATATATATGTGCGTGCGCGCGCTTGCTTATAGGTTTGTCGATCCGTTGTCGCTTAGCTTTCGTAACACGCATAGATATAGTGCCTCTTAGACATAAACCTCTAGAAACCTGCAATGCTGCATTCGACATGGCGAGTAGACTTCTATGCACACTTTTCTTAGTGTAGTTAAAAGAAGCTTGATGACAACGTTCACAACATCGCTAGTGGACCTTTCTAGCTACATGTTTGGCATGACTAGAAAAATTCTATACATGCTTTTCTTAACGAGATAGGTTTTGGGGGCGGGGGGGGGGGGGGGGGGGGGTGATGCAGGACATATATGAAAATATGATTTAATTAAGGAGTTTGCACGTCGGAAGGTTAAGAGCAACTTAATTAGACTTGATGTTGATTCAAGCAATGAATTAAAGCACAAAGAGCGGTAAACACTAGCTTAGGCCAAGCTACTTGCGTGAAGTAAAAGCCACAAAATGATCAATTACTCGTAACGTTGCATACATGATGGATTTCAACAAGATATCCCTACTCTAACAATAAGAGTGGTTCCAAGAGAGATCCATCACACAATCCTACTAAACACTAAGCTTTAGCGGAGTGTTTCACGATTTAAGTGAATTAATTAAGTCACAAAGTAAGATAGCTAAGAAGATTAAAGACTAGGGAAAGAGTTCACCAATTCAAGCATTAGGCAGCGATTGATGGCTTCTAATCAGTAACCTCCTTAGTCTCCAAAATTTGGACAGCAACCTGAAGGAGCATGGAATTCTGGACAGTTGTTGGGACCTTCCGGGTGATGATGTAGTGGGAGGAAGCTTGCAGAATTGCTGGACAACAACTACGACGTCGTCCCGGACAATTATATTTGCTGATTTTGAGATTACTGGACAGTGAACAGCAATAGTGATCCCTCCAATCCACTGGACAACAGTCTTAATGGCAGAAACCCTGTAACAGCCCTTGGAAGGCTTCGGGACAGCAAAAGGGCGGGTTGTAGGGGCTAGGTTTGAGTGGAAGGGAAGACTAGAGAGAGGGGAGAGGAAAGGGACAACTCAAGGAATTATTTCTCCTTGATTGAAACCAAATTTGGGAATGAAATCAAGGCTTTGGTGACATGGGAGGGGCCGACGGCATGTAGAGGGTGAGAGGGAGGTTTGGGAGGGAGAAATAAGAGGTTTCCTTAAAGAGACAATTTGATTTAGGAATAAGTTAATACTCAAGTTCAATTTAAATTTAAATTAAACTTAAATATAGAAACTTTCCTAAATTAAGTTTCCCAATTAAGAAAGTATTTGAATTTCAAAAGTTAATTGAAATCAAATCAAGGGTCTTTCTTAAATACCATTGGGTTGTTTTAGGAAAGCTACTAATGGGATAATTTGAATTTGAAATTCAAATTAAGGGTCATGGGGGGGGGGGGGGGGTAGAGAGAGAGGCGGTTTGGGTAGGTCGGGCCGGCGGCAATAATGAGGGAGGGAGGAATTAATGAGGCATTTAATGCCAACTTAAACTGATAAATTAAGTTTGGGTAATTAGAAGGCCACCATTTTATGTGACCAAACCATCTAAGGCGACGCTTTCTGATCTTATCTTCCACTGGAGCTACTCCAACCTTTTCATGTATATGCCCATTTCATATCCTGTCTCTAAGAGTAAAGCCACTCATCCACCTGAGCATCCTCATCTCTGCAACACTTAACTTAATATTATGCTTCTCTTTTAATGGCCAACATTCTTCAACATAAAGCATTACAGGTCTCACCACCATCTTATAAAATTTTCCCTTAAGTTTAAGAAGAACTTTTCTATCTCACAACAAGCCCGATGCATTCCTCCATTTCAACCATCCAACTTGAATTCTACTAATAATATCCCCATCTATTTCACCATTACTTCGAACAATAGACCCAAGATATATAAAACATGTACTCTTATTAATGACTTGATCATCCAAAGTCACAATCCCCCCACTAGATTTATTATTACAAAAATTACACTCCTTATATTCAGTTTTAGATCTACTCAAATGAAAGCCTTTAGACTTTAAGGTTGATCTCCATAATTCAAGTTTACCTTCAACTCCCTCTCTAGTCTTATCAATAAGAAGAATATCATCAGCAAAAAGTATACACCAGGGTACAACCTCTTGGAAATCTCTAGTGAGAACATCCATGACTAAAGCAAAAAGATATAGGCTTAAGGCTGATCTTTGATGCAATCCAATTGAAATAGGAAATTACTTGGTCAAACTACCTTGTGTTTGAACACAAGTAATATCTCCTGCATACATATCCTTAATGACTTGAATATAAGCATTATTAACCCCATAGCACTTCTCTTGGAATTTTATCATATGCTTTCTCTAAATCAATAAAAATCATATGTAGATCCTTCTTATTCTCTCTACACTTCTCCATTAAACCTCTCAATAAATGTATAGCTTCCATAGTAGACCTACCTGGCATGATCCAAATTAATTTTGAGAAACATTAGTGTCATGACGCAACCTATGTTCCATAACTCTCTCCCATAGTTTTAAAGTATGACACATTAACTTAATTCCTCTATAATTCGCACAATCTTATGTATCACCTTTATTCTTAAAAATAGGAATGAACACACTCATTCTCCACTCATCTGACATCTTTTTAGTCTTTAAAGTAATATTAAAAAATTTTGCAAGCCAAGAAATTCTTTCATCTCCTAAGCATTTCTACACCTCTATTGGAATATCATTAGGTCCAACAGCTTTTCCACTGTTCATTTTCTTTAAAGCCTCTTTAACTTCAATTTTACTAATACGTTGATAAAAACAAAAATATTTATTTTCATTTAGGGTGCTAAGGTCACTAAAGTCAATCACATTCTCACAATCTTCATTAAAAAGTTTAGCAAAATATCTTATCCATCTTTGTTGAATATCCTCTTTTAATAAAAATATTTTTTGATCTTCATCTTTAATACACTTCACTTGAACTAAATCCAAATTACTCCTATCTCTTTGTTTAGCTAACTTATGCATATATCTTTCGCCCTTCTTAGCATCTAATCTATTATACAAATCATTAAAAGCTAAAATCTTTATATCGCATATTGCTTTCTTAGACTCATTGCAGACCTTTTTATATCTTTCCCAATTATTAGAATTTTTACAGTTAAACTAATTTTTATAACAAATTTTCTTATTTTTTATATTTTCTTGCACATTTTGATTCAACCACAAATTATTTTTACTATTAGTAGTTTTTTCCTTTGATACTTAAAGCACATCTTTTGCAATATTTTTAATATCACTAGTTATTTTTTCCCATATAACATTAGCTTCTTCATGCACAGATAAAATCTTATGATCTAGAATCTTATTATCAAAAATATTTTTGTTAATATTCTTTAAATGCCCCAATCCAATCCTAAAATAACGATTTACTTTATTTTTTATTTTTCACCCCTTCATCTTAAAGTTCAAAACTAATAAGCGATGTTGGGTATATAAACTCACTTGAAATAATGTTATAATCTTTGCAATCTAAACGATTTATTTTTCTTATAAGAAAATAATCAATCTGCGTTTTACTATATCCATTTTTATAAGTGATGAGATGCTCATCTCTTTTTTTTAAATAAAGTATTAGCAATTACAAAACCATAAGGTAAAAAGAAAATCTAATATGATCTTATCATCTTTACTAGTCGCTCCAAAGCCATAGCCACTATGAATGCTTTTAAAATCATCTATCTCTTTACCAACATGCTCATTTAAATCTTCTTTAATAAAATTTTTTTCTTCGAGAGATATCATTTGTATTAATTCTTCTAAGTCATTCCAAAATTTTAATTTTGAACATATACCCAATCTTACTTGAGGAGCATAAGCGCTTATAATATTAATAATTTTAGCATTAACAACAATCTTTAAAGCCATAATTCTATATTTAATTCTATTAATTTTTACAACATTATCCATGATGGGGGAACCCTTGCCTATTTAACATTGCACCCGGGCACCGGTGCAGCTTGCACACTTGTCGTTGTATTTAGGCCATAAAACGTGTCGCTTCCAGGAAACGCCTTAGCATTAATACAATATATTAAAAGATTCATGTCATGATTATTTGACAAGTTTTACGCTGGCTGTTGACTACATAACGTAACCCTCCATTTTTCTCATCCAGGACTTGGGTCTGGCAACGACAGTCTTTTAAAAAAGGGAAAATATTACGCAGGCCTAAAATGAAAAGTGCATTTTTTTTTAAATTCTAAAGTCCGATCCTCCTCCATAGAAGGACCGGAGTTGACACAACTTAAATTAATAGACGAACATACGATCTTGAAATATATTGAAAACTCAAATTTTTAAGTTCAAATTAGGCCTTCAAAGCCTCTTTAAATGGAAGTCATCATAAATATAAACTTTCTATATCGACTTCCGTACATTAAACTCATTAAATCGACAAGTGAACCCGATCCTATGTTGGCAGACAAACAGAATTGACAATATTCAAACTATAAAATAAAATTGTTTACAAATCCCCGATGATGTCTGTGTTGAAAATGAATCTCAACCGGAGGAGATCTTATATTTTAAATTACCCACTAACCCTGTTGAAAGTATAGGTATATTGGAAGTAACTATATTGTCACCTCAATGATGCCTGTTTTGAAAGTGCATCTTAACCGGAGGGTACCTCGTTAATTACTAAAAATGTCCCAAAATTTCCAAGTTATGCTTTCGGGGTGTAAATTATGATAAAAAGGATTCATGTCATGAGGCGTAAATTATGATAAGAGTCAAAAAATTCAATATCTATTAAAAGTTAAATACTTAAAGCAAAATTTAACCAAAAAAAATAAAAATGAATCCATCCCCCTCGCAAGACTTTGTCGAGTAGGATAAATTTGAGAATAACTTCAGCTTAGAAAGAGCAAATGTCTAGTTAAGTATATCGCTAAGATTTATTCTCAAACAATCTCTCGCTAGCAAGGATGTAACACGAGTCTAACCAACAGTTTTGCTGCCAAATAGCACCACAAGTAAATGATTATCACCAGTGCCATTTGATCGAGCGATTTGCAGCTAAATGACTAAATTACAAGCACAGTCAGAGCCCGTATGTTCCACAGTGGCTCTAAACTCATGAGTAATGAATCATATTATATACTTGATAGGACACAAGGCTCTCTATCAGCTAAGGTTAACTCAAATGTGTCCTCTTTGACAAATATTTACCCCAAGTCTATAAGATACCTTTAGATGAAGCAGCCTATAGTTACCGATTAGGATCCTTCGATCAGGTTGGGTCGACAATCTCTTCTGACTAAGTAGAATAGGGAGATGACAGCCCGAAGCAGTAGAACCATGGGATTTTGATCGGGCTCATCATCATTCCCTCATTACTCGCTTTAAGTGTATGGAGATAAATTTCAAAACCTTGAAAATCCTAAAAATCCAATTTTAAAATCCTAGTGTTGATGCTACTATATGCTTGGTACTTAGTGTCTATTTAAGAACTAGCCTTAATAAAAAATTCTCTTTTATTATCGGTAACCATAGGGGCTTGCGTTTATGAGAAATTAAATCTCAGATCATATAGTCTTTACAAATGAGGGCAAAATCTCTGAATAGTGTCTTATCTTAAATCTAATATGTCCTATAAAAATTTACCACGGAATATAAATCTTATTAAAACTCTCTTCGTCGATAAAAATGCCTCGGAGAGGCCGAGATGCAAATTTTCGAGGCCCACAGAGGTAAGTTTAAATGATCAAATCATTACTTCTCCAATAATGGTTCTTGCTCCTTCATCAACTTAAATTTGCATTCACAATTTGAAACCAATAGACTTTCCTTTAGTTTCTGAGCCAATTGTTCTGGCTCTTACTAACCTTACAGAACTGATCTCTATATCATCTCATAAATCGTCATTGCACATTATTCATAATTTAGCTTTATTACAGACAATTGTTCATATTGAATTGAATAACATAAATTTTCCATTATGTTACATTTATAATGTTTATGATATATTGATATAAAATGATTTATATAGAATGCTTACACGTGCATGTTGGCTGATAGAGTATGCCCCTTTATGGTACTTACATGGGACGTAGTACCCACTCTTATGAAATGAAAAAGGTTATGGAAAAAAATATAAATGGAAATGGAAGTACCTTAATTGATATTATTTATTTGATATTTCTTATGACAGTTGTATTAGTTATAGAAAGTGTTATGACAAGATATGAGTGTTATATATATATATATATATATATATATATATAGTCATTTTCAAATATAAATGTTAGTAAACAGAGTTATTTAATATTTTACAATAAGCATGCATATTGTTCAAAATGCCTTGTATTACTATAATTTAGAAGTATGATGTGCTCACCAAGTTATGTTATGACTCCTATATTTGTAAATGTACACAGGAATTTTTTGAATACTTTAAATGAATGAAAGAGGAGAGAATAGATATTATTGACACAATGTTACAAGAAAAATGTATTTATAGTATTTTATTTTAGAAATAAATTTGAGATTTTAGTAGCTCTTCTAGTATAATGGAAATAGTTTATTGTTTAAAATCTTAGCAAGTCAAATTTTAATCAATCGTCTGACCATCTTTTTCTGTCTCAATAATTCAAGCTTCCGATCCATATTGTGACAATCCCTAACTATTCTTTAGAATCATCCTTATATCTTCATGTTTTACTATTCTATAACTAATGCTCTTGCACCAACATATGTTCAACTTCTTTTAAAGGGTGTCTGATTGTTTCTCCAATTCTTGATGCTCTTTTAACATCATCTCATGCTAGCTTATCATCATATAAAACTAGTTCATCTTTAGCTTTTGGAGTATTAGAGGCCTTCTTTAAAATAAGAGAAAAGTGCTCGCCACACTACCTGACACCGTAAGGTAATATGCTCACCTTGGTACCTCTTAATAATGGAACCCACTTAGGAGGCATGAGAGGTGCTATGTCCTCGCCTCACTTGAGCCCCTAGGTAAGTACCCAACTCACTTTTAACATCAACGGGTGTTTTTTTTCTTTAGATGACATTTTTTTTCTTGTCTATAGTATAACCCTTCTGTGATTTTGTCATTGTATTCTTAAAAAATTGCTATCCAACAATCTGCCTTCTTGGTATATTTTCTCGTGGCAAAGCATCATTATTATAATTATCATCATTGTTACTAAGCTCACAGTTTGTTTTAGTTATGGTTTTCTTGCCATATCACTGATAAGATATCATAAGAAGAAAATATCAAAGAATAAGCAAAAAACCACTGATTGGTCTATTTTGCATCTTTCTGTAGGTGTCACCACGATTGCAGGCGGTAAGTGGAACAAAGGGGGCCATATGGATGGGCCCAGTGAAGATGCAAAATTTTCAAATGACTTTGAAGTAGTTTACATTGGAAGCAGCTGCTCTCTTTTGGTTGTGGATCGTGGGAATCAGGCAATTCGGGAAATCCAACTTCATTTTGATGACTGCGCATACCAGTATGAAAACAGTTTTCCACTAGGTAGTTTTTGCTCTAGTGAATGAACCAAAATCATTTTATTCGTCTGTGCCTTCACTTATAACGATATGATTTTTATATTTTACTTTATATTGCAGGACTGGCAGTGCTCTTTGCAGCAGGGTTCTTTGGCTACATGCTTGCTTTGCTGCAACGACGTGTGGGAGTAATGATCTCATCACAAGATGTAAGTCTCTTTATACTTTGGTTTTACTATCTAATGTACCTTTTAGAAACCATTTGTTGCAATAATCCGAGCTTAATCCGAGCTTAACTTCTTCATCTTACTCCAAATTTATGCTCAAGTATGCCCATTCTTAAGAAATGTTGTTTTTGCCAAGTTTACTTGGTATATGATTGCTGCCCATTTTATTTGCTGTCATCAGGCTAATTATCAAGAAAACCTGAAGGCTGCTGCTTCTATAAAAACGCGCAGCTCTCTATTGCAGAAGTCAAGTTGGGAATCTGGAAGACCACCACTGGTCTCAACTGAGGATGATTTAAAGAAGCAAGATGAAGAAGAAGGCTTCTTGACCTCAATGGTAAAGCTTCTATCTGGTGCCAAATCATCCTTGGCTGAAATCGTTGGAGCATTGTTCAGTAGGAAAACTCAGGCCAGCCAACACCAAGTTGCTTATCAGCAGCAACAGCGGCCGAACTCATGGCCTGTGCAGGAGAGCTTTATCATCCCTGAGGATGATGAGCCTCCGCCAGTTGAGGCTAAGACACCAACCCCTCGTAAAACCTATGCCTTCATGTCCAAGAACCAAGCAAAGATCCACCAACTTCGGCAGGGGCAGGCTTACTTCAACCACTGGGATGGGAAGATGCAGCAACACCAACAACATAATCAGCAGCAGGTACACCAGCACCAGCAGTATTCCTTGGCCCCACAAACTTACTATGAGCAGAACTATGAGGCTACGAATGAGGTTGTCTATGGAGCTGTGCAAGAACTGGATGGCAGTCCTAGTCCGGTGGAGATTAAAGCAGTAAACTATGGGGACAATCTCAATGATCAGTATGGCCTGCGCTCAAGGGTAGGTTACAATGCTTACTGCAGTGGCTACTAAGTACTATCTGGTGTTTTGAATGTCTTAATTTCAATATACGCTGCTTTATATGATCAAACGTTCCTCTGGAAAGTTTAGCTCTTCTATAAGATTTTCCCATTTCTTCTGCCTATAGAAGCTAGAGCAAGATATTGCCCGCAAGGTTGTAAAAAAAATACTCCTTTACTGTTTTATTGATTCTAGTTATCTCTATCTCTTAGTTATGCATTGTTGCACCTCATCATAATTTTTCTGCATTGGAATGAATCAATTTCTTATTGCGTACTGAAAATTGGGCATACGATGAATCAATTTCTTAGACACTTTCAACTTGGTGTAGATTATGCTTGGGACCTTACCAAAGCATAATTTAAATGGAGTATAAATTATAGGCCCTTTCATTTATTTGATAGGACTTTCTTTATGATTTGAGCTCTAGAGAAACTTCTTCGCTACTTATAACACGTGCTCTCATGGATATCATCTCGCTCGTCAGGGCGGAACCACATTGAATATTGTCCACCCTCAAAATTGAATCCGGGAGGGCAATTTTGAAAATTGGCCCTCCTAAATTTTTTTTTGCCCTATCTTAAAGAGTTTTGCCTCCATCCAGTTCTGATCCGATTCATGCAGGCCTAGCTACTCATTATTTCTCGTGTGCACTATTTCTTTTATCTCGTTCATGCTTGTCGGATTGTTGCTTGGACTCTGCCTCCCTTGCGACCTACTAAAAGATCTCGCCACCTACGTTTCTCTGGATGCCTGCCACCAGCTTTGCCCACCCTCAAAAATAAAGCTTGTTCTACCCATGTTGCTCGCCATGATCATGTTCCTCATCTTGCTCCATATCAACAATGCTCATTATGATTTTGTTATTAAATATCGTGCTCGCTAAAATAGTGTTGGATGTGTAGTCCACTAGGGTTTCAACTTCTCATAGTTGAACCATGTGATGGGCACATTGAAGATATCTTTGTACAAATATATCACTTTTGGACCATCATGTGCTTACTTTGCACCTTTGGTCATTCTTCTGAAAACATCTATTTTGCAGATTTGAACTTAGTTATATACTATCTTCCTTGAAGCTATATTTGGACATTCGAAGAGTTACACAAAGCCAATCCTTCTAACCTTATCGTCCCCATCAATTCGAAAAAGCAAGTGAAAGCAACTTCCAGTCAAATGAGGAGAAAGGTCCTCCCTTTCAGACTAATCAACTGCCACTAAAGTACTCTGAACCTTTTCACCCTGTTCTCTCAACGACTGTCTCTTTAATTTATATCTATATTTCTTCTAGCAGTCTGGCTGCGCCCTATTGTGAAAGGAGCCTAGGCATCATGGGTGTGATGACCGAAGGAAGCATCTAAGGGCTGACTAATCAAGACTTTCTGGGTAGATACTGAGCCATTTTCTGTGCTGATCCGTGCTTTAACTTCTGAACTTAGGGAACAGAGAGCCAGGAAAACATGGAACACTTTTGGGGTTGGAGCTGGTAGAGTTTCAGCCAAGGTTTTCTTAGTCATTGAGTTTTAGGCTTCGTTTGGGACGGCTTTCTTACTGCTTCTTAAAGCGGTTTTTTAATATAAAAATTTTAATTTTTGTATTAGAAAGTAACTTTAAGAAGTAGTTAAAAAACTGTCCCAAACAGAGCCTTAATCTTGCTGCTTTGCTTGTCATATTACATCCACAATTTTGTTTTGCTATTATTTTAAGGCTGCATTTTCACAGCTTTTTTTCAATCGGATTAGATAAATTACTTTCCGTATAATAACTTTACAATCAACTTTAAAAAATATGCTCCAGCTCTTTGAGAGCATGGTCAACTAAAGGCCTTTTAGGGTGATGGACTCCCCTATTTGAGCCCAATCAACTGGGTGTAATAGATTTGGGCTTGATGATTGCGAGGGCTCTCTAAAATTTAATTATGACATTGTTTTCATTTTTAATTGTTATCCTCTTGTTCTTCTCAAATCTATTCAGATAATTTAAATCAATGTCCTTAAAACTTATTAAGGATTTGTTTCAGATGTTTTTCTTACTACTTTGTTTTTCATACCGTAATTATAATTTCGTTTAGCTATTTTTTTTTTCTGCTTTCTCATTACTTTTCTGAGTTGTTTTTATTAAAATCCAAAAAGTATGATAACAAGGCAAATAAGTAGAATGTTTTAAAATTTAGATTAAGGCTTTGTTGGGACTGCTTTTATTGCTTTTCAAAGCAACTTTTTAGTTAAAAAATTAAAATTCTTTACTAGAAAGCTGCTTTAACAAGCAATAAGAAAGCCGTTCTAAACGAAGTCTTGGAATAGCTTTTTTGTTGCTTTCTAAAACAACTTTTTTTGTACAAAAAATCTTTGAATTAAAAATTTTTGTACTAAAAAATCGTCTTAGAAAGTAGTAAGAAAGTTGTCCCAAATCAAGCCTAAATTTCAAGGTTGCGCCACTACTAAATTATAATAGGGGTGCATAAAAGAGATGTTTAACATGTCATAAAATGACGTGACATGGACTAAACTTGGAAAAATCAGGTTTCAATTATCCGATTAAATTTACGATTAGTTTTAGGTTTCAAATTTTGACCCAATTATTAAATTTTGGGTATGATGCATGTTAACCCGAAATTGAATTGAGTACTATTGATGTTTGGATTAAATAGGTCATATCATGTTAAATATAAAGTGCCTTGGTCTTCTAGATCCAAAAAATTGCAAGATCCATATGACGAGTGGGTTAAATAGACGGAGCTCAGGTTAGATGAGTCTGAGTCGAGTAGGATTCGGATCAAATATTATGACTTGTATAAAAAACATAATAAGTTTGGATCATGCAGACTCAGATTGGGTTAATTTTAGATCAAATTTGAACCTAACATATCAATTCGAATTGACACTCCTATTAGACACTCGATGGAAATAAGATAAAGTTCAAAATATAATTAATCAAAAACCGAACTATATTGCAAAGATTTTCTATTAATTATCATTTGTGATTTTTGAGAAATTAAATAAACCCTAGATTTCATACTGCCCAAGTAAGAGAGAAATGGCAGAACTGTAAATAAGAGCATATGTGAAGGATATTGTTGACTAAACGAAGCATTAACTGCAGACAATTAATTTTAGCATAAATGAGTAGTTTTTATTTTTATTTTTTATATTTTGTGTGGATTCTATCAATTTACCATTTATATTCTGGTCACATTTAATGCAAAATCCAAATCAATCACAATCAATTAAATTTATTTTTTTAATAATTACATATATGACATTCGAATTTTAATTATTTACAGATTGACCAGCCTTCTATCTACTATTGTTTTTTTTAATGAAATTATAACTAAAATGTTAAATTTTATAATAAAATTTAAATTTATATTTGTTGTTTTTATTAAATTCATAATGATTTAATTATGGCTCGCATAATATGTGAAATATTGATAGATTTGTAAATAATTAAAATTTAGATGTTATTATGTATTTTTTTTATTTGTTTAATATAAAAATTATTTATTTATTTATATATTACATTTATTTAAAAAAATTCAAAAAATTTAAAATTCAGCCTAATTAAATTTTAATTAGAGATTTTGACCTGATTTTTCTAAGATAAAATTTCTTAATAAGTAAAATTTCATATCCAAGGAAATTATTTATAGCATAAAATTTAAATTATTTTCTTTTTAAAAATATAAAAAAGGGGGAAAATTATTATTAACATGAAATGAAAAATCCGAATTTCAAAATAAAATTTTTTTAAGTTTTATGGATTTTAGAAATTAAATGTAAGTCATAAAATGTTGGTGGGTTGCTTTAGTTAGTTGGATGTTATGAGGATGGGAAAGAAATTTAATGTGGTGGAGATTGTGGTTTGAAAATTCTAAATATTTTTTTAATTAAAAAAGAGCATTATTTCACTTTTTTATATTCAATGAATTAATAAATATAAATTAATACATTTCAATAGATTTATTTTTTCATTTGTTTTTTTAACTAATAATAATAAATTAATATAGGATTATTTATGTAAGAAATAATATTAGGATACTCTGATCAAAACTTTGATCATAATATTTTTTAAAATTATAATAGAAAATCTGATTTTTTTTAATTTTATTTTCAAGTTGATCATAAATTTAACACGTCCTAATTGTTCGAAAAATTTTACGTTCATTGTCGATTATCTAAGTGTTAAAATTAAGAAAATTAAAATTAAAAATTAAAAATATTAAATTATTTTTCTCTCAAAAAAATAAAAAAAGGTCGTGAATAATCATAAAAAAGATTAAAATATATATATTAAATACCAAGTAGCAAAATTTTTTTTTTTTTTTTGTTCAATCAACTGCCAACGTGGAAGATTAGAAACCCCCAATCTTATTTAGTTGCCTATGTTGCTGTTTGAGGGACACACACAGAGTAATATTTCTAGCTTCCAAGGATTTCATTGGTGATAGGGTTAGTAAAATTAGTAGAGAAAGTCAAAACATTCTAAGAAATACACTAATTTTTTGTGATAATTGTTAATATCAAAATTATCATTCAATCAATTCTCAATATGTATACAAAATTACAAATAACATTTGGATTCAAACACTTATAGGTTACACAATGGTTGATGACTAGTAATTGATAACAATTGATATATCATAAGAAGATTTATATGAACAAATATGAATTCCTTTGCAAATTTTTATTTCTTAAAGCTTTAAAATATTTCAAACAATGATTTCTATAATAATTAACTTTGAGATAGTTCAATTTTCTGCTCAATAAGTTTAGAGTTATGGTAGAGAGATGAAGTGTTTAATCTCCTGACTTTGTATGAATATCCAACACACACAGATAAAAAGAGGAATACAAGAATCCTAAGAGGCATCATACTTGTAACGTGAAAAACATAGGAAAGAGAAAACTATGGGGTCTGATCTAGTTAAAATGATTCTTCTGTTGTTTGTCATTAATTACAAATGATGCATGTCATTGAGGGGAGACATTGATATAATGCAAATAACATATTATGTGGTTGAAGTTGGAAGTCCTTTGGCAAAAATTAGCATAAATGAAGTTGGGAGTTACAATTGACATCATGACATGCATCAATGCTATAACTGATGGTGTGTGTTTTCATTATTAGCAATGGTAGGTGATGAAGTTAGTAAGCATTGGAGTACCCATGTCATAATAGCGAAAAGATTATAGATTGGAGGTATGTGGTTGAGCGATCATAATCGAAAGGATCGTAGTCAGTAGGTGACAGAGGTTGGAAGGATCGTAGTCAGCAGGCAAAGGAGGTTGAAGGAGGTCAGAAGGATCATAGTTGGCGGGCAACAGTCGTCTGAGGACTATAGTAAGGCACAGTAGTTCGAGGACTATAGTTAACAAGGGTTGGAAGGACTGTAGTCAGACAACAATGGTTTAAGGATCGTAGTCGGGTGTGGTGGTCAGAGGAGTATTTGGGTGACAATGGTTGGAGGATTGTAGTTGGGCATTGGTGATCGAAGGACCATAGTCGATGGGGCTTAGAAGTATAATAGTTGGATGATGATGGTCTGAGGATTGAAGTCGGTGGGCTATGGAGGTCTGAGGGCCATAGTTGATGAATTGTATTGTTTAGAGGACTATATTTTGGCGATGGTAGTCCGAAGATGGTAGTCATCAGGTAATAGAGGTTAGAAGGGACCTAGGCGGAGTGATTGTAGATGGAAGATAGTAGTCGGGCAATGTTGATCCAAGGATTATATTATGCAGTGCTTGTCGACGATCGTAGTAGGGCAACGGTGGTTTGAGGGTTGTAATCGGCGAGTGATGGAGGTTGGAAGGACCATAGTTAGGCAATGGTGGTCGGAAGACTATAATCGGGCGACGATGGTCGTCGGATGACCATAGTGGGGAGATAGTAGTAGAAGGATCATAGTCGAGCAATAGTGATCGGAGGACTATGATCAAGCGATAGTGGTTCGGGGAACATAGTTAATAGGGAATGAAGATTGGAAGGACTGTCGGGCAGTGTTTTGATAGTGGTGGTCCAAGTTCCTTAAAGTCTCAAATCTTCTTTGAATATAAAGCCCAGGTCTATGCTCTAAGTCCTTACTCCTCCTCCCCTCATAAAGAGAGTGGGGAGAGTGGATGTCTATTTATAAATTTTTGAGAGTAGGATGCCTTTAAATACATTAAAAAAAACTAACATGCTCATTAGATTTGTCTCATCGAGCCGCTCGATTCGACTATAAGTATGTCAAATTCGGAGCTCATCAATCATCCAATTAATGTATAGAAATTTTCAATTATATTTTAAGCCCTTAATTTAGGCTCATTTGGGCTTGAATTGGTCTATTTTTTGTGTCATTAGGTGGGTTTGTCTCATCAAGATGTGTAGTTCATCTATAAGTTTGTTGAGATCAAAGTTCAAATAATCTTGAATTTAATTTTATAAAATTTTGAATTAAATATGCTTCGATATTCATGCTCCATCAAGGCAATTTTTGGTGACGTATTAAGAGTCGAAATGAGTGTTTTAATAACGTAATCTCAGTGATGTCAAGAGTGCAATGATATGAACATTTCTTGGGAACGTTGTAGGGCTAAGCTCTCTGTCTGGTGAACAAATATTAAGTTCTTAAAAGCACTACAAAATTAAAGGATCGACGTTGCTTTCCATATCTATTGGGAGAATTGCGATGCTGAGATCTTTGTTTATAAGGAATTTCCCATAAACAGAAATCTCTTGGAAGCACAGTGATGTTCCGGGGGTCAGCGCCGCAATGCAATTTTAAGAATTTTATATAAATATCTAAAAGCATTAGCCCATTCACCATTCTCATTTTTCATTTGCTAGAAACATTGGGAGGGGGGCCAAATATGAGAAAATGAGAGATGAAAAAAGCTAGTCTTAGTTTTCAGTTAGGGTAAATTGTGTGGAAGTTATGAGATTTTATTTTATTTAATTAAATTGCAATCAAGTCGTGTATTTTATTTTATCGTAAATTAAGTTCAAGTTTAAATGAAGTTCATGTTATTTTCATGTACAAGTTCAAGGACTGATCATGCTATTATCATTTACAAGTTCATGTTATTATTCCATATAAATTCAAGAACTAATTATGTTATTGCTTCTATAAGTGCTTATTATGGACTTACAACCTCTATAAATAGTTAAGTATATTGTTGAAATCATATTTCAAGTAGAACATTGCATAGTTATCACATTACTTTAACTGGATTGTAAAATTTTATGTTTATTTACTATGCAATTTATTTTAATTATGAACATTAAAATCTTTAGTCGATTTTAAGCAACTTATTGAGCAAGGGGTTTGCTCACCCTATATATGTTTTTATGTTATTACAAGAAAGTGAAAAACCCTAGCTCAGTAGAGAAAGTTGATAAGGTTCAAGGTTCATGCAATAGATATGCTTTTATTTTAGGGGCTGTTTGGTTGGCTAAAAAGGGAATGCAGTGTAATAGGAATGTAGTGTAAAAAGAATACAGTGTAAAAGTAATACTTTGGAGTTGTTTGGATTAGTGTGAAGTCAATGTAGGTGAATGCTTTTTTTTTGTTTAGTTTGAAGTAAATTGAATGTAGTGTAAAGTCCAAAGATGACGACAACCAGTGAGTGGTGATGGTGGTGGCCGATGGAGGCAGCGAACAATGGTGGCCAGTAGGTGGTGGATAGTGGATGGCGATGACAGTCGGTGGTGGTGGCCGGTGACTGGTGGCAACAGTCAAGAGAGCTTGCTCGTGGTGTAAAATTATTTTGTGCGGATACGGACGCCATCAGGAGGAGAATCAAAGCGCGCCACATCACCCATTTGTTGTGTATTGTGATTGTGTACCCGTTGTATACTAGATGACATGGCGCGTTCTGATTCACTCCTAAACAATTCGGCGTCTGTACATAATTATTTCTCCTCGTTCTACTTTACGTACTTCACACGAGCACACAACAGCCCCCATATCCTCTCATCTCTTCTCTGTTCGTTTCACACAGAGCCATCCAAGACAAAGACCTCCAACAAGCCAAAGACCCATCCAAAGAGCCAAAGACCTCCTACCAGCTCCTATTCGATCTCCACTTCCACTCTCCAACCTTTGCCTTCCCTTTCCTATACTGTAGCAGCCATCAACCCCATTTCCTAAAACACCAAACCTACACACCTCTTTCCCATTTCCCATAAACAGAGAATCCAGCTCTCCACTTACCTCTCACTAATCTCTCCCAAAACTTATTACAGAAACTCTCACTTCTTCCTCTCTCTCTCTCTCTCTCTCTCTCTCTCTCTCTCTCTCTCTCTCTCTCTATATATATATATATATATATATATATATATATATAAAGATATTAAAAAAATCAGAAAAGCAATAAAAAAACGAAGCGAGATAAGAAAGTGATTTTGTGTTTCAACCCTTGTGATCTCGTCGTCGTCATCGCCTCGTTCGTCAAGGTATAATGCTCGCTAAACTTAAAACTCTAAAATCCTGTTGTTGACGCTTGCGGTGCAATGAGCGAACCACCAATGCACATTTTTCTTAGTGTGGTGTGTGGGAGCTCGGTGCGACACTTGCAACGAATCGGGCAAGCCCTGTGCGCGCTTTTCTTAGCACGGCGAGCGGGGTAAAAATTAAGTTCTCGTGTATGCTCTCATACCGGCGGAAAAATTTGCGAGAATGCATGTACCTTAAAGACTCATACACGTCTTTCTTGACGTGGTGAGATTGAAGACCATGGCCGCGGTGTTATCCGACACCAATCATGCACATCATTTTTTGAGTGGTGGGCGGGCCTAGAATTCCCGTAGATGTCCCCTATGCGGGGGAGGCGTCGGGATGCTACCAAAATTTTTTTACTGAACAGGCCTAAACAGAACAATTTGAGAGAAATATGAAATATAAAATTTAAGAAATAAAAAAATACATTAATTAATTTGTACAAAAAAAAAAAAAAAATCGTGGGGCCTTAAGATTATATATGTGAATAAAATTAGAGGATATGTTATTTGAGTATATTGTTGAAAATTCGCAAAGAGTTGAAGTTCTAATAATCTTGGTGAGAATGGAGAAGTATTGTAGTGTTCTTCACTAATAATAATCGATGCAAGAGCTTAGTATATCAGGAAGATCAATAGGTAAATGCATAAATGAGCTCCAGAAGGTATCATTAATTCATTATTAGAAATTAACAGGCAAGAGAAATATATCAAGTCAGATCTTATGCAGTTGAAATTTGATCTAGAGCTGAAGTTGAATCACCTTGTTGTAAGAGAATCAGTTTTTGTTGGGATTTCTTACATATATTTGCAAGGTTAACATAGATGTTCATCACTAATTTTATTGCAAATGATCTTAAAAAAAAAAAAATAAAAATAAAAAAAAAAGGAAGAAGACTTTCTAAACAATTTGCATATAGTAACAAGACCTTATAATTCAACTTCTTTGTAAACAAAAAAAAAAAAAGAGTTTGAACTGATCAAAGTTTGTCTAAGTATTATGGGAATAACACAACTCATCTTGATCTGTTGGTTGGGAGCTTAGACTGCGAACTAAGAGGTCGTGGGTTCGAGTCTTGTGTATGTGATGTGTTTGTGAGTCTGCCTTAATTGGCCTAAATGTCCCCAAAAAAAAGTATTATGGGAATAACTCGGTTCATGAGTGTGAGAGTTGATGGGACATCTCCAAATCAATAGAAGGACAAGGAAAGAACATAATTTGTTATATTATCGAATCTAAAAATACACTATTGCCTCAATTAATAATTCGACAAGTGCATAATTATTTCAATAAATATGATTCGACTTTGAGAAATTTATTAACATTTTAAAAAGCATACTATTATCTTTGAGGCATGCTTTCAACTTCTAAAAGGTCCCTTGTCTCGAGAAGTGTATTGTTGCCAATGCTCTAAAAAAAGCATGTACCGACCTCGAGATATGTATTATCATTTAGAAATGTGCGCCATGATTT
The DNA here is from genome assembly GCA_019925795.1 of Dendrobium chrysotoxum. NCBI lineage: Eukaryota > Viridiplantae > Streptophyta > Magnoliopsida > Asparagales > Orchidaceae > Dendrobium > Dendrobium chrysotoxum. Next base: position 49,393,059 of record CM034307.1, read on the forward strand.
CAATAACTATATTACTTCAAGCTGCACACTGTCATGTCGATAAGTGTGCAGTCACTTCAATAAGTTTGATAAATTCAAACGCAACTGGATTCACAATATTTATACAAGCGGACAGAAGACGTTTCTTGAATATCAAATAAGATATTGTGCCCTTTTCTAATGACAATTACCTGCACAAAAAATGTTTTAAAAAGCCCCCTCCTGCATGAAAATAAAATTTTCTAAATTTAAATGTGAAGCATCGACCAGGGTGTTGATGCCTCTAAAATGCATGCAACAGCCTTAGGAAGCATGCGACTATCCCGAGAAGAGTGCTATCACCTTCAGATGGGAGCCACTGATGAGAATGCTGTGCGGGCTACGATAAAATAAAATAAAATAAACTCCAATTTGACTACATAAAACCCCGCATGTGCTCCGACAAAATACATCAAATAGATGAATATAAAGTCTGAGAATGTTGTGCGGGGGAGCTTCTTTTCTAAAAAAATGCCCATAAATTTTAAAATTAAACTATTTTTGAAACTAAATCTCGATAAAATAGGAAAACTCAAATTTTACAAAATTCAAATATTCAAGTAAAATTTATTATTTAAAATTTAAAGTAAAAATCCATTCATCATCCGCAAACATTTATTAAGTATGATAAATTTAAGAATAACTTTAGCTCACAAAGAACAAAATGTTTAATTGAATGTATCAATATGATTTATTCTCAAATGATTTCTTGCCAACAAGGACGTGGCACATGCCCTTTGACCGGGTGATTTTGTTGTAAAATAGCACCATTATATCACGATTATGGTCAAATCTAGTATGTTCCCCAATGGTTAAAAGTCCCTTGGGTAATAAATCATATGATGCACTCAATAAGACATAAAGCTTTCTGTTAGCTAAGGTTGACTAAAATGTATCTCCTAAAATAAGCATCAATCCCAATCTACAATGTACCCTTGGACGAAGTAACCCATGACTGCTGATAAGGATCCTTGGGCCAAGTTGAGTTAACTACCTCCTAAGACTAAGTAGACTAGGGACCATGACGACCCGAGATGATGGAACAATGGGATCTTGATCGGGTTCATCATCACTCCCCCCACCGTCAGCTTTAAGTATGCAAATAATAAATTTTATAATTCCAAAAATCACATGCTGATACTATATGCTAGGTACTTCGTACTTGTTTCATGATTAGCCTTAATCGAAAGTTCTCTCTCATTATTGGGAGGGGTAATTAACCAGAGCTGCTTGCACCTATGGGGTTTGATATAAATTTTAAAATAATAATTGAATATAAATTTTTAGAATTAAATTTGAGACTATTTAAATTCCAATTTTAATAAACTCATAGTCAAAATTAGCATATATGCAAGACAAACAAATCAATTGTGGGCCCCAAAAATTCGTGCCCCAGCCTCTCCACAACCCCTTTATTTTTTGGGTCGTCGAGGAGAGTTTTAACGTTTAAATTACGAGACAAATTTTTAGAAGGCATATTGAGTTCTGCATAAGACATTACCTAGAGATTTTACCCTCAATTTACAAGGACTTTATGATCTGAGTTTAGGTTTCATATAGGTGCAAGCTTCTATAGTTAATTAGCTCTCCTAATAGCGAGAGAGAACTTTTGATTAAGGCTAGTCATCAAACAGATACATAGTATTCTATGTATAGTAGCAGCATGTTTAAATATTTAAAATTTAACATTTAAAATTAGAAATTCATCATCTTGCACTTAAAGTGGATAGTTGGGGAGGGGGGGGGGGGGGGGGGGGGGGGGGGTGATAGACCCGATCAAGATCCAATGGTTCCATCATCGTAAGTCATTACGGTTCCTATTCTGCTTGTTCAGAGGAGATAGTCGACCCAACCCGATCGAAGGATCCTTGTCAGCAGCCATGGGTTACTTCGTATAAAGGTACCTTGTAGACTTGGGGTGAATATTTGCTTGAGGAGTCATATTTGAGCCCACCTTAGCTAACAGAGAGCTTTATGCCTTAATTGTCATACCTTATTAGCTCATTACTCAAAGATTTAACGCCGCTGGGAAATATATAAGCTCTGACCATGATCGTAATTTAATGGTGTCATTTAGTGACAAAGCCACCTGGTCATAAGCGTTTACCTGTGGTGCTATTTTGTTGTGAAACCACTAGTTAGAGGACATGTACCACATCCTTACTAGAAAGAGATGATTTGAGAATGAATCATAATGATATTCTTGACTAGACATTTATTCTTTGTGAGCTTAAGTGCTTTTCAAACTTATCCATCTCAGGAAACTGTTGTAAAAGATGTATGGGAATTTTGCTTTAAGTATTTTAGTATTTTATTTCAATTTTAAACATTAATATCATTTATGAATACTTTAAAGTTAATTAAATATATTTTATGAGAATTTGGAGGCATTTTAAATATTTGGAAAGGTAGAATCTACTCTGATTGAGATTTTTTTGTCAACACGGCCATCATCAAAAATTTTATGGATGTGATCATTTCATTAATTAGACCTTATCGACTATATTTATTTGCAAATAGAGGATCGGGCTGAGATCCTAATTAATAGAATTATTGTACGGATATAGGAACTAAGGATATTCATTTTGATGTATGAATTTTCTTTGTAAGAGACCTTGAAGGCTAGTATGAATGTATAAAATCAAATATTTCAGTCGACGCTATGACCATGTATTTGTTTAATGATTCAGGCCATGTCAACTCTGTCTATTTGCCAATAGAGGAACATACTTGAACTTTAGTTTATTTCTTGACTCACACAGTATCCTCAAACGTCACATGTGTGTATATGTCATGATCGTCGGGGCCCATGTGGGTGTATACTTTTGAATACATTTTTACGTGATGCATTTATATGATAATCATACATATGCAATGGGTATGTATGATATATATGCATGTGTATATACACATTTACATGAGTACATATATGTTTATATTTTTATAATATACTTTTACACTTGTATGCATATTTGTGCATTTAATATGTGTACAATATATTCATATGTTACTTATGCATTTGCATAATGCATTTATGTGGTGGCTCAGGGAACTAAAGTAGTATGTGATGCACTTTTACATATTGAATAGCTTGTTTATGTAAAGCTTTGCATGTTCTGACATGTATATGCATAATATGATTGTGTGTCAATATAATGCATTGCCACAATGTGACATATTTTGTATATTGAATGATATGCTTTCATAGTATACCATGCATACTACAATGTCTGTATATACTTTACATACCTTTCAAAATATTTGCAAAACACATATGCATGTTATGAATGTATTAGTGCGCATTTCAATACATGTGAGAGTATTTTTTATAATATTCAAATATGCTCAATTGTGTAGATGATGATCATTTAAAAAATGCATAATTTTCATTTGTGTGTTTGTAAACACCTTCCATCCTCTTATACGAATATTGCAGATCCAGCGGTGTGGTTCAGCCCATTTCATCTTTTATGAGCTTTTTTTTTTTCAATGTTCAACCCGTAGGAGTGTACTTTTGCCTACAAATATGATGTTTAATGCATTATGAGCCCTCTACCAGTGATCTATAGTTTTTGCTACAAATTTTTTGCTTTTGTTTGTAGGTGAATCATAGTGTTATGCTACGTGTCTTTTCATGCTTCACGTAGGTATGCTGTCGCGCAATACAAGCTTCATTAAACACTGCATGTAGTCTAGCACTAGGACTTTGGAGTCACCAGCTATTGCATGTAGGTGAACTGTATTCAGCACGAATCTTTTAACATTACTTGTAGGCAGGTCGTAATGCTGTACTATGGGTTGTTCATTGCATCTTGTAGGTAAGATGTTGTGTCATACAAACTTTATTGAATTTTCTTGTTGGTCATCATTGGGCATTCAAAAATCACCAGTGTAGCTCATAGGCGCACTACTGTGTACATGACGAATCTCTTATAGTGGCTTGTAGACGCTTGTATTTATCACAGGCTCGTTGCTTTTTCCTACAGGTAGTGTGTCTCACTCATTACAATCTCCTCACTTATGCCTGTAGAGGATCCATCATACTTGCAATACATCCACTATTATTGCTTGTAGGTAGGATCATTGTATGCATTATGGGTCTTCTATTATTGCTTGCGGGCAAGCTGTATTGAATACAAATCTTCTAGTGTTGCTCGTAAGTGTTTTCATTTACTATAACTCTTATGTATTTACTCGTAGATAGTATGTTGCATATCCATGCTCACAGAGGATCCATCATACTTGTAACTAAAAGTACATGCATGTTGTTAGACCTAGTAGTACTGTCTCACGGCTAACCAAGAGGGTGGGGGGGGGGGGGGTGAATTGGTAATTAAAAAAAAATCTCTTAGATTTTAGAAAACCAGTTAAAGATATTCAATACAATAATGAATTTTTCAAAAATATTTTTCAACCACAGAAAATAAAAGTACAATAAAAGAAAGTAAAGAATAGAAGACACTAAATTTTATTGTGGTTCAGTTTAACAAGACCTACGTTCACTCACTGGAGACTCCTTCTCCAAGTTTTGCACTACTCAATAGTGTCTCTCCTTTTGCCCCTACAGCAAGGCTGAGAAGCCTTTACAAACTCTCTTCCATCAATCCGGTTCAGTAGAGAACCAATGCCTTTTACACCCTCCAAGTGTTGGCAGCGTACCAACTCATCCTTTTTCACCCTCCTGGTGAAGGTAAAGAACCCATCGTCCTTTCTCACCCTCATAGTGATGGCAGAGTACTAACGTCTTTTCTCACCCTTCTGGTGACGACAGAGTACCAACATCCTTTCTCACCCTTCTAGTGATGGTAGAGTACCAGATCTCTTCCAAAGATCTTCTCTCAAGAGTCTTCAAAGAGGTAGGGCAGAGATTTGAAGTACATACAAAGAGATCCTCACCTTTGGGCAATCTTATGAACCCTTCACAATTTTTACTTGCAAGATCTCTCAATTCTTACTCCCAAACACTCTCCCAAAACACACTCTCTATCACTCCCAAGAGAAAATTTTTAGAAGAGTTCTTGGATAGTCAATTTTTGGACTCCTATATATGAAAGACAAGAAAAACCGTCTATAAAACTAAAAATTTTAAGTTGAACGTATCCAGATTGTACAGTACGATCGATGATCGTCTGTATTAATAGTACAAAAATCCATGTATGATCCTATATGAACCCTATTTTGTACTATGTGGATCATCTATATGAACTGACATCGTACTGTATGAGCATTTCAAAACTGAACTCATTCGTCTGGTACGATCGTATATAAACCCCATTTTATACTCTATTAGTCGTTTGTACGAACGGATATCATACAGTACAAACAGTTAAAATAAATCATATTTTCCTTGGTACGAAAGTGGACAACACCATTTCATACTCTGTGAATCATCTGTATGAACATATATCGTACAGTACGAACATAAATCGTACCGTATGAATATATCAAAAAATTACAAGTTTATCTGGGATGATCTGGTACGCACTCATTTCGTACTATGTGAGTTGTTTGTACAAACAAAGGATCGTACAGTACGAACAGTACAAAAAATTTTCTGGAATGATTTGATTAACTTCATTTTGGGAGGAACTACCATGACAAACCGTCCAATACAATTTGAAAATCGTATAGTATGATTAGTTTTAAAATTTTAAGTTTTTAATCACTCCCCCAGTGTGTGTGTGCACAGTTACCCAATTACAATCACACTCTCTCAGATTCAAGAAAAATAGAAAAAGTACAGACTTCATAACATGAACTCCTAGTCTAATCTGTCTTGAAGTTTTTGATAGTCTGGAGTATGATTTTTCTTAAATATTAGTACACACAAACAAAATGTATCTAATATATGTTAGGAGAAATAGTAATCAACACAATAATTTTTTGGTATCATCAAAAACTCATATGATATAAAAATATAGTTTTGAAAACTAAGTTACAACAGCAACATATCCCCTATGATTACTTGCATGCAAATTAGTGCGTTCATTTAAAAGTTGATTTTGAATATCAGATGAGTTACATTCATTGCTGAGTTCTTCATGAATGTTGGCTAGCTAACGAGTTATCATGTTCATTACACATTGGCTTTATGTTCATAGAAGACTATCAAACTTACATTCAGGGGTCCCTTATGGCCCACCAGGTGGTTGTTATTTGATGTTGTATGGTAACATTAATACTTTTATCAAAGTTTATTACCCTTACCCTTTGACGAGCTATAACATTCGCACTATAAATCGCCTTCTCTACGTGTAGGTGAGGTGTTGTGTGCATGATAGGTTCTTGATTCTCGCTCGTAGGTGAACCATTAGTGAATGTTTGTATTCATTATATGTGGCACTGTGTATATTTTTTATGCTACTTGTTGATGTTTGCTTGTAAGGGACTATTATATTTGTTTGTATGATTGATATAAATATTACATTTCAAGTGTTTTCATTCATAGATAATTTATTGTATGTTTGTTAACTTTAGTTTGAAAAGTGCAAAGTAATTTGTGATTATATTTTTTTAGAAAAATTTGATTTTTAGAATTTTAATTTTGAAATCAAACACGTCATTATGAATGATATATCACATCAGAATGTGAAAATATCATTATCTAATGGGTTTATATTATAAAATTGTAAGCTTTATCCTGATTATGGTAATCAAATTTGAGAAAGATCTATATATGACTCTGAAGAGTCAAAATGATGTTTAATCGAGTATCTAGCTATGATAATCTAGATGTATTATTATCAATTTCATATTCAAAGGCATGTTGATAAATGATATATCTCTCCAAGGAAAGAAAATATCACTTATTATCCATAGTTTGAATAAGACGATAATGATCGTCCTGATTTTTTTATTTTCCCAAGGAGAATAATTTCTTCTTTTCTCCATTCTATTTAGAACCTAAATAGAATGAGATTTTACTTTTCTAGGGTCTTAAATCTTCTACAAAGGTAAGCCTTCATATTTAATTACATCATAGGAATTTTGAGTCTCCTATGAATATCCTCAATTTAAATAATGGTAGAAATTTTATTTATAATTTTCAAAGAGTGATATGAAAGGTGATATATTAGAATTTCAAATGTAATTGGATCAATTTTGAATACTTATTTTTGGAGGCCAAAGGATAAGAAGTAGGAGGCATTTTAAGATTCTGAAACAATTCAGAAATACCTCAATATAGCCTACATATTGGGCTTTACATTTTGGTTTAGAGAACATTTTAATTTGAGTTGATATTTTATTAAAAATTTAGGATTAGATTCCTAATATTAGGGATTTATGATTTTAGGTCCACCTCGAATTCTAAGTCTAAGTTGGACACTAAACGATAGTGACCCGAACCTAACAATAACATGCAAATCTGGGCTTACCTCGGCCTAGATTGGAGTGCCAGCTAAACCACCTAGGTACTTCAAAATCATGTATCTGGTCTTTAAGAAAGATGAGTTATTGTTATTTAAGTTTTTGAGAAATTGGGGGCCAACATCTAGAGAAGATTCTAATTGGCCGCTTTATTTATGTAGGGTAATTATGCTCGAATGTAATTAAAATTTTAATTCTTTAATTGATTTATAATGTGAGGCATGCTGATTGACTCTGTATACATAAATGATATGAAGCAATTTTAAATTTTGGGTTAAAAAAATAAAATTTTCCCTAGAGATATACAATATCCCCTAGAAAGACTTGCACTTTAATAGGTCAGATGGTCTGCTACGACCCGCAGGCGGGGATATTTCTAACAAGAAAGAGAAGTCATAATATGGATGCATGAAACCCTCGGAGTGTTTGAGCTTACTTCTTAAGATCATTTATCTTTTTATGTTGGCCTAAATTTTTTTTATTTTAATTACAAGTAGAAAAATTTTATCCTTAGAGAGCCTAACTATATCCTAACTAAAATAAAAGTGGCATGCAGAGTAAGAAACCTAAAAAGATTATGAAACTCCTAAGGCATGGAAAGAAAACAAATTAATCACATCACATCATCAAATCAAATCAAATGAATGTAAAAGGCAATTTGTCAAATGCCACTTAATTATAACCCATAGTTTGTAAAAGTTAAAAGTGGCTGGGCACAAACTCGGATTCTAATCCTAATAAGGATGCAAATTTCTAAAATAGAATATTTTCTTCTTTGTGGCCTTCTTTTTTCATCTTCTTTCCATTTTTGAACTTCTTGGATTTTCCAGGTCCAAATAGCCAAATGAAAAAAAACTCCTCCCCAAAGGGGTGTTTCTTTCCTCTTTGGATTATAGGCTTATCCTAATTTGAAGTTCCAAATGAAAGAAACTCTCCCCTAACGGATATTTTCTTCATCTTTGAACTTCAAATTGGACATTCAAATATCCCATTTTAGTTCACTTTCACAACTCATGAATTTCAAATTACATATAAAAAAACTCAAATACAACATGTATGATTATCCTAAGCAGTTTATATATAAAATTATCAAAATCATAAGTATTTATAATTTCATTGCTTATATTTGATCCAACACAATCACTTGGCCATGCTCTTTCATTTAAGGGGGCTTAGCATATTTAACACCTGCAAAAAATTTGTTATTAAAATTTTAATTTAGCCCCATTTTTTCATAACCTTACATAAGCATGATCACTTGCAGAAAATATCATTAGCATCCATATCATCCTAACTTACAAAAAACTAGCACCCATCACATCATATCATAAATAACATGGTAAAAAAATATTACATCATAAGCAATAATAAGAATCTAGTCATAACAACCAGCATGTAGTGAAATCCACAAAAAATCTCATCATATAAATAGCAAAAAAAGAAAGAACACTGGCCTAGTCTAAAATTAGGATTGGTTATCCTATCAAATCATCTAAACTATGTGTGTCAAGTTGTGTGGCTTGGATATGTCCTAAGCTGGGTTGTTGTTGGAGTTTTCTAGTGATATTTGGTTTATTATAGGTCGAAAGGATTTTAATTTGAGTTTAAGAATTAGCATTTTAATGTTCATTTTATGATGAATTTATATTTGTTGAGTGATTATTACCTTTGTTTAAAGTTTAAACCAGGGCCATGAGATTTTTTTCACCATATTTAAGGCTAATTTAATTGCCTCGCAGGCCCAGATTATCTAGTAGTAACCAATATTATTTAATTAAATTTATTTATTAGAATTAATAATTGATTATTTTTAATTATTATTAATTTAGTTATTGATTTGATTGATTGAATTAATTTTTTTTATTTTTCATCAATTGATTCGTGGCATTATCACAATGGGAACAAGACTGAGGTCTCTATAGGATACGTATCCTTACAGCTCGAGGTAGTCCATCCTAAAAACTTGGTTGATGTAGTTATATTAATAATTTAATTATAGTTATATAATTAATTATTAATTAATTTTATAATTTTATACTCCATTGAATCTGTTCATGACATTGTCACAATGGGCATGAGAACTAAGGTCTTCTTAGGACACATAACCCTGCAGCTCGAGATAGTCCATCCTAAAAACCTCATCAATGGAGTATTTGTTATGTATTTTAGGGTTAGTTATTTGATTTTATTGGTTGGATTAATGGTTTGCTGGAATCTTGATCATAGTTTAATTTTTGGATTTTATGGAATTATTTTAATTCATTAAAAGAAGGATCCAATTTTTGACTTTTTAATTTTGATTAATTTCAAAAGTTTTATTATTTTTTATAAATATTAGACCCTATGATGAGTAAAATGACACTAAGTTTACTAGATTTAAATTTTTCCAGAATTAGTTATAATTTTTTTAAATTTTGATGTTAATTTTGAACTAAAGTTGACCAAAGACTTGACTTTTTAATTTTTAGTGATTTCTGGTACTTTGTTATTTTTAATAAATATTAGACCCATATACAAGTCCAATGTCTTTGAGTTTACTCAATTTGAAGTTTCTATAATTAGTTATGAATTTTTGAAGTTTTGGTATTTAATTGAATCATTTAATTACCTAAATATAAAGGTTTTGTTATTTTGGTACCAAACCAATCCCAAACCTCTTGAAATCTCCCCCAAATATCAAAAATGACTCTTAGGTATGATTCCAAGAGTTTGGAGATATTTTGGATTTTTTAAATTATTTTTAATTAATTAATTAGTGATTTTTTTCTATTATTAATTTTAAATTCATCTTAATTCTAAATCAAGGGGCTTTTACTTTTCTCTGATTATATGTTGAATTATGAGTAGATAGAATTTTATTTTGTATTTTTAGGATTTAAATTGAATTAATTGTGATTTAATTAAAATCGTAAGCCATTTTTAAGGGTTGAAATTGGGATAACTAGATGATGGGCCAAATGGGCTCTAAATCCAATGAAATATGGGCCTTGGGCTCATCTGATTCCAAGACCCAAGCCCACTAAATTTGGGCACATGGTGGACCCTCTAAGGTGGTCAACTAAGCCACCTAAGGTGACCCCTTAGTCACATTCAAAGAATTATTGTGGGCTATCTAGACCAATGATAAGGGTGCAATCAGTGGCTCTAGACCCTCTACCCTAATCAAAATCAACACACAAAATCACAAGCCCTAATTCTCATTGGATAGGTCATTAGGTGAATTCAAACTTAAGGGTTAATTAATAACCCTTGAGTTTGGATTAGCCAAATATGCCCCTAATTAATTCAAACATAGGGGATTAATTTTGGACATGTTAGAGATATGCCCAAGATTGACCCCCCAAGGTCCCAAGCCATGATGAGTTCAATCCTAAGAGAAATCACAAAAATACTCCGAAAATTATTACTAGAATTACGTAAGTTTCATGCATGCTCATGACTTGAGACCATAGGGCTTTTGTAGGTCTCCTCAAGACCTTTCCAATGAGTCTAGGAATACCTGATTTGGTCAAGTGTGTAAGGAGATATTAATTTTTGATGTTTTCCCTAATTTTTGTAAATTAAATGGGAGGAATTATACAATCAGTAGATGCTTTTCACGCGGTGCCTTTTGATTGGCAGGCCAATCATTGGCGGCTAACTGGATAATATGGGATTAGCCATGACCGTCTGATCCACGATCGGATAACCAAGATTTAATTCGCTTCGAGACCTCGGGATTGAACACGTGCCGTAGATCGAGATCAACAGTTAGGATTTCATCTTCAAGCTCTCGAAAGGTCTTTAAGCTGTAGGGGTTCTCCAACATAATCCGAGAGATCCCACTAGCAAACTCTCATCAAATTTCATAGGGAGGATCAAGACCATGTAAATCGTCAATCCAACGGTCAAAATTTGGTGGTTTGACGGTTTGCTTCACACTTGATTACATCTACCTATGTAGGAGCTTGGGATTGGGTTTATACCTCATAGAGAGATCTAAATGATGGGGTCATGTATCAGGGAACTTCAAGTGATTCCTAAGAACACTTCTCCTTCAGATGTCGTGGCCAAAATAGGTGTCCATTTTGTAAACCAGTTTCCCAATATTTTTTTAATAAAATGATTTATTTTATAAATATTTTTCTATAATTTTAAAGCCCTAAATAGATTCATATGAATTTTATAATAAAAATTAATTAAATTATATTATTATATTAAATAATTATATTATATTAAATTAAATTATCTTAAAGCATTAATAAGAACTTTTTAAAATCTCTTTCCCATTTCATATTTGGCTAATAGAGAAAGTTTAGAGATTTCAAGAGAGAAAGTGAGGATAGAGAAAAAGAAACTTGGGATTTGAAGGCCATGGAGCGACTTGTCAATCGAGCCAGTTAGGAAATTTACTCGTCTCATTGTAAGGAACCTTTATCCTATTTCTGATTTCAAGGATATTGTGTTTTTAATATTTTCTGATCAAATTTGTGCTTTTGTTATTGAAAAATTAGGATAATTTTTTATTGGTAAAACTTTTACCGTATAACTTTTTATATGTTATAGAGATTTAAATTATGAGTATTTTGAGTATGTATTTGAGATTTTTTGCTCGGTGATTTTGAAAATTAATAATTTTTACCTACTTAAATATTTATTTTGATGTCTAAAAATAGTGATTTAGTTTAACTAAAGCTTTAAAATATTATTTTATATAATATTTATTAATTTGGTTAAATTCTAAAAATATAAATTTTTGCTTAGTATGATATTTGTTGCCTATCGTTAGGACATTTTGGCACTTTTTGATTTAAGCTCAATTATGCTTTATTTACTAGAATGCATTAAAAATGAATAGGAATATGTGATTGAGTAATAGCTTGTCGCTATTATTATTATACTACTTTGAAAATAATATGTGTAAAAGATAAGTAAAGACTGATTGACCTATTGGTTGGAGACTGATTGACCTATACAGGATGGTGGGCCGATGGGCTTTCTTTTAAATATTGTCATTTGGTGTTATCCTCTACTGATTCATGTGATACACTGATTAGGAGTTATAAAGAGACGATTACTGTGCCAATGGTTTATTGATATTGACATCGATATTGAAAAACACCGTGATAGTTAGGACTTATTACTTGTTTAGTGTGACAATTGAAATAAATATTATTGAGGCATTATTCATATTACTATGTGAATTTATTATTAATATTATTAAGAATTTATTAATACAAAAAGCATGATATATTCATTGAGTACGGGATATACATGAAATATTGAGTATGCGATTAAGATATTGATTTAATATCGATATAAAATAACTGGATAGCATATGTACATTCCTATATGATTTTACTAAATTGATTTGATTTCAACAATTTTTACTGATGTTTTTATTTGATGCTTTATCCAATTTTTATACTGATTGGTATTATGGATGTGATGATTATTTTATAGATTTGACACTCATATTGAATTATTATTTTACTAACTTTTGTATAATAATGTTTACTATTTATAAATTATACTGCTACTACATGTAAATTTTATTATTTCAGCATTGATTCAATGATTATATGAATACTAGTGCTATGATTTGATCCCTCATATGCATATTACTCCTCTATCGTGCTTTGAATTCAGTTGAAAGTTTTGATGACCCGTTGAGCTTTTTAGCTCATTATATGTGGTTAAATAATTTCAGGTCAAGGCAAATGATCAGGAGTGTGAGGCTGGTTAGGATTCTTTAGGATATGTTCCTTTTTATTTTAGTTATTCTTTTGTATTCAGGACAGAGTACTTATGACATAATAATATAGATCCAGAGTATTGCATATTATTTTTAAGAATGAATATAGATATATACATTGATGTTTTGAATTATAGAATCTTTTTTGTTGTTTATTACTGATAGATGATATTATATAACTATGATTATTGTTTATTAAAAGATAAAAGAATAATTCTTCCAAATTAGATTCTGCGGTATTATAAAAGGTGTCTAGGGTTTTCCTGAACTCAATGGTGAGCTTAATTGGGCATAAGGGAGCTTAATTAGCCAAGATGGCTTGGGTTGACTCAAACCTTGATGGTTTGAGTCAAGTTGAGCTATGACCTAAGTCAAGCTAGGGGCTGGGCTTACCATAGGCAGCGCATAGAGTCATGGGCTATCCAATGTGATAATCCATGGAGTCAAATTTGGTCTTGGTTGAGAGTTGGCTCAAGTGAAAGTGGTTTTGATCACTTTGGGCTAGCCTAAATCTTAGCCTAAGTTGACCCAAGGGCTAGACCAGCTAAGACAAGTGTAATGAGTCATGAAAAACACAATGTAACCCTTAGTTGGGTTTTATTTGCCTTAAGTTGGGTTTTGGCTCATGGAGAGCCCTCTTTGGGCACTTGGGTCAAGCCATATGACTTACCCGAGTAGACCCAAGGGTTGGACCTCCTAAGGGTGAGTCTTAGGGACCTAATGGGCAACTCTAAGGGTTTAGGTTAGCTTAACAAAGCTTGGAGTATTGAATTTGGCATAGGTTTAGTGTAGGATTTGTTTGGTCAAACATAATTGACTTAGTCAACCAAGGTTTTTTTTTTTTTGGTCAACCAAGGGTTTGAGTTAGGTCCAACACATTCACTTTAATGATTTGAAACCATTGGTGGTGGTCTCAAGCCAAGGGAATGCCATTTGATTTGAAAAGCCTATTTAAACCCTTAGGAGACACCTCGGTTAAACATGGTTAGCCTGGTCAACTAGGTCAAACCAAGGCTTGGATTTAGATTCAATGCACTCCAAAAGATTCATAGGATGCATTGGAATAAGTTTCATGGCTTGGTATGATTTAGACATGTTGAAGTTTAGGGAAAAACTCCAACTTTCTCCTTAAGGGGCTATGGGGTCAAGTGGGGCCATGGTAGGGTTGTCAAAATCGAGTCATGGGTCGGGTTCGGGTCAAACTCAAAAACTGACCTAACACAAGTTGACCCGACTCGAACTCGACCCATTTTTACAAGAGGGTCAGATATTTCAACCCAGACTCGACCCGCGCGGGTTACTAGGTTGACCCAACCTGACCCTTCTACACATTCTCGTTCAGGCATCGCCTGTAGTGGTGCGACAGCAGCGACGCAGTCACGCGGTAGACGCGATGAGGGTAGAGCGGTCAACAGGGGTACTCGACGCGACACGGTCACGCTGGCAAATTGACGCGTGTAGAGCGGTCACACGGTTATTCCAGCTCATTCTTGGGTTTTCAGGTTAACCTGAACCTAACCTAATTTTTGAAATGGGTCAGTTTGTTGAACCTGAACTCGACCCGTTCCACAAACGGCTTGACCCTAACCCAGAATTTTTGGGTCAGGTTCAAGTCAGGTTTTTGGGTCATTTCAAATATTAACACCTCTAGCCCATGATCAACTATGGGTCAACTAGAGTCCACCAAAAGTTTAGTTATGGGTTTAACATGTCATAAGGGTGGTTATAAGCTTGTTGGAAGGTTTTGGAGGAGGTCTCAAGATCAAGTTTCACAAGATGGAAGGTCTAGTAGCATAGACTATAAATATTTGAATATTTTATAACATTTGAATTTTAATTCAATTTTGGGGGTTAGAGGTCTTGGATTGTCCTCAAATTTGGAGGATTGACCCTAGAGACGTGCCTAGTCAATATGCAACTGAGCAATCATGAATCCAATATCACTTAATTTGGTTTTTTGGTGCTTGAAAAATCAATTTAAAAGGTTTATAGGACATGGGCTTTTGGCCTTGAGTTTAGGTTTGAGATTTTGTATTTGATCTTGGTTTTGAGTTTAGTTTTGATTATTGAACCACATGCAAAGAATGAGGTCAACAAATGGACCCTAGTATGTGTAGTAGAATGAAATTGTACTATACATATCAGCTTTGACCAATTGGATGAATTTCAAAGGAAATCAGATTTGAGTGTTTGAATTCCAAGGAGAGGCAGCACCTAACCTCGGGTCTATAGGATGCCAACAAGGGACTCATACCTAATAGATAAAATTTGATTGGATATAATTTACTAGGATGGTGCCACATAGGGCTTGCTCCACCACTAGTGAATTTGATTTAAATACTAGGGAGGTGCCACGGAGGGCTTGCTCTACCACTAGTGGATTTGATTTGAATACTAGAGTGGTGTCACGGAGGGCTTGCTCCACCACTAGTGGATTTGATTTTGATACTAGAGTGGTGCCACTAGAGGCTTGCTCCACTACTAGTGGATTATATTGTTCATATTGACCTCCTTGATTATAAATCATTTATCAAATATTTAAATATCTTATTCATGTGAGAATCGAATGACCTCTCGTCGAACCATTTGATTTTACTATAAGCACGGTAGAATATGAGATTGTTTGATTCTTCAATTAATATTCGTAAGTTTTTAAGTATACTTCAAGTATTTGATTTGAGCTCCTTTGAAGTTGGATCATATCACTTGTATTGTCAATGTATTTGTCTTGCATATATTCTTGTTTTGACTACTGAGTTTATTAAAATTAAAATTTAAATTGTCCCAAATTTAATTCTAAAAATTTATAATTTAATTAGTATTTTAAAATTTATGTCAAACATTTGAATATTTTAGAGATATATCAATCCCAAAATCACATTTAGGTGCTGTTTGGTTGTCGGAAAAGAAAATACAGTGTAAAGTAAATGCAATGTAAAGTAAATGTAGTGTATTTCGAATACTTTGAGATTGTTTGGTTGTCTGTAAAGTAAACGCAGGAGATTAGTGTATTTATTTATTGCACTATCTTATTATAAATTTTTTTGAGATTATAAGATATAATATTCTACTGTGTATTAATTTAGCCGACAGTGGTGGCCGGCGGTGGCGGAGGTGGTGGTCGACGGTGGCGATCAAAGATGGTGGTCGACGGTGGTGGCCATAGGTGGTTGCCGGTGGTGGTGGAGGTGGTGGCCGACAGTGGTGGCCGGCAGTGGTGGCTGGCGGTGGTGGTCAAAGGTGGTGGTCGACGGTGGCCAGAGGTGGTTGTCGGTGGTGGCGAAGGTGGTGGCCGACGGTGGTGGCCGGCGGTGGTGGTCAAAGGTGGTGGTCGACGGTGGCCAGAGGTGGTTGCCGGTGGTGGCGAAGGTGGTGGCCGACGGTGGTGGCCGATGGTGGTGGTCGGTGGTGGCCAGAGGTGGTTGCCGGTGGTGGCCGGCGGTGGCGGTCAAAGGTGATGGTCGACGGTGGCCAGAGGTGGTTGCCGGTGGTGGCGGAGGTGGTGGCCGGCGGTGGTGGCCAGCGGTGGTGGTCGACGGTGGTTGCCAGTGGCGGCGTAGGTGGTGGCCGGAAGTCGGAGGTGGCCGACAAGGGGTTGCAATGCCCTTGAGTTTGCAATGTATTTAGAAGTCGCCCAAATCAGAGCAATTCTAAATGCACCAAAAATGAACTAGAACAGAATACACTGCATTTGTTTTACTTTACGTTGAATTTACTTTTCATCCAATCAAACATCAAAATTTTCAAAATCCCTGCATTTGAATTACTTTACACTCTAAATGCAGCAAATCAAACAGCCCCTTAGTTATTTTAATTTATCAAATATGGGGTACTATTTTGGGATTTAAAAAATATATCAAAAGTATAATCAGTCTCCGCTACACTGCCCGTCCGTCGCGGATCAGTAACTTGTACAGTAGTAGGAAGGAGGGGCAAATGAGCTGGTAAGGTTGTTGGCCATCAATGCCCGCAATATGCCATAAAAGCCAAGCCGAACGGTAGCTCAGCGCGCGCCCTTGAGCACTCGGGGCTTCTCCTTGGCCTAGAGGGTCCCCTAATTCGTCGACAACATTCTGGAAATCGAGTCGCTCCGGCGAAAAAGTGGAGAAGTGCTGACAGAGGAAGAGTAGAAGTCATGGTAGGACCTAGCCGGCCACTATTCGTTCTCTTCGGCTCTTCGATCGTTCAGTACAGTTTCAGCAATGGTGGATGGGGCGCCATCCTCACTGATATCTATGCGCGCAAGGTTTCGCGTCCATATTCCTCGAATCAGTCCTCTCTTGTTTGCTTCTATTCTGATTTTTTTTTTCCATTGATTGATCCGGGCCTTAGGCTGATATTATTATGCGTGGATATATCGGTTGGAACTCGAGGCGTGCCATTCAGGTTCTTGATAAAATCTTTCCCAAGGTATGTGGCGTTGTTTTTTTTTTTTTCTTTCCCAAGGAATCTTTCAATTGATTGATTTAAGGAATCGCGAGGTTGGGGGGGGGGGGGGGGGGGGAATCTTTCAATTGATTGATTTAAGGAATCGCGAGGTTTGTTTCGGAATTGGAATATGATTGCTCATTCTGAAAGTTTTTGGAAAAAATCCCGGTGTGGGGTCATAGAACTTATTCTAATACAGGGAATAAGATTCAAATGTGTTTTGTGGTTGAAATTGCTTGACTAGTGACCAAAAGGTTATTCAGTTGGAAAGCTTGGTCAATTGGAGGTTTGATCTTTGTCATGATTGGGACGACTTTCTTCTTGTTTTTTAAAATAATTTTTTAGTACAAAATTTCTTGAATCTGAATTTTTTATATTAAAAAGCATTGTGAAAGTTGCCCCAAATGAAGCCTTAAAAAAGGTAAAAAAGTATACTTTAACATGAAACTTCATTGAATAAATCTACATACATTACAGAGCCCTTAATGGTGTAGGGTTTGAAATAAAAGTCTTATGTTTGCGTCAACCGAATTGGTTGGACACAGTAGTTTTCCGTTAAAAGTGTCCGATTTTTCTCTTATGGAGTTCAATTTTGAATGGTTGCTGAGCGAAAACAAAAGGAAAACAGTTGGGGAAAAAGATGGAACTTGCGGTTAATTTTCACGATCAGTTTAAATCCCTTCTATTATAGATTTTTGCTGTTTCGTTAGACTTCTACTGAGAATGGTAAATTTTCTGTAGATTATAAGGGATGGCGTGGAAGGTGTTTTCTGTTATGGGCTGGTTAATAAAATTAAATTCCTACAATGAGATTAGATTCTATTGGTTCTTATAGGGCCAATTTCAATCTAATATCCGATAAGTGCAAATGGTAATATTGGAGGAAAACATTCTAAAGTGTGAATAGGAATGCCTCAGGAAGTACATGGCTTGTGACAAAAGAGTAACAAGAACAACAACATCATCAAGCCTTTATCCCACAACGTGAATCTTTTTTCTCCATCTTGGTCCTGTTAAGAGTCAAATTATCATTTAAAAATCTAATAAAAAAAGGTCATTTTCTAACTAAGTATTTTTAGGTCTACCTCTACCTTTCTTAACATAGTTCAAATCTAATGCATCTACTCTCTTAACTGGGTCATTAGAAGGCTGATTGTTGACATCTATATATGTGGCATGGTCAATTCAAGCAAAGGAGACGATGATCGATTATTGTTGGTAGACAAAACATCGCTCAGAATGTAGATCAGAGTGTCTCGATCATAATGAAATGATTAAAATTTTGTTTGCTTATTAAATGGATCATATCGATGCATTCAGGACATTAAATCTACCAAATAGAACTTGTTCGTATGTGTCTCGATCGAGCAACAATGTGTTAGTGGATGCGACGCTAGCAAAACACCATCCAAATGGCCTCCACTTGTTAAACAGGCTTCGTTGATGAGTTTAGAGCATCAAATTTTACCAAAGAGGGATCTCTCGCAATCAAATTGAACGAAAGCGGTCAAAATTTACGGACTACGACGAACTCGACGTTGCCCAAACGTCGTCCATTTGCAAAATGAACATCTCCATTATGTTCGGAACATCATTAAAACTCTCCTAAGTAGGGGAGGCCGGGGCGCAAATTTTTGGAGCCCACAGATTTCTGGCGACTCCGCTGGGAATAGGTTTCTCTTTCCATTTTTGGCTAGTCACATCTAAGCGATGGTAGCAACTTAAACTTCATAAATGCAACTTTATACTGGATGAAATGAAAGATGTAATGAACTCCTTATAATTCTCCAAGCAGGGTTCTAAATTTTATAATTATTATATAGAACATGCTTATCTATCTATGTTATTTTATTTTTATTGAGTCTCTGCATTTTGAAAGTGTGGGATAATCTATCAACAATATGATCACTGATCCCCATCTTTCATTTGTGCAGAATGGATCTTCAAAATACTCCTTTTACTGTGAAGCTAAGGCATGGAGCAAACATCCGCCTAGCCAATGCTGTAATTAATACTGGAAAAATTGAAGATACCATCCACTTTGGTAGTTTGGAAATCCCTACTGCTTCTGCTATTACTGCTGCTGTACCTGTTCAAGGAATATCTGTTCACGACCGTACTAGAAGGTCTACTTTTGCTCAAGTACCAACACGACATGCAAATCTGTCTGTGTCGATATGCAACCTACTGAGGTTGTGTCTACTGAACAGGTCTCTAAAAAGAGGATCTCTGTTTTTGAAAGGCTATCTCATCCGGAAGTCCCAATGATGAAAAGAATTGTTATGGGGGAAAAAGTTTCTCTTAGACCTGTGTCAGCCGCTACTTGACCAACTGGGCTATTCGCACCTGGAAGACATGATGGTGAAGCCTCTTCATCAGGAGCTAAACTATCTAGAAGGCAAATAAGAAAAAGAAATGCGGAGCTGCGAGCTTAGCAGCTGCCAGTACCAGTCCATCCCTCCAATCTGCCAGCACGAGAGTCAGAGACTGATATCCCAACTCAAAGTAGATTTGCCAATATGAAGTGGGTAAGAAGAAATAACTCATCTGGTGAGCTAAAAAAATCCTTCTGGGAGCGTCGACCCAAAGCCTCGACCACTCAGAAGATAAGAGAGCCTGAACGACTGTCTGCCCGAGTACATCGAGTTCTGAAGATGGTCAAGGAGAAGGGCCTAATGAAGAAGAAGTTCCAAAGGCCGCTAGTCATCGAGGCCCAAAGGACCCCTCCGAGGGAGACGTTATCATCTGTTATAATAGCAGAAAGGAGAGAAGAAAGGAAGCAAGCTCCGTGGAAAGCACATCGAGGCGTGACACTTGGACCGCGAGTCCAAGAATCCACTGTCGAAAGGGCCCAGCGGAAAGGAAAACAAATATGGAGGCCAAAGCCTCATGAAGAAAAGTTCAAAGGCGTGACATCTGGAGAATATTTTCAGATATCTGCTAATAGAAAAATCCAACAAGAATGGATTCCAAAGCAAATTTTTGTTGATAATACTCATGATGGTCGACACTTTGCAGAATCCTCCAAAGAATCCCATAATCATCCAAACATAACCTCTGAAGAGGAGAAGGTGCTTAATTCTGATCCTATAGTTGAGAGTATGTTGATGCTCGATGTAGAACCAGAAGTTCATTGGAGGCGTCATTCAGAAATTCATGTAAAAGAAAATGCTAAAGAAGAAGAAATAATGGGCATTAAAGTTATTTATATCATAGGGCATACTGGTGGACAGTCAAGTTCACAAGATTATCAACAACAGGGAACTTCAATTAACATTTCTCTTGATCTTTTGCAACAACAAGGAGAAGATGAAGAAAGATTATTTCCTATCTTAGAAAATGAACGAGAAGGAGAAGAAGAAGAAGTGGAAGAAGATTCAGTGTTAATTGATGTTGTTGCTCTAGCTCATACACAAAGAGAAATGCAACGAGAAATGAAAAGAAAAGATAAAGAAATCTCTCAACTTAATGTCAAGATGAGTGAAATGATGACACAAATGAATATAATGATACAACTAATGCAAAAAGATGTTGTAAATCCTGTACTGGTTCAACCTTCCAATTAACAAGCATCTAGCAGTGCGCCAGTCAATCCTCCAGTTAGCTTAATGCCACAAGCATCTGGAGTGCAAGATGTTTCAAAAGGAAAAAACTAAAATAAATTCAGTTTCTCTCCAGTCCACTCCTCAATTTACTCCAAGTTCATCTGAACCAGTGACCGTTGATAAACTTGACAGTCTCATTAGTGAGAAAATCAAAGCTGTTGTTGCATCTGAACAAGCAGAAAAATTAGTAAGTAAAGGGCGCCCATATCCTGCTGAGTATGATCAGGTGCCATACCCTAAGGGGTATTCAGTGCCAAAATTTAATACTTTCAATGGTACTGGAAATCCAAAACAACACCTAGCTCAATTTAAAGCAACTTATGGGAACACTGGAGGTGTAGATTCTTTGCTCTTCTGTCAATTTGTTAGTAGTTTAACTTCAACCGCTTTTGAATTGTATACAGAACTGCCTAATGATTCGGTCAAAACTTTTGCTGAATTAGAGACAATGTTTGTGAAAAGGTTTACTAGTGCAGTGAAAAAGACTACCATGGCGGATCTTGTTTTAGAAAAATGAAAAAGAGATGAATCAGTAACAAAGTATATCACTCGTTGGAGAAACATGAGTATGAAATGTGAACAACAATTAGAAGAAGTGCATGCAATTCAATTATTAATGGGTAACATCGATGATAAGATGGTACCATACCTTTGTATGGCTTCAATTTCCACATTTCAAGAATTGCTGGATCGGGTAACAAAATTTGAAAAATTAAAACTTTCAAGATCCAAAGGTTATATGGATAGATTCAAAAGAAATAAGGCTCCAGATGTAAGAAGAGGTGAAGCTCGTGCCTCCTTTAATATTGATAAAGGAAAGCAATCAATCAATAAAGAAGACAATGACAAAGAAAGGGCCAAGTTTGATCCTCAACAAAAATTAATACTTGGGGGCAACAATAACAAACCAAAAAACTTTTCTTCTGGAGGAGAACATCCTAAACTAGCAATAGGAGAAGGTGATCGAGAAGTTCCATCTCTTAAAGAGAAAATGACAAAAGAATATTCTTTTAGAAGAGATAGTGTGACTAAATTATTTCGCCAAGCACTTAAAGCAGGTCTAGAATTGCCAAAATCCAAAAGACCTGAAGAGGCAGATAAAACTGATGATCCTAACTACTGTCTGCATCATCAATTGATTAGCCATCTTATTGAAGATTGTTATGTCTTTAAAGATTGGTTAGAGAAAAAGTATAGAAGGGGAGAATTCACCCTATCAAAGAGTATTTTGGTGCAACCAAAAAAGGAGTCAGCGAGAATGATTACGTCCTCCCCCATATCATCAGTTGAAGAAATAAAAGAAGCAGTGATACAAGAAGAAAAATGGGATATTGTTGTTTCAGATAAGATAAAAAAGATGGTAAAGCAACTTGAAGGAGTTCCTGGTGTAAAATGGAAGTCTTCGATTGAACCAGTACTTGAATTAAAAATGAAGCCAAATTCAAGTATATTTGTTTTTAAATCATCACTTGGGAGACACTCTGATCAAGCTAGTTCATCAGGTTTTAACCAGGCACTACCAAGAAAATTAAATAAGTTATTCCGACAAAGGAAGTCAAGAAAGAAGAAAACTATTGTTCAAAAAATTATCAATAATCTTGAAGAATATTGTCAACTAGCAAGGCATCTTATTACTTTAACTGATTTCATATCTCAGCTTCAAATAAATCAGATGAAGGGAGATAATGAAAGTGATGATGAAGAATCCCTGCGGGTTGAAACATGTCGGGTTATTTCAACAACTGCAAATATTTTTCAACAAACTCCTTTTCAAATGCTTGATGAAGAATTTGCTTTTACAAAGGAAAGCAATTCTAAAAAAATGACAATTGAGGCCTATATGATGGTGCTACAAACAGGTGCAAGTTCAGAGGAAAATTTATGTTTTTCTGATGAAAGCAAATCAGAACATAAATCAGAACATATAGAGACATCTCAGATGAAGCACATGAATGAAGATAGCGATTCTGAACACTCTGAACAATCCACTCCATTAATGAAAGAGGATTCTGAAGGAATTGTTATGCCCGATGAATTTAAATCAAATGAAGTAGTCCAAGTACAATTGAGGAGTGGTAGAAGGTTGCCATCACCATCGAAGAAAGGGCTATCAAATAAAGATAAGGGTAAATACATAGTGATTAATGAAGATATCATTCCTAATGATCCTAAAAATAAATCTGCACAAAGCAAGGGAGTAGATTATAATATCTTATCCCATTTAAGAAAAATTCCTGCACAGCTCAGTGTATATGAAGCTTTGTTAATATCAAAGGATCTTTGGGAAACTTTGATTCAAGCACTTAGAGATCCAGGAAAATATGAAGCATATTTTGCTGAAAGATGTTTAACTGAAGTTTTACAAACACAAAATGAACCAGTCATTACATTCTCTGAAGAAGATCTTATGCTTGGGACAACATACCATAATCGCCCTTTATATGTCACAGCAGAAAGTGATGGTATTATTATAAGCAGAATTTTAGTTGATCCTGGTTCTTCAATAAATCTCATTAGCTTACGAGCATTG
This sequence comes from Dendrobium chrysotoxum, assembly GCA_019925795.1. NCBI lineage: Eukaryota > Viridiplantae > Streptophyta > Magnoliopsida > Asparagales > Orchidaceae > Dendrobium > Dendrobium chrysotoxum. The sequence continues at coordinate 49,416,742 of CM034307.1, forward strand.
AGATTGCTCTCATTTGATGTTCAGCATCTTGGACAAGATAAATTGATGGTGCATGGTTTCAATGAAAAGGGGCAAAAAACTATGGGATCATTTGTTCTCCCTCTGAAGTTTGGAAAGCTTTTTATAGAAGCTAAATTTCATGTGATTGATGCTGATACTTCATTCAAAGCACTCTTGGGATGACCATGGATTCATGAATATGACAATGTTCTATCAACTCTACATCAATGTATGAAGTACTTGAGAGATGGAGAAGAGTTCAGAGTTTTAAGTGACATACAACCTTTTGCTGTCCATGAAGTAAAAATTTATGAAGATGCAAAGTACTTCATTCTAAAGGCATCAAAAGCAATTAAATCCTATGAAAATATAGCATCAACTTCTAAAATTATAAAGCAATCCAAAAAAGAGGCTGAAAAGAAGCAATTAGAGCTTGAAACAAAGCAATTAGGAAGAAAGAAGGCTATGCCAACTCTTCCTAAAAAGATCAATAAATCATCTCAACCTAAAAGAATTGTTCCTCATTTGGGAAGTGATACAGATAAAGATGATGAATTTCTTGCCAAATTCAAGCAATTATGTAAGCCTTGGGATAATGATGAAATGCAAGCAGAATACTATGATTCTGAATATGACTGCGAATTTACTTATACAGGTAGAATACAGTCTATCTTTTTGAGAAAAATGACTAATTTGTCAGTCTCAAAAGATACATTTAAAGTTACACTTCTCCCTTCACAAAATTTTAAAGAAGTTACTCCTCGTGAGATTCATAATATTGAAGAACTCAAAATATTTTATGTAGCTCCTCTATCTAGTGATAGTGGACCGGGAAGTCTATTATATAAATCTGGGGAGTATCGTAGTAAAAATGTTGACTGGCTCATTCAATATTTTGACTATGAAGAAATAGTGCCTATCAGAATCCCAAAATATTATCCTACAAGGATTCGACAAATGCTGCGAAAATAAGGAATTCATGGAGGGATAACTAAACAAAGAAGCCGTTTATTTCAAAGAATATGGTATCAAAAGAATATACAAGCATCACGAAGAAGTGATAGTCTTACGACCAAAGGCCTTGGATTTATTATATCTAAATATCCACAAAGAATGGCATGCTATACAATCACAGGAAGATGCACTAAAGCTGAAGAAAAAGTAAAGAATGAATTTTATGAAGTAAATATCTCTAGTGATCAAGGCATGGAAGCCAAACCTGCACCCGAAGAGCTTGAAGATGGTGGACAGGCTACGACCATGGATGAATTAAAGGAAATTAATTTGGGAATTGAAGATGATCCTCGCCCAACCTTCATTAGTGCTCTTCTTCCTGAAGATAGAGTTAAAGCATTGAAAATGTTACTCTATGAATTTAAAGACTGCTTTGCTTGGACATATGCTGAGATGTCTAGCTTATCCCCTGATGTAGCAGTACAAAGATTAGCAATCAAATCTAACTCAACACCTGTTAAACAAGCTCCAAGAAGAATAAGATTAAAAATTAAAGAACATGTAACGATAGAAACTAAAAAGCTTATCAAAGCAGGTTTCATCCGAGAAGAAAAATATGCTGATTGGATAGCTAATATTGTTCCCGTAAAGAAAAAGAATGGTCAAATTCGTATTTGTATTGATTTTCAGGATCTCAATAAGGCGTGTCCAAAAGATGACTTTCCGCTTCCTGTGTCAGAACTACTAGTTGATAATATTTCTAATTATAATATGTTCTCATTTATGGATGGATCATCAGGCTACAATTAGATCAGGATGGCACTCGAAGATGAGAAGCGCACATCGTTCAGAACACCAATCGGCATATTCTGCTATACAGTTATGCCTTTCGGTTTGAAAAATACTGGGGCTACATATCAAAGAGCTATGACTCATATCTTTGACGAGTTAATTCATCAAAAAGTTGAATGTTATGTAGATGATCTTGTCATCAAAAATATGAGTCGTAAAGATCATCTTGATGATCTCAGAATTATCTTTGAAAGGATCAGAAAATTTAATCTTAAAATGAATCCTCTCAAATATGCTTTTGGGGTTTCATCAGGAAAATTTCTTGGGTATATTGTATGCCATAAAGGAATTGAAATAGATCCTAACAAGATCAAGGCAATCATTGAGATGCCTTCACCAAAAAATCTACGTCAGCTTTGTTCTTTACAAGGGCAGCTTGCATTCATTTGACATTTCATATCAAACTTATCTGGTAGATGTCAACCATTTGCAAAGCTAATGAAAAAGAATATTTGCTTTAAATGGGATAAAGAATGCCAAGAAGCTTTTGATAGTATTAAAAAATATTTATTAAGTCCACTTATTCTTACATCGCCAATTCTAGGGAAGCCTCTTATTTTGTATACTGCTGCATTGGAAGAGTCCCTTGGAGCATTGTTAGCTCAACACAATGAAGAAGGCAAGAACAATACTCTTTACTATATCAGTCGTAGACTAATCGGTATAGAAATGCGTTATTCTCCAATTGAGAAGCAGTGTTTAACATTGATATTTGTTGTACAAAAGCTTCTCCATTATATGCTATCTCATAAAATCACTTAAATTTCAAAGGTCGATCAGCTGAAGTTCTTGATGACAAGACCAACATTGACAGGTCGTTTAGCCAGATGGGCAGTGATATTTTTGCAATTTGATATTACATATGTTCCACAAAAGACAGTAAAAGGCCAAGTCTTGGCAGATTTTCTCGTTGCACATCCCATCCCTGCAGAGTCATCGCTGACGATCTATTTGATAAACAAATTCTATCTATTCAAGATAAGAAAAAACTATAAATTTGGGAAATGTATTTTGATGGAACATCATCAATTAAATCTTCTCAACCTCCAAACATTCCAAAAGCTCGTGCCGGTGTTGGTCTCATCTTTATAACACCTAATGGAGGGATAATTAGATATTCATTTGGTTTGACTGAGTCTCGAATCAATAATGAAGCTGAATATGAAGCCTTAGTTACGGGTCTTGAGATTGCTATTTCAATAGGGATTCAAAACATTCATATTTTTGGTGATTCTCAGCTTATCATAAATCAAGTATTAGGTCTTTACAAAATTAATAGGATTGAGCTAGCCTATTATCACAAACAAGTTCTTGAACTCATGAAACAAATTCAACACATCACATTTACTCGAGTCTCCCGAGCACAAAATAGCAAGGCAGATTCTCTCGCCAAGTTGGCAAAAGAAATGGCAAGCATGAACGATGAGCCTGTGTTAATCGGAGTTCACACTCATCGAGTATTAGAGCCGTCAATTTTACAATCCCCGCTGGTAGAGGGGTCAGCAAATTCATATCAGCGGGATATAACTTCGATTGTTTTTCACACTCCACAACGAATCATTGTTAAAAGCCAAAAAGATAAATTATAAACTACTCAAGAAGAATGCAACTCTAAAGAAGTATTAGACTTTGAAAAGGATGCTTTCATGGTTGAAGATCAAGATGATTGGAGACAGTCTTTCCTCAATTATTTCAAAGAACACAAGCTTCCAGTAGAGAAATCATTGGCTTCACAAATTAGAAAAAGAGCTTTGCGGTATGCATTTGTTAATGATACTCTTTATCGTAGATCCTTCGATCAAATGTGGTTACGATGCTTGGGAATTGAAGAGGCTAATATGGTAGTGATCGAAGTTCATAAAGGACTTTATGGAGCACATCAATCAGGCTCTAAAATGGCTATAAAAATTAAAAGAATAGATTATTATTGGCCTTCGATGGTGAGAGATTGTATTGAATATGCTAAAAAGTATCATGAATGTCAAATTCATGGTGATATCATACATCAACCGCCAAACCCATTGCACCCTACAATTGCCTCCTGGTCATTTGAATGTTGGGGTATGGATATAATTGGTCAAATTGATCCGCCATCATCAGTTGGACATCATTTTGTCTTAGCTGCAACTGATTACTTTTCGAAGTGGGCTGAAGCGGCTCCTTTCAAAGAGGTTACTGTTGGACATGTGGTTAATTTCTTTACTCATAATATTTACTATCGATATGGTGTGCCACGTCGAATGATTTCAGACAACAACCTAGCTTTTAAAAGCACTAAAATATATAGATTTATTGAGCGACATAAAATTGATTGGCGATACTCATCTATCTACAATCCAAGGGCAAATGGCTTAGCGGAAACTTTCAATAAAACATTAGTGAAGTTACTCAAGAAGATACTCACTAAAAATAAAAGAGAGTGACATACTAAAATGGCAGAAGCTTTATGGGCATATCGTACTATTTATAAAACACCAACAAAATCCACTCATTATGCATTAGTATTTGGAGCTGAAGCAGTTATACCACTAGAAGTTGAATTGCTATCACTTCGAGTAGCTGTTCAATATGATCTAACTCAAGAACATAACACTCGTTTACGAATGGAAGAGCTTGATGCCCTGGATGAGATTAGACTCTAAGCCCAACAAAATTTAGAAATTTATCGAGCAAGGATGTCTAGATCTTTTGACCGATTAGTGAGTCCTCGGGCATTCCAAGAAAAGAGAATTAGTCTTGGTGCTGAGAAGACCAATCATCCCGCATCACAAAATTGGTTATAAATTTGAGCCTAATTGGGAAGACCCTTATGTTATTGAAAAGGTATATCAAGAAGGAGACTATCAACTTATTGATTTGAATGGTCAACGACCAATACCTCCAATCAATGGTAGATTCTTGAAGAAATACTACACATAAAGCATCTATGCAAGAAATTGCACAAAAAAGTCTCTCATGACACAGGGGGCATTTTAAATATTTATTTGGGTCAACATCATGCTTTGCATCGAGATCCCCAAATAAATATTTAAAATATAAAAATAATAAAATCACCTTATTATATTATGAAACAAAGATGCTGATTTCAACGAAGCATGGATAATGAGTACAAAAATGGGGATTTCATCTCTTAAACTCGCCAAAATTTGAAATGTTAAATGAAGAAACTTTCAAGTCTGATAACTTTAACATGTTATGTTGGAGAAGCCTTAATTTTTATGGCTCAAGTCTAGAGCTCAAATAGGTGTATAAAGCCGGACTCAACAAGCCTAAATATGGCCGAGTTGCGAATAGCTTTCCTTACTCAACAAGCCATAAGAAAGGCCACAGTAAGAAAGTCCCTGTTTTGTTAGCTTGATGACCAAAGCCGTCAAATCTAAAGCCTATCTAACTTGGTAAGTTGGAGCAATTTAGATTCAGAAAAGCTTTCTCAATTAACTAATGGATTAAAGTGTAGTTGAAGCGATAAGCCTTATTCAACAAAATATATATCTAGTCAACTTGAAGAACACTACGTGAAATAGAAACAAGCCATTGGGAATCCGTAAGAAGAATCCTCAATATAACTTCAAAGAAGAAATTTGGAGATTCGAAGGGCCAACCAGTTTGCAACAAACATGGTACACTCTAGATGTGCACCACATTTGTTGGGGGACATTTGTTGACCTCTATATATGTGGCATGGCCAATACAAGCAAAGGAGACGATGATCGATTATTGTTGGTAGACAAAACATCGCTCAGAATATAGATTAGAGTGTCTCGATCATAATGAAATGATTAAAATTTTGTCTGCTTATTAAATGGATCATATCGATGCATTCAGGACATTAAATTTACCAAATAGAACTTGTTCGTTTGTGACTCGATCGAGCAATAATGTGTTAGTGGATGCGACGCTAGCAAAACACTATCCAGATGGCCTCCACTTATTAAACAGGCTTCGTTGATGAGTTTAGAGCATCGAATTTAACCAAAGAGGGATCCCTCGCAATCAAATTGAACGAAAGCGATCAAAATTTACGGACTACGGCAAACTCGACGCTGCCCAAATGTCGTCTGTTTGCAAAATGAATATCTCCATTATGTTCGGAACATCGTTAAAACTCTCATAAGCAGGGGAGGCCGGGGCGCAAATTTTTGGAGCCCACACTGATATTTTATGTAATCAAATCATCTAAGGCCTCACAAATAATTTCAAAACCAATGAAGATGAATAGCCATCTTTTAAGGCCAGTTTGTTTTTGGCATAAGTAAATGAAATCGGTTAGAATTTTTCTCCCAAATAAAGTTCAAGATCTTGTTTGATGGAAAGTGGATAAATTTAGGTTTGTTTTGGGACTAACTTTCATAACGGTGAGAAGTTTCAATTATGAGGGATTGGAAGAGCGATTGAATGTCACTTTGTGTTTTGCTATTTACATAACAAAAAAAGAAAATTGCATGCAGTTGTGGAAAAATATGTTAACAATTTCACTTAACTCATAGTAATAATAACATAATATAAATTTAATAGGAGGATGGGTGAAGATGTAACTCAACACAGTCCAAACTATCATGAGAACTGAGTTTGCAATACGTGAATTGATGCAAAACAAACAAAGATCATAGAAACTCGCTTCAATAAAACTTATTTCCCTAACTTTGAGCTTCAATTATTTCCAAACACTTAATGTTGAAACAAAGTGGCTCTTAGTTAACAAACAAGCATCATAAGCACATTATAAGTTGTGGAAATGTCTGAAGCATCATAAGCATATTATAAATTATGGAAATGTCTTATGCTATTGGAATCCATATAAGGGAAATAATTTACCAGCATTTGAAAACCACACTACGGCATAGAGAAGGCTCTAGTTTCTGATCCTTTTCACCATTTAGAAAACGAACTGGCCATCTTGACAATAAATATAACAGATCTTGGTAGGATACATCAGAAGTATGGGTATGAATATATTGAATAATGTCAATTTACGGAAGACTTTTTTGGGATTTCTTGGGTACTAGGAAAGGTTACAGATTAAAACCGACATGAGACATGTCAAACTATGGACTACAGGGTTTGATTGGTAATGACTCAACTATTGATAGATGCTTCCACTCAGTTAAAAAGAACCTGAACTTCCCTGACAAATGTCTTATGCGCATACATTGATCATGAGGAAACTTTCAAATGCATCCTTTTGATTGTGAACTAGGCATTCTGGTAAGACATAATGTTCCCTCTACTGGAGAACAAAATGTAGAGCCCGCTGCAGATCTTCTAAATTACACCTCAGAATCCATAGGAGCTGTCTGAATCACTGTCTCTTGTGTCGAAGCAGTGAACTATGAAGCATCAGATGAAACCTTCATTTAGAAAGCCATTCTGACAAATGTTGATGCAGGACTAGTAGGCTTTGAATAAAATTTAAAATTTGCACGAATTATTTTAAGAGCAAGTACTTGATTAAACTACTAGCAACTAGAAGGATAAAATAAAACAAAGGAGGGGAGCTTGCGTTTAGGCCAAACCACAATAAAAGTGCTTGAACAAACAAATAGATTGGAAAATCAAATTAAAGCTAACATAGTAGATGTTCATTCATAATCCCTTAATTAACATTAAGATAAGTAAACATATTAGGAACTCTCAAAGTAACCCTACGTTTACTAAGTTTTTGTTTTTAGCAAATCAAGCGGCGTAGATCTTTTGCGACTTCATCACCACCTACAAGGTTAGTAGAAAGAAGAAGTGACTTGACGAGGAAAGAAAGTTCACCTTAACCGGGAAGGAATCGTCGTCGGAAAGTAATCACTTGAAGGCCAATGGTATGAGTGAGGAACCGTAGGATTTGAGTGAAATATCCTCTGAGTGGGGAAGTATCCGGAGAGGAAATAGTCGTGAACCGGCTGAGGATGGTCCACCGTCCTTTCTTCCTCTGATCGTCGATCGTATCCACCAACGTGATATGGATCCTTTCGAAGTATTCTTCGACGGTGTTGTCGAAGTCGAACCCAACGTCGAAGAACGGCGAACGGAGGATGTCGATGTTGTCGTGTTCGTCAAGGATCAACCCGTAGTCCCATTCGGGGACTTCCATTCATGTTGGTGAAGAAAAGAGAGGTTGGAGCCGATGATACCTTGCTGCCCTTGAAGTTTTCCTTAAATGGTTTGAAGGTTTCCTTGGAGAATCAAGTGGAAAAAGGGTTAGGGAAGGGGCCGGCCAAGGGGAAGGTAATGGGGGAAGTTGGTTCAGATTTTGGAGGGGTAGGGTTAGGGTTAGGGTTTAGAGTTCAAAATCTGAAATTGTTTTCAGATTTTGAAATTGGGAGGTGGATAAGGAAGCTAGGTTTAATTTCCAAAGGGAAGGATTTAATGTGAGGGAAGGGATTAGGGAGAGAGAGAGGGGGTGGAATAGGGATAGGGGCAGGCGGCTAAGAGGGGGATAGGGAGGAGATTTGGGGAGTTGATTTGGGTTTCTAAAATTAGATTTAGGAATTAGGAAAGATTTAATTCAATCCCTTTTATTTGAAAATTTCAAATAGGACTCAATTATGAAACTTTCCTAAAATAAATTGAGTCAATTAGGAAAGTTTTTAATTCTAATTCAATTTGAATTTGAATTTTGAATTCTTTCCCGAACAATCCCAAATTAATTTAGGAAACTAAATCAAGGGGGAGGGAGGAGGGATGTGGCCGGCGGCATGCTTGGGGTGGGGTCGGTTTGGATGGCCGACGGGTAGGGGAGTGGGAGGAGGGGCCGTGAGGGGGGAGGAGGGGGTTGTTGGGAATTGGTTTGGTGGGGGAAGGGGAGGTGGTCGAGCAAGAGAGAAGGGAGGAGGAAGGAAGATAACACCACGAAACTAACTACGAATCCGGACTCGTCCCAAGATTGGTGGGTGATCCAATTCCCTCTCCAAGGGATCTCTCTCCAAGCTCTTTAGCTCTCAACTCTCAAACAAAGTGCAGGAATTTTTTTGTATAATCCATTCATTAACCTTAAACAATACAATAGTGGCTTATAAATAGCCTCAACAAGAGAAATAAAGGAAAAGACTCAAATGCCCACATTGGGCTTACAAACACTCCGCCCTTAAGTAAGGTTAAAATAGTAAACTAAAACAAAAGACACAAATAACATAATAAACTCAAAAATACAAAGACTCGATCGTGGCCGTAGATCGACGGCCACGTCTACGATAGACTTTTCACGTGTGGATGTCCTCATCAAATGTCCTTTACATGACTGGAGCAAATGTTTTCTTTTTCTGGACACAAAACCTTATTTAGTGCCTATGGAACTAATGGGGAGTTGCATGATTTGGTGCTAACCTCTTAAACGTATGAACTAAGTTGCCAATTTAGAGTTTAGGAGAGAAAAAGAGGGTTTAGTACTTTTTTTTGCACTCCATGATGATCTAGGATTAAGTTAGGATATCTCAAGATTGAGTATGCCCCACTGTAAAGGACTTCCCTTTGCTGTTTTCCCTTCTACTTGCTGTAGACAGCAAATTTGCTTCTTTGTCCTTTGCTGGACTACAACTAGTTTTCTGATCTCCCACTTTCAGTTGAAATCAACATCTTGAAACTACTTTTTTCTGCTGGACGGCGAGAGCCTACCAAACTTCATCTGGAATGCTGTACTAGCAACCGGTATTCTGACTGAAAAGCAAAACTGGATGCTATTTGGATTATGGATTACAGCAAAAAGGACAATAAACTGTTGATTCTTCTTCTGCTGGACTCAACCAGCGGTTGGAAAGAAGAGCCAGCAGTTAAAGTAGGCGACAGAGCAAGCAGCAGCAGCAAGAAACAGAGGGAAGCAGCTGCAAACGGCGTGCAGCAGTGGCAACAGTAGAGTCTTGGGATTTATGCTGCTGGCGGGAAGAAAAAATAGGAACGAGAGGAAGAATCTGTTAGTATTTTCAGATTGAATTTAATGTAAAATTCAGGTCTTTATGTAAGCAATTACAACAAGGATAAGATACAATCTGCTCCTATACAAACTTTACAAAAAGAAGGAACCCTATCTACAAATTAAAAATTAGATAACTTCAAACCATAAGAAAATTCTAACAATATTTATCCTATGTTCCTAACCTTGAATTTAAAAAAAAAAAAAGTTTATTAAAATAAGTTTAAGAATGCGACTTATCTTTATCCTATTGTAATTTGAATTTTAATTCAACGGTTCAAATTATGAGGCCTTGATCTCTTCTGTATGGTTCCCATTGATGATTTAATTGCACCTATGGACTCATGACAACTTTTTTTATTTTAATGGTGTAATATAAGAATAATCACTATCAACAATCTCCATCTTGAAATTAGAATGTCTAGAATCTGATTTCGTTATCCCTTTGCAGTATGATGTCCACATTATGAGGATAGTTTTATCTTATAAATTTTTTTGAAGTGGATAGTCGGATTAACTACCCCCTTCATAATCTAATCACCAGATCATGGGTCATCTTTTCAGGAGAAATCCACTCCTGTGAATTTTAGATGTTTGGATGAGGGAAAATTGCTTACTAGCTTCCCTAGTGCATCTTTTTGCTTTGTTATTAATCTTCCAACAAGTTTTTAGGAGATCTTAGAAATATCTTTCGAAGATTTAAATTTTGAGAGTTTACATGTATATGGAGCTTGGATATTAATGCATCTTAGGAGCCCGGTGCAAATTTCTAAATTTATACTTTCGATGTACTATTTGGTTTGATTTTTTTCATGGTAATGCCTGCTCTTTCAAGTTTGCCAAAATTGATAAGACATTGATTTCTTTTTATTATTTTAAATTCGTCATTTGGTACTTTAGGCTTCTCTGTTTATTATAGCTCTTGCCCCATTACTCTTTTAGAAGGCATGCTTTTGTTCATTTTCAATGTTTTGGGCTATTGTAGATACACTTTGTGTAACTATACATAGCCTTAAATACTCATTGATCACCTCCACTTTGCTGGTGTCAATCTTGATGACTAAGCTTTAGTATATCAACAGATTTGGCATTGGTCTGTTGGATATGAGTTGTATTTTTTTCCTCTTTAGTTAGCTCATGCATCTATATGTCATCTTGGCCTAAGGTAAATATATGACTTCCCGTTTCTTTTTCAACAGGGTGGACTGGTATCAATAGGAATTCTTTGCTTGCATTGATAAGCCTACCTACTTGCCCTATTGTTACTATATCTGCCATAAACATGCCATAGTATTATTTCAATAGAGATGTTTTTTCCTCCTTGGTAAACTACTATTGATAAGGTTGTCAATCCAACACCCCATATTTATCATGAAGTTGTGAGCTATCGAAAATTACTTAGCTAACATCAAGTGGAACCATCTCCATTTCATCTCATTGATGTAGTCCTTAGTGATCTCAAACTTCAATAAACATTGTGATACGGGAGAGGGCACCATGCCAGGGGCGGAAAGGGCAAGGGAGGGCCCCTTGTGGGGCCCATTAAACATATCATTACATATGTGAGAAGAGGAATTAAGGAAGGGATTAATTAGTAATGATTTTCTAATTGGAAAGAGAAATATATTAGGAAATGTTTCCTAATTAAAGAAGATAGATTTTGGGGTTGATTGGAGGCTGATTTGAAGGAGATTAATTATGAAATATTTCATAATTAAAAGGGGCTGATTTGAAGGGGATTGATTAGGAGATGTTTCCTAATTAAAAGGATAAACTTGGGAGCTGAATTGGAGGGGATTAATTATGAGATATTTTCAAATTGGAGAGGGCTAATTTGAGAGAGAATTGGGGGATGGAGGTTTTGGCTATAAGTAGTAGGGTTTATATTATATTTGTATGAAGAATTTTGTGAGTGTTTGCTGTGCACTGTTTTTGTGAGGGATCTTAGAGGCGTCTAGGGTTTGGGAGTGACGTCCTCCTCTTGAAAGAGGACCATTGTATATTGTTTGTTTGTATTTCTTTTCTTATCAATAAAAATATGCTGTTTGCGGAATTTGTCCTTGTTCGTTGGTTGTTTTTGATACTAAGGTATTTCACATTGGTGATCAATTTTCATTTTTGACCTTCAAATAGTAAAGATTGAGATGAGTTATAATGTTCAATCCTAATTTTGTACCAAATTGGTAGAAATGAGATTTTTCTAGCTACTAGTGTTGATGTTGGCATTAATTGCCATTTGCTTGATACATATTCTCAGAGTGAATAACCCCCATTATCATTTGCCTAGTTTATTAGGAAGGCCTTAGGAAGAGACCCACAATAAAGAGAGAAGAGGAGTCTGTGTCTTTATATTTGTGACCTCATAAAGCTACTGATTATGGGCTGCTATCAAGACTCGACCTACATTTGTTGTTTCTCACTTATCATAAATGAGACATTAAAAGCCTAAAAAAGAAAAGATCATATAGACAGGCTTAACTAACACAATTATTTAATAATTAAATTAGTTAAGTATGTTACCCACATAAAATTGCTATAATTCCAACTTTTTTGCAATTGAACATTATTTGCTAACCTTTTAATAAATAAATTTTGAAAATTACGTGGCCACAATATTAAAGTATCTCCATACATAATTTGCCCTAATAAAATGTAAGCATGGAATCATGACAACCATCATGCCCGTTAATTATAAGAAAGCTTCTTCATATATGATAATTCAAAAAACATTTTTTAACATTCATTTGATATTACTATAATTTAAGATGAGCTACAATATCACAATGACTATAAAGGAATGCTTAGAATAATCAGTAATCAGGAAAATAGTTTCATTGAACTCTACACCTCTCTTTGGGTAAGGTCTTTCAATGGATTTGGGTTTAAAACATTCAATATTTTTCTTGAAATATTTGGTACTCTCAAATACCCCTTTAAACTTGATAGCTTTATGGCTTCTAGGAATATCGACATTTTTCTATATTCCATCGCCAAGTGTTAATAGTATTTCTTCCTTAATGGTACTAATCCACATCTAGTACATAGTACTACACATAATCTTACTAATAGTAATTGCATTGAAGCATTCCAATCGCACCTCGTCCGACTCTCCTTGAAATTTTTGATAGCAGAATAGTGAATGATCATGATGCTATTTGTCCAAATGTCACATATACATAATTCCCAAGCATTTAGTATTCACCAAGGTAGTCATTAAATCCAATAATAAGTAGTTGATCAAGTAAATCATAAGCATATCTAATTGTTACAAGCATTCATGCATTCATCTTAAAAGGCTCAGTGTCCAATGTTTCAAGCATCAAGGCTTATACAGTCACAATCACACATCTAAACAAAGATGCTAATACAAGTTTCACTTTCTCTTATCTACTTACTCATTCTTCATTAGCTTCTCGAATCTTCTATAGTTTCATGAGTAAATAATGCTTGAAAATGTTAGTCTAGGTGTGAATCCAGTGACCCTGTATGCAATCCCAAACTTAAATTACGAAGTATATATTATCTTACCATTTGCATTAATATATCATGCAGGTACAACAAATTATTAAACATTTACATATGAAGCAGTTTATGTAATGCATGAATATCAAGTAAAAATGGCGTAGCTCTTGCTAAAGTGATATACCACAAGTTCTTAGGATAGTGCTCACAAGTTTAAGTCCAACTTATGACATTCTTTAACAAAATATTCATTTATTCTCCACGTGAAATTTGATCTATAACTAGCCTCATGTCTTCTTACATGCCGTCTTATCAATAATTTTTCTTGCGCCCCTACTTGAAATAAATAACATAAACAAATAAATAAGAATGTGCGTGTTAGAAATAGATGGGTCGCAATGGGTTGATTAGGCAGGTTAAAAGAGCATTTTTTTTCCTTATAAAATTACAAATAAAATTTAGATGGCTATATTTACTTTGATCAAGGAAAATATTTAACTACTTAGAATAAGTGTGTTATAATAATAATAGTAAATGGTACAATTCAAAAAAACAAATTTTTTACATCCTTAAATAACTTGAGTGAATATAGCATGAAAAATCTTAAAAAGGAACTGACGATGTTTGATCGATTAAAAACTAATTTAATCTTTTCACACTTGCATATAATATATATTCACATATGTACCACGTCATTGTCGAAATGGTTATGCCCATAGAGAGCAGGCTCTACTTATTTTACTTCAAATTATTCCACTTTTGTAGGATGCATCAGTGCAACCTTCTCTAATTATTGTTTATTTCGGCGGCAACGATTCAATTGGACCTTACCCATCTGGCCTAGGCCCTCATGTACCGCTGCCTGAATATAAGGAGAACATGAGAAAGATTGCAGATCATCTTAAGGTATTATTTATTTATTACAACTTGTCTGAACATGTTTAACTTCGCTAAATTTCGCTAAATTTTGACATTTAATTTGTTCACTTCACCGTAGAATCTGTCAGAAAACACACGTGTTATTTTCCTTAGTTGTCCACCTCTCAACGAGGAAAAACTTCTTCAGTCAACAAGGTGCTGTTTCGCAGAAGCTTGTTTACGTTTAAAATCTAATAATAGTCTGTATCCCTCCCTTATAGCTCTGATATATTTTCATGCCAGCCCCGCGTTAAGCGAGATAGTTCGGACAAATGCAACCTGCCGGTTATATTCTGAAGCTTGTATACAAGTTTGCGAGGAGATGAACTTGAAGGTTATTGACCTTTGGACTGCATTTCAACAGAGGGATGATTGGGCTGATACTTGTTTTACGTGAGCCTTCAATCTCAATTGATATCAAAACTCTACTATTCTCTGCATTTTCTTGTTAATGTTTGCTTGTGAATCTAAGGTATTAATAGGATGTTTAGACTAATTAGCTTGAGATGACCTTGTATTCTATAAATACCTCATTTAGAGAGGATGATGAGATAAAATGAAGGAACGAATTTACTTTTTATTATTCTCTCTCTTTTTTTACTTCGGGAGTGAGTGAGCAGTTTGAAATGATCTAATTAGGATCTAGTTTTTAACATGAGTGTCAATGTCAAGAACTTGATCCTAATTAAAGGATTTCAAGCTGCTCAATTACACTGTAAGAAAGAATAAAAGAGAGAGAAATTTTAAAGGAGAAATTCATTCATTTTTTTCTTATTATCCTTCTCTTTGAGTGAGGTTTTTATAGATTATAAGATCATCTCAAACTAATTAATCTAACTAATAAACCAACTATTAACTACTAAACATCTTCTTAATATCCTACTTAGATTCACAAAATATTTCTACCATAAAGTCCTTTCCCTTTGTTTTTGCGGCATCTTATTATCAAAATAATGATATTGAAACATGGTTGGTTTCAGTGATGGCCTTCATTTTTCATCTGAAGGGAGCAAGATAGTTGTGGAGCAAATACTGAAGGTTCTCAAAGAGGCAGATTGGAATCCATCCCTTCATTGGAAGTTTATGCCAACTGAGTTTGCAGAGAATTCATCTTATGATCTTGTTGCTGCTGATGGAATCTCCACTCTTAATCCATCAGAGTGGACATTTCACAGAGAGATTCAGTGGGATTAGACTTTGTTCTGCTCTACTTCTGTCTTTGAATGTGGCATTGCTTGCTTGTAGCTGTTCCCTGTTCTGAAAGTGCTTCATATGGTCTTATGGAAATTTAGCTGTTGTTTATCAACGTAGAATTTAAACTCGTCTATATGGAAGGTTGTTCAATATGATCAGATTGGTGGGCACAAACATCTTATATGCTTCATATTGTGTATTTTGAATATCATTTGCTGCTTGTTCTGATATTTTGTTGGAAAATATATATATATTTCTTCTTGCTTTATAGCATTTGTTTGTTCCTTTATAAATTGGAAGAGTAGAAATTATATTGCACAGATAGATATAAGTGCTTATCAAATTGAACTAATTATTCAAATGTTTTTGTAGCTATTATGATGGTTTGGTTCGAAAGAGAGTGAAATTGGAACAATTTGTTTATTATAGCCTTTGCTTTGAATTTTTTTTTTTTCATTTAGATCCATTCAATTTATTTATCATGCATCTTTCTAGTATTTTTGTCATCTAGAATGGCCTTTTTCTTCCTTTGAAAGTGGTATATACCAATACAAAGAAGAAATATTCCTATAAAAGCTGGTAGGGGTGTATGTGAGTCAAGCTAACTCATGAGCTAATTTGGCTTGATAAATAACTCATAAGCTGAGCTGTTCGATGAGCTAATTAGCCAAACTTGAGTTAGTTTAGAGTCGACTTATTAGCTCATGAGCCGTCTTTGTTAAAAAAATTATTATAAAATATATTAGTATTCAAGAGTTCAAATACAAAATTGTTAAAAAATATTTTAAAGTTATATAATACTTCTTTATATTAAGTAATTTTTTTTACCATTTTTGTATTTTTTAATTTTATTATAATAATTATTTGAAACAAAATTATTCTCTCTTTTATAATAAAAGAGCCGGCTCATAAGCCGGTTGAAACTCATAGAATATTAGAATTAAACTCAAGTTCATATGGAATTCGAGCTTGACTAGACTCATTTACAGTAAAAGCCATTGAACCTTGTAATAAATTTAATTTTGGAATAGAAAAAACTATGGAAGATGTCGACTCCATTAGCCTTTGGTCTTTTCCCCTATGATTTACTAAGTATTCTCTTAATAATAATTATAAAGAAAATTAGATCGCAAAAATAACTTATCAGGAAAGTTTGGTGTGTTTGATTTTAGAGGACTTAAATATTCAAGCAAGAAGATTCAATCAATATCTTCTATGGTTATGTCTTATTATATAATTATGATGTCATTAGTTCTTTTTTATATGGTTGAGTTAGATATTTACCAAAATCTCAATGCCGATTAGGGGTGTCAAAGTAGGTCGACGTGTTCGCTTTGAGTCCAACCTGAAATTGAACTAATCTGAATCCGGCCTATTTAATAAATGGTTTAAAACACCAACCCGAATCACTAATAACCTGAATGACCTGAACCTGGCATGTTAACCTATTTTGGTTAAAATTTTTTTAATAACTTATTAATTATAAAATTTAACATATTTGATAAAAAATAAAAAAGATTATACCTACAAGTAAAAAAATATTAAATAAGTTATTTCGGGTCAAATACATGTTTACGAGTTAACTTGACTCATTTAATAAACAGATCAGAAAAATTCAATCATAACTTGACTTGTTTATTGAATCAATTTGAACCTGAATTTTTAGATCAAGTTAAGATTGGGTTGACAGGTTAGATCATTTTTTGACAACCCTAATCTCAATGAACACGAGCTTAAAATTAAAAAAAAAAAGGAGTTTGAAAATATATTCTATATCATAAAAATCATCTCATAGGTTGTTAGTTTAGTAAATAAAAAAACTTATGTAGTAGATATATAAATATAATAATTTTAAATATTATCTATTTAAATCCTCAAATTTATTTTTTATTTTTTATTTTTTGCGTTTCTCTGTCCAGTTTCTGTCCCTAACTTTTCTATGGCGGATTCCTTTCTCGGGCATCCACTGGTTATCAGTTCTCCCCAACCCGCCACCCTTCGCACTCAATCTCCACCTCTTCTCTCCGCCACTCTACGACCATTCATTCAGTTATAAAACTAGCTATCTTGGAGTTCGTGACCCTCGCGCCTTCTCTCCCTTATCTCCCATTCATCACTTCCAATCCTCTCTTTCTCCTATTCTAACCCTAGATTTGCTACGGCTCGGATAGAGTTAGCAATCTGAACGCGATGGAGGACAATGGGGTCGTCACGGTTTACGGGAATGGCGCTGCCCTAACAGAGCCTCCGAAGAAGGCGACGGCGTTCTCGGTGAAAGTCGGACTCGCGCAGATGCTGCGCGGCGGGGTCATCATGGACGTGGTGAACGCCGAGCAGGCACGGATTGCGGAGGAGGCCGGTGCCTGCGCGGTGATGGCTCTGGAACGCGTCCCCGCTGATATTCGTGCGCAGGGCGGCGTCGCCCGGATGAGCGATCCAGGCCTTATCAAGGAGATCAAGCAGGCGGTGACTATCCCGGTCATGGCCAAAGCCCGCATCGGCCACTTCGTCGAAGCCCAGATCCTCGAGGCCATCGGTGTCGACTATGTGGACGAAAGCGAGGTCCTCACACCTGCCGATGATCACCACCATATCAACAAGCATAACTTTCGCGTTCCCTTCGTGTGCGGCTGCCGGGACCTGGGCGAGGCCCTCCGTCGTATCCGGGAGGGCGCTTCCATGATCCGCACCAAGGGAGAGGCTGGCACCGGCAATGTTGTTGAAGCCGTTCGCCATGTCCGTTCTGTTATGGGAGATATCCGAGCCCTCCGGAACATGGACGACGACGAGGTTTTCTCCCTCGCTAAGCGGATTTCTGCCCCATACGACCTCGTTATGCAGACGAAGCAGCTCGGTCGCCTCCCTGTCGTCCAATTTGCTGCCGGTGGCGTAGCCACCCCAGCTGACGCCGCTCTCATGATGCAGCTTGGATGCGATGGTGTCTTCGTGGGTTCCGGCATCTTCAAGAGTGGCGACCCTGCGCGCAGGGCCAGGGCTATTGTGCAGGCTGTCACCCACTACACTGACCCGGAGATCTTGGCAGATGTTAGTAGCGGTCTTGGAGAGGCCATGGTCGGGATTAACCTCAACGATTCCAAAGTTGAAAGGTTTGCTGCCCGCTCCGAATAGATAGCAATTACATCATTATCCTTGGTTGAAGCACCGTGGATGAGCCCCTGTTTGTTTGCTAAAAAATGGTTACTTTCTTAGAACTTTATTCTTGTCTCTGATATTGCTGGAATTGTGTTGTATGGTTTCCTTCTTTTGTGATTCTATATGTCAGAAGTTCTATACATTTTCGATAATCTCATATACTCTCATACTCTTTTTTAGGTTTTTCGGTTTCACCTTATGATTTGGTGCATGTATATGTTGCCATATGCAGCTCTCTGGTACCCATTTTCACCAGTGCTTTAATGAATGAAACTCATAAATTTTCCATCTATTTGAGGATATCATGATGACTTGCTTGTTTGTCTCATACCTTTAACCATTTTTATCCATTTGGTTTTGTTGGTGAAATGTTTTTTATAGTAGTAATAGTGAGAGCCAAAGCACAGTTGATTTAGTGAGAGGAGATGGCATAAAAAGATGCAGAGCTACAAATTAAATACAATTGATCTGATAGCTTTAAAAAGGTTCAAAAGATAAGATCTCAAATATCAAAAAGGTATTTAAGGTCTTTAATCCGAAAACCAAAGAACTAGTGAGATGGATTCGCATAAATGTTATATTTGTTCAGCTTGTCAACCATCTGCAACGGCTCAACCTTTCCGTTAGGTGAGTTGAGTTGTGGGGTGAAGGGGGTGCCTTTAGGGTCTTAATTATAAAGGCCTAGGGTTCTGTGAGGAGGTGAAGAAGTGCTAGGGAGTTTGGTGGAAGAATATTAACGGTGTTAAGGACTTGAATGAGGATGTTTATCCATAATAGGATTTTGGAGATAGAGGCTGAGAGGTTTCATAGGCTACGGATTTCTTTGCATGTGTTGTGGGTGTTGGATAGGGTGTTGGGGGTGATGATGAAGGGTAAACTAATGCTAAAAATAAAATGACAAGCTTGCACCTCAGCAAAGGAGCAAGCATTTTGGAAGCCACCAAGCAATTCATTACAGTCCTAAGCAACCAAGCATGAAGTCACAAAGAAGATGGGTTTCTTTCTTTATTCAATAAAACTAACATATTGTTTTTCATCTATATTAATGTTTTACATAGGTTTTCATCTATTTTAAACATTAATAGACAAAAAGAAATGAAATCCTCATGGAGGGGAAGGTAGCTAGGTTGGTTCTCCATGGAGTGGGAATGATTCTTGAAATATGGAGGTTGCATTATTTTTTAATGAGAGTGTTGGAGGGTTGATAGTAGGAGGCTAAGATCTCTTGATACTTCATTTGAATGTTCCTAATTGAGTTCCCTTCTCCTTTGGTTGGATTCCCATAAATAGGATCATGGTTACAATATTTAAAGGAGTGGGTGGACTTGGCCTTCATTCTTGGTTTCCTTTTGCATCCTTTGCCTCCATGATTTAATTTGCCTTACATTTGCTCATGTGGCCGTCCAAATGACACATTAGAAGCTTTTCATATCAAACTTAATATTTCTTGGGAAATGCATACAAAGAAAATTATAGAATACTCATAAAAAATATAAATAAATGGATGCAAAGACTATATACATAACATTGCAATGTTAACACAAACATTGAGTTCACTTTATTGTCATATGCTTAGAAATAGGATTACGGTGTATTAAATCAACTCTTATATTCGGAAAGACTTTTACTTTATAGAATTAATGTAGTATGTACACTAGTAACAAACTTCAAAGCCTAATCTCCATGGGTGTGCAATAGGTGATGGAGTGTTTGTTAAACATTTGCATAAATGAATCCATGATTTCTATCATTGGGTTATTCTTGCAATGTTGATTTCTCAAAATTCAATTAATTAATATCAAATTAAACATAGTAAAGAGTGTTTTAGAAAATATCTTAAAATCAAAACTTTGATGATAATCATAAGGTTAAAATGTTTCTATGCAACATGTTCAAATATAATATAGCAGGGATCTTTGATGTAGATTGAAATCATGGAGAACTTTGAAAAATAGTTGCTACATTTTTATCACTATTCATATCAACTAAATGTTTTACAATTGAATGAAGGCCATGTTGGGGATGTGTTAACAATAATGTTGCTACATGAATAAAATGATGATGGGGATCAACTACTTGAGGTTGTTTCATAAGCAACATATTTAAGATACCATACAAATCAAAGTGGTTTGTATGATTCATGAGTTAGATATTAGCAATCTAAGAAAATAGTCACTAAAAATATGATGTGATGTTGGGTATACAACATATATGTGTACCTCCAAAGTAATGTATGCATTATCCTTTTTAGGAAGGATATAAACACTAAAAGGAATATTAGTTAGTGTGGCTAAAAGTGTGTATGTGTCTTTCTCCTTAGGGAGGACTAGCTCAATAGTTCAAACATTATATGGTGGGTTAGGCAAGGTGTGCATATCCTTCTCTTAGAGGATATCCTTAAGAATCATAATATTTGTTGGTAAATCTTCAAGAAATGATTTAGGTGGTGTCTTATTAAAGTCTATTGGTGTGATTAAGCCAGTAATTCCATCAAAGAGTGGGTCAATCATTACCATATGCAGTGATGTTAGCTTCTTCTAATGTGTTACATGTTTGTAGCTAGCCCTATAGCATGCTAGTTGAGCTTCCTTATCAAATGGCTCGATAAGAAAAAATCTGAATGGTCTTTCCCTTATGCTTGATCATTTGTTTTCTCCATTATAGTGTATAACATCCTCAAACAACCTTGGCCTACTTAAAAATATATATAAGTTATATCCATAGGAAGGACATCACACCATATGCCTCTAGCTACATACTTTAATGGGAATTAGGCATCTAGTTGTAGCATGCAGTGATGCGTTCACCCGACTAACATGATATGAATTAGGATGCATCTCACTATGTAATTTAGCTCGAATGACTCGTATGTATGACATTTTTAGCACCGTCATTGTCTATCACCGAACTACACGTTTTGTCCTTGCATGTGGATTTATGTGGAAGATATTCTTCCCCTAGTCATCATGTTCATCTAGAGATATAAATAAAAATTAATTATAGCTAAGGTGATATTTGTTGTAGTTGAGTCACTATAAGTTGCATTTGATTGGAGATGTGTTTTATTTTAGTCTTTAGGTCTTTTAGGAATTTTGTTTCCTAAATTCAAGCTTATGTAATGTTGTGGATAAATCTTTTATGGACTTATTTAGCTCTTTAGTTGATTCGGGAGTAAATCTTTCAAATAAAATATTAATTCTTCCCATCATATATTTATTATCATCAAAATAATTCATTCCCTCAACGGGCTCATGTGCTCAATAATTTCTCTTTTTGATAGTGATTTAAAAAAAAAAGAATTAAGGTACAAAATGAGATCTACTTTTCAATTAACACTTTGAATTCTTAAAATATGGTGACTTTTTTAAATCATTGCATTAATATAAATATGAAAATTTATGAAATAACCTCAATTATACAACCTTACCTCCCCTTTTTGCCAACAACAAAAATATATGAAAATTAGACCCAAATAAATTACCAAAGGTGCGTTATTGGGGAATAACATACATAGAATCAAATGAATAAATGAGCAAATAAAAATTATTAAGTTATGAGATAATGATTTTTTAGATACCAAAAGTCTAATATGGGGGTTCTAATTATTAATGAAATATAGTTTTTATTGAAATAAGCCTTAAAGGTTCCTCTAAGCCTATTTTTTCTACCTAACTATAGCTCTATGTAACTAGCCTTATTTAATTTCTAATAATACGACCTAACTTATCTAGCTTATGTTTATGAACTCATTTTTTTTAATTACACTATGATTTGATAATCTGTGGATTAATTTTGAAATATTATTTCTTAAAAATTCTAAAAAATAATTTACTTCATTTTCCACAACTAATATTCAAAAATCAAAATACAATATATTTAATTTACATTACATTTGAGATACTCAAAATATCTTAATTCTTAGAGATAAAGAACCCTATATTCATTTACATTCTTCCCATTATTATTGCCCTCAAGACTTATTCTTCTAATTCTATCAATATCATTTGCAATATATTTAATTTTATTTTCATGAAAATAACATGTTTTATTCTTTTATAGTAATATCTCTCATTAAATATTCTATTAGCTTCACTGGAATTTAAGGCTTCGTTTGGGAGAGCTATTTTGCTCCTTTTTAAAGTAGTTTTTTAGGACAAAAATTTTTAATTTAATAAACTTTTGAACTAAAAAATTATTTTAGAAAATAGTAAGAGGTTGGGCGGGTTTAATTGACGATGCACCGTTAAAATATATTTCATATATTTACGATTCTTCTCCTTCTAAAACAAATAGGATTTGTTCATCGGACAGATCATCATTGAGCGACGAGTCTGCAGGAACGAGATGTGCGGTAAGGAACTCTACTAAGACCTGCACTTTCACTATCTTTTATGGAACATATGTGATATCAAACTATAGAAGTATCACTGTCTACCTGGCTAGGTGACCTATCAACGCTAATCTTGTCATCAAGAACTTCAGCGGATCGATCTTTGATATCAGTGTAATTTTATGAGAAAGCATATAGTGGCGGAGTTTTTTGACAGCAAAAATTAAAGCCAAATAGTATTTCTCAATTAGAGAGTAACGTATCTCTGCTCCAATCAATCTTCGACCGATGTAGTATAGTGCATTTTCTTTGCCTTCTTCATTGTGCTGAGCTAGCAATGCTCAAAGGGACTCTTCCAATGCTGCGGTGTATAGGATAAGAGGCTTCCCTGGAATTGGTGCTGCAAGAATGGGTGGGCTTAACAGATATCTCTTGATACTGTGAAAAGCTTCTTGGCATTCGTCATCCCATTTAAAATGAACATCCTTTTCATTAATTTTGCAAATGGTTGACATCTACTTGATAGATTTGAGATAAACTGTCGTATAAACGCAGGTTATCCTTGTAACGAATAAAGTTGACGGAGATTTTTTGGAGGCGGCATTTCTATAATTGCCTTGACTTTGTTGGGATTAACCTTAATCCCTCTATGTCGTACCACATACCCAAGAAACTTTCTTAAGGAAACTCCAAAAGCACACTTGAGTGGGTTCATTTTGAGATTAAATTTTCTGATCCTTTCAAATACAATTCTTAAATTTTTAAAGTGATCTTTTTGATCTATACTTTTGACAATAAGATCATCCACATAGCATTCAACCTTCTGGTAGATGAGCTTGTTAAATATATATGTCATAGCCCTTTGGTATGTAGCTCCAGTATTCTTCAAGCCAAAGGGCATGACTGTGTAGCAGAATATGCCAATGGGAGTCCTAAAATATATATATTTTTCATCTTTAGATGCCATCTTGATCTGGTTGTAACCCGACGATCCATCCATAAATGAGAATATATTATAGTTGGACCTATTGACAACCAACAATTTTGATATTGGAAGAGGAAAGTCATCTTTTGGATATACCTTATTAAGATCTCGAAAGTCGATGCATATGCGAATTTGTCCATTCTTCTTTTTCGCTAGGACAATATTATCTATCCAATTAGCATATTTTTCTTCTCAAATGAAACCTACTTTGATGATCTTCTTGGTTTCTAGAATCCCTTGCTCTTCGATTTCTAGTCTCATTCGTCTTGGAGCTTGCTTAATAAGTATTGCACCTGGTTTGATGGTTAATTTGTGAACAGTTATATCAGAGGATAAGTCTGGCATTTCATCGTATGTCCAAGCAAAGCAGTTCCTGAATTCACTGAGTAATGCTTTCATCTTTTTAACTTTATTTTTTGAGAGAAGAGCACTGATAAAGGTTGGGCGAGGGTCCTCATCATTTCCCAAGTTTATTTCTTTTAGCTCATCCATGGTAGCGGCCTGTCCATCATCTTCTAATTCTTTTGGTGCAGATTTAGCTTTCATATCTTGTTCTTTATTTTTATCAATTTTTTTAATAGTCAGACATTTATCCTTTATCGTATAATATACATTTTTTTGAGTATGTTCTGCTGCAATAAATCCCAGACCTTTTGTATCACGGCTACCCATTTTTGATAGTTCTTGACACCACATTCTTTGAAAGAAACGTGCCCGTCATCAAGTAACCATATTATGAACTCTATCTTTCCGTATCATTTGCTGAATTCTTTTGGGATAGTATCTGGGCATTTCTGTTGGAATTATTTCTGCATCTTCATTACAATTGTTAAGCCCATCGATATTCTCTTCTTGATACTCTCCAAATTTATAGAATAAGCTTCCTGGTCTGCTACTTTCACGTAGGGGAGGTACATAAAATGTTTTAAATTCTTCAACATTATGAACCTTACGGGATATGATTTCTCCGAAATATTATTGACGGATCAAAGTAACTACAAAAGTATTTTACTTTGGCTTTTTTTTTAATCAAAGGCTTGTAAATTTCAGAGACATCATCATATTCATCCATGTCACTTCCCAAATGAAGTATAACTTTATTTAGTTTAGGCAATGTATTATCCCTTTTAAGAAGATTTGGTGTCACGCACTTTCTTCCTGTCTCCTTTTTTCGAGTTATTTTGTACTCCTTGAGGTTGATACTTTTGATGTAGAAGATTTTATCTACTTCACTTTATTTGAAATGAAATATTTTGCATCATCATAAATTTTCACTTCGTGGACTGCGAAGGGTTGTATATCTCCAGAAATTTAGAACTCTTCTCTATTCTTTAGATATTTCATGTATTGGTGCATTGTTGATGGAATAAGACCATTCTCATGCAGCCAAGGTCTACCCAAGAGTGCTTTAAATGAAGTGTCTGTATCGATAATATGGAACTTGGATTCTATGCACAGCTCTCTAAATTTTAGGAGAAGAATAAATAACCCTATAGTTTTTTGCCCTTTCTCGTTAAAGTCGTGCACCATAAGTTTATCTGGCCCAAGATGTTGAATATCTAAGGATAATGATCTTAGTGTGCGCAAACTCATGAGATTTATTGACGACCCGGGGTTAATCAGGATTCTCTTTATTATGATGTCATCACTTTCTGCCGAGACATATAAAGGATGATTATGCTCTATAGTCCCCAATATGAGATCTTCTTCAAAGAATGTAACAACATGTTCATTTTTGACATGAAGAACTTCGCTCAAACATCTTTCTGAAAAATATGCTTCATATATCTCTGGATTCTTGAGAGCTTGTATTAAAATTTCTCGAAGATCTTTTAACATTAAGAGAGCTTCATATATACTAAGTTGTGCTGGGATTTTTTTCAAATGGGAAATGATATTATATTCTATCCCTTTATTTGTATCATATTTTTTTTATGATCTTTAGGGATGATTTCTTCATTGATGATTATATCTTTTCTCTTATCTTTGCTTGATAATCCCTTTTTTAGTGGTGGTGGCAACACTTTACCACTTCTTAATTGTACTTGAGCTACCTCATTCGACTCAGCCTCTTTTGATGAAGATTTTATATGTTCAGAATCTTCATTCAGCTTTGCACGCTCCATTTGCGAAGGTATTTGTTTATCTGACTCGTCATCACTTGGAAAATGCAACTCTTCCTCTGAGTTATAATCTGTTTGTGCACCATCAGATATGACTCAGATGTCATTTTATCAGTCTTTTTTATAGGAGATATTGCCTTCTAACCCCTATCGTGATCTTCAACAGAATTTTTTTGGCATGCATTTGCTGAGATGACTCGACATGTTTTTATATGGAGCGATTCTTCATCTTCTTGTTATTCATCTTCCACTTCTAATTGGTCTATTTAAAGTTCAGACATAAAATCTGTAAGTGTTATAGGCCGTCTCAATAGTTGATGATAATCCTTCAAATTATTGATGATCTTTTGAAGTACAGTCCTCTTCCTCTTTAGCCCATTATGCTTGTTTGAGCTGTCGGGCTTCTTGGAGGATATTTTATAAAACCGCTTAGTATTAGAACGTCTTCGAGTCCATGACTTGGAAGTGGATGCATCTGAATTTGGATTTTCTTTTAATTCAAGTACTGGTTCCGTAGAGAATTTCTATTTTACACTAGGAACTTCTTCCAGTTGTTTGATCATCTTTCTTATTTTCTTTGATATTGCAGTTTGCCATTCTTCTTTTTGTAGCATCATTTTTTCTTTTATTTTATCTCCATCCTTAGCTGGGGGTATAGGAGAAGACATGATCATCTTTACGGATTCCTTTTTTGAGTAAACTAAAATGCTATTTGATAGTGTAAATTCACCATCCCGGTATTTCTTTTCAAGCCAATCTTTGAAGATATAAGAATCTTTGATAGGGTGGCGGATAACCTAGTGATACAGGCAATAACTTGGATTATTATTCTGATCAGCTTCTTCGGGTCTTTTACACTCTGGTAATTCAAGACCATCATTAAGTGCTTGCTTAAATAGTTTTGCCACACTTTCCCTTTTAAAAGAATATTCTTTATTCATTTTCTCTTTAAGGGATGTGATTCTATCACCGATTTTTGGCTTTGAACATTCTTCTACATTACGGAAAGTCTGAGACCTGTCATTTCCTCCCAATACTAATTTTGGCCGGGGCTTGGTATATTATTTTCCTTTATCATCTTTAGGAGTAGATTATTTTTTTATCAATCCTTAAAGATGATGCAGAATAGATCTTATCTCTTCTATTGTCCACAGTTTTATTCTTTCGGGGTCTGTCTGAATGATATTTAGACTTAGACATGTTTAACTTTTTAAACTTAGCTACTCTATCCAGTAGCTCTTGATAAGTGCTAATTGAGGCCATGCATAAAAATGGTAGCATCTTATCATCGATGTTTCCCATTAGTAGTTGATCGGTGTGCTCTTCTTTCAACTGTTGTTCGTATTTCATACTCTTATTACACTAACGAGTGATGTACTTTGTCATTGACTGACCCTTTTTTTATTTTTCTAAGGCAATGTCAGTGATAGTGGTCTTCTCAGCAGCACTAGCAAATCTTTTCATGAACATATTTTTCAGTTCTGTAAATATCTTGACAGAATCATTATGAAGTTCAGTGTACCATTCAAAAGTCATCATAGTTAAACTACTAATGAATTGGCGGAAGAGTAGAGCATCAATGCCCCCATTATTTTCACAAGTTGCTTTAAACTGAGCCAAGTGTTATTTAGGATTGCCGGTACCATTAAAAGTGTTGAACGTAGGCACTGAATAGCCTTTAGGATAGGGCACCTAATCATACTTGGCCAGATACTAGCGACCCTTTCTCACAAACTTCTCTACCTGCTCTGAGGCAATGACAACTTTAATCTTTTTATTGATGATTGATTCTAGCTGTGGAGTCATCATCAGCTCAGATGTACTTATAATATTTTGATGAGTTTACAGATGTACAAGTCAATTAGCCTCATTTACCTCCTTAGGGGTGGTTCGTATTTTAGACACCTGGGGTATTGGGTTGATTGGCAAATTAGTATGAATACTACTAAATATCTATTGATTAACGGGCTGACCCGATGTATGATGATCAATTGGTTGAGCCAGTGTAGGATTAGTAATGATGTTCTTTTATATTAATTGCATCATCACAGTCATCTGTGCCATCATTTTTGTCATCTTATTATTTAGATCTGAAATCTCCTTATCTTTTTCTTTCATCTAGAGTTTCAAATGCCTTTGTGCTTGTGCTAATGTCTTAGCAAGCACTTCTTCGTCTTGATCATCATTTTGTCCATCGCTTGAGGGGACTTCTTCTTCTTCTGACTGCTCATGTTGAGCTTGATCTTCTTGAGAGGTTGTTATTTTAAAAGAAGTGGGCCTTGCTTCATTGCATCATCGATAGCCATGTGTTTGATGTGGCTCATCACCATGCCCCACCACGTAGACTACCTCGATTTCCATGGTGTCTTCATCATCATCATTTTCTTGTACTCGAATCTCAGAGCGACGCTTTCAATAGATCTTTGGCTCTGCATGAGGTACAAGAACTTCTTTGATTGGAGGAGTACAATCAAAATTGACCTTCTTGAGAGGTTGAAATTGGCTGGCAATAGGATTCCTTGGAAAATTCTCCAAGGTGTCGACTATTGTAAGTGTCAGTAATAAGAACCTTTTTCTTAGATACCCATTATGGACGATTGTTATCAAAGGCAGATCTCTGGGAGGCTGCACCAGATGTCAGCCTATACTAATTTTCTTTTATGGTAATTTTCTTTTAGGAGTTCTCGGCCTCCAAATTTCTTTTCCCTTCCACTGGGATCTTTTGATATCAGAATCCTGAACATAAGGTCTAGGATTCAAGCTCCAATGTTCACCAGCTAGAGCTGATTTTAATTTTTCTTGAGTTACTATTACAGCTAGTAACTCTCTTTGTGGGATTCTCATGGCTTTCTTTGCCAATGGCCTTTGATATTTCTTCTTTATCAAGCCATTTTCTTTGGCCACTTTTAGAACTCTATGTACCCTGGCGGACAGAGTTTTGTACTTCTTCTTATGAGGAATAAGAGTCTACTGTTGTTGTTCCCAGAAAGATTATTTTAGCTCACTAGTAGAGCTATTTCTTTTAACCCATTTTAGATTTGCATATCTATTATGGGTGGGCACGTTAACCTCTGGTTCCAAGGCTGGGAGTGTTGATGGTTGTACTGATAGTAGTTATTGAGCTCGTAGTTTTGCATTCAACTTCCTCATTTGTCTTCTTATGAGCCTTCCTCCAAATGAGGAGGCTTTAGCATCATCCTTCCCGGGTGTAGATAACCCGGTTGGCAGAGTCTTTAGTTTGACATTAGTCTTCTTCATAGTTAGAACTTCAGGGTGTGATAGCCTCTCAAAGACTGAGATCCTATTTTATTAAACTGCTTTAACAGTAGCAGTTCTATTAGCTCGTGGTTGTTGCACAGAATAAGCACATCGTGCATAAATTTCAGTAGAATTAGGCCTCGCAGGATGGCCTTGAACAGTTATGACGTGAATAGGTATGGCTGCAGCCTTTATAGTAGCTGCAGAAAATTCTAAGCTACCAAATCGGATGGTGGCTTCAGAGTCTCTAGTGTTGATGACGGCGTTAGCTAGCTAAATGCTAGTGCTTCATCCCAGCTGGATGATGAAGGGAATATTCTGTAGTTCTATTCTGCACAAATAAAAAATAAGGATTAGTAATGAGAAATTGATACATCACCCCACACTTTCAAAGTGCAGAGACTAGACAGAATAAAATTATATATATATATATATATATATATATATATATATATATATATATATATATATATATATATATATATAATTTTATCTGATTGTATTATTTCAAAACCCGAATTTTAATTAATTTATTAGAATCTTGATAATTTCATTATTATTATAGTTTATGTATAACTAGCCAAAGATGGAAAGAGAAACTAGTCCCAAGTAGAGTTGCCAGAAATCTATGGGCTTTAAAAATTCCACGATGTGCACCCCGGCCTCTCCGTGCCATCGATTTCTTTTCTTGTTTAATGACGGCGGATAGCTTTAACGAGCTTAGGTTCTGGGTGAATTATTAGAAGGCAGATTGGGTTTTAGATAAGACATTACCCAGAGATTTCGCCCTCATTTTGTGAGGACTTTTTGATCTGAGTTTTGGTTTCCTATAGGCGCAAGCCCCAATAGTTAATTACCCCTCCCGATTATGAGAGAGAACTTTCGATTAAGGCTAGTCATTAAATATGTCACATAGGTTATAAACCTAATTTATAATAGCAACAGTTTTAGAGTTTGAATTTTGGATACAAATTTTGGAGTTTTGAGATTTTAAATTTATCGTCATAAACTTAAGACTAGTGGTGGGGGAATGAAGATGGAAGAAGGGCATAGCCCGATCGGGCTAGGGCTGAAGGCAGAGCCACGCACAGGAAGTGCTTTGGGTCGGCCGGCAGCTTTGACGTTGGGCTGGCGGCAGTGGTCTAGTTGGCGGGTTTGGAGGTCGGGGTCGGCCGGAGTCGGAGGAGGTAAGCCGGCTTGGTCCTCTATGCACGAGAGAGAGATGGCTTCGATGCTAGGGCAAGGCAGCAGGTCGGCGTCCTGGAGTCGGGTGCTTGAATCGCCGGCGGGATGAGGAGCAGAGGCAGCGTCGGGTTTGGACGGAGTCGGGAGAAGTGGTAAGTTTCCAAAATCCTTTCTTGCCTCCCCTGTTTCTGTGTGCGTGTGTGTCCGAATGGGAAGAGGGTCTTCAGTTTTGTGTTGCGAGTGGGAGACGGTTTAAGCGATCGTGCGAACGTGGAGAGTGGGAGCCGATCGTTTGAGTCGTGGGGCTTGATCGTGGCTTACAGGTCAACAGCTTATAACTGATAAGTGAAAATTAAAATTAGAGCAAGAAACTAAACGCAATTCTAATCATAAGTGTAAGAAATAAAAATAAGAATAGATAAATATTTATGTGGTTTTACATTCAATCTACTTATTGTGACACATAAACTATGCCCAACATATTATTTCACTATCATGATATCCCCTTTGTTTAACAAGTCGGTGAAAAGAAATCAACATAACACACTTTCCTTTCTAATGCGATGGCAACCCAAAACTATCACGACATCATGACCATCACATCTTCAAAAGACTCAGAAAAACTTAAAATATACATAAAGGCAATTGAGTGAAAGAATAACAAAAAAAATTTCTTGCATGCTCTAATCATAAAAGAAAGAATGCAAGCACAAAATCTTTGTAATTGATCTATCACTATAGTTCTTCAAATGTCTACTCTTAATTTTAAGAAGAAAGAATTTGAACTTGAGAGATTTTGAGATGAAAGCTTTAAAGAGGTTTGCCAATGATTCTATCCATTCTAAGGACCTCAACATGGCCTATTTATATGACCCAAAGTAAGTTTAAAGCTCTTCTAAATGCTAAATTGGAATAACCAAAGAAAGGCTTAAGATTAAATAATTCTCATAAACATTTAAATCCAAAAATTATTTAGGCTTGTAATTCACCTGAGTGGTGCAAATGAAAAATAAAAAATTGGAGTTAAAATAATCGTTGAATATGTTTAGCGGCCTGTTGAGTTACGTAAACTTACATAATGAGCATATGAAGACCAATAAGTGAATTTCTTATAATTTTTGGATTTAAATATAATTCATCCATCAAATTTATATTATTTATTTATAGAACTAAGAGTAATATCAAAATAAAATGACAAATACATTCAAAATTAAACTTTAATTAATTACAATAAAGCAAGAGGGGAGGCCACTTAAAACAAAAAAGAGTAAAATACTATAGATGATCAAGTCTATAGTATAGATGAAAACTATTTGTTGGATGCAAAAATAATAATAATAATAATTTATGAACATTTGAACTATTGGTAAACACATGTTCTTTAAATGCATAAATTTTATAAAAAGAACATATTATTTTAACTTTTTTTTCTATCCAAAATAATTAAGTGTCAAGAAAGCTATTTGTTATATATCTAAATTCTAATAAAATATAAGTTTAAGGGTTGCACTAATCTCAATGTATATTCATCCATTTTGACGCAAATCATTTCAGGATACTCTGATACAAATGACGTCAGATCATTATGAAGCAATTTTTTTTCTTAATAAAAAAATCCATCTATTTTTGAGGTCCTTTTCTAGATTTATTTTATAAGAAATTACTCATATAATTTTTATCTGCTTATAAATTTGATAAAATAAAAAATGATATCAAAGTCATTATTGTAAAAGATTAATTTCTATTTTCTCATGATGTAATATGAGATAATTTTTGAAAAAAAATAAAAAAAATTGATAAATTACACTTAATTTTCAGATATATTTTTCTCATGACCTAATGTGAGTTAATTTTTGAAAGAAAAAAATAATTAATTAATAATTACACTCAATTTTCAGATATATAAATCATTCTTCAAGCTATTTCATACTATTTTTTTATTTTTTAAAAAAACTCCTTTAAATCTCAAATTACTTCATGAGAAAAAAAATAAAAAAACAAAAAAAACACTTGGCTTAGATCTTCATCCTTCCTTGAATTTCAGCCACCCAAGTCCCCTTCCTCTGCCAGCCAATTAAACCACGCGCCTTGCCATCTCCTCCAATTGAAAATCTCTCGTCAGCCAAGCTCAGAGATAAGAAGATAAGGCAGCGAAAATCACTGCCGTCAGATTGATTCGATCGTCCTAACAACCACACGATCTATGGTCCCAGATCTCCGAATCATCACTTCAGATAAAACTCCCCCCCTTCTCATAAAGCAGAAGCACAAGCCTAGTCTACCATCTCCTTTGTAATCTTACTTCATCAACAACAATTCAAAACCGATGGCCACCTCTGCCGCCGCCGTCTCCACCTTCCTCGGCACGCGCATGACCTCCACCACGCCGACCGGTGGGCGATTCCAGGCCAGATTTGGTTTTGGCAAAAAAAAGAAGCCGGCGAAGAAGTCTGCCGGAAGCTCAGACCGGCCGCTCTGGTACCCGGGAGCCAAGGCTCCGGAGTGGCTAGACGGCACTCTAGTTGGTGACTATGGCTTCGACCCTTTTGGTCTGGGAAAGCCGGCGGAGTACTTGCAGTTTGATCTCGACTCTCTCGACCAGAACCTCGCGAAGAACCTTGCCGGTGATGTGATTGGTACCAGAACAGAGACGGCCGATGTCAAGTCGAGGCCTTTCCAGCCGTATGCGGAAGTTTTCGGACTCCAGCGTTTTCGTGAATGTGAGCTCATTCATGGCCGTTGGGCGATGCTTGCCACACTGGGCGCACTTGCTGTTGAGGCACTCACCGGCATCACTTGGCAGGATGCCGGCAAGGTAAGTGCAAATTTTTTTTTCTCTGTACAGTTATACTATAGAAAAATGTTATGCAAACTTTCATGCTGTGATTAAACTAACAAAGAATTCTTCTTGTTAATAAACATTTAAAAATGTTGTTTTAACTGAATAACATTCAGCTGATGTATGATAAGATCATTGATTGATGATAGAGCAATCTGTTTGTTACAACTTTCTTCTAATATGGGGCTTCTATCGTATTACTTCCCTTTGTGTACTTGGAAAGAGTGTCATTTTGCAGACATGAATATAATTCATCTCTGAAATCCTTTCTGAGCTAATTTCTTCTTCTTCTAGGTAGGGAAAGAATAGTGCATGATAGAAGGTGAAAAATAACTTAAAAGGATGATCTATGGAGGACTAAGAATTTTGCTTTTAAAAAGAAATGTGCTCTCAAACTAAGTTGCCTCTTTTGCTTCAATTATCGTATTCTTTGGGATGCCATTTACTTTGGAATTCATCGCCAATAACCTATTGGTTTAACTACCTTGAGCATATCCAGTAAAAACAGCATCAACAATTTTGGGACCTATCTTCTTCTTCTTCTTAGAATCAGGAATGGAGAGCTTAGTTAGTTAAGCTTCCATGTTCTACACTTCCAAAGTTCATAAAGACTGTTATCGCACTAATTAGAAGGAACATTATTCAGAACGAAGCATGCTGAAAGAAGAGCTTCTCCCTACCCATGTCCAGGAAGACTAATGCTAACAATCATAGCATTTATCATGTTCATAAGAGTTGTATTTTTTCATTCCGCCACAAGATTGGATTATGGTGAGTAAGGTACAATCACTTCATGGATGATGACATCCTCTCCACAAAATTTATCCATGGCAAGCGAGATGTATTAACCACCTCCATCAGAATTAAGGATTTTGTCTTACTTTTCTTGTTGGTTCTAAACTTCGTCTTTTTTTTAAGACTTTTGAGTCAATTAAGGCAAACTCACACGCACATCACATACGTAAGTTTCAAATCCAAGACCTCTTGATTAGTAGTCAAAGTTCTGAATCAACATATCAAAGTGAGCTTCATAAACTTCATCCTTCTAGATCACAAATGTATCAAAAACTTCATCTTTACTTTTAGGAGTATAATCATTAATAAAGTCTGCAAAGTAATGATTGCCACATCTAGTTAGAATTCTATTAGAATCACATGCATTTCTTTGAATGGGTTGTTAAATAGAGAAGTTTCTTCATTTTTCTTGAGAGGTTTCCTAGTTTGCTTAGAGTCAACATAGTGTTCACGCTTGAATTTTTTTTTCTCTCTCTCTCATCATTCAGTTAGTTATATCATTATAAAAATATCAGCTATTCATGCCAACTATGAAAATTGCAGACAGGAGATATAAATGATCATCATACTTTCTCAGTCATTTCAAGCTCATGAGTGTGCTGATTAGTTTATATATGGTTAACTGTTTGTGTGACTGAATTTTATCGTTTTTACAGGTAGAGCTGGTTGAGGGATCATCATACTTAGGACAACCGCTGCCTTTCTCTATCACAACCTTGATATGGATCGAGGTGTTGGTGATCGGATACATCGAGTTCCAAAGGAATGCTGAGCTCGACCCGGAGAAGAGACTTTACCCGGGTGGCCAGTTCTTTGACCCGCTGGGCTTGGCAGCTGACCCAGAGAAGAAGGCCACGCTACAGCTGGCTGAGATCAAGCATGCTCGCCTCGCCATGGTGGGATTCCTCGGCTTCGCCGTGCAGGCCGCCGTCACTGGCAAAGGTCCACTCAACAACTGGGCCACCCACCTCAGTGATCCACTCCACACCACCATCATAGACGCTTTCTCCTCCTCTTAATTAAGTTGTTAGATATTCAGTTTTATAAGTTACATGTTTGGCTTGCTTCATGGCTGCTAAAAGCTAATTTACTTGAGAATTTTGCCATGAAGTTCTGCCTTTTGGTCATCGTCTGAGGATTTGCGTAAGAATGTATAAGTACTTGTGCTGGAGCTGTATATTAAATCTTCGATTTGGATGAGTAGCTGATGGCGTTTGTTCACTGTCTGAATTGCTTGTTGCATTAGTTAATTAAGTCAGAACTGTGTATTTTGATCATGTTGGACTGGAAGGATACCTTTGTTGCTGAAATCAGCTCCTTTTGAGCATGAACGAGAGGTCTTGATAGGCCATAAGAGAATTTATTAAGGATTTTTTTGTTTTGTTTAAGGTAA
Organism: Dendrobium chrysotoxum; assembly: GCA_019925795.1. NCBI lineage: Eukaryota > Viridiplantae > Streptophyta > Magnoliopsida > Asparagales > Orchidaceae > Dendrobium > Dendrobium chrysotoxum. The sequence continues at coordinate 49,452,080 of CM034307.1, forward strand.
AATTTTTTTTTGTCTGATTTGAAGCAAAATAAATGTAATATAAAGTTTAAACATGACGGACGGCTACGGGTGACGGCGACGGCGAAGGGTGGCAGCAGTCGGAGAGTAGTGGTGCTGGTGGCCGCCGGTGGTGGGGGTGGCTGCTGGCGGGTGCGGTGCATGGCTGTGGTGGCCTGAGGTGGGTGGAGGTAGCTGGCCATGGTGGCCGACGACAATCAATGGCGGCTAAACAAGTTTGCTTGCGGTGTAAAACGTTCGCGCTCAAAGCTAGACGAGTTTGTCTTACCTCAAAAAATGAACTTAGAATCTTTTATACTACATTTATTTTATTTTACTTTGAATTTCTCTTTCATTCAACCAAACATCAAAATTGTTAAAACCTTACATATAGAATACTTTACAACAACAACAACAACAACATCAAGCCTTTATCCCACTACGTAGGGTCGGCTACATGAATCCTTTTTCTCCATTGTGTCCTATTAAAAGTCAAATTCTCGTTTAAATCTAATAAAGAAAGATCATAACACAATTTCTTAAAGGATTCATGTCATTATTATTCGACAAGTTTTACGCTGGCTGTCGACTACCTAACGCAACCCTCCACTTTTCTCATCCAGGACTTGGGACCTGGCAACGGCAGTGTTAGAATACTTTACATCCTAAAATATTTCTACCAAATAGCCCTAACCATTTTCTTATGAGAAAAGCAGTTGAAAAGCTCTTCCTAACAAAGCCTAAGGCTTCGTTTGGGATGACTTTCTTGTTAGTACAAAAATTAAAATTTTTGTACTAAAAATCTGCTTCAAGAAGCAACAAAAAAACCGTCTCAAACGAAGCCTAAGTATATCCTTCTTCTCAACCAAAGCTGATGACCACTTTAAGATAAAATTCTTAAAGTCCCTTGATTTTCCTCTTCGAGAGTTCTTCTTAATATTATTTATTAAAGAAAATGTTATCTCACTTCAAGATAAAATTCTCTAATGAACCAAAATTGCACAAATTGAATTAAGAATATTTATTAAAGAATTAACAGCTTTAACAATCATTCACATTTTCATCACCCCTACAACCAAATAAATAAAACACAAAGAAATAAATAAACCATCCAAAGAATCTCATACACATCAGATGGTAAGAACTCGAAACAAAAAATCATTCCACATATCCACAGGCCCAGGAAGACACCAATGCACGCAGTCATTAGACATGACCAATACCTCATTCGCCGAGTGGCCGTACCTGCTCGGATGCCCATCTGGTCTCATCAGCATAGCCTTAGTGGCATCCAGCAGCCGAAACTCCAGCCCCAGCTCACTCCCCTCCCACTTAGCCTTCCAAAACTCCTTCAGCTGCTCCTTATACATCTCCTTCTCCAATCCCTCGAGGTTCGGCGCCTCCTTGCCCCGAAACGGCTTCGTTCGCACGCAGTCGCCTCCTTTGTTCCACTCTCCGCCCTCGAAGTGCGAAGGCGAAACCGTTCGCACGATGGTCAGGCCTTTGAAGCCGTGCTTACCGGCGTTGGAGATAGAATTTAGGGCGGTGCGGAAGGCGCGACGATGGGCGCGACGCATGCTCATGTATGGAGCGTTGGGGATGGAGCAATAGTGACAGCCGACGAGGGTACGTTTGAGGTGGAAGAGTGTGGGGCGGGTGTACCAGTTGCCGGTGTTGAGGACAACGTAGTCGAAGTTCGGGAGGTGGGATGGCCAGAGCGGGTCAGGCTCGTCGAGGTAGATGTTCCAGTAAGGGAAGTTGTATATGGTGTGATTGGATTGCTCTGCTCGGATCAGAAATGGCGACCAGAAGAACCAAATGGTAAAGTTGTGGTTTTGATAAAACATGCGTGTTAGGTTCTCTTCTGAGGATGATATCTCTTTCGGATGCTCCACCTGAAATTCACATATGCATATTCGGAATTACATCTAATTTGCACATATTTCTCTCGGTTGTCTCATTGATGTAAGAGCTCAGGATAGATAGTTGCTCATCTTATATAAAAAAAAATTATTAGAATAAATTTTTTGATAATTTTGGCCACCCTTCAATGAAAACATTTGCAAAAAAAAAAAAAATCTATTTCAGCTTTTTTATTAGATTTAAATGAGAATTTATGTCTTAATAGGACACATTGGAGAAAAAGAATTCATGTAGCCAACCCCATGTAGTGAGATAAAGGCTTGATATTGTTGTTTCTGTTGTATTTCTCCTGATAAATGAAACTTCATTGGGATCTGATCCAAAGATTTATGTTCGGATCCATTTGTAAAAGAATAGAGTGAATGATACAAATCTTATTGCATATATATGGTATGGAGAAGCAAAGAAGGATGTGGAAAATAAGGCAAGAATTTTGTACAATGACACTGTGCAATAGTTTGCACAAGGGATGTAGCGCAACTTGGTGGCATGTTTGTTTTCGGTACAAAATGTCACGGGTTCAAATATCCCAACCTATTCTTTCTCCTATGCATAGTGACGAGGGATTGGATTCGTTGAGTAAGATTGGTTCAAATTGGACATCATCTTTCCTTTTTGCATACTATATGTATGCAAGACGCCTTGGGGGGCGGTAGAGAACCTTTTTCATCAAGTCTATCTCTCTTGCCAACGGTTCCTTATGGCTCCTCGCTTGTGCCTTCGGAAACCCATCCATCACCTCAGTGAATTCCAGTGTTCATTTTTTTCTACTTGAAGTAGATCAAATCGGTACACACTTTACACTTTCTGAAATTTCGAAATGATTTCATGTACTGTACCACCTTGGCATATGTAAACCAGTCCATGCCATCGGGAGTTTGGTCTTGAGTTTCTTGGTCTAGTTGTTATTGAAGTGGTCTTAGATGAGATTTCATGTACCTCTTCGCCCCTGGCTTTTCTTCCTTCTTCCTTTGTTACTGACTTGACAGATGTTGTACCTCTTTAGTCTATTGCTCCTAGGCCTAGGGGTTCTAGAATATAGAGAATTCCTATTGACTCTCGGGGGAACTTCTGAGATGAAGAAAGCAACCCTTTGGTCACATAAAATGTCCGCCTTTTGATGATCCAGTTAGAAGAGTAGATATATTAGATTTTGGCTATGTTAAGACAGGTGGATGTAGATCTAAAAAAACTTTATTAGAAAGTATTTGAAATTACCTTTTTAATTAAATTTAAATGATAATTTGACTCTTAATAAAACATAATTGAGAAAAATTATTCATGTAGTTGACCCTACATAGTGGGATAAAAGCTTCATTGTTTGTTGTTGTTGTCTCCTCTAAAATTGCACACATCCCAATTTTATTTTATCCACTCTCAATATAAAGATTGCGATTAACTTAAACAATTTGTAAAAAGTATTTTGGACTCACGACAGAGTGACAACATAAATTGCAAAGAAAATATAGATATTTAATTTTATAGAAAATTTGACTCTAAATTTTTAGTCAAAAATTTTTTTTGATTAATTATCTCAAATTAAATTTAATTGCTAGAAATCATGCTAATTAACCCAATTATTTTCCTTAAATTAATATGAGCAAGTTCAAATTATATATACTAATTTATTAATATTTAAATTAAAGTTTAGTTGAACTTACTCTGCTAATACACCTAAAATAAATGCAAATAATCTTACTTACAACTGCCCTATCTAGTATTAAGATCAAAACTCCAATACAGAAAAGCAATCTATACTACAAGTTTTCTTAAATATAGGTCTACTGTGCTCTCTTTTATTTTTATTGAACCATTAACTAAATATTTAATGAATATTCACACAAACTTGTACTCAAGAGATAAATTCAGAGATGTGAGAGAGATAGAGAGACTGATGGACTGAATTAATGATCAACTATTAGGTGTTTGATCATGTATTAGGTATGAATTATTGATCAACATATTTAGAAATCAAGAGCTAAACCAAAATTATAAGAGGCTTACCCTGGATAGAAGGCACATTAAAGACTGCATTTGGTTTCTAGCCAAAGAGTCTCCAATGAAGGCTAAGATCTTCCCTCTCATTAGCTCCAAGAACTGGGCTGGGTCTAGAAGAGGAAGATCACAGCCATCAGGCTTCCACCTCCACTTGAGAAAATCTAAGTTAGGCCTTCCAAATTTGATACAGTTTTGGTGCTCCTGTATCATCCCACATGTCGAGTTTGTGTAGTATGGCGCGTTTGGATCTTCAATCCATTCTCCTTTAGATAGATCACATCCCTTTGGTAATGATCTCTTGCTCACAACTGGTCTTTCTGGATTTTGATTAATGGTGATGGAAGAATTCAAGTAATCATTAGGAGATGATGATGAAGAGTTTGCAATAGAAGTAGTAGAAGAAGAAGAAGAATTCTTGATTAATGTTCGAGAAGAATATTTATATGGGATGGAAGAATTATCCAAGTTATTCGAAGCAGAAAGAGAGACGGAGTCTGTTGAATTTAATGAAGAAAAAGTTGAAGGAAGAGGAGAAGAATTGGGAGATTTGTCTATTTTAGAAGGAGCTGGTGATTGAGAAGGATTTTTGGGAGTAGGTGCTGAAGAAGAACCTTGTAGTATAATAGAATTAGATTCGTATATAGGAAACGGAATAGAGTTTGAAGAAGAAAAAGAAGAAGAAAAAGAAGAAAACTTAAAAATTGGCTGCTTTATACTGGAGTAATAAGGCTTTGAAACAGTGGTATAAAGAGAGAAAAAGACATTAAGAAACAGGACTATAAGAGAAGAAAGGATAATAAACTTGACAAGAGAGAACAAAGTAAGGGTAGTCCTCCCAGTGAAGGAAGAAGGATCAAAGCCTCGGGACTTCATGAAATCCCCTCCTCTCAGTTCTTAGGAAGGAGAGAAAGAGAGGGAGAGAGAAAGGGAGACAAGAGAGAAGGATTGGAAGAAGTTGGAAGGAACCATTCTTATTTCAACCTGTAAGCAATCCGGTGGTTGGAATCATTGCTCTATTTTTATGAAAAGAGCAGGCTGATGTTTGATTGCTTTCCAAATGGAATCTCAACTTACTCAGTTACTTGTACAAACAGAAAAGGTTTTAAAATTATAATTTTTTTGTAAGTTGGCACATCAGATGGCTCTACCAGCCTTGCCAAATTATTTTTGCTTGGATTATTTGTTTAGTAATTACTGGAGATTAAAAGAAGGCATTCAGGAACTATCCCAACTACTCAGCTATGTTTAATTATTAATGATATAACTTGTTTGACAAAGATGTTTGTTTGCTCGGCTTAACTTTTCTACGAGCTCTTGCACAGTCTGCAAGCTTGAATTCTATGGAAAATCGATTTTAATAGTAAAATAATTATATTTAATGCAATGTCTATACAGAAAGGAATTGGTTGACTTTTTCGTTGAGTGCATTGGTGGATTGGATGAGAATTTCAGTTCATAAAGATGTCCTTGATATTGAGTTAAGAACGACCTAATTAGATATTGGATATAAAATTGTTTCATTAAAAATAGGTAGAATTTTATTCGAGACTGATATGTCATCGAAAATCATCTTGATTGAGTGTGTATTTTAATGCATATTTGAACTAAAAATTTTCAAAATAACTTTAGGATTATTTGAACTCTGATTTTAGCAAACTTATCATCGAACTAAACATCTCAATAAGACGAACTCATTGACATGAAAAGTTATCCAATCTGAGTTCATATGAGCTTGAATCAAGCACTTAAAGAATAATTAAAAAAATCAGGATATTAATTAATAATATCCAAATTTTGTTTGCTTATAATCAAACCAAACATCTCTAAAAATCCAAGGAGCCCATGATTGTTTAATTATGAAGTCATAATGGCACTTAAATGCTAAAGGAACAGTCTACAATCAAGGAAATTAATAAGCCCTCCCTCTACATGAAGGTGGGCTTGAGGCTTGAACTCTGGGCTTGAGCTTAAAAAAGTTTAGAGCCACTAAAAATCTTGGAGCTTCACTTGAGCACCATCATTAGACTGCCGTCCGACCGTTGTCATCGACGTTGTCTCATTGAAATGACTTGATTAACCATTTATAGCTCATTTTCAAGCTATGAAGGCTCCAAGCACCTAGTGAAATGGGTCATCATCTTCATTATTTAGCCAATATTTATCTATATTATAGGCACTTAACAAATCATCAGACAATAGTAGATAATTATGTAATAATCAAATCATTAATGAGCCCCATGAACTCTTAGGTTAATAATCTCCATCATCTATTTTTTACCATTATAAAGCATATTTAGATTTGAATCAAAATTCATTAAATTTATAATTAAACCCCAAATCATTTCATTTATGGGAGAATTAATTTCTAAAAATAGCTACATTTTTATAGGACATTTAAGCCAATTAAGGCGAACTCACACACACATCACATGTGCATGACTCGTACCCAAGACCTCCCGGTTGACAGCCAAAGTTCTCAACCAACGGACCAAAATGAGTTGTGTATTGCTAATGAATGCCGCAATCAGCAAACTCCTATACTCCTGCTCAAATGCTCACTAAGCCCAAAAACAAAGATTAAATTGCAATTCATTATTATTTGCCTAACTTATGCTCACTAAGCTCTCATGCTTGTACACCTAGTAGTGGTAATCAACACTATCACTATTCTAACATTGTAATTGTCTCAAAAGTTGATTAATTGGGCAAGACTATAATTTTTTCTATGTATAATTTTAGGTAAATAAATAATATTTCTCTTCAATAATTTACTTGTTTGATTGCACATATGAAATTGAAAAAAATGCATATATAAAAGAAAGCAATCATCGTTGTGTAAGGTTCCTACTGAAATAATAAAGCTACACAGCTCACCTTGGTCTGTTGGTTGAGAGCTTAGGCTTCCAACTAAGAGGTCTTGGGTTTGAGTCTTTGTGTATGCGTTGTGTGTGTGAGTTTGCCTTAATTGGCCTAAATGTCCCAAAAAAAAAAAAAAAAAAGAATAAAGCTCGTGATCACCTTTCATTAAAGAGAGAGGTGAGTAGAAAGGGCTTGTCGATGGTAGCTTTCAGTCAAGGAAGAAGAATTTGAGGAGGTTTCTTTATTACCATTCTTCATTGAAGAATGAATTAGCAACTAGGTTTTTAGAAGACGGAAGAATGCTTGATTGAAAAGCTCAACGTTTGTGGAGGAGATTGTATATGATGCCTTAGCCCATCATAATATTATTATATGAAGAAAAAACTTGAATGAGGGAGCCTGCGATCCATGTGAAAATCACAAGGGGAGAAAGCATGTCAAGGGAGGCTAACACAAAAGAGGCTTCATTTGGGGCAGCTTTTTTATTATTTTCTAAAGCAGCTTTGTTGCATGCTAGAAAATTTTGATAGAGTGTGTAATTTACGTTATGATTTATATCTCAATGTTATACAAAGATTCAACACGAATAGATAAGAGTAGTAAGACCAAAAAAATTTTTACGCAGAAAGTCTAGAAAGGGAAAAAATCATAGGGTCTGGCCTAGTTGCAAAATCCACTAGATAGCAAGTGAAACAAAGATCTTCCTTTTTTCATTGTTGAAGAAGAAGGAGAGTATAGAAAATCAAAGATGACAATTAATACCAAACAACATGGTCAGATTTCTTCAATAGAGATTATGGAGGTTTACATATGGACAATTATATCCAACAGTAGGGTTTTATCTTCCCAATAGCGATTATAGATGTCCATAGATGGACTTTTATACTGAACAGTAGGATTTGATCTTCCCAATAGGGATTACAGATGTCCATAGATCGACTTTTATACCCAACAGCAGGATTTGATCTTCAATGGCAATGGTGGTTGTCTGCGGCAATAGCTGGTGGTCGTTGACAGCGGAAATAGCTGAAAAAAGCTAGAGAGCTCCTTAGTTTTCTCCTCCTCCTCATTTGAAGAACGAGGGATCTATTTATAATTTTTTGGGAGTGGCATGCTTAGTAAATATAAAGAAGATCTAGGGCAATTTTAGAGTGTTCTATCGGATGACTCATAGTGATCCCCTTGCTCATGTAGCATTTATCAAACATTTAAATGCCCTAGAGATGTCAAAATTGAGTGATCTTGAACTCGTTGGATTTGTCTCGTCAAGCCGCTTGATTCGATTATAAGCATGTCATATTTGAATATCATTTGGTCATCCAATTATTATTTTGAAGCTTTCAACTAGGCTTTAGCCCTTTTATTTGAGCTCAGATTAGATTGAATTTGGTTTCATTTGGTCGTCTCCTTGAGATATTTAATTTGATTATAAGCTTACTGAAATCAGAGTTTGGATGATCCCGAATTTAATTTTGGGGATTTCTGATTCATATTTGCATTGAGATTCATTCCCGATCAAGGCGGTTTTTGGTGACGTATCAGTTGCCCCCCTATATTTGAACATCGAAGCTTGCGGAGTCTAAAAATACGTATCTGAATCTTTCATGTTGCATATGACTAAAAGATACAAATATGAATGTGATCTCCTCCTAGACATCAACGGGGACCTCTCCTTGGAGTCGTTAACCAAATAAAATATCTTTAGTCATAATTTTAGCATTTACTGAAGTTAACACACTGATCGGAGCAAAATAATATTAAAAAAATTGAGCCTCAAAACTCTTTAAATTGCTCTAAATTGATTATTGAGGCTTTATTTGGCTTCAAAAGCGTCAAAATTGGGTCTAAAATCTCGAAAAATGATTATGGGGATACCAAAAACATTCGAATTTGACCGTTTGGGCCAAAATCAGGCTCCTACAAGGCTTGACGGACAAATGGGCCGACCATCGACAACTATAGTAAGTCGCCCGCGCACAGGGGTGGCATGCCTTGGCACGAGTAAAGGCGCCCCTTTGAGTTTTTTTTTTTTTTTTTGAAGAACAGGAGGTAGCACAGTGACAACTACAGTGCCATCTCTTAGGAATCTGAGGATATTTAAAATTTTTTTATTAAATTATTATTTATTATTATATTTTTTAATATTAATTTTATGGTTTAAAAAAATAGAAAATTTTGAAAAAGTTTAGAAAAAATCTGAAAATTTTTTAGAAGGGAGGCTCTTTGTTTTTTAGGACTATTTATATATTTTTTATATAAAAATTAATGATTTTTGTCTTTTAAAATTTCAAAAAAAATTATAAAAAAATCATAAAAATTTCAAAAAATTATAGAATATTCTAGAAAGCCTTTTTTTATCTTCCCTACCCCTTGCACCCTATTAATACCCCCCTTGGGTGTGGGGGAAGAGCACAACCTCTCCTTCATTTCTTCTATGTCTTTTTTTTGTTCTTCTATTCTTTACTTTTTCTTACATAAGAGACATTCTACTATCTTGGATAGGCGGTATCTCTTATAAAGCTCCAATACTCCTCTTTGTGTAGAAGGAGTAGCCCTCACCTTTATTTTCTTTCTTTTCTATATTTTTTCTTACATTAGAGGCATTCCACTATCTTATATAGGCAGTATCCCCTATCAAGCTACAGTGACCCTCTTTGTATAGAAGGAGTAGTCATTGCCTTTCTTCTCCTTCTCTTATGTACTTCTTCTTACATTAGAGGTGTTCCACTATCTTGGATAGACGATATCCCCTATCAAGTTATAATGCCCCTTTATGTGTAGAAGGGGTAGCTCTCATTCTTCCTCTCATTCTCTCCCACACTTCTTCTTACATTAAAGGCATTCCACTGTCTTGGATATGCGGTATCCCCTATCAAGTTTTTGTGGCCCTCTTAGTGTAGAAGGAGTAGCCCTTACCTTTTTTTTATTTTATGTATTTCTTCTTACATTAGAGACATATTATTATCTTAGATAGGCAGTATCCCCTACCAAGCTATAGTGCCCTTCTTTGTGCAGAAGAACTAGCCCTTGCCTTTCTTCTCCTTCTTATATATATTTTTTCTTACATTAAACATTAGATGCATTCAACTATCTTGGATGGACGATATCTCCTATCAAGTTCCAGTGCTCCTATTTATGTAAGAGTAACTCTTATCCTTCTTTTTCTTCTCTCCCACACTTCTTTTTATATTAGAGACATTTCACTATCTTAGATAGACGGTATCACCTATCAATCTATAGTGCCACTCTTTGTGTAGGAGTGTCCCTTACCTTTCTTTTATTTCTTTTATGTATTCCTTTTTTTATTAGACGTATTCTACTGTCTTAGATAGGTGGTATCCCCTATCATGCTCCAGTGTCCCTCTCTGTATAGAAGGGTAGCCCTTATATTTCTTCTCCTTCTTTTATATACTACCTCTTATATTAGAGGTATTGCACTATCTTGGATAGAAGATATCCCCTATTAAATTCTAGTGCCCCTCTTTATGTAGAAGGAGTAGCTCTCATCCTTCTTCTCCTTCTCTCCCACACTTTTTTTTTATATTAGAGGTATTCCACTATCTTGGATAGACAATATTCCCTATCAAGCTTTAGTGCCCCTCTTTGTGTAGAAGGAGTAGCCCTTACCTTTCTTTTTTTTTTCTTTTATATATTTCTTCTTACATTATAGGTATTCCACTGTTTTCGATAGGTGGTATCTTTTATTAAGCTCTAGCGCCCCTCTTTGTATAGAAGGAGTAGCTCTTGCATTTCTTCTTCTTCACTTATGCACTTCTTCTTATATTAGAGGCACTCCTCTATCTTGAATAGATGATATTCCCTGTCAAGTTCCAGTGTCTCTCTTTGTGTAGAAGGAGTAGCTCTCATCCTTTTTCTCCTTATGTCCTGCACTTCTTCTTATATTAGAGGCATTATACTATCTTGGATATGTAGTATCCCTTATTAAGCTCTAGTGCCCCTATTTATGTAGAAGTAGCCCTTACATTTATTCTCTTTCTCTTCTATACTTCTTCTTATATTAGAGGCATTCCATTATCTTAGATAGAAAGTATCTCCTATCAAGCTCCAGTGCCCCTCTTTGTGTAGGAGGAGTAGCCCTTGCCTTTCTACATTAGAGGCATTGCACTATCTTGGAAGTCAGTATCCTTTATCAAGCTCCAATGCTCCTCTTTGTGTAAAAGAAATAGCTCTCATCTTTCTTCTGCTTCTCTCTCATACTTTTTCTTATATTAGAGACATTCCACTGTCTTGGATAGTTGATATCCCCTATCAATCTCTAGTGCCCTTCTTTGTGTAGAAGAAGTTCTGATGATAAATCATTCTCTCTTCAAACTATCCATGATAAAAGAAGATCAATCACCACCTATACAAAATGACAATCGAAAGAGTTTAACGATAGTAGAAATCGAGAGAAGACCTATGGTGTTGGTCAAATGATGAAAGCTTAATAGAAGTGATTAAGTTACATTCCAATGTTGGCAATCGGGCAGTGAGCTGATGATGACGGTCGAGCTGCATTTTGTTAAAGATAGTAGGTGTGCATGTTGATGGGGCAGAAAACGAATAACATGATTGAGGGGATCGAATACTGTGTTGGTCGTAATAATTTAGCGGCACATTCATGGTACAAATTTAGTGGAGGTCTGATAGTCTCGTGGTGATTTATAATAAGACTTGTTTACTTAATGTACTGATTATTGTCCTAAAAAGGTCTGATTGGGCATGTGTTCCTCTGATGAGATTCATTACAGTGTATGAGATGGTATTGATGAAAGTATTTCAGTTCGTGTAATTTTAATTTTAGCTCCTTATATTAGATGAAGAAGATTATATGTTTGAATCTAATGTAGAACTGTACTATATTAATGTTATGCATATTCAACAATATTATAAATGGGTTTGAGATATTTATATGAGCTTGATGATTGCTTTTTATTTTATTTGAAGTAATGATTACGTTATTTTTATGTAAGAATACTTTTGATTTGTGAACTTTCCCCCCATAAGAAACTAAGTCCTTTATGCATCATTGAGATATACTTTGATAATATTGCCCCTCCAATTAGAGGAACTAGATTAGAGAAATTTATCTCTTATGAAGCTTTTAGCATTCTAAAACTTTTTAGATAATCAAAGAAATATATATCTTCTAAGACTTTTAACCTTCTGAGATTTTAATGTACTTATGTCTTTTGAGGTGTATACCTTCAGAGATTTTTGGATAATCTTATACCTTATGAGGCTTTTACCTTCCAAGGTTTTAGGTGTACAACTACCTTTACGTACGTGTGTTCCTTCTTAGGCTTTACCTTTAAAGGTTTTTAAATAATCAGGCATCTTCAGAGGATTTTACTTTTTAAAGTCTTTGAATGAGTGGTGACCCTGCCAACCATTTGCTTTTATAGAGTCTTTCTGGTGACCGTTACTTCCTTCCCTTCGAGGCTGCCTCATGGGCAGACCTTCTTAGGGTTATGAGTGGAGACCGTGTCAGCCACTTACCCTTATGGGATATTTTTTAGCAAGGACCTTATCCACTATTGGCTTCCCTTCGAGGCTACCTCATGAGCAGGCCTTCTTAGGGTTATTGTTAAATGTAATATTATTTATATTAAGTTTCATTAATAATAAAACTTACTTGAAAGATACATAATTTGAAAATTCTAAAGAGGTTTAATTCTTTGAGTAATTTTAAACATGAGGTACTCTTAGCCAATAATGCCAACAATTTCTTTGCCATGATTCTTCTGATCTCCTCCATTCTGAGGCTGATGATCTACATATTACTTTCGTAAATAAATACCTAAATGACCTTGGTGAATCAAATGTTCAATCTCATCCTTCAATTAAAAGCATTTTTTAGTTAAATGTCCATTTGATTGATGAAAGTTATAGTATTGAGAAAGATCTCCACCCATCGAACTTAGGGACTTTGGCCACTTGAGATGTTTAAAATTTTGAATCTCCATCAGAATATTTGCCCTTGATGTATTTAAAGGAGAGTAATCAGGTGATCTTAGATGAATTTGGTGGGAATCATTTTTTGACTTATCATGCCTTCTTTGTTGTATAGGTTGATCAAATTCTCGTGAATTTTTTTCATTTGTAGGGGGATTGCTTAATTTACTTTTGATGAGCGTTAATGGTCTCATCTGCACTTAATTGGGTTGTCACTCGATGAATCAGATCAGCATATGAGTGAACAGTCTCTCGCATCAATAATGAGTAAAACGGTCTAGGTTGAAGGCCTCCTAGAAAAATATCTTGCAATAATTCAGGATCTAATCCTGAAATTTGTCGAGCTTTAGAAGGAAATTTTTTGAAGTACTTTTTTTAGTGTTTCTCCCTTATTTTGAAGAATCTCAAAAAGATTAGATGAGCCTTTGATAATTTTTCGATTAACGATAAATTGTTCAACAAAAAGTCTATCAAGGTGGGTGAAGTTGTGGATAGTATTTCTTGAGAGTGAGTAAAACTAAGTGCTGGCTTAAAAAATTAAAAAATTAAAAAAAGTGCTTGCTTGACTCTTGAGAATAATAGGGAAGACCTGACAAATGAGTGCATCAGAAGCTTGTAGGATATGTATGATGGTCCTAAAATGATAAATATGTTCGTAAGGATCAAAGAATCCATCATATGGTTCAATTGTATGTAGCTTAAATCCCACTGGAATAACATGTCAGAGAATTTCATTTGTTAAGGGTGAGGAGTCTTAGAAGCTACGTTGATGATTAAATTGATTCCACTCCCTCAAAGGGAATTCCTCTTAAATAAGGTTTCGTAGTATATTTCTTATGCCATCTCGAGGGGTATCAATGAGATAATGTTGATCTAAATCCTCCAAGATGGGTGGAGGATTATGGGTTGGCTGAACAATGTGGAGAGGATGTGCTGAATCAATTGTGTTGGAGAGATCTTGATAAGCTCGTGAGGATGGTGGTGCTCCTCGATTGACGTTGTCTCCAAATTATTGTTGATATTGTAGAGGGAGAACTCCATATTATGATGGTACTCTATGTTGTCCAACCTCCTCTAATAATTGAATAATTTGACTTTGAAGTTCTTCAATCCTACTCATATGACCCTTTAAAGTGAGGGGGGGGGGGGCATGGGGACTTGATCACCCACATTTTGTTGTTCCTGATTGAGATATTAATTGTTGACCATTGCATAAATATGTTGGGAATGTTTCCCACATACGATGTCAAATTGTTGCATGCTAGAAAATTTGAGCTGGTAGAGTGTGTGATTTACGTTGTTATTCCAATCTCAATTTTATATGAAAATTCAACACAAACAGATAAGAGTAGTAAGACAAGAGAATTTTTTACGTGAAAAATCTGAAAAGGGAAAAAACCATAGGATCTGACCTAGTTGCAAAATCACTAGATAGCAAGTGATACAAAGATCTTCCTTTCTTCACTTTTGAAGAATAATGAGAGTATAGAAAATCAAAGAAGACAATTAATATCGAGCAACAAGGTATGATTTCTCCAATATGGATTATGGAGGTTCACAGATAGACTTTTATACCCAACAGTAGGGTTTAATCTTCCGAATATGAATTATAGATGTTCACATATGGACTTTTATACCCAATAGTAGGGTTTGATCTTCCCAATAGGGATTACAGATGTCCATAGATGGACTTTTGTACCCAACAGTAGGATTTGATTTTCAATGACAATGGTGGTTTTCGATAACAACAGTTAGTGGTCGTCATCAGCGACGATGGATGAAAAAAGCTAGAGAGCTCCTTAGTTTTCTCCTCCTCTTCCTCCTCCTCATGTGAAGAATGAGGAGTCTATTTATAGTTTTTTTGGAGTGGCATGTCTAGTAAATATGGAGAAGATCTAGGACAATTTTAGAGTGTTCTATCGGACGGCTCATAGTGATCCCCTTGATTATGGAGTGTTTATGAAACATTTAAATGCCCTAGAGATGTCAGATTTGAGTGATCTTGAACTCGTTGGATTCGTCTCGTCGAGCCGCTTGATTCGACCATAAGCATGTCATATTTTGATATAATTTGGTCATCCAATTAATGCTTTGAAATTTTCAAGTAGGCTTTGGTCATTTTATATGGGTTCGAATTGGACCGAAATTTGGTGTTATTGGGTTTGACTCCATGTTCAATTTGACTATAAGATTGTTGAAATCGGAGTTTGGATGGTCCGAATTTAATTTTGAGAGTTTCTAATTCATACTTGTATCAAGATTCGTGCCCGATCAAGACGATTTTTGGTGACATATCAAGCTTTTTAGTACGATTATTTCAACAAATTTTCTTATTAAAAAACTGCTTCATAAAATAGTAAAAAAGTTGTCCCAAATGAACTCTGAGTCTTTCCCATGGTTGGCGCACAAGTCAACTAATCTTAGCGATTCGATTGAGGAGAAATTAATTTGGGTAATAATAGATGTTTCTCATGAAGACCTCATAATCGACTCATCATTTCCTCTACTATTGATACAATGGACCATGGTGCCCTACTCAAATTATCGTTAATTGAGGTAACCTAACAAACTGGAGCTAAGTACCTGTGACTTAATTGGTTAAATTTATTTTTTATATGCTTGCTTGTCTTAGGAAGCCCACCAATTAAAAATGTCAGCACTTATAGATGATGCATCACCTAAATGAATTCATGAAAGTTATTAGGTCACGCTCAGCGACTCTTCTACAACCTACTTACTCTTCATTTTTTTTATCCACTCGCTTTCTAATTGATGGGAAACACTTCTCACGACTCACGATCTAACCTAACATAACTCATATATCATCATAGGTTATATTAAATCGAGCAGGAGATAGAAAATTTGTGCAAAATCCCTTGCATTAGAAATGCTTACACTTTTTTTTTTACAAATTAGAGGGAATCATTCAAATGAATAACACAGAGACACTAAATCATCAATGTACAATATTAAAACAAAAGTTGTCATTGAGCATTTGTGTATATACATGTATCAGAATTGTTTATATCCAAAACATCTATACACAAATGATCATGGCTTTCCAATAAGTTCAATAAAATAAATCTAGCCCGTGATTACAAAAGATTTCATCTATAAAAGAAAGAACCACTAGCAGAAAATACACGACTTTACTCAACTGGGGTTGTCATGACTTGATCCAATATATATAACCCATATGTCCTAACATGTTATATTCGCTTAGGCATAGGGCAGAGAAATCATCAAAGATCTATTTAGAAGAGATGTTTTTTATCATTCAAAATATAACACAGAACCACTAACAACAATGCCAGTAGCAATAACTTCATTTCTAATGGCAAGTGTTGTTATCCTATCTCCATGAATCATGATTATAATGCTTGTGTCCACCAAATACTTAAAGTCGGGATATATCCTACATCTATTTGATGTGGCTAGTAGGAGAGTAAATGGTTTTCATATAATATAGTCGGCGGGCGATATAGGTCAGAGGGACAGTAGTCAGTGGATAACGATGGTCGAAGGGATTGAAGTCGAGAGACAATGGTGGTCGGAGGGAACATACTTGACGGGCAACAAAGGTTAGAGGGACCGTAGTCGACGGGCAATGGTGGTCAGACCGACTGTAGTCGGCGGGCAATGGTGGTCAGAGAGACTATAGTCGGCGGGCGACAGAG
The DNA here is from genome assembly GCA_019925795.1 of Dendrobium chrysotoxum. NCBI lineage: Eukaryota > Viridiplantae > Streptophyta > Magnoliopsida > Asparagales > Orchidaceae > Dendrobium > Dendrobium chrysotoxum. The sequence goes on from CM034307.1 coordinate 49,468,489, forward strand.
GTCGAAGGGACCATAGTCGGCTGGCGATGGAAGTTGGCGGGACCTTAGTCGACAGACAACGGTGGTCGAAGGGGCCCTAATTGACGGGCGATGGTGGTCGGAGGGATTGTAATTGATAAAAAAAGGGACTGTAATTGATAGGCGATGGATGTCAAAGGGATTACAATTGGCAGGCAGAGGAGGTAGGAGGGATCGTAATCGGCGGGTAGCGGAAGTCGGAGGGGCCATAGTCAAGGAACGGCAGTGGTCAGAGGGACCATAGTCGGCTTGTGACGGTGGTCGGAGGGATCATAATCGGCAAACGATGGTGGTTAGAGGGACCATAATTAGTGGGCGACGGTGGTTGGAGGGACCACAGTTGATCGGTGATGATGATCAAAGGGATCATAGTCAACAGGCAACGATAGTCTGAGGGATTGTAGTTGGTAGGTGACAGATTGCTAGTGATAGAGATCAAAGGGACCATAGTCGGCGGATGACGGAGGTCAAACAAAGTCTCGATGATGGATGCCAGATGGAGGACCAATGGCGATGGTTGGACAGAGGTCCAGCAACAGCGTTCTAGTGGCGAGGGTTCGCCAACAGTAGTGCTGGGGTGGAACTCCGGGGTGCTTCAAGCCTGAGAGCTTTCTTGAGTCTCTAGCCCAAGGTCTAAGCCTCCAAAAATCTCAGCCCCCTTTCATATGTGAAGAGGGGATCTATTTATAGATTTTGAGAGTGACATACTCTGTAAATACAGAGAAGATCATGGGCAAAGTTGGAGTGCTCCATTAAACAGCTCATATTGATTCCCTTGATCGTGGAGCATTTATCAAGCATTTAAGTGCCTTAATAATGTCAGAATTAAGCAATCTTGAGCTTGTTGGATTCGCCTGGTCGAGTTACTCAATTTGACTATAAGAATGCTATATTTGGATATATTTTGGTCATCCAATTAATGCTTTGGAGCTTACGAATATGCTTTAAGGCTTGATTTCAGCCCATTCAGGCTTAAATTGGACTGATTTTGATGTCGATGGGTTCGCCTTGTCAAGACGTTCAGTTTAACTAGATATCAGAGTTTGAGTGGTCTTGAATTTAATTTTGAAAGTTTTCAACTCAGATATGCTTCGAGATTCGTTCCTGATCAAGCGATTTTTTGTGACGTATCAGTCATAAATTTATGGATGTGATGCAACATTGGAGAATTTTTTTATATATAATATTCTACTATTTAATTACTAATATATCACATTGAGCTTGAAAATTTTACTTTTAATTTCTTTATATATATATATATATATATATATATACTTTTTTTCATTTTTTTTATTTGTGTCATTGAAAGCAACAATAATCTTAATTAAGGGTAGATTAGTGCAATATTAATTATAAATGAAATAAAAATTGCATAACTTACTAAGAAAAAATTTATCTGAGGATATATTGATCAAAAAAAATAATCATGATGGATTTTAAACTCGTTCTTTATAAATAATTTATGTAGTACTTATCTCAAAGTAAATCTAAAGGTCTAAAGTTCATCCTAATTAAAAGTTTAATTAAAATGTTATGATACCATTTTTTTCAATTATTTGGATTTGAGAGTTGATTTGGCCATAGCTATATGTGTTGGAGAGATTTATTCAAAATAGAAGAATTTAATGGCTTATTCATTAGATCTTATCACATAATATAAAAGATTTTTTTTTTATTGGAATATGCTGATTTACTCATGATGGCTTAAATTCTATCACATCACAACAATAACAACAATAACAAGCCTTTGTCCCACTACGTGGGGTCGGCAACATGGATGTTCGGTTCAAAGTCAAATTCTCGTTTAAATCTAATAGAGAAAGATCATTTCTAATATTTTCTAACCAAGTCTTTTTAGGTCTACCTCTACCTTTCTTAACATAAGTCAAATCTAATACCTCTACTTTCCTAACTTGGTCATCGGAAGGCCGCCGTTTTATGTGACCAAACCATCTAAGGCGACTCTCTCTAATCTTATCCTCCACTGGAGCTACTCCAACCTTTTCACATATATGCTCATTTCGTATCCTGTCTCTAAGAGTAAATCCACTCATCCACCTAAGCATCCTCATCTCTGCAACACATAACTTAGTATTATGCTTCTCTTTTAATGGCCAACATTCTGCACCATAAAGCATTGCAGCTTAGTTACAAAATCTAATTTAGTTGAGCAAAATAGAGGATAAGAAGGAGTGAGTTACAAAACATAAAAGTATCTCTTCAAATGTAATGTCTACCTGCCCAAATCCAGCTTAGTTACATTTGACTCTTTACCTCCACATGGATTATCTTGATCATGTGCGACGACTTAGGCGTCAAATTTTTTGCAGTCACTTCAAAAACTCTATTTATAGAGTTGCGAGAAGTGAAATATGCTACCAATTTGAGCACTTAATCGATATCAATTTTTTGTGTTATTAACTTTGCCCTCCTACATAGAGATAATTGAGGAGAAGGATTGAAAGAAGTTTTAGGTGTGCCTGAAGATGAAGTAGGAAGTCTCAGAGAAGGTGAGTGGAGGATTAATACAATGTAATAATTTTATCCTTTTTTTCAATAAAATGAATTTGTTTAAATTTTCTCAAATGTTCACCTTATGTGAGTTTACTTAATGAATATTTGCATATTTTTCTTGTATTACGCTCAAATATTAATGATTAAGTGTGTTGCGGACTAGAATATACGTGGCAGTAAAGTGAGGGGTTATTTGTCTTAGCGTAGCACAGATGTCCAACACACAAACAGAGAAATTAAACACACTAGGATTTTTACGTGAAAAATCTTGAAAAAGAAAAAAAACCACGGGGCCACGCCCAGTCAAAATGATTCTACTATTGTTGAATCAAGTTATAAAGGTCCACTCATCCTTAGATTTAAGGATGGTCAAATTATAATGGACTCTATGTGGATATTCAAGAGTTCACAAGGATGACAGTCGGGCAGAAGTCCGACGACGGTTGAACGAAAGTTTGACTGTCGTCGGGTAGAAATCCGGTGATGATTGATGGCCAGGAGGAAGTTCGACGTCAATCAGTGGTAAGGCAGAAGCCGGGCGTCAGTTAGCGGCTGCGCGGAAGTTCGGCATAAGTCGGCGGCAGGACGAAAGTCCGACGTCGGTCGGCGAAAGTTCGGCATCGATCGGTGGCCTGGCAGAAGTCCGACCTCAGTCGGTGGCCCGGTGGGGTTCGGCGTCGGTCAGTGGTCGGGCGAAAGTCCGGCATCAGTCAGTGGCCGGGCGAAACTTCTGCATCAGTCGATGGTCTGGTAGAAGTCTTGTGTCGGTCTATGGCCGTGCGTAAATCCGGTATTAGTCGGTGGACGGGTGAGAGTCTGGCTTCAATCGGTGGTCGAGCAGAAGTCTCACAATGGTTGGTGGTCGGGCGGTGTTCCGTTGAAGATCGGTGCCCGGGCTGTGGTCCGGCGATGGTCGGTGGCCGAGCACTGGTCGAGGAGCTTGGAGGCAACATATATCATTCTTCCTCCTTTTTTTTTCTTTTGTGAAGAATGAGGGGTCTATTTATAGTTTTTTGGGAGTGGCATGGCTAGTAAATAGGGAGAAAATCAAAGCCATGTTGAGAGTATTTTTTATGGATGGCCGATATTGATTCCTTGATCATGGACCTTTTATTGAGTATTTGAGTGTCTTAATGATGTCAGAATTCGATAATCTTAGGCTCGTTGGATTTCTCTCGTATAGCCGCTCAATTCGACTATAAGCATGTCATATTTGGAAAACATTTAGCCGTCCAATTTATGCTTTGAATCTTCTAAATATGTTGCGGACTCTCGATTTGAACTCATTTGGGCTCGGATTAGGTTTGTCTTTTCGAGATGTTTAGTTCAACTATAAGTTTACTGAAATCAGAGTTCAAATGCTCGCAAATTTAATTTTGAAAGTTTCTCATTAAATTTTTCTTGAGATTCGTGCCCATCAAGATTTTTTTTTTTTTTTTTTTGTTAAGTGAATATTAATTTGATCAGACTTAATCTAGTTAAGGCAAGATTTTAAAAAGGTTGATCCCTTCCAAAAAATTGTTGAAGATAATTGAATTGACATGTAAGCCATTCTTGGTTTGCATTAAAGTAGTTGAGTCACACTTGTGCGGGACATAATCTGATTGAAAAAACCTGCACTTCATTATTTAAGAATTTGGTAGATGATATCATGTTATATATATATATATATATATATATATATATATATATATATATATATATATATATATTGTTGTAGATCTCGATCGTCATCATTATGATGGTCTGGCTGTTAGCAAATAGGGCCCCTTAGACATCAAATTACCCCAAAAAAATTTTAAAGGGCATTAAGTTATAGTTTCCAAGATCTTGACTCCCAACATATCTTTTGTCAAGCCTCAGAATCTAAATCGGAAGAATTACACAACTCTCTCTCATTTCAATCAACAATCAGAGCTGACTAATTGCATTCAGAAGATATAAATACAATGAAAATTATAATTATATTTCTACAGTCAATATTTGTATCCTGGTTCAAAATTCAAAATGATATATATAATAAACATGATATGCAACTAGCAATATTATATTAATGTAATTACATTATGACTACAAGAGAAAATATAAAGATAAACATATACAAAAGAAACTCCAGTCTACAACTCAATCTTTACTTTTATCTGAAAATATGTAAAAACTACGTTATAAGTACATAGTCCAGCAAGTAACCAATATCTACAACTAAAATCAATTCATCAAACAAAAATAAAAATAACATATTTGTAAGAACTTGTAGTAATCAATAGGAACAATATCATGTATATCATATCGTTCATATGCATTCTTATTATATACATATCATTCATCTCCTCGTCATATATAATATATTCATATACAATCTAGCTGCATATCAATCATATCAATTAATCAACCCTGTCATCTATCAATCTATCTTATCTGTCTTATATGTCATAATTATATTTATCTTATTATGTATTTAATATCTATCATATCATAAAATGTTATCATCTATGCATATTCATATGAGTTCAGCAAGACAAGACATCCTGCTTTAATGCGGTATTTTCATCCTTCCATCTATTATATAATCTGTTATATAGATCCATTTGTCATATCTATTCATCTGTCATCGACAAATAATATATTTCATTTATTTCTATTAAACATTTATTTTAACATGTGTTTTTAATAATCAATGAAGAGTAGTCACCTCTACTCGTTGGTGTAATCAGTCAATTGATTACATGCTAGCTTCCAGGATTACACCATAAACTTTTTATTTAAAGGAAAGTCTATCAGCACATCTTCTTGTACATGGTATTACGTTTTAAGAGTTAAACCATATTAATTATAGCGTTGATAGCCAACCTTCTTTTCTTACATGCAAATATCATATTTTATATCATTTTCTCCATGCAAGTCAATATCATACATAAAATGCAATAATCTATGAAATGTATGACAATCTATATACTATTTACTTTTAACTATCAATCTATCAAGTGAAATTTTTATATAAATCAGTTAGAACATTTAGAATGATGATATCTATCACATATAAAAGTTATGCGGCGAAAGTTCACTAAAATGGAAGATATCGCATCTTTATCACTTTTAGGAGGAAAAAATATATCAAACTCAAAATCATTAAAAATAGATGCAGCGTAGATGTCACTTACAATAATAAGAATAATATCCTAACAAGAACGATGGAAGATCAAACCCAAGATGACCTTCTCTTTCTTCTCTTTCTCCTCTTCTCTCTCCCATCTTCTCTCCTTCTCCCTTCTTTCTTCCACGATAAGCAAACAAGTAAGGGAGGGGATGGCTAGGTGGTAAGAAATATTTATATTAAATATATTAAAAAGTTGATTCAGTACCCAGCACCATGGCGCCCAACTTCCGAGTGCTGTTGCGTTGTATTTCAATCCTAGAGTTACTATAGGATAGAACCTTCAATGCCAAAATGCCAATTCTCTAGTACCACTGTGTTTGCCAACCCAACGACACAACGCTGCTTACTGGAACCACAATTTCATTTTTTTTATTTTAAAATTTTAGGTTATTGTAATCTTTTCACCTTAAAAAAATATCATCCTTAATATTTTCATATATAATAAAATTGATCACCGGTCACTTCAATCATTAATCACATATCCATTCACTACTAGGTGCATATGAACCAATCGATCATATATCATGAGATGCAATGCATTTCAACATAAATATAAAATTATACAACAACATTCAGAATATGAAATCATACTAGTAGAACTATTCGGCACTTCTGATCTTTCTTACACATGAGCTTCAGCACCAGCCAAAATAAACCCTCGGCCATACACAAGCAATAGACAATGCATCATCTTATGCCCACAGCTACCGCATCTGAAGCATTGGCCTATCACTCTATAACATTGTCCAGCATAACTTCTTATATACCAGACACATTGTATAACAGATACTTTCATAATCTTTTTCCCACTCCCTTCACCCATTTTCTTGATTGGTGGAGAATTTTGATTAGAAATTATTTACTCAAACTGCTTAGTCAATCTTTCACTAATCATTTGTATAATCACATTAGTAAACTTTATTACACCGTCAGGTGTCATTGAAGCTGCTCATGATTGTTCAATAGGTTACACGGCACCTACTAGCTATATGTGTTGAAGAGATTTATTCAAAACAAAAAAAATTAATGACTTATTCATCATGCCTTAGATTATATCACATAGAATAAAAGATTTTTTTTTTAATTAGAATGTTCTGACTTAGTCATCGTGGCTTAAATGTTATAACCACAAAAAATATGCAATTTAGCTTAGTCAAATAATTTTATTATATTCTAATCAATCATGAATTTGTCTTACTTTGAGCAATTAGTGGCAATCCAAAAAATTAATTAATGAGCAAAAGGTTGAGGAAAATGATAACCCATCTGAACTGGAATGAAAGTTTGTAGCCGCAAATGTGAATTATAATGCAATCATATTATATATATATATATATATATATATATATATAATTTTTAGAATTAAATTTAAAATTATTCAAATTATTATTTCAGCACTTATATTTGAAATAGATATTTCGATGAGAAGAGCCTAATGACACTAAAATGTTTTGATCCAAATCCAGATGAGCCCATATCAAATAATTAAAGCATAACTGAAAATTTTGTAATATTAACTTAATGTTCAAACAATTACTAAATGTTGTGTGTCTACAATCAAAATGAGCGTCTCTACGAGTGAACTGTAACTAGCTCAAAATCACTTAATTTTGAGGTCATTAAAGCACTTAAATGCCAAAAGAATGATTTATGATTGAAGGAATCATAAAAAACCATCTAATATAGTGTTTGAAACTTTTGTCTAAAATCATGAAAATGCACCCCAAAAAATACTATTTTTCATATGAAAGTTACTAGAATTTGTTGAGAAACTAGTGATCAAAAGAACTCGAAAGCCTATGCAAAAATCAATAACGATGATCACAATCAGCAATTGCCTTTGTCAATTGTAGTTGTCTGACCACTTACCAAAGCCTCAAGTTTAATTTCACTGAAATTCTTGAAATTTGAAAATTGACTAAGGGAGCGCTATGGCGCCAAGCTGGTGGGTTTTCTGAAATTTGAGTGAGTACAATGACGTTAGTGTCTTAAGTGTTATGGTGCTAGGTCATAAAATTTATTTTTTAAATAAAAATATCAAAAAGCATTTTGATGAAACCCTCATCCAAGCCTACCCCTCCCCCACTTCTTTCCATGGTCGGGTGAGAGAAGAGAGAGAGGAGGAGAGGAAGGAGGAAAGATGAGAGAGAGCAAATTTAGGGCTAGTATTTTTCATCGCTCTAGTTGTAAAAAGTGTTATGATTGTGGAAGATAACATTAATCCTACTTCTATTTTTAGTGACTTTGAGCTTTGTTTATTTTCTTTCTCCTGAAATTGATAAAAATGCTTAATGAACTTTATAATGTAACTTTTGATATGTGGTAGATATCATCATTCTGAACATTTTAATTGGTTTCTATTATAATTTTACAGATTAGATTTGCATATATGTCATTTTATTTGAAATAAGTAGCATAATACCTAGTACAAAATAATCATGAGTTAATATATTGCATTTGAACATGAAATATCTTATATGCATTAATTTACTATTCATTTGGTCTAACATTTCTTTTTTTGCATAATATGTGCATACTGATAAGCACATTGGATAGATTTACATGTTATGATCAATGTAGATGATGTGTATATGATGTCTATTATTATAAATTACAAGATGTGAAATGTGTGTAAAAGCAAGAAAAATTAGCTAAAAATGATTTATTGATTCAAGTTAGTTGGAGACATATTACTTTGTATATGAAGGTGAGCTTACAGACTTTCCTTTAAATAAGGTTTGTGATATAATCCTAAGTGATATAAAAAAGAATATATAAGGAGACTTACTAATATTATATGATACACCGACAAACAAAAAGTGATGACTTCTTAAATGAAAGTCACCTAACTAATGATATGTGATATGAGACTAGTTCTGGCAACATGACCTATATGATTGAGATGGATTCTTATAGGGTTGGCCTACAGAATTTGATACAGGAAAAATATCACAAGTAGTCAGATGTATATATATATATATATATATATATATATATATATAAGTTAGTAATAGCAGCTATTGAAATAAATGGCATATGTCATTGTAACTTTGATATAGTGAATATAAGTTACTACTTTCACATGTTGTTTGATTATACGACATGCCTCATTCCTTTGTCATTTATGATTTGATAGATATGAGTGACTTGTTGAGTTTGATTTATCAAACTCACTCATTATTACTTTTTCATAGCATATCATGTTGGAGTGATAGGCGGACCGTCACTTCAGGAGCAGAATTATCAACATTAGATTCTTTTTTGTATTTTATATTTTGTAGTAGATTATTATATTGTTGCTTTACGGGTTGGCAATTTCTTTCATGTTATTTGTTTTATTTATATTTCTTTTGCTTGTATCAGTATTATTCTTTTGGTGTATTGTTATTTGAATTCCTATTAATGAAATGAATATTTAGTTTCATTTTCGTTATTTACTCTGATATAAATTGGTTATATTATTAGTTCATGCACTTTTTCTCTTTTATGAGTACTAAACAGATATTTCTATCCCTTCATCGCATCCCGTGTTACCGGGATGTACTGCTTTCTGGACTCGAGGTGTGATAGAGTGAGTTTAAGCGGTAAGACAGATGCTGTTTAGGAAATCATCTTCATCCTCGTACGAGCTATGCCTTCTAAGTGTCAAAATTGTGGCTTGATAATGAGACAGTGACCCTCTTCAAGTTGCATGATATAATCATTGGATGTGCTGATTACCTAATCTCCATTAAATCTCACTTTTAGTTGCCTATACTAGAGGTGTCATGATCATAACAGCGATTAAAAGACAATGGCATTTTGATCACAATTTGTGATCGAACATGCAAGCAAGGGAAGTGGTGATGCCAACCTACCTAAGAGTTGTCGCATATGCTTTATATTGTGTAAGGCCATATCATATAATGCTTTGCAAATGTTAAATATATATGAAATTATCCATCCAAAAAAAAATTCTTATCAATCATTTTCAGCCTGAGATCAAAAACTTAAATATACTCTATAGTATTGGAATAAATGAGGAAAAATACTATGTTACCATCTTATTTTCCACAAAATGATCTTTAATATGTAGCATCTCTCATTAATGATTTGATAGCATCCACAACCAACTAAAATGGCAATAAAGTTTCACGCTTAGGAAGTAATTGACCTCATAATGGGACCCTTTGATTGAATTTGACTAAATCCAAATCCATTTGACTCGCGCAAGAGACTCCCTTTGGTCTTTACTCGGTCGGATAAGCCGTCGATCTACTTAACTCTTCGATGCGGTGAAGGATATTATAAGCAGATCAACCTCTCCATTTATAAAAATACAGTTACCGATCCATCACAAAATCCACTCTTTCTCCCATTCCTTTTTCTCCCACTTTCCCAACCCACTGGCTTCCACGATTCCCAGCCACCTCAACAACCTCTAACCCCACGCTCCTTGTTCTTATCTCTCGTCCGTTCCTGCTTTCGTGTCTGTTGTCTGTTTGCAGAACTTCCCAGCAACAGTGAAACTGTTTCTTCTTCTCCTCACTGTATTGGAAATGAGTACCCGTAAAGCTTTAACTTTTTTTCTTCCAGTACAATTTTGTAGTTTTTTTTATTGACGGGATATTGATACTAGAGAGTGCTAGAGTATAAAGATGGTTTCTTTTGTCGCTCACCGATCTTAATTGTTCTTTCCCGCAGTATTGTATTGTTCAATGCATCCTCTTTAATGCTTATCTACGACTCCCACTCGCATCGCCTCTGCTTCAAAGAAACCCATTTCGTTTTCAATTTGCATTTCCATTTCGTCTAGCATTCGGTTGTGAATCGAAAGAAAAAGAACATGGTTTACTTGGAAGTTTAATACACTATTCATGGATCTCGATGAAGGAACCTATGGGAATTCCATCAAGGTGAGTTGGGTTTTCTACTTTGTTAGCATTTTTTTTTTTGGCGGATATTTTGGGTTCTGGGATAGGGAATTGTGGAGATTTGATTTGCAGAAGGAGTCATGGAGGACGGTGCTCACGCTTGCGTACCAGAGTCTTGGCGTGGTCTATGGTGACCTAAGTATCTCGCCGCTTTATGTCTATAAGAGCGCATTCGCCGAAGATATCGAGCACTCGGAGACCAATGAGGAGATCTTTGGAGTTCTCTCCTTTGTGTTCTGGACGCTTACCCTCGTTCCTCTACTTAAATATGTCTTCATAGTCCTCCGAGCTGACGACAATGGTGAAGGCGGAACTTTTGCTCTCTACTCTCTTCTCTGCCGCCATGCTCGGGTTGGCTTACTACCGAATGGGCAAATCGCTGACGAGGAGCTCTCCGCTTATAAAAAGACTGATGGCACATGCCATAACCATTGCTCCGGTTCTGGAGAGGCCGGCATCAGCGGTCAGTTCACGGCAGCGGCGAGGTTGAAGATGTTGATGGAGAAACATCGGGTGCTGAGGCAGCTGCTGCTGGTTCTGGCGCTGATTGGGACTTGCATGGTTATTGGTGATGGTGTGCTCACTCCTTCACTTTCCGGTAGATTCAATTACTTTCCTTTTCTTTCTTTTTTTTGGTGGAAATATGACTTTATTTGTTGAGTCTATTAATCGTGCATTTGGCGGCTTGTGTTTGACAGTTTTCTCAGCCGTCTCTGGGCTGGAGCTTTCAATGTCCAAGGAGCATCACAAATGTATGAAATTTCTGATTTCAGTAGGGAAAGCATCTCATATGTGAAAAAAAAAAAGCTGCAGATTTCGTAATTTTATGGCTCAGAAGTTTCTAATTTTGTTGTTTGTCTTCTTGGCATATGGATCCTTGATCTGAAACATCCTGTGGGGGAATTTGGCATGCTGGCCTGTAGTTTAACTTTTGTAAAGTGGCCTATTGAATTTTTAGTTGATCAGTAATTCAAGCTAGCAATTACTAAATTTAGGTTTGATTTCTGTTACTTTTGGATTGCTTTGTTGTTAGATTTGGATCTTTCACCCCTTGACATTTATGATTATTTGTCATCTACTGAACTTCGCATCATTTTCATTCTTGCAATGCTGACCTTGGCTAATTGTTAGTGTACTGCTTCATGTGGAAATAGGTCTAAAATTTTTAATCTCAGTAAAACTATTGAATGTGGTTCTCAAGTTGGATGAAAATTTAACTGGTTTACTTTTAAGCCATTAGGCGTATACCTGTGAAAGGTTCCATGGTTCAATGATTAGTGAGGTTGTTTCTCCGATATTATAGGTTCAAACTACATACTTTATGATTCGTCGCTCATCACCCTCCCCTGGCCCCCCACCCCAAAAAAAAAAAAAACTGTGCAAAACATAATTAATTTTTACAAGCCCAAAATTATAATAATATTTCTTATTTATCTCACTGGTTTAGTCAATGTTCATATTCAAAAATTCTAGACATATAAACAGATCTGTATACTAGGTCAAATTTTTTGGTGAACGGATGATCAGAAGAATCATGCCATAGGTAATTGCTAGGATCACAGTTAACTCATAACTTAGTTGTTGATATCAGTGCAATCCTGTTTTAAAGGAATGCTTCCCTACTAACTATATTACTTAAGAGTTATAGGTAAGTAACCATTTTGTCAAAGTTGTATTACTTGCATATGCTATTCATTTCTATATTTAATATTCTTACTTTGATAGTTCGAATGTGAAGTCATGTCTTGTTCCAGTTTTCATAGTCCCAGAATGTGCATTCATTTCTTAGCATTTAACATGTTGTCATAAACCTACCATTGTCGATTTATAATTCAGGACATATTGGGCAAACTAAATATTGTTACTTGCTGCACTCAACATGGATAAAGTTTTATAAAAGTGAGTCCAATGTGTGGGAGAGGAGGGTTGTTGATATTTGTTAGATTCAAATTTGTTAGAAATAGCTAACTATTGTACCTGGCAATTTTCATAGGATTTTATTTCTATTTTATTTAGTCATCCATGCATTGAAGTTTCTGCTTATCCTTTTTGAAGGCATGATTTAAAAATAATTGCTCCCAAAAAGAGTCAAATTATTTTCTTATTCAAGGCATTTGGATTTGTTTTGAGCATATAGTTTGCTAATTCATCATATTTTCCCTTATCCACAATCAACAGAAATGATGAGTGCATGATGTAACAATATATGCTTGCTTGCTTAAAATTTTTTTATTTTGTTATATGTATGGCTACATTCATGTTTGGACACATTTTGTGACATCCTAAATCAGAAGAGAGCAATTCAATAAATGTGGGGAGTGATTGCTGGGGCTACGGCTCGAACAAGGAGTGACAGTTAGCTTGGTTTTTAGGATGGCAAACATCTTGGAGAAAAGGGGTGTAGAAATGAACCAAATCCCACAGGGAAATGGGAGGAAAGGATGATGGGCTTTTTAAGTAAGAGTTTGGCCATTATAAAATCCTGCACTTTTTAAAGTTACCAGCAACATTTCATTGGAAATTCCGAAAGTGAACATGTTCGTAATACAAAACTCCTAGGATGAGGGACCTCTAGAGCAGTTGCACGTAAATGATGAAACTGTGGGATAGCCTGATATGTGGGATAGGATAGGAAAGCAAATAATGCAAGATGCAAATGCCTAATGCTTAATAATGCATAATAAAGCAATTCATTCTTGCATAGTATGGCATGGGGTGCGGCACATTCATTAATGAATGCATAATAAAGCTCTTGCAAATCCTATTTTTGAAATGGATCAAAATTCAAATCAAATGAATCACTGCTCCCATTGAATTTAGCATGGAAAACCATCTGGCTTGCCATTTCATATATAAGGTTGGAAGCTTGCTCTCTCACTTAAAGACTAAAAAAATTAGGGAGGAGAATGTTAGACCCGCTCTTGAGGAGCCGGCTGAATCGGTCCCACCTGGATGGGTTCGGGTTTATTCCCCTGATGGGGCGGTGGACAATGGGTGGGGGCCAGCCCTCTTAATTAGGGTGTTATGTCTTTAATTAAGAAGGATTTGAGAGGAAAAATTCAAATTCTAGGGCTGTTTAGGGAATTGTTGTTTGCTTGTGCTTCAAGTAGTATTTTCTATTCTAGGGTTAGGGTTATGATGGTTTTTGTTGAATTTGGGTGTTTTCTTCTAGTTTTTCTTGGGCTCTAGTCTCCGACTAGAGATTGGGAGAGCAGAATCTTCCTCTCCAATTGAAGATCCAACTGTATCTTGCTATTTTTTTCATCTACTATCAAATTAAAAGTTTTCCTTCTGTTGATTCTCTGTTTTTATCTCAAAAACTGCTTCGAAGCGTGCTGGTTTTGCTGATTTCTGCAACAAAATTATGTATTTTCTTTTATTTCCTATCAACGCTTTCCGAGGCTGTTTTGGCGGCTTTGGCGGTTTCCTACAAAAGTTTTTTTCTGTACGGACCATTAGCATGGCTGTTTTGGGGAAGAAATACTGATTTTTGAGTCTTACAAAAACCCGTGTATCAATGACGGCCAAGAAGGTGGATGCGTTGGAGGAATGCCTTGAGGGGGAGATGAACCACATTAAGGCAACAGTGGAGGACAGAATTTTCTCAATGGAAGAGCAATTGTCTGACTTACCTGACATAGTGAAGAAGATGTTGGATCTCCACAACCAAACGACGGCATTAGAGGCAAGAGAGCCAGAAGGAAAAAATACGAATTCTGAAATTTATAGGGACAAAAATGAGGTGAAGATCGTAGAGGGAGAAGGAAAAAGACCCCATCTGGAGCCTTTCCAGAGGGAGGATAGAGGAGGTAGTTATAGGGAGAGGCGTGGATATGTGGGGCAGGAGCAAAGGGGTGTTGATTGGGAACGAAGGGAGGGAGATCATGGCCATCAAGGTGCTGATTTTGAATGAAGGAGAGGGGAATTCAAAGAAGGATTTGGGTATGAACGTGCGAGGACGGATCGGGACACTTGGGGAGGGCCACCCACTTGGGGAAGGGAAAATTATAGAGGAATCAGGGGAAATCCAAAGGTTCGGAAATTGAAAATGTCAATTTTTGAAGGGGAGAATGCACATGAGCGGATCTACAGGGTAGAAAGGTATTTCGCCGTCAACAGTTTAATGGAGGAGGAGAAATTGACGGCAGATGGTCTATGCTTGGAGGGAAAGGCATTGGCGTGGTACTAATGGAGGGACATGAGGCGACCTATTCGGAGCTGGAGTGAGTTCAAGGATTGCTTACTAAAATGTTTTCGAACTGGTAGGGGAGGAGACTTCTATGAGCAGGTTTTCGCCCTGACGCAGGAGGATTCTATAGCAGAGTACCGCGACACATTTGAGTACTTAGCTAGCTAGCTGGATCGACTTTTTGAGACTATGTTGGAGGGGAATTTCATGAAGGGGCTCAAGCCCGAGATCCGAGCGGCTGTTAGAGTGATGAGGCCGCATGAATTTGGAGAGGCCATGGAGCTGGCACAGTTGGTGGAGGACCAAAAGTATCTGGAGAGAGGAGCCAGAGGCAGCAGCTCATGGGGGGTTGTACAGGATGACCACCACTTTCTTAGCTCCCAAGGGACCAACACCAGGAAGCCTGCGTGAGGCCCCAAAGGAGAAGCATGGAGGAGGGGGATTAGAGGGGAACTTCAAGAAGCTGACGGAGAAGGAGTTGCAGGCGAAGCAGGCGAAGAAGACAAAGAGATTGTGCTTTAGGTGCGATGAGAGAGCAGGAGCATGAAATCAATTTGAAGGAAAGGGTGTCACCGATTAGTGTACGGCCATATCGCTAACCCCAGATTCAGAAGGATGAGATTGAGAAGCTAATCCGGGAGATATTAGAGGCGAGGATCATCAGTTTCTAGCCAAGTCTTACTGGTCAAGAAGAAATATGGGAGCTGGATGTTTTGTGTGGTTACAAGGCCTTGAATAAGGAGACTGTGCCGGATAAGTTTCCCATTTCGGTGATCGATGAGCTACTAGATGAGTTGTATGGAGCGGTGGTGTTTTCCAAGATGGACTTGAAGTCAGGTTACCATCAAAATAGGATGAGATAGGAGGATATTCAGAAGATAGCCTTTAGGACACATAAGGGGCACTACGAGTTCTTGGTGATGCCCTTTAGGCTTACTAACGCCCCTGCCACTTTCCAGTCCCTTATGAATAGGGTGTTTAGGCCGTATCTCCACAAGTTTGTATTAGTTTTTTTTATGACTTAATTGTGTATAGTAGAACTGAGGAGTATCTGGAGCATTTGAGGGTGGTCTTATTAGTTCTACAAGAGCATCAACTAAGGGCCAACCTGAAGAAGTATAGCTTCGCACATACTAGTGTGGAGTACTTGGGGCACATGGTATCTCAGGAGGGGGTGGCAGCCGATCAAACCAAATTGAAGCAATGCAGAAGTGACCTCTTCCTAAGAACTTGAGAGTTGAGGGGCATCCTAGGTTTGACTGGTTATTATCGAAGGTTCGTAAGGGGGTACAACAACATAGCCTGACCTTTGACAGAGCAGCTAAAGAAAGATAGTTTCTTGTGGGGAGAGGCGGCTACACAGGCTTTTGAGAGACTGAAAAGACCATGATCACAATACCAGTTTTAGCTCTACCAGATTTCAGTCAAACCTTTGTGGTGGACATTGATGCATCAGGATATGGGTTGGGGGCGGTGCTCATGTAGAATCATAAATCCATAGCCTACTTCAGTCAAGTGTTGACAGCAAGAGCTAGACTGAAGTCAGTATATGAAAGGGAATTAATGACCAACGTGTTATCCATTCAGAAGTGACATCCATACCTGTTGGGTCGGCACTTCATCGTTAAGACAGACCAGAGGAGCTTGAAATACTTGTTGGAGCAGAGAATGGTGACTGAGGAACATCAGAGATAGCTGTCCAAACTATTGGGATACAATTTTGAGATTCAATACAAACCAGGATTGGAGAATAAGACGGCTGATGCCTTATCCAGGTGTTGGGGAGAGCTCTAGGAGATGGCCATTTCAATACCCTTGATGGTAGATTGGGGGGTTATCAAAGAAGAAAGTGTGCAGGACAAAGAGCTGAGGAAGATTAGGAGGGATTTATTAAAGGATAGGACCAGCCACCCAGGCTACTCCCTCGAGGGAGAGAGGCTACTGCACCAAAGGAGATTTCAGAAGATTGGCAGCTAAATTGTGCTGGAAAGGTATGCATAAGGATGTGGAGATGGTGGCGAGGTGTGAGGTGTGCCAGAGAAATAAGTACATGGCTATGGCTCTAGGGGCGTTACTACAACCCTTAGCACTTCCAAACAGGGTATGGGAGGAGGTGTCCATTGATTTCATAGATGGTCTACTACGATCTAAGGGATTCATAGTGATTATAGTGGTGGTTGATAGGCTAAGTAAATATGCACATTTTATTCCCTTACGACACCCCTACACCGCGGTTATAGTGATGCAGAACAGAGTGGGATGTAGTAACATGCAAGTTAGAATTGCTTAGGGATTAAATAAAAGATGAATTAGCATTCCAAAATATAAACCAAATACCTCTAAAAGAAACAAAATAAAGATTTCCAGGAATTAACTTAGCACGACACGAAATCACTTATCTTGATGCGGGAATGATTTAAATAAAACAAAGATTAGCAAACTTAGAGCAAAACAAAATCCCAAAGTTAATATTTAGATTAGGCGTTAAGAGAGTTACCCTCACTCATGCTCATTAGTACACTCAAACATGAGGAGAAACAATGCTTTAATTAAAGAAGTCACTAATGGAGGTGATGTTGAAATATAAGCTCAAAGGAAAAGAACGAACCTGTGATTCAGAAAATTGCGGGGTGCTGGACTCGAATGAGTGGTAAACCTCCTTCCTTGCTTTGGCAGATGTAGTGGCTGCCTTCAGTTGACCGAAATGGTGGCGTTGGCTGCTGGAAAGGGAGTGGACAGCAGCTGTTCACTGTGTTCGAGTGCAGGGATAGGTTGGCAGCAAGTTGGAAGAGGTAATTAGAAAAAGGTAAGGCTTGGTTGGGGTTAATACCTCCCTTGGCTGCTGTAGGATAAGTAATTGCAGGTGTAATTAATTAATTCCAAGGGGAGATGAAGGATAAAGTTGGGTATTGGGTTGGAAAAAAGTTTTATTAATTACAAGGATTGTAATTAATAAAAGCTGGAAAGTTAAGTGAGGTGGCAGCTTGGGGAATAGGAAAGGTTGGAGCTTTATTGGGGGTGGAAAAAGGTAGTGACTTTTCCTATTATCTTTGGGAGATGAAGGGTTTTCAGCAGGGAATATGATTGGGTGACTGTTGAGTTCCCAAAAGATGGCTTTTGGGCTTCCAGGGTGTGGAGTAGGTGCACGACAGGATGAGGGGAGGGTGGAGGAAGGTTCTAGGATGAATGGTGGCTGGAATTTGGGTATTGTTGGCCGCTGTAGAGCAACCAGAAGATAGCAAGGCCTGAACTATTTGGTTAGCAGCTAGTTGGACTATTGGCGGCAGGACAGTGATGGACTGGAGCAGGGAAGAGGAAAACTACAGTGAAGAATCGACTGGTTGGAGTGAGAAGCTGGAAAACAAGATTAGAGGAGGAAGAAGAGATAGAAAATGATAACCCAAAAGCACACCTGCTGTTGGGGTGTTTCTTTTCCTCTAGAGCTCACTCTCTAGGATTGCCAATCTCACCAAACAGGAAATTTTAAAACAAGTGCATAAGCTTTCATATATTCATCATCCCCCTAATACATGACTAAGGCCACTATTTATAGGCCAAGAAAAGGAAAAATAAGCATAGACCAAATTGCCCTCCCAAACAATAGTATAAAACTAAAACTAACAAGGGCAAACTGGGAAAATACATAATATCAAAATAAAATGCAGAAAATACAAAAGTCAAAAATAAAGACTATGGAACACATCCAACAGTCCACGATCACACCAATGATAAACCAACTAAGGCTTGCTTCTGATGTCCCCATCATTCTCCCCAGGTGGGAGAAAGCTCGACCCCGTCGAGTGAACGTCGCGAAGGCCTCTGTAGATCTCTAAAGCATCTGGATCCAATCTGTAACTCGTCATGATCAACCCACGTATTCTCTGTTGCTAGTTTTCCTTTCCATTGAATCAAATACCTCTGACGACCACCTTCTTTAGTGGAAATGATTTCATCATCAATTATTGCATCAATTTTCTCCTCATTGGGTAAAGAAATAATATTTGGAAGTGGAGGTAGGCTAGTATCCTCACTAGGTGGGGTCTCACAAGGCTCAATTTGTAGAGGATTGGGTGGTTTGAACTCTAGCCCCTCAAAGGCAACTAAATCTTCAATATTAAAAGTGGGATTTATGTTAAAACCTGCAGTTAGGTTTAACACATAAGTATTGCTATTAATCTTTGTTATTATTTTGAAAGGTCCCACACTTCTGGCATGTAATTTCTTTACGGTTCCAAATGAAAACCGCTCAGGAAAAATCTTTGCCATTACTAAATCTCCTACCTCAAACTCTTTAAATCGTCTTTTAAGATCAACATTAAGTTTATGGTTTGTATGGCTTTGTTCAATTCTTTTATTAATTTCCCTGTGCAATTCTTGGAGATGAGATGCAAATGCAAATGCAGATGTATGAGTTGATGCAGATTCAGACGCTCTAATTATAGGATTCTTGAGAATCAAATCAATATGCTTCCTAGATGTGAATTTGGATATTATTTCCAGGGGACTCAAATGTTCAAAACATTGATCATCTGACTCAAAATTGGTAGTGGGATTCATAAAATCATCTTCCCCAAGGGTCTTAAATTCGGAATCCAGATTCTTTTGGAATTCATAACTCGTGTCATTCACTTCTATTGGAGGGGCAATCTTCTTAAATGCTTCCAACATCAAATCATCAGAACAGCTTATATTATCTCGATCAGTGTGAGTGGTAATCTCTTTATATCCATCTGATATCAAATCAGATAAACGTGAACCCTTAGCAAGAGAGTCATTGGGTTCGGGATCGGGATCTAGATCAATTATGGGTGTCGGAGGTTTATGAGGTGTAGGTGGACTGGGTCTAAGTTTGATTGTAAAACCTCTATAATTAAACGCGCAGATGTTTGAGTGACCAAAGATCATGACGTCGTTGTCGTAAAGCCAGGGGCGTCCTAAGACAATATGCCCCACATCCATGTTAATCACGTCACACCAGACATTTTCTCGATATTCAAAAAATGTAAGGGGGATAAGGCTTTGCTCTTTTATAGTTATGGCTGATGAATTTACCCAAAAGATGTCGTACGGGTTGGGGTGTGGGGTTAAAGGTAGTTTAAGGGTTTTAATCATCCGGTAAGAGACCACGTTAATGCAACTACCACTGTAAACAACAACTTCCCAATCCTTATTCAATAGTTTCATGTAAGTGCGAAAAATTGAGGTCCGTTTCCAATTAGTAACAGGCTTAGGGAGACATAGGTCAGATTTCACAACACATAGAGTGGGTGACTCAATTCTCTGGCTGGATTGGATGATATCAGTATCATCAGTATTCTCTTCAAAAATTTCAATATCAACCTTAGGCGTGTCATGACGAAGATCGGGAGAGGGTGGGTTGGCGGAGTGAGGTGATGAACTAATGGTGGATGTAGTCATCTTGTTTTTTTCTAAAATTGGAACATCCAGATCAATGATGTGGTCTTTACCATAGTGGTGTCCACGGATTGGCCCAACAGAAGAGGCAGGGTGGTGTTTCAGATGAAGATCACTAGGTGTTGGTGGCACTCCTTGATTAGAAACAGATATATGAGTGGGAGTAGTATGTCGGGCAGGCTTAGGGGTAAACACAGAGGTAGGGGAGTGAGTAACTGCCACTAGGTGAGGACTAGGAGTCACGATATCAGAATGGAGTGTAAAATGTGAGTAGGACTGACTTTTACATGTAGGGTTCTTGAGAGTGCAGTACCCAAAAGTCTGATAAACAGGTGGTGACCTAATCTTAGAATCAGAAGGTTGGTCACAAGTAGAGGGAAGATATCTTAATTTAAGTTCTTGTCTCATGTCTTTCCAATCAGAATTAGGGTATTCACCACGAGACTCTTTATGATCTTCCAATCTCATCCAAAATTGACGAGCACGACCATTCAAGCGAGATTTAACAATGCTAACCTGTTGGGAGTCAGGAATACCACGTGCTTTAAAATAGTCCTCTAATTGTCTAACCCATTCCCTAAAGTAGTAAGGATCCGGGGAGCCATCAAAGGTGGGCAGATGGTAATGTGACTCTAAGTGAGGTTGTTGCGGCTTAGGCTCAGGTCTAGGTTGATAAGCATAGTGGGTAACCTTCCGACTAATATGATTGACCGGATGGGGCACATACCTAGATTGGGGAGCGTCAACATGTTTCTCCTTCATGGTTTTAGTTATAAAGCCCACTGTATTAACTAGGTTATCTAACTTCTTTTGAAGTCCAATCGGGTCCATTGGGAAACGCTAAGTGATACCTAATGATGATTGGGTGTAAGGGACAACACTCTAAAAGGAGAAAACACAATTATGACATGCTATAAAGTGCAGGAAATGAAAGGACAGCAAAACAACTTGAAATAAAATTTATAAATGAGATGCAATGCATGCAAACAAACTAAGGGATGGTTAGGTAAACTCCTAGGATAACTTCTAGCATATGTAACGCATGCTAGCTATGCTCTGATACCAGATGATGCAGAACAGAGTGGGATGTAGTAACATGCAAGTTAGAATTGCTTAGGGATTAAATAAAAGATGAATTAGCATTCCAAAATATAAACCAAATACCTCTAAAAGAAACAAAATAAAGATTTCTTGGAATTAACTTAGCACGGCATGAAATCACTTACCTTAATGCGGGAACGATCTAAATAAAACAAAGATTAGCAAACTTAGAGCAAAACAAAATCCCAAAGTTAATATTTAGATTAGGCATTAAGAGAGTTACCCTCACTCATGCTCATTAGTACACTCAAACATGAGGAGAAACTATGCTTTAATTGAAGAAGCCACTAATGGAGGTGATGCTGAAATATAAGCTCAAAGGAAAGGAACGAACCTGTGATTCAGAAAATTGTGGGGTGCTGGACTCGAATGAGTGGTAAACCTCCTTCCTTGCTTTGGCAGATGTAGTGGCTGCCTTCAGTTGACCGAAATGGTGGCGTTGGCTGCTGGAAAGGGAGTGGACAGCAGCTGTTCACTGTGTTCGAGTGCAGGGATAGGTTGGCAGCAAGTTGGAAGAGGTAATTAGAAAAAGGTAAGGCTTGGTTGGGGTTAATACCTCCCTTGGCTGCTGTAGGATAAGTAATTGCAGGTGTAATTAATTAATTCCAAGGGGAGATGAAGGATAAAGTTGGGTATTGGGTTGGAAAAAAGTTTTATTAATTACAAGGATTGTAATTAATAAAAGCTGGAAAGTTAAGTGAGGTGGCAGCTTGGGGAATAGGAAAGGTTGGAGCTTTATTGGGGGTGGAAAAAGGTAGTGACTTTTCCTATTATCTTTGGGAGATGAAGGGTTTTCAGCAGGGAATATGATTGGGTGACTGTTGAGTTCCCAAAAGATGGCTTTTGGGCTTCCAGGGTGTGGAGTAGGTGCACGACAGGATGAGGGGAGGGTGGAGGAAGGTTCTAGGATGAATGGTGGCTGGAATTTGGGTATTGTTGGCCGCTGTAGAGCAACCAGAAGACAGCAAGGCCTGAACTATTTGGTTAACAGCTAGTTGGACTATTGGCGGCAGGACAGTGATGGACTGGAGCAGGGAAGAGGAAAACTACAGTGAAGAATCGACTGGTTGGAGGGAGAAGCTGGAAAACAAGATTAGAGGAGGAAGAAGAGATAGAAAATGATAACCCAAGAGCACACCTGCTGTTGGGGTGTTTCTTTTCCTCTAGAGCTCACTCTCTAGGATTGCCAATCTCACCAATCAGGAAATTTTAAAACAAGTGCATAAGCTTTCATATATTCATCATCCCCCTAATATATGACTAAGGCCACTATTTATAGGCCAAGAAAAGAAAAAATAAGCATAGACCAAATTGTCCTCCCAAACAATAGTATAAAACCAAAACTAACAAGGGCAAATTGGGAAAATATATAATATCAAAATAAAATGCAGAAAATACAAAAGTCAAAAATAAAGACTATGAAACATATCCAACAGTCCACGATCACGCCGATGATAAACTCGCTAAGGCTTGCTTCTGATGTCCCCATCATATAGTAGCTGCAGCATTCATCAGAGAGGTGGTTAGATTACATGGGATTCCAGAGTTGATAGTCTCTGACTGAGATAAGGTGTTTCTCAGTCAGTTTTGGAGGGAGCTGTTCAGGTTGCAGGGTACAGTTCTCAAGAGAAGCACCGCCTACCACCCTCGGACGGGCGGGCAGACGAAGGTAGTCAACAGAAGCTTGGAGACTTATTTACGGTGTTTTGCGTCAAAAACACCACGGATGTGGGCCAAGTGATTAGCATGGATCAAATATTGGTACAACACATCGTACCACTTAGCTTCTCAGATGACCCCTTTCAAAGTGTTGTACGGAAGAGACCCGCCATACTTATTACATTTTGGGCAGAGGAGAACACCAGTCTCCTCAGTAGAGCAATATTGGGAGAGCAAGATCTTCCTCTCCAATTGAAGATCCAACTGTATCTTGCTATTTTCTTTCATCTGCTATCAAATTAAAAGTTTTCCTTCCGATGATTCTCTATTTTTATCTCAAAAACTGCTTGGAAGCGTGCTGGTTTTGCTGATTATTGTAGCAAAATTCTTTATTTTCTTTTATTTCCTATTAGAGAATTGCCTAAATATCAGCACACTATAGTTTTAAAATATCTGATCATCCCTACGAATCATTAGTACCTAGGAACTAAACAATAGAAAAGCAGAAATTATTGAAAGAAAGTGATGTTTATGATGCAAAAATAAGAACAGAATACTGGAGCTAAAAAGTAGTAAAAGATACATTGTGCAATTAAGATGACAGCAACAGTGAGTTTATTTAGAAAACTCCTCAGAATGTCATTGGTCCACACAATTGTTCTTGTTTACCATAGTCAAGAAAGTTCGTCATTTTCTCTCTTCCCATAGCTGAGCACTAGTTCAGGCAAAGAGGGCGCAGAGCCCACTGTCCTTTCATTTTAAAAGTACTTCGCAAAGAGCCCCTTTCACCTTAGTTCGCATTCCTTCCAACAACATCTACAATCTCTCTTCTAGTCAAAAACATATCAGTACAGAATTTATCTTCCTTTCATCAGCCACTACACGCCTAATCCATTTTCGCCTATAATAGAGCAACTACTTGTCTTAAGTGCAAATGACAAACATTTAAGTTTAATGTTTATGTAAACTATAAGATGCTCTTGATTATGTCTAACGATGTGAAAGTCATCTTGTATGTCTGTATGTTTGAATCCTTATTCATGTTGAATGGAGTACTTAAAACATGAATTTCTCATAAACAATATTAACACATGTTCAATTATCTCTGATTTGCAGATCTCGAAGTTCCTATTGCATGTCTTATATTGATCTGTTTGTTTGCGGTGCAACATTATGGCACTCACCGGGTAGGATTTTTGTTTGCGCCAATTGTTATAACATGGCTCCTTTGTATCAGCATGATTGGCATCTATAACATTTTCTATTGGAACCCACATGTATATCATGCACTATCTCCCTACTACATGTACAAGTTCTTGAAGAAGACACAAAGACAAGGATGGATGTCCTTAGGAGGAATTCTTTTATGCATCATAGGTTTGTTGAGTGAGATAGAGTTTATTTCTTACAATATTTTAAGGAACTCAAATTAATTTTTATATTATGTAGGCTCTGAGGCAATGTTTGCAGATTTGGGGCATTTCTCTCAGTTATCTATAAAGGTGAGAAATGGATGCCATAATGTAGATGGTGTTCTATATTCTATGATTAGCTAAATAGTTATTATCTTATCTTAAAATCCTATGAATTGTCACTCTTTCCAATGCATTACAACACTCAAAATGTGTCATCATGCTACCGCTATTTTCCTTCCCAATTGAGAAACGTCATGTTTTGGGAATTAAACGGAGGTTTTATGTATATTATCTTGTAATTATGTTTAGCATTGATTTTTAAGAATTTCTTGTTTAGGTTGGTGGTTGGATTTTTGAAATTAGGATGACAAGGGCTAGATAAGAGAAAACTTTTGTGCTGAAAGGGTTAGATTTCCTGGAATCATACCAGGGAAGTCCCTTTGATATGAACCTAGAGTCCATGGAATCACTCTAAGGAATAGAGTTGTGCGGGCATGCCACTTAAATATTCATGCAGTAGGGTAAAAGTGGTTCATATAAACAATCAAAAACAATATTCTCTCGTTATATCCATCTACATTAATTCTAGCCTTTTGAAGAGCCTTTACCTTGGAAATACACTGTAAAAGAAGAAAATAATTATAAAAATAAAAATATTAATGGGCCTTTATCATTGTTAGCCTCTCTCTTATTTACCATTGTTAGTTTTTCTTTCTCATTTTCATTGATGCTAAATTAGCGTTAATTCACATAGTTTAATTATTGCTGGAGGTCCCACTGACATACTGTATGATCATGCGATCTGCTCTCGGTTTAACTTATTTGGAGGAAAGATAAGTAAGGTTATTGACAATTTCGAATACACTAGATTATTCTACAATTTCTTGATGAACTTTCAGATGTTTAGTTGCTACCCTTTCTTTGAATTATCATTCTCCTTAGCTATCAAATTCGGAGAAGGATAATTTGGCATGCCTGAAGTAATTTTTATTCTTGTACAGATGAATATATTACTTGATTATATAGCGTCTTACCACCCACTTTTCCAGTTCAAACAAATTGGAGCGCCTCTGAAATGGTTTCAAATTGTTTTTGATGATGGAAACGTTAAATGAACAACTCTGAAGTAACTTGAAATAATGTGTTACATGTTCTATACTTGTACTAGTGGCTTTTTTTAAATCCATTTGAACTAATGAGGAAAATATATTTTGCCATCATTTCTTTTTTATTTTCCTGCGATTTTATTTTTTTGTTTGATGCTAAATATAGACTAGTGAGGAATGAATTTCATGATTGCTAAATTAAATTTCTGCTAAAACTACAAATTATAGTGTTGGAAATAGATATCTCTTTATTCATCCCAAATATGTTGTTACTTCAAGCAGATTGCTTTTACATCTGTGGTGTATCCAGCACTGATCCTGGCATATATGGGGCAAGCTGCTTATCTCTCACAGCACCATATTCTTGAAAGTGATTATCGAATTGGATTTTATGTGTCAGTCCCTGGTAGGCATACTCACTGTGTAATTATTTTGATTCCTAGAAGTTTTATGTTGTTAGCATGAAGCTTATACAATGACCTTTTTTTTTGTTGTTAGAGAAATTGAGGTGGCCTGTGCTGGCTATAGCTATACTTGCAGCTGTGGTAGGAAGCCAAGCTGTTATTACTGCTACCTTTTCGATCATCAAGCAATGTTCGGCATTGGGATGTTTCCCAAAAGTGAAGATAGTGCACACATCCTCCAACATTCGTGGCCAAATATACATTCCAGATATCAACTGGATCTTAATGTTGTTGTGTTTGGCCGTCACCATTGGTTTCAGAGATACAAAGCATTTGGGAAATGCCTCAGGTATGAAGCTATAAGTAGTAAATTATCATATTCAGCTGAAATGTCGCTTCTTCTACATGATTATCTTCCACTTTGGTTCTTGAGTTGTAATGTTGAACCTCCAATAAACATATGCCTAAGACATTGTTCTAAAATGAGATTATTGGTCCATTGATAGTGGATTAGTATAGATACATAAATTGAAGCACACGAGGATGAAATTAAACACTTTCAAATGTGGAGGGCAGTGCCGTTGAAGCATGCGTCATAGTATTTAAGTGTTGTAATCTCTGAAGATTTTGTTTTTAACTCAAAATGCAAAAATATTCACCAACTACAAGCATCCAAATGCATCATAATTTTTTTTTTATATTGGTAGAGTTTTAGCTGCAAAGCGAATGCTATAAAAAAGGTAATGTTTTTTTTTTTGACACGTTAGATAGATAATTATATTAGGTGATATCAATTCGGGATATAATTCTAATTTATTTTGTTTCTTCTTTTGTGCTTTCTTATTCCTATTATAGTCACAAATTTATCATATAAAGTCATACAAAAATTTCAACTTTGATAAGATATCAACAATAAGTTTCATGCTCTCTTTTTCTCCCTCCTTTCTACAACCTGATTGCCTCTTATTTCTCTCCCACAACCATCTCTCATAGCCTGATATCCACCCAAAACCTACTCTCCACACTCACAACCATGACATACCACACACCCTGCAACCCTAGCTAGCCACCTCTCCTTACTCACGACCAACTCCCATAAACCGTTGCCCTACTATTCCCACCCTGCAACCGGCTGCCTTCAGCGTACATCCTATGGTCCACTCACAACCTATCGCCTTGATTCGCTTTTTGTTGTACTTGCCCACCACCCTCTCACTACAATCAGGGTTTTGTAATTTTTTGTTGGATCCTTCAACAAGCTTATTGATGTAGAACGTACATACATGGATGAATTGCTTAAGGAAATTGCACGCTAAATTTTAGAGCTCACAATAATTATACCTTTAAATTGATTTTAAACAACATAAAACACAAAGAGGGGTAAGACAAGCTTAGGCTAAATCACATGCATAGGAGTTAGAACCATAAAACAATCAATCAATCTAACATTACATACATGGAAAGTTTCAACAATTAATCCCTAGACTAAAAATGAGATGAGTACTATGAAGGACCCCTCACACAACTCTTCCAATCACTAGGTTTTAGCGGAGAGAAAGTTAGCATGAACTTCATGAATCAAGCTATAACCACACTAGAGCAATAAACTAGGAAGATATAAGAGTCAGGGAAGAGTTTACTCAACGAAGAGAAGGCATGAAGCTCCCGGTGTAGTCGTGGGATGTTTGGGAAAGAGTGGACAGCAACCTAGCTTGTGCTGGAATCTTTGGACAGCAATCGGAGATCTCATCAATCGGCTGGACAGTAAGTGAGATGGCTGGAATTTTCTGGACAGCATCTTATCTATACCCGGACAGGAAATGGGAGCTGTTCTGGACAGCAAACGGGAGCCGTTTCGGACAGCCACATGCTGGTCTTGAGGTTCTGGATAGCACGACTCCTGGCTGGAGTGTTCTGGACAGCAGGTAATGGTCTTAGGAACTCTGGACAGTGCCCAGAATTCTGTCCTGAATTCTGGACAGCAACTCGGCAGTGAAAACTCCAAGGTGTCAGAGTTCTGGATGCAGGAAACTAATGGAAATGTTGTAGGGCAATTACTGAACAACAGTGGTAGTGATCTTGGGTTAATTCATTTGCTTGCCTAATCAGTAATTGTTTTATTAGGAATGAATAGATTAAATCACACCCAATTTGAATTTGAATTGGACTTGATTTAGGGATTTAATTGGGGATGATTAATGGCAATATTTAACGAGAAAGAGGGAGGGGTGGGCCGGCCTAGAGAGAGAAGGGGTGGGATTGTGTCTAGGTTCAATGTATGTGGTCCCCAATGGAATTAATGTGATTGAAATCAAATCTGATTTTTATTTCAGATTTGATTTAAATTAAGGGAACTTTCTAATGGGGTTTAATCTTTATAGGGAGGTATTTGAAATTCAAAATAGATTGAATCCCAATAAGGTTTCTTTCCTAAATAATGTGGAGGTAATTTAGGAAAGTAATTAGTGAGAATCTGAATTTTGAAATTCAAATTCGTGGAGCCAAATGGAGGGGAGGCCGGCGGCTAGGGAAGCCTAGGGGGGACGCCGGGGGCTAGGGGCTTATGGGAGGCCGGCGGGTTTTGGGTGGTGAAAGGGGTGGGGCGGCAGTATGAGGAGGTTGTGATGGAGGCTGGCGATTTTAGGGAGGGAGGGGAAAGATGGTTCGGCGGGTCAAGGACATGGATGGGCTAGCCGACAGTGGAGAGATGTAGGGAGGAATCTGACGGCTAAGGGAAAGAGGTGAGGGATGGCCGGCGGTGGAAAACAGGGAAAGAGGGGAAGAAAAATTAATAGATACTAACCGCGAGTTCCGGAATCCACCGGCGGCTGACGGGTGATGTGTGGCCCTCTCCTAGGGTTTCTCCTCTCAAGAACTCACAAAGAGATCAAGAACAAGAAAGTTGAATTTTCATTAATAATCATTCATCATCCCATAATACAAGAGAACTAGCTTATAAATAGGCCTCATGAAAATAAAAGAAACAAAGACTAAAATGCCCTTCGGGCTACAACACACTAAACTCCCCTCATAGGGGTACAATGGGAAAAACAGAAAAATGAAATAAACTCGTACATAAAACACATCAAAAATAAACTCCAGATCATAGCCGTTGATCTCCGATGTCCTCATCACTTATTCATCTAAATGCTTCTTTGATTCACAATGACACTAGAAAATTCTCTAGATCTCAATTCTATGATTATGTTGTTCTTACCTTGATGATAAACGGCCTTGAACCTTCCATTTTCTCTACCTTTATGTTTCAAGTAGCAACTAAGGATATGTGGGATTGCTTTGTTCCACATACTTTCAAAAAAGCAACATCTCCAAGTCTGCATTCTTATTCTGATATCTTTTCTTTACAACCAAATGATCTCCGAAGAAAAGATAATATAATATTCTATGGTGTAAGTGTGATTCACTTTTTTTAATATCAATCCTTAACTAATTATCTAATTGCATTACAAGATAAAATAAGGAGCCTTTTCTTGTCAAATTTCTCTCTGGACTTCGCCATTCACTCTAACAAGTACGACCATGGTTGATGGCAAATTCTACCATCTCAATATTATCATTTCTCTTTCATGTGTTCTCCAGATCCTTGAACTTTTAAGTCCCTCCCCCTAGTCTTTGAACAGTCTATTCTAGATAGAAGACATCATTGTGGGCATGAATGCGGAGGAAAATTATTTTCTCCATTCTCACTATGGTCGAAATACCCATCCTTTATATTGCTGTTGGACCAAATTTTACTACCATTTCATAGCTCTGCATTCTATTAGATATTTAATTACCATTTCTGGTTTTCTACTCCTAAAACCTCTTTTAGATATGTTATTCTTTCACAAGAGGGTTATGATTGCCTTATTCGGTACTCTTATGTATCCTAATCTCTCTCCTATGAAATTGTATCCTTTGGTTTTGCTATTATTACTTTATCAGGTATGACTTGGATATTAGATTATGGTACTTTCTCTCATATAACAGGTAATTGTCAATAATTTTCTTTCTTCGGTGTCATTAATCCTTATTGCATATGGAACCTACTCTTAGTCTCTAGCAAAGTGATAGGATTTGATGACCAAAACAACACACAACAATACAAAAAATAGCACACTTACTCCAAATAGATCCAAAAATAGCACCAAGGGGATGTAATTACTAATCTCCAAGCAAAGAAAGACAAGATACAAGTTAATTCATTGTTTGAGAGGTGAATCATCTCTCCCATAATTCCTAACAGCCACTAGGAACCCAAAAACTCCCACAAAAAATTATTGCAGCAAATAAAATTCCAAACTTAAACCCTAACCCCCCACAATCTCCTTCCTTAAACAGCCTAAAATCCTTTAATAAACATCCCTTACATCTTTCCCAAAGAGTTCCCTCCAAAGCTTCTTCTCCTATAGATGATAAAGGAGGTCATGGGCCACACCTTGGCACTTGGGCTGCTACCCATCTTGGCAGTTGTGCTGTCCGCTGCTGCATCAATACTCCCCTCTTAAAAAGTCACCATGTACTCAAGGTGGAAAGAGGGAAACTACTTCTGAATGGTACTGCAGGGCTTCCATGTCGCCTCATATTCTGGTAAATCCTTCCACATGATCAGCAACTCCCTGATCTCCTTGTCTTCTTGGCACACCCCTTTCACCTCTAGTGATTCCAATAGCACCTTCATATCCTCTAGCAGTGTGGTTGGTAGTACGGGTGAGGGTGTGTGGTTTCCGATGGCTCGTCTCAGTTGTGATACATGAAATACAAGATGGATGGCTGAGGTCGATGGCAACCGTAGGCGATATGCCACTACACCAATGCGCTCCACTACCTCATTAAGGCCCAAAGTAGCGAAGGGATAGCTTCTCATTCCTTCATCGAGCCAAAGTTTTCTGTCTGTACGGTCGGATCTTCAGATAAACTCTGTCCTCTATCTCAAATTGCACGTCTCTCCTGTGTCCATATGCCTGCTTCTTCATGATTTGCTATACTCTCTATAGATGTTCCTTCAATTATGCCAAAATCTGATCTGTTTTCTCCCAAGTACTGCTCCACTGATGATACTAGTGTGTTGCCATGCCCATAATGTATTATGAGAGGGAACCCTCCCATATAGGATTTTAATGGCGTTGTCTGGGCTGCTATATGACATGAAGTGTTATACTAATATTCCACCCAAGCTAACCATTTAGCCCACATCTTTGGTGTATCTGATACAAAGCAACGAAGGTAAGTTGTTATGCCGGCCCAGGAGGGGCCGGCTAGACCGGTTTGGACCGGTTCTACTCAAGGAGGGGGCGGAACAGAGAAACAGGGAGAGAGGGGGCGGAAGCCTAGTGGGGCCCATGCTTGGGTTATTTCAATTGTGGGAGGGAAAAATTTGAATGTAAGGGCTGTTTAGGTATTTTGTGATTGTCCTTTGATGTTAATTAGGAGCTTAGGAGGGAATTAGGGTTTTTATCTTGAGATTGGCTAAATTTTGAGATCTTGTCGTGTGCTTGGGCTCTAGGCTTTGCTAGAGAGTTTTGGAGAGATTATCTTCCTCTCGAATTGAAGATTATTGTATCGTTTGTGTTTTTGATCCATCATCTAGTGGAATACTAGTCCTTGCTTGATTTTCCTACAAATTTTCTTTCGTATTTCCGCTGTTTTGCTACTGTTTGGGCTGTTTTCCTTCTGTAGACAGCAATATCGCTGCTGTTGAAGCACCAATTTGGGCTAGGTTTGCTTGCGAACTCAAGTATTCCCTTCGGGTTACTTGCGAACTCAAGATTTCCTATCAAATTGGTATCAGAGCATCGTCTTGGGACCATCGGCGGCTGAAATCCAGAAATTTCAGCAAGTTTTTGGGCATCCGGAAGAGAAATCCTTGTGATTCGTGTAGGAAAGATAGCCGAGAAGAAGGTGGAAGTCTTGGAGAACGAAATCGGACAATTGAAATCAGATTTGGAGGGAAAATTTTTTGATTTTCAAAATCAAATCACATCCAACAATGAAAGGTTGGAAAGAAAGTTCACCGTTGTGGAGGAGATGTTGAAGAAATTAATGGAGATGAAAACAAACCTGGCGACATCGGAAGTAAGAGAGCACCGACGGCCATGGCATAGGAGGAAATCCGAACCCATCTTGGGGGAGGAAAAATCCGGAGGTGGAGATCCTTGAGGGGGAGGACAACATGCCGCCTCTAGAACCGCTTTCTAGAGAAGAGATGAGCCAGTGATGTGTCGTCCCAACATGTAAGGTCACCACTTCTGTATTGCCAACACTATCGCCATTAGCTCCCTTTCATACACTGATTTTAGCCTCGCCCTAGCGGTCAACACATGGCTGAAATAAGCTATGGGCCTCTGACTTTGCATGAGAGCTGCTCCCAACCCATGGCCTGAGGCATCAGTTTCTACTACAAATGGCTAGCTAAAATCTGGTAGTGCTAACACAAGAGCACTCGTCATGGCTTTCCTCAGCTGCTCAAATGCTTGGGTGGCTGCCTCCCCCCATTTGAAACAGTCCTTCTTCAATTGCTCTATTAATGGTCATGCTATAGAGCTGTATCCCCTCACAAACTTCATGTAGTACCCTATGAGTCCCAAGAATCCCCTCAACTCTTTCAAAGTTTTGGGTAAGGGCCACTCTAACATAGCCTCTATTTTTGAAAGATATGCAACTACTCCTGATTTGGACACCACATCCCAAATACTCCACCCTCTATTGTGCAAAAGAATACTTCTTCAAATTGGTATACCTCTGATACTCCTTTAATTTTACTAACACGACCCGTAAGTGCTCCACATGCTCTACCTCAGACAGATTATACACCAAAATGTCATCGAAGAAAATCAAGACAAATTTGTGGAGGTAACGCTGAAATACCTTGCTCATAAGCAACTGAAAGATAGCTGGGGCGTTGGTAAGCCCAAAAGGCATCACTAAAAACTCGTAGTGGCCTTCATGAGTCCTGCAAGCAGTTTTGTGGATGTCAGCGAGGCATATTCTAATATGATGTTATCATGATTTCAGATCAATCTTGGAGAATATCACTGCCCCATATAACTCATCCAACAACTCATCAATGACTGGTATAGGAAACTTATCAAACACTATTTCTTTATTCAGAGCCTGATAATCTACACAAAATCTCCAACTACCATCTTTCTTCACCAGCAGCATGGGACTGGAGAAGGGAGTAACACTGGAATGAATGATTTGGGCCTCTAACATCTCCTTGATTAGTCTCTCAATTTCATCATTCTGAACATGTGAGTATCGGTAGGGTCGAACACTGATAGGGGATACCCCCTCCAAGATGATGGCATGCTCATGCTCCCTTAGGCGAGGTAGGCCCTGAGGCAGCTGGAACACCTCACTGAATTGTTGCAGGAGTGGCTGGACTATCTCTGGAACTTCCTCCTCTCTCTCCATGCTTCCCCCTCCCTCGAGGTTTTGGAGCTCCACCAAGAATCCCATCACTGCTCCCTTGATTGCCCTCACCATGGTCTTAAGAGAAACGCTGGTTTTGGACATCCTAGGATCCCCCATGATCCTCACCTTTCTCCCTCCCATCATGAATTCCATAGTTAATGCTTTCTAGTCTACCTTAGTTTCCCCTGATGTCTGTAACCACTTCATACCCAAAATTACATATTTGCTCTCTAACTCCAAGGGAAGAAAATCCTCCTTCATCTGGATCTCCTACAGTGTTACCATCAACCCTGGGCAATGCCTCAACTCTTCTCCATCTTCCCTATTCCCATTGTC